>JAJMSA010000002.1:0-600000 GCA_030558175.1 Wickerhamiella musiphila
GATCCCCGATTGTTTCCGCGAATATTTGCCATCGGCTAATAATCCACAGAATCCATCAGTGTTTGCCAACGCGTAATGCGTGACAAAACCGATTGATTGAGAGTAAACTCAACCTCGCAGACTTGGACTCGACCTCCTCTCGGATGACCTGTGTCTCAAATCTGCCGGGCTGCATATTCAAAAATGACTTGTCACATCTTTTCAGATATGTTTTCATTCTTTTCATGAAGGGTAGGAAATGACGTACAAAACTTAATACTGAGCTCTTAGTGTCTAATGCTTCTAACGCAGTGCCGTGAAAGCACTCCTCGAAATGCTTCAAGCGAAAGTTGCTTCAATGACAACGCCATATCGTTTTTCGCTTCATAGTCTCAGCCGAGTCATCCGCAAGCACTGGAAATAATTAGTGACATACCTGATATTATGCGGCATGGCCTTGAGGCTCTTGAAAAAATGAGTACAGCTCGTTTGCTTCAAGGCGATAATTTGATACGGTGCATTTGGGGCAAGGGTTAAAACACAAGCCGGACGGGGTTGGTGATCTGCGCTTCAAATCCGCGCTTGACATGCTCGAACGAACTTTGAACAGCTTGAAGTTTCGAACATTGGCTCGATATATAACGGATTTCGAAAGCGACCGCCGAGGACGACTTGCCAGAGATGAGCCTGGGCGAGCGAAACACCTCAGATCACAATGAGTCCCTCAAAAGACACTGAGAGGCTAGAGCAACTTGATGACCGGCACGTCTGACTAGCGTATATACCCTGAGCGAATGTCTATATAACTGTGTGGGGTGTGCCATTAATATAGTCTCGATCTTATCATGGGCAAGGTTAATCGCGTCACTTGCTGCATGAGCATCGAGAAGATACTATTGGTCATGAGAATCCGAAGAATAGTGGGCAGCCATGGATTTATCGTGTATGAATACCATCAGTCGGAAATTATTACAATTCCAGGTCCGTCGACGTGGCCTTGCGGCACTGACGTGTTTGAAGCCCCAGTAAAGCTGCGCCGCTTAGTGCATATCTTTTATGGTAGAAGACACATCAAGAGTATACATTAGACTCTGTTTAGATCATTAGGTAGCTTGCTCTGTCTTATTTTGAAAAATCGCTCAGATGAAGAGTGCCCATGCTATGTACGTTAAACAGCCATCATATCGAATTGTGTTGGTATAGCCCTAACCGCTACATTGGAAAGGTGAAATGAGAATCAAGTTTCGGAGGCATAAAATCTTGCTCGTATCGTTAAATCCGTCTCGATACAAAAGAGTAGCCCATCCTTTAAGATTTGATTGCAGACATTTATTGAAGCAGCTGCAAGAGAATATCTTCGGTGGAGGATCATACAAGTAGAGCTTCCCGCCGTCTTTCTGAGGGTATGCGAAAGCTATTTTCCCCACATAAACACGCGAGATTTGGATTTAAAATGTAAGTAGCTAGGATTAGAAGGGCTCGAATATAACACAGCCAAAAATCAACAAAAGTACAGCTCAAAAAAATGATCCAACCGAGGATTGAACTCGGAGCCTTGACGGTGTAAGCGTCACGTGATAGCCATTACACCATTGGACCAAACTTTCTAATTTTTTTCAATAAGCCAACTACATAACGGCAGAGAAGAAAGCTCGGGCGGCCTTATTTATGATTAGCAGTTCCCGAGGATGTACTAGTTAGGAACTTAACTTGCGCGAATGCCTATAAAGTGGCATATGGAGACCACCTAGTGCTGTGGTAGATTTGCTAACTTAACTACATATTCGAGGCCGTAGTGATTTTATTACTTAGAATCACGAGATCAGGTATTGTTTGTATTTCACCTGTTTCATGTATCGCACCAACTCTCGAAGTAAATCTGGCTTGTGAACGTTTCCATGCATCGTCCAGATCATTGTAAATTAAGTTATATAGATTCAAGATCCGTTGCATCGGAGTGCAGTTATTATGTTACATTATCAATATAAGAAACACAGGTCATGCTCAAAGCCCGCGTAACCCGCCACCAGCAACTCAGCAAACACACCCCAACCTTATCTACATTCCCCACTACTACTACTACTACTACCCAAAATGAGCTCAAAATACATTGTTGTTCTCAATGAAGACTCTACTGAAGACCAATTGAAGTCGACCATTTCTCACTTCGAGTCTCAGGGTGGAAAGGTGTCACATCACCACACTCTGTTCAAGGGATTCACGGGCGAGCTGCCCTCGGATAAGGTCTCTACTCTAGAGTCCATCCCTCACGTCAAGTCTGTGGAGAAAGACTCAAAGGTCTCCATCCAGCCTACCAATTGATGCCAGTCGATCGTGATTTGTGGACATTTCGGCCGACCCAATGCAATTGCTAGACTTTAAGATATCGACGCAGTGCAATATAAGTTTCCTTGAAGGGCAACCTCTTGCGATTGGTCCTCTCAAAGACCTTTAAGAGTGTGTACGTCTATATAGTTTCTTGAACTATACTATACTACTGATTTGTATTGGAAAATTTAAACATTTTGGTCTGAATCAATGGCCCACCCGGCGTGCAATTGACATTTTTCGGGCTTTCCAGAACGAAGCTACGCCAAATAGTAGCCAAAGTGTGAGTAATACGGCCGAGATATAAATTTGAAGCAAAAGCTGATCGTAGAACGACTGTAACGTAGCTCGAAGTGCTGATATTCCCTGAGCCTTGCCTTTGGTAGCGATCGATGTCAGCTGAGTGCTCACGGAAGAGGTGGAGGAGTCAACGCTGGATTGGGAGCTGTTGCTGAAGCTTGAGTTGGAAGTCCCGTTGCTAGAGGTCACGTTGAGATAGGTTGCGTTGAAATACGTTGCATTCGAAAGATCGGCGCTACTAAAATTGTAGCTTGCTGTCAAATTTCCAGTCGAGTTCAATGGTGCGATAACACTGATTATGGGGAAGGCGACATGGGCCTTATCGTGCATCCATGTCAGGGCTTTCTCAATCGATTCAACTTTAGTGCCAATGATACACATTACTGCCGCCTTAAGAGGGGCCAGAAAAACTGTTCCATTGAATATCTTCTCTATCTCGGAGTCCAATTCGTTGTTGAACTTGCTTATTGTGCTGTTGACCGCCAGAGATCCGTTGGCGACCCAACCCAGCACCTTGGAATTGATATCGGTTTGAACTTTGAGAATTCGTGTGTTTGAGCTTGTCTGCCAAGCCCAAAGATCTGAGTGCATAATTGTGACCACTTTAGACGTATCGCTCGCCAGTATAGACCCTAGGTCTTTTGTTACTTTTATCACTGCCACAAGCACGATGTACTCTGCTGCAGTTATAAGGAGGCCAAGTAGACCCAGTTTGCACAAATTCAACATTGTCTCACTTGAATAGTAGCGTATCAACCAGATCTTTTGATCAGTGGATAAAGGCTCAGAGTTATGGGTGGAGCTATCTCCCTGGCCGATCCGCTTAATCAAAAGGCCCTCGACCCCAGACGATTGTGCCACGCAAACACGCTCAATGTTCCCAGCTGCTCGCCTCAAGTTATGCTCATCCTCATCAATATAGCGTTGATGGACATGTCGTTCTGGTGTTTTATTGTCCTGAGCTTCCATCTGAAAGGCGGCATCTTCAAGTCTGAGCCAACGACGTCTAGCGATATATAGCTGGTAGCAGGCTGTTGCCAAGGTACAGAGGGCCAATATAACCATGAAGGCAATGCAGCCTTTGTTCGCAATTTTTATGCAGTCGTTGAAGACGCCTTGAACTTTCGTCACGCTGCAAACTTCTAAGTCTCGATGCGGTGGTAGGGTTACGAGCTGCGGGTTGTATGTCACATTTACGCTGTCGATTGCGTTCTCAATTAATCCGAAAGGATACGAGATGACCTCTTCCATCAAAGTTTTTGTGGAGTTATAGGTAGGAATGTCGCTTCGGAGACTCTCCAGTTTCTGATTGATAGACGAGGGGATCTCTAGGTCCTTGAGCTTAGACACGGTCAGGTTAACACTGGCGATCTGTGAGTCGCCGCCAGTCACAAAATTCTCAACACTTGAGATCAAACCTGTAGCACCGTTTATGAGCTCCCCTAACTTGTCAAGCCCTGATTCGAGATCTTCAGCGGCGGCGATGATTGTGCTATTCGCCCAAGAGACCAGCGACTCGGTAGCGTTCAAAGCCTCGTTGGCGGCAATGTTAATCATTGAAGAACCCAGACAAACCCAAGTGCCGATTGTGATATTGACAATGAACAAAATAAGCTCTTTCAATATAGTCACAAGCATCTGTAGAGCCTCGAAGATAGCACTGATGCTCCGAGTAATCATGCTTTCAACTACTGTGTTCAGCATCACGGCAGACTCTCTTGGAACGGCCAAGGCGACACTCACTGCTTCATTGCTAGTTTCACAAGCGGAGTTTGATATTTCATTCAAGATTCTGAGAGCTGCAACTAACGCCACTCTAAAAAGCTGTATTTTCACAGCCAATAAGATCAAGATCAGCACTGGCGAAGAGACCCAAGCCTGCGATAGCCTGGCTTTCAGACCAATAAAAGGAGTACCGTAGCCGTCGAAACGGCTCTCGATGCGATTTCGGAGCGCCTCTCTCATCGTAATATCGAGAAATAAGCTGAATAGATCCTGGTTTCACGGTGAGGATGATTCAAGACGGGCCAAATGGGTATCAGGTACTTCTGAAGCGGGTCCAGTCCTCGCCAAAATTGGTTCCTGCATAACCGGCAGGAGGTCTAGGGTAATTGTGGTTCCCCATATTGTGGTAGTGACTAATGGCCTGCGGATCCATTCAATGCTAAATCCATTTGAAGCGAAATTCATCGATTTTGAAATTGCGTTCTAGCAATTTGACCTAGTAGCATGATCACATTATCATTAGCCGTCTAAAAGTTTTACAAAGCTAGGTAAAAGTCCACAGCAAAATACTCAGTCGCGCTCAACATCCTGTGCCCTCCACATCAGGGAGTAGAGCGAGTCGGGTGCAGACAAAAGTTCTTGGTGGGAGCCCTTTTCGGCAACCGAGCCGTTCCTCAGAACAATAATTTGTTCCGCGTCAGCTACTGTGCGAAGCCGATGGGCTACGAATATAGCTGTGCCGGATGATTTTTCGAGATTGGCACTGATGTTGGTCATTAGCGCTCGTTCAGTTTCGGTGTCCAGCGCGGAGGTGGCCTCATCGAAGAACAAAATCGGAGATTTTTTCAAAAGCACACGGGCAATAGCAATTCTCTGGCGTTCACCGCCAGACATCATCAGGCCTCTTTCACCAACCATGGTGTTGTAGCCCTCAGGAAGTCGAGAGATTAGCGACATCAACTCTGCCTTCTCCGCCACTGCCTTGACTTCTTCCTCGCTGGCGTCAGGGTCACCGAATCGGATATTGTTGAGGACAGTGTCGTTGAATAGTGGGGTCTCTTGCGGAACGACGCCGATAGCTTTGCGGAGCGAATCCAGCGTCACGTCTTTGATGTTCTGACCGTCGATAAAGATCTCACCTGATTGGGGCTCATAGAAGCGGAAAAGCAGCCTCAAAATCGTAGACTTGCCGCTGCCACTGGGGCCAACGAACGCTACTTTCGAGCCCGCAGGAATTGTGAAGCTGAGGTCGCGCAGGATTGGAAGGTTATCGCGGTATCCAAAAGTGACATTCTCGAAGCGAATCTCACCCCGCGCATAGTGGAAAGGCCCAGCATCTTTTGCATCGCCGATCCGAATAGGATAGTTTTCGAGCTGCACAAGGGTTTCCATGTCAAGCAGCGCCTGCTTGAGGTCTCTATAGACAGATCCCAGAAAGTTTAGTGGCACACTGAGCTGAAAAACGAGCTGATTCACAAGAATCAAATCACCAACAGTCAGCGCACCGCTCGCTAGACTTTGACAGGTCATGTACATCATAGCAGTCAAAGCCGAGGAAAATATCAGGTTCTGGCCAGCGTTGAGGTACGCCAGAGATGTGGCCACTTTGATGCTTTGCCGTTCGTAATCTTTGAGAGCCGCATCGTACTTGCGGAGCTGTAGCTTCTCGTTGTTGAACAATTTCACGCTCTCGATATTGACCAGGGTCTCAGTGGCCACTCCCGAAGCGATATTGTCGGCTCGGTTGGCGTTTCTCCGGAACTGTGCACGCCAGGCAGTAGTTCTAATGGTGAACCACGCATAAGTGCCCATGGTTGCCAGGGTTACGGCGGCGAATTGCCAGCCGTAATTATAACTTAAGATGCCGCCCACAAGGGCAACTTCGAAAGAAATCGGTACAATGTGGAAAACCATGGCAGTGAGCACGTACGAGATACCCTTGCAGCCTCGGTCGATAGCTCGCGTGACCTGGCCGGTGGAGTGAGCCAGGTGAAATTTGCTGTCGAGTTTCATCAACCGATCGAATGTGCGATGCGACACTTGGCGAATTGCGGCTTGGCCCACCGACGCAAAAATAGCATTACGCAGTTCTCCAAATAGCGTCGCGCCAAACCGGGCCAGACCGTAGCTCAAAACTAGCACCACTCCAGCAGTCCCCAGCGTCCCGGCGTTTGACCAGTCCCCGTTCATGTGGTCCACAATATCTTTAAAGTAGAACGGGATCTCGACATTTAGCAGCTTTGAGGCAATCAGCAAGCTGAGGGCGAGGGCCACCCGAAACTTTATAGACCGGCTATCTTTTGGCCACATGTACTGTACAAAACTTTTCATCAGGTTCCGATGCGTTTCTGATGGCCGCCAATTATTACTCGGCGGGCGCTCGAAATCAATCTGGCTCGCAACTGTTGAGGCATGAAAGGCTCGTCTAGAGGCTTGGAGAAGATCAATACGAGCAGATTTTTGCTGGATCGCATTTAGTCTAGCAGGCACGAGCCGGGACTCGATGGGCCAGGCCGGCCTCAAGATCTGTTTGATCGAGGTCTGTGGAGCTTGGGAAAAAGTCCAGCGGCCTCCCAAACGTAGCATTTTGTTGCTCGTTTTTTGCTCGTTTAGGCTTTGAGATATTGAGCTGGACCTCTCGATCGATCGCCTCGAAAGTGAGTTTCTACTACCACAGAATTCTGGAGGAGGGCTACTTCTGGCTCGCTTCAGTACATAATATATCTATATATATTTTAGGGCCCGTCTAACACCCGATTAGCGAGCTAGCTTTTGGGAGGTTGTTGGAAGGGGCGAAAAGAGTGTGAGATGCAGGCACGTGACCTGATGGAATTCTCGCTCGGAATCATGCTACAGCGGCAGTGGTGGCAGTAGTAGCAGAGCTCTGAGCCATAAAAAATGAAGGCGGGTTAAAGTAGTTGCGGGGCTGCTCGTAGGGTTTGCCCAATAGCACGGAGCCAGGTAATTGAGCGATTGCGGCTCGCTCTTGATTAACAGGCTCAGCGTTGGCTGAGACTGCAGACGCAGGTTTGGCATTCGACGCCAATTCAGCATTCAAGAGCGGTTCGAGTTTTGAAGAGCTCACGATGGCCCTAGAATTTGCGCCAGGGGCTGCTGTTAGAGTGTTACGGCCCCACGAGAGCATGGACAGAAACGCTGTGGCCAGCGCTGCAACCGGATCGATAGAGCCATCGAGGGCAATCTCATAGTCGAGCTTAAAGCGCCGCATAAGACGTGCACGGGCGATACGCTGGCGAATCTCGTTCTCGCTGCCGCCGGGATTGATGACTCTCTCGAGGTACTTCTGGCGAGTCCAGACGTAGGGGGCGCCGTCTTCCAGGTAGAATTGGCGCTCTCCGAGGCCCAGCCAGCCGCTTGATTTGAGCTCGCGATGCTGGACATGCGACTGTAGCAGGCTGACGGACTGGCGGAGTATTCCTGAGCGCACTAGCGCGATCTGGCGACGCGAGGTCGTGTCGTACATGGCCCACAGCCCAGCATAGCGAGACTGACGCTCAAAGCTGTACAGATGGGTGCCAGTACCATCGAATACATTGACAATTGTCTCGCGTTCTCCATTGTCACGGCGCACGTAGAACACAAGCGGTGTGTCCTTGAGCTGGGTGTACTGGACAGGAGAGGAGAATGGGCTGGCTGGAATCGCGCTGGAAAGGGCCGAGACCACTTCATTGGCCACGAGAGAGAGAGCTGCTTGGATTGACATATTAAGTGCGTGAGAGACTTGGGATGCTAGATGCTGATGTTTGACTTAGGACGGGCGACAATTCTTATATAGTTTTTGAGGAATCTGTGCATGAGGCTTGCTCTGTCCAGTTCGGGCGGCAAAGTTCATGCATTTTCTTCGAGCTGCTTGCGGCTGCTTTTCGTCGCCTTTGAGCTGGCTTGTTTTTTGGAAAGCATTGGTGAAAATAAATAAATAATAAATACAACCTCGAAGCCTCCAATACTTGGCTTTGGGGACGGACGAGTCAGGGCTCAGGCCGCGAGCTTTTGCGTAGGCTTTTCGTTCTCTGCACGGCACAAGTTATTCTTTTGAATACAGCATCGACTCAAAACAGCGAATCGCTGTGATACTTGGCCATTCTTCGGTACACAGCACCGGTGGAACGTTGTTTCAAAGATCCCAGGGCTTCGGTCAGATGCGAGGTGGCTTTGAGATTTGCCTTGCCCTTGATTTCCGAGCGACAGACTTTTTCGAGATTGCTAACAACTTCAGCTAGTTCTGCCTGCGCTTTCGCATCAGAATCGGCGGCAGAAGAGACCCAGTATTGGCTCCACGCTCTATCGAACACATGATCGTCACAGGAAGCAGAAAAGTATGAGGTCTGCAATGGGTAGTACAAGTCCGCATAGACACCGTACAGCTCCTTGTTTCCGGCCGTCTGAGGCTTAAACTCTTTTGGGTATGTTCTGAACGCAGCAATGTCGACTTTTTTGGTGGCGCGGGTGCGAATAGGGTCGACTACGATGGCAAGAAATGGGTCCTGGAACAGCTGGTTCTGGCGCTGCGTCTCGACGTCAATCCGACTCAGCCAGCATCCATAATTGGGATGTGAGTGGTACCATCCGATAATGTTATCTTGGCGGCCTGCCGCCTGCAGATGCTCGAGATGCCGCACCATATACTCGTAGGCTTCGCCCATGGCATTGACACGAGTTTCGGTGGCTTCGACCGGAAGCCCGTAGCAATTGAGCACTACAAACGTGCCCTTTTCGATTTTTCCCGTCAGAACACCCATGATCTCCTCTTTGCCGCCCTGTTCTGCGTGCAGGGCCATTCGGGCCAGGGCCACGGACGAGATCCTGGCGGATTTGAAGTACTCAGGGTCGAGTTTCCACGGCGCCGCTTCGAGCAGTCGTTTCTGCTGATCCGGGTCGATTTTGTATTCTTCCATTTCGAATATAAATTTTTTCGAGAGCTCGTCTAGGCTGGACCAGAAGCGAGAGACACGCTCAGTAGCCCAGAAATAAATTGAAATAGAACGCCCAAGCAACGTAATCCACGTTATTCAAGGGACCCGGAGTCGAGCGTGCGTTTCTCAAACAGCCCGGAAAGCGCACCGAATGGAGAAACCGATCAGACAGCCTCTGGAGCGAACAGAAACCCTCCGAATAGGCCCCATTCGCCGCAACACACAAAATGATTGGGGTCTGCACTCGGTACCAGCAATGCTGTCGGATTTCCAAAGACACACCTCCCATGCGCACCAGAACCCGCCAGCCTCGGCTGCTGCGGGATTCAATCACGACTGCGAAGAACGTGGCAGCCGCGCTGAAGATCTAGAAAACATTTCGTGGAAAGCTGCACTGTTCCGCATAATTCCAGCAGTGATCTCGCTGCCTACTGCCATTTCAGCCGTACACAACCTCACCCAGGCAACCTCCACAGCCGAAGCTGGTCTTGCTGTGGCTGCAATGATGCTGGTGGGTTACGCTCCAATTATGCAGGTCAACAACCGTGCTTCGCAGTTTTCGTCAGCATCTATCGACAAACGCAGCCTGCAGATCAACGTGCTGCGGCTGTTTTTGGGCATGCTGTCGCTGGCCTGTGCTTCTTCGAGGCTGCCGCCCGAATGGGTGGCCTGTGCGATTGCTGCGGCGTCGACCAATTCGATTCTGGGTGCATTCCAAGTCAATGTTGTTGGCTATTTGTGGATAAATTCTATGGGCGGGCTCTATGCGTTCCATACGCCGGGAGAGTTTGCCAGCTTAGAGGGGACGGCGGGCTACGCTCTGGGCCTTATTTCGCTAAACTATTTATTTTGGTGGCTTTCGCTCGACGAAATCCAGCTGGTGGACCCGCTGACGTGTTTTTTGGCCGGAGCAGGCGCTGCGGGCGTGCTGTTCATGGCTTTCAGTCCGGCGACCGCGCCTCTCGTCGTAGCTTTGATTGCGGCGGCAGCATTTGGTGTATTCCTGCTCGTCCGCTCCGATATGGCGCCGCTGCGACTGAACGCCGTGGCATGCGGTTTGTCCACGCATCTCACGCTTTTTGCATTCCAGATGAGCTCGGCGTACACCTGGTGTGTGCCTGGCGTGCTCGCTTCGTTTGCCATCCCGGCAATTCTATCAGGCAGCAGCAGCGACAGCCATCAAAAGCCGTCGCTTGCCACCACAAATGCGTCAACTGTGCTTGGCAGCATCTTGTCTCACAGCGACACGCGGAATATCTTCTACTTTTTCTTGCTGAACTTCGCATTCATGCTCGTGCAATTGCTATATTCTATCCTGTCGCACTCGCTCGGTCTGCTTAGCGACAGCATCCACATGTTTTTCGACTGTCTGGCGCTGCTTGTGGGGCTGGTGGCATCGATTCTGGCGAAGTTCCCGCCTTCGTCTCGCTTTCCCTACGGCCTGGCCATGGTAGAAACCGTTTCTGGCTTTGCCAACGGCTGCTTGCTCTTGGCAATTTCTGTAGGCATTGTATTCGAGGCCTTCGAGCGGTTGAGCAATCCCGTAGAGCTGGAGAAAGTGAAAGAGCTCATGGTGGTCTCGGTCCTGGGACTTATTGTCAACATGGTGGGAATCTTTGCGTTCAATCACGGACATGGCCACGGCCACAGCCACGGCCACAGCCACAGCCACGGCCACGGCCACAGCCACGGCAATTCGCACAATTCGCATTCAGACAGCAGTTCGCACAGTCATTCACACTCGGAAAGCCATGCGAGCGCCTCAGACGATCACAACTCGCACGAAAGCGACAATCTTCACGGTATTTTCTTGCACATTGTTGCCGACACATTGGGCTCGGTAGGTGTGATAATATCGACCGGCCTCACGTACGTGTTTGGCTGGCCCGGCTTTGATGCCGTGGCCTCGATCATCATTGCTGTTCTGATCTTCGTTTCTGCGCTGCCGCTAGTCATTGGTGCGGCAAAAACGCTGCTGCTGGGCCTCAAACCCACACAAGAGTACGACCTGCGAGACGTTCTGAACGACATTTCCATCACTCCGGGCGTTGATGGCTACACGGTGCCCAAATTCTGGGCCGACGGCAACGGCATCCGCGGCTCGCTGCATATCCAATATACGAGCGGCGTTAACATTTCTCAGACGCGAGCCAGTGTGGACCAGAAGCTGCGAGCAGCAAAGATTCAGGACCCCATGATACAGATGGAGGAAAGCGGAACTGTTTGCTGGTGCAAGAATTAGTGTTCAGAGAAGGAAAAAATAAGGGTTCTCAGCGATATAGTTGCGCATGCTAGAAAGTGTACTTTAGTCAAGACCATGAACGCGATGGAGATATCTCCGCACTGCCATTTTTTCATCCATTGCGTCGGCGATGTTCTCGGTAGGATTTGAGATCATGGCGGGAGGATCCTTTCGTTCTTTAAAAAGCAGAAAGATGCCAGCATGTCCGAATTGCAAGTAATATATTATATCAAGTTTACGGGCAGCATGCGAGAGAAAAGGATTTTGAACGTCAAGCACGGGCCTGCCACTCGGAAAACAGCATCATTCATACTCGAGAACCTCTTATCTGGAAAGCTGTAGACACCTTCATCTTTTGCTAGCTTGTCAGTTACCGCTCTCCGCCCGTCCAGATCTCACACGGTCGAAGTTTGAATCCAGCGGCAGTTCGTGGGAATGGAAGGCAGACGAGAAGCAATAAAAAGGTTGAGATACTTAAAGAACAAAATTTAACACAGATACATGGGAACAACGGCCAGAATCACTGCAGAGGAACGACCGGGCCAGTGATATCGGGCACGGTATGCGAAGCGATTTCATCGACCTGGCTCTGCACCTCGCGGGCTTCCGGCGGCTCGGCAGAGGCCAAATCAGAAGCCGTATGCGAAGGGCTGCCTGTCGCCTCGAGCTTGTAGATCGGGTGCTGGTAGCGCGAGTCCTCGAGAAGAGTTTGCACCTCAATGAGTGCTGCTGTGAGCGACTCAGGCAGGTTGCAGAGCTCGGCGCCGTGCTGGGCCAGGTACTTCACGGAGGCGACGAGCTCGGCCACGGTGGGCCGGGTGACGCGGCGCCGCTCGTTCTGGAGCTTGCGGCGGGCCGAGCCCTCGGTCTCGAGCGGCACACGCAGACGCTCCACCGTGAAATCCTTGGCCACGAGCTGGCTGAGCAGCGTGTCCGAAAAGGCGGCGTCCAGGGCCTTGATCTGCGGGATGAAGTCGGCCGGCGGGTCCACAAACGTTTCGTATGTGTAGGCGTGGAGTTTGCTGGGCAGCTGCTCGAATCTGCGGCGCAGCGACTCCGACTCGGACACGTAGAGCTCCTCGGCGCCGTTTTCGAAGTCGAACGCCAGCTGCACATAGCCTAGAGGGATCTCATTGCAGACCTCGTCGGTGGCGCGGCAGGCCTCGGCAAAGGTGAGCGGCGGCCACTCCAGCGAGCCGAAAATGTCGTTGTTGCCGGGCTTGTCGCTGCCGTTGCTGGCTCTCGAGCGCTCGATCATTTTGAGGCGGAACGACGTCTTGACGTAGCGCGCCAGGGCCGAGCTCTCTTTGCCCACCGCCGGAGCCGGCACGAAAATAACCTGCAGGTTCTGCGCGTAGTCGGACTGCTGGCGGTACTTGTGCCAGGCGCTGCGCAGCATGGTGTCGTTGTTCATCAGCAGCAGAGTGCTGATGTTCCCCGTCTCCTTGCCGAACTCGACCAGGGCCGACAGAATGTCGTCTATCGTCACGAACGGCGCCTCGGCCATGTAGGGCGCCTCGGGCGACACCGCCGTAGGGTCGCTGCCGATATATCTGCGGGAGTGCACGGTGCGCAGCTTGTTGGTGAAACAGAGCGCCGAGAGCCGGGCCGTGCTGCCGCTGAAGCTGACCTCAGGCAGGCTGTTGTACGCCAGCGAGAAAATCTCGAACTTGAACGTGTTCTCGGGTGCGTAGCGCGCGATTTTCTCGAGCTGCGTGTCCGTGAGCTCGCGCGGCTGCGGCTCGCCCTTGAGTTTCTCGGTGCTCAGCTCGTGGCGGCGCATGAAATTCAGCGTCCAGCCCACCGTGAACGCAGGAGCCGTGCCGGTTTCCGTGTGGTACTTCGCAAGCTTGTAATCCTTGTCGCCCAGCGCCTGCACCGCGTACAGCTTGCCCAGCTCCAGCCAGATCGACGCAGCCTGCTTCTTGATCGTGTCGGTGGTGAAGGGCACGGAATTCGCCTCGCAGATCTGGCACCACGTCCACAAAAACGCCTCGAGCTCGGGCCACTGGGCCTGGCGCTGGCGTTTAGTCTGGCCAGCCTTCTCGGGCGTGTCCAGGTACGTGTACTTGTCGCTAAGTACGTTGCAGATCGTGGCCTGGGTAACTTCGCGTTTCCAGTGGTCCCGAGTCACCGTGGCCAAATCGCGGTGCGTTGTTTGGCGGCCGTTCTGGTAGTAGTAGAAACGGATCTTCTGCTTGACGCGTTCGGACAGCCCGGTGCCCTTGGAGCCGGACCAGATCTCACCTTCCTCGTCGGAAAGCTCTTGCTCGTGGATCCACGGCGGTATCGGCGCGGTGTTGATGTTTGCTGCGCCGCGTTTCGGCGGACGGCCGCGTTTGCGGCTCATCTGCACAGTGAGATCCTTATATTCTCCAAGCACTTGGCCTGGCTCGGAGGTGGACGACGACATTTACCAACAAAAGACAAAATGCCGTTTAGATAATAATGTTTCGAGGCAGGGGGGGTGGTCGGCCTCTTATCCTACTTTATTTTCGAAAACCCAAACCTAACTTTGTCATCCATCACGATGAACAACAGCGTAACATAAGAAAATAAAAACACCAGCCGCGTCTGATGCATAACATTGGTATTCGTAACATCGGTAGGTTTAGTCAAAACCCGAGCCCGTCTTTCACCACCCCGACCTGCGTCTGGCAAATTAAGAAAAAAAATATCGATTTTTGCATTGCTTCAAAAACCCTTACTGACCTGGTTCTGCTAAATGTCGAAAGTAGGTGTTCTCGTCGTAGGTCCCGCCGGAGCCGGAAAATCGACCTTCTGTTCCAACCTCATAAAACACATCACCTCTGCTGGCCGCAAAGCCCATATCGTCAACCTTGACCCGGCGGCTGAGCCCAAGGATTATGAGTTCTCCATCGATATTAAAGACTTAATCTCGCTGAACGACGTAATGGAGGAGATGGAGCTGGGGCCCAACGGTGGCCTCATGTACTGTTTCCAGTTTCTTTTGGAGAATCTGGACTGGCTGGACCAGGAAATTGGCGACTACGATGACGAGTATCTTATTTTCGACTGTCCTGGCCAGATCGAGCTCTATACGCACTTCCCGGCCATCCCTGATCTTGTGAAGCATCTCACCAACCAATGCAATTTCCGCCTGTGTGCAACTTATTTATTAGAGGCCCCCTTCGTGCTCGACAAGGCCAAGTTTTTTTCGGGAGTGCTGAGCGCCATGTCGGCAATGATCCTGCTCGAAGTCCCACACATCAACCTGCTTTCCAAAGTGGACACGCTCAAAGACCTGCCCAATCGAGAACTCAAGCGGCATCTGTCCTCTGACACGCTTCTGATGGCAGATCAAGACGCAATGAGCGAATTCAACCCAAAATTCAGCGAGCTGTCCAAGGCAATTGCAAACCTGACCGAAGAATTTGGCATGGTCCAGTTTTTGCCCCTGCATGCAACAAATCCAGAATCGATCGAGCTAATTTTGAGCCACATCGACGATATCACCCAATGGCAGGAAAACCAAGAGCCGAAGGCCCCCGAAGACGAAGTGGAAATCGACGAGGATGCAATGTGATCGAATGATTATTTGCGAACAAAAGCAGTGTGTTGGATTGGCTACTGCTAATCTAGTCCTTGAATTGCAGTATATAAACGTAAATTAGGTTCGATCTGATGTAACTAAGTTGTATTTTTTTTGTATGTCGACAGAGGACATTGCTTTTGGTAGATAAAGGCCATGATTTTTTTAACAATCTTGTGATTTGCCAAAATATATCCAAAAATTACACCCATTGAAGTGCATTCAATAAATTACACTCCAAAAAGCGGACAAGTTAATCTTCCTCCTCAAAACACCCGTCTTCTTAATTCCCCCCCGAGCTACCTGGAAAGTTACCCACTTACGTCATGGTCGAGGTGAATGAAGTGAAGACGTCGGTTAAGGACAGAACAGCCGCCCACACACACATCAAAGGGCTGGGTCTCGATGAGTCTGGGTTTTCGAAACCTATTGACTCTGGATTCGTTGGCCAGCAGCAGGCCCGCGAGGCATGTGGCGTCATCGTTGACATGATCAAGTCCAAGAAATTCAGCGGCAAGGCTGTGCTTCTTGCCGGTGGTCCAGGAACCGGCAAAACCGCGCTGGCTCTTGCTATTTCGCAGGAGCTTGGCCCCAAAGTGCCATTCTGCCCGATTGTGGGTAGCGAAATCTACTCGGCGGAGGTCAAGAAGACTGAGGCCCTGATGGAAAATTTCCGACGTGCGATTGGCATCCGGATCAAAGAGACCAAAGAGATTTTCGAGGGCGAGGTGACCGAGTTGACTCCTGAAGAGACGGAAAACCCGCTCGGTGGCTACGGAAAAACCATTTCGCACGTCATTGTGGGCCTGAAAACTGCCAAAGGCACGAAACAGCTGCGTCTGGACCCGAGCATTTACGAGAGCATCCAGAAGGAAAAAGTTGCCGTTGGCGACGTAATTTACATCGAGGCCAACACCGGAGCCGTGAAACGCGTAGGCAGATCCGATGTTTACGCCACGGAGTTCGATTTGGAGGCCGAGGAGTACGTGCCGCTTCCCAAGGGCGAGGTGCACAAAAAGAAGGAAATTGTGCAAGACGTTACTCTGCACGACTTGGACACGGCCAACGCCAAGCCACAAGGTGGCCAGGATATCATGTCAATGATGGGCCAGCTCATGAAGCCCAAGAAAACCGAGATCACTGACAAGCTGCGCCAGGAAATCAACAAGATCGTCAGCAAATACATCGATCAGGGCATTGCCGAGCTTATCCCGGGCGTGCTTTTCATCGACGAGGTGCACATGCTTGACTTGGAGTCGTTCACATACCTCAACAGAGTGTTGGAGCAGGAAATTGCTCCAGTTGTCGTGCTAGCTACCAACCGCGGCATGACTGCTGTTCGTGGATGTGAGGACCTGACTGCTCCGCACGGTATTCCTACTGATTTGATCGACAGACTTCTGATTGTCCGCACGCTTCCATACGCTGCTGAGGAGATCAAAGCAATTATTGAGCGCCGCTCCGTTCTTGAGAACTCACCGCTCGAAGAAGATGCTCTTGAGAAATTAGCTGTTGTTGGTTCAGAGACTTCTTTGCGCTACGCCCTGCAGCTGCTGGCGCCTTCGTACATTCTCTCAAGCTCCCAGGGCCGAACCACAATCAGCAGCACAGATCTCGACGAAGCCAGTATGCTCTTCTTGGACGCCAAACGGTCTATGAAGGTTCTGGAATCGGGCGATGGCTACTTGTGATCTGTCTGTGTGTTAAGTTTGTGTGTCAAATTTCTGTGTCAAGTGGGAATCTGCGCACGACGGAGACAATTGTGTACGATGAAAAATTGAAAAATTGATTAGGTTGACATTAATATATATAAATACGTTGTTCAGGCAAGGCACAGGAGCGTGCCTTTGAAGATGAACTTGGAAATAAGCACCATGACGCAACATGCCAGAAGAAACACCCCTGAAACGATTTTCATCGTATTGTAACCATGACTCTCGACAATAAACCCAGCTACCGGGCCACCAAGCAAGCCAGAAAGACTCGGAAACATGTATGCGAATCCCAGCCGCACACCCAACCTGCGCAGATCGGGAGTCATGTTAGAAACGACCGGGCTAGAGAGAGAAACAAAGGGCGCCGAACAGAACCCGAAAATGACAATAAGAGCCAAAGTGCCATGTAAGTCGTGCACGCCTGTCCATGCAAACACTATGACGGCACTGAGCAGGGCGGAAGGAGCAAGCATGTTCATCGGGCCTAACTTATCGGCAAAAAAGTTGGGCAGTGTGCGGCCCAATGCGGAGCCACTGTTCATGAGCGATGTCACGTAAATGATGATCGACGATCCAGGCGCGATGTCCGCGACTATACTCTGGGCGTAGAATGTGATCATGAAGTAACCGAAGAAGCCGAACAGCTGGCCGAACCCGAATACAAGCAGCGGGATGTCGGTGAAACAATCCAGATCAATCAGGGCACCGACCGAAGTTCTTACACTGCGAAGCGAGAACTCAACTTTACGGGGCGGCAATCGCGGCTTGCTCACACAGAAGGTGATGAAGCTCAGAGTTATACAAATGAATCCGAGAATTCTGACGGCCCACGGGAATCCGATATCGTTGATCAGTCTCCGCACCGCAATGGGATAGATGACTCCGCCAGTGGAGGAGCCCAAAGCAGCCAAACCACTGGCGATCGATCTCTTCCTCCGGAAATAAGGCGAAACCATAGCAACGGCTACCAAGAAATTCATGGCACAGCCAAGACCCGTCAATACGCCTTGCGACAACATTATTTGGTAGTACTCCCGGCTTAAACTCAGCATCATGAGCCCAAAGGACTCGACTATGCCTCCAACCAAAGCTAACTGCTTGAGGTAGCCCATGTCGACTAAGGGTGCAAAAACAATAACACCAAAAAACGCGAGACAACAAACGAGTGCTCCAATCCAGGCGATCTGCCCTGGTGGATGGTCCGATAAATAGTCATTGGCGTAATATTCCTGAAATGCGCCGAACCCCGAGACCAATCCCCATGCATTGAAAATCGCGAAATATGCTCCTAACACTTGCAACCACGCAATCAATCCACCATCCGGAGGGGGCGAGATCTCACAAGAAATGTCTGGCAAACTCTCTGCATCGGAATCTGCTTGTGATATGGTAACCGAGGACGATTCGGAATTGGATGTCGCCGAAAGAGGTTTCTGCGAGTGAGCACTAACCCCCAGCTTTTCTAGGTCTACACCGAGCTCGGACGTTGAATTTGTCATTTCCACGCCCATTCAATAATTAATGACCTGGTCCGATAAGTCGCCTAACTTTTGGAAGTTCGCAATAAGTCCGAACGGCTCAACTGTCGGCAAACTCTTTCTGCTGCTTCTAATATATATTAATTAAGTATATGGGTAAGGACAGGAAGAACTTCATGCACCTCTCTGACAAAGTCCCGATCGCGTCAGAGACTCTGCCGCGGCTAATTCCCCTTTTGGGATCTGGTGTCTGGGCTGATGCGTGCGAGCCTGTCACCATAAACCAATCAATTAGCAATTTAGCCCGCCAATCTTCATGTATAGTGAGTTTTCCTACAAAATCATCGGCTAGTTCTTAACTCAAAGCATTTTGCATTGTTTATAAGTGACTCTTCCGATTTGTTGTAAAGCGGTTTTTAGGCGAGGGCCTGGCTGCATGAGCCGCCGTACATACAAGATAAGCTGTTGTGGATAAGTTGATAATTCGGTCGTTTTCTAACGATCTGCGAAGTTGGAGGCATAATTTAGATCTCGCGAATATCTCAACTAAACTTGGAACTGAAAAAAAGAGAATGACATTCGAAGAATTTTATCTCTTAGAGATCAATTTCATAATGTTTATAGCTGAATTGAGACTCTATCCATAAAGTTGCGAAGCTTTCAGATATATGAGGCCTGCTGCTGGTTCTTTGCCGTAGTAGAACATCATATTGGCATAACAAGTTCAGTCAAATTGGAGCAGATCGTAAGTGATTCTAAAAAGTAGAACTACTTGTTGAACTTGTTCCTTGTGCCGAAAATCAAGCTTCTCCGATCTAGTCCATAATACAGGTCATGTCATGCTGTCCAATCATGGACCGACACAACTTCATCAGTTTCGCGAGAAAATACAGCATAGGTTCGTTATAGAACTACAGATTTTATTGAAAAATTTATAATACTGCAAATCGTAATGTTTGACAAATTCAACACCGCTGGCACAAGGTGACAAGCACCGCAGCATAAGATGCATGGCAGAACGGTGACAATCCAGAACGCGAGATTTTAGGTCTGCAAAGGGCCAAATACATCTTCCAAGGCTGATAAAATAGGAGTTTGTGGGCAGCTAAATTAATCTCAAACGAATTTCTGGTTCGCATATCTCGACCTTCGCTTGATTACATGAATTTATTGATAGCTGCGCTAGGTTCTAGTGCTCCTATAATTCTATACAGTATTGCTTCCTAGGCCATTTAAGAGCTGTACAATAGATCCAACTTTTTTAATAACTCCTCGTTATTTATTTAAGTGACCATGGCCAAATCCTAGATTGCTGTTCGATTTGACCTTCAATCAGTATTCAGCCGCATCAGGAGGGGGCTTGGAGTTGCATTACAAGCTGATATGCTTGAAGCGACAACCAATCCGGAATACCGCTGTCTTCATGGCATTTCTAAATTTTGTTCAATGGGATAAAATTTAGGATATGATATACGGAGCGCCATTTCTGATTGGAAAGTCTGCGGCGCCAATGCAGGCACACGCGTTAATCTGCGCGGAAGTGAGCTGCCTGCTTCTGCATTATGAAAATTCACACTGCGCTGGATACCGAGTCAGCAGCTCCGAAAATCCCACCGGCGGGAGTTCAGCTGCGGCTGGCGACATTTAGCATAGTGAATAGTGTGAGCTGTCAATTATGATATCTAAGTATACTGATGGCGATTGTTCTGTTCCAATATGTATGTGGCGGCTTTCGCTCACCGCCCAGAATGCTTGTGGCGGCTCGTTCAGCTGCGGCAGGCTACATTTAGCATAGTGACTAGTGAGCTGTCAATTATGATACCTAAGTATACTGATGGCGTTTACTCTGTTCCAATATGGATGTGGCGGCTTTCGCTCGCCGCCAAGAATGCTTGTGGCGGCTCGTTCAGCTGCGGCAGGCGACATATAGCATAGTAACTAGTGTGAGCTGTCAATGATGATAGCTTAATATACTGATGGCGTTTGTTCTGTTTCAAAATGGATGTGGCGGCTTTGGCTCACCGCCCAGAATGCCTTGTGGCGGCTCATAAGGGAACACATTACGAGACATTTATACTTAGACCCTGTGCATGAGCCTGTCATCGAGTCACGTGAACTCGGCGGCACAGACAGCGCGCCTGATTGTACGTGAGTCGTCAAATATACCCATGATCAGCTGGCTTCCGTCAGGTTGTAAATACGCCTCAACTCATTATTAGGGTATGTATCCTTGTTAATTAACCAAGTGGCTTGCGTCTCGACCTCGTTTAAAGCTCATAGCCCTTTATCGGCTCTACGTGTTTTAATGTACGTTCTGCGCACGTGGGGCACCATGTGGCAGATACGCGCATGAACTATCCGTACTAAAGCGCTCGAGAGAAATTCTGTAGACTATTTGAATGGAGCAAAAGTAGTGTTTTAACCCATATTAGTTATTCATGAGCTTGAAGGATATCGGCCGCACAGAAGTTCAGATCGCTAGCTCTGACACGAGCGAGGTTGGATCCTACCGTAAACTGAATCGTAGCTGGAGAGCCTTCTTCAATATAATTTGTGCTGGCGCCGCTCTTGTCAGTGATGGCTACCAGAACAACCTTATGACCGCAACAAATATGGTGTTCTCTGCGGAATACCCTGACGTTTATACCTCCTCGCTCAAGACGCGCGTTTCTAACTCCCTACTTGTGGGCGAGATTATTGGCATGGTTGTAATTGGACTTACTTGTGATATTATGGGCCGCAAAAGCGCCATCATACTCACCACAGCATGTCTTGTGATTGGTGGTATTTTGGCGACTGCCGCACATGGCAAAACACCTTTGGGTATGTTCTGGATGTTGATTGTTATGAGAGGTGTAGTTGGCTTTGGCAGTGGTGGCGAGTACCCTGCTTCCAGCGTATCTGCTTCTGAGGCTGCCAATGAGACGGTTAAGCGCCGCGGTGGTGTTTTCGTTCTTGTCACTAACCTACCTCTTTCGTTGGGTGGACCCTTCTGCCTCGTCACATTCCTGATTGTCTGGGTTGCTGCTGGGGGGTACAAAAACCTTTCCACAGTTTGGCGAGTTTGCTTCGGTATTGGATGCGTCTGGCCGATGCTGGTGTTTATCTTCAGGTACCGCATGGTTACGACTGAGCTGGTAAAGAAGTCGGCAATGAATCACCGCAACATCCCCTGGCTGCTAGTGCTCAGATACTACTGGAGGCGTTTGATTGGCACATGCGGAGCCTGGTTCTTGTTCGATTTTGTTACATTTCCCAACGGAATTTTTTCGGGCACAATCATCCAGTCGATGCTTCACGGTTACGAAGGCGATATCATCAAGCGGACGGTCGAGTGGCAGATCCTTCTAGGCATGATCTCGATTCCGGGTGTGTTTGTGGGTGCGTACATTTGCGACAAAATTGGGCGAAAATGGACGCTGATTATTGGGTTTGCTGGCTACTTGGTTATTGGTCTCATCATCGGATGCGCATACAGCCAGCTGTCTAAGATCTTGCCTCTCTTTATCGTCTTCTATGGTTTGATGAACTTCATGGGTAACCTGGGCCCTGGTGATATGATGGGCCTGGTTTCTTCAGAATCATACGCAACTGGCGTGCGTGGAACTCTTTACGGTGTTTCTGCAGCCATTGGAAAGCTGGGAGCAGTTGTTGGAACCCAAGCATTTCTACCGATCCAGGCTCACGGCAAACAGTACACGTTTATTGCTGCAGCCTGCATTGGTGTTGCGGGCATCCTCGTTACCTACTTCTTTGTTCCTCATTTACGTGAGGACGATCTTTTGCATGAAGACATCAAGTTTGCAGAATACTTACGTGTCAACGGCTACACTGGTGTGCTAGGTACTGAAGGAGACACAATTGACAATGATCTAAAGCACAGGGCTAGAGGGACCGTAGTCGAGCAGCTCGAGGCTGGATATGAGGGCCAACAGAACTAGCGGCCTGTAACAAATTGAATAGCGTCTTATGGTTCTTTTATGTACAGCTTGGTCTTGGTGCTTATTCTCGCAGCTCATTCCTTGAACAAACTTCGGGATTCAGACGGTTCTGAGCGGTAAGTTTTGGCACGAATAAAACCAAATCCATAATTTCCAATAAATAAAAGCACGACGACCATCATGCTGAGCAAGATCAGGGCCTTGAGTGAAAGAGGCTCGAAAAACCCGTTGATGACTTCAGCGAGAGTGATGGCATTCAACCGAACGATTCCAACAGCGCTGGGGTTCTGTTCCATGCACTCTTCCAGCTCGTCGCAGTATTCCTGAATGGCTGGTGCAACATCGTACATGCCGCAGCGATTGTCAAGGAAGAGTTTCGCACAGCTAGCCGCTTTTCGGCTGATAGCAGCGGAAGCTTGGCCTGCTTTGTGATTGACGTCATTCTGGAAATTCTTCACCAGCATGGCCACAATACCTGCCAAAAACACATTGAACCCTAGTTGAAGGTAAGTGCTGAGAGTATACGTGAAATTGTGATGCCAAGGGGCTGGAATGGGAAGCTGCACATTGACGAACGGGTCCATAGCTGCGGCTCGCTGGGCACCCAGCTGGGTAGGATGCAGGAGCGAGAAAGACTGGTCGCCGTCTTGCTTTGAGGGTTCAATCAAGCCTATCGCCTTCGAATGTGATGTTTTGTCCTTCTTGAGATTATGATTTTCGGAGTTTCTTGGTGTTGCATGTGGAGATGCTATCGGTGTGAGATCTGTAGGAGAAGCTTCTCTAGGACTCGATGTATGGGCTTGACTAGAATCCAAATGATTCAAATCTTCTAGTAAGTCTCCACTCGCTGTTGTGCTGTTTGCTGTCGGCGCATGCTCTTGGTACCATGTGGACTCGTCCATCGTTGCATCGTTCATAGTTACGTCACTAGTTATGGCGTCATCGCCCACCATAGAGTCTTGCATTTTTTCGTCTGTGTCTGTCAAAGATTCAAGAGCCGAGTGGAGGTTATCCATTCCAAAGCGGCCGTTGAACTCGGGCATGGCCTGCCTGAGGTCGTCCATTTGTGTACGATCTGCAAGTCGTGAAATTACGTGAGTAGGGGTTAGGCGCCAGTTTCTGGAGAAGCTCGCGCAAAGTTATTCGAGTATAGCACTTTTGTCAGACTTGAAACATCGTAGTCTCAACTACTCTATAAAGTATTTACCTTTAAGTTTGGGGTTTCTCGCGACTCCAGCAACTTCTCTGGGCTCACGCAGAGGGAAGCCGTCCAAGGATTTCGCATACTTCTCGGCAACATGAGCGATCAATTGAGCATTTACAATCCAGGCGTCGTAGTTCAAGTTATCGAGATCATCGCATCGGCTATGGTAGCACTTATCTAGCGCCACGCCGGCCTCACCGCCAAACATATCTTGCTCCTCTTTGGTTTTGATCGCTTCCGCACCTGCATCGATACCACTGGCGGGAATTCCGTGTTCAATGAATCCCACATAGTCGCTGCGACCATCGAATGGCTGGAGTGTGTAATTGAGGCCGTGACTCTCGTAGTACGCGATGTATGCGTCGCGAAGCTGGCTCGAGCCTTTGGGGTTCTCACTATCGTCACTGTCATAGATTTCGAAAGAATAGTTGGGCGAGGCCATCATGTCGTAGTCCAAGAACATTCTGATTTTCATTGCTTCACTATCGGGTAGGTTGTTGGCGTAGTACAGGGACCCGAGCAGGCCCTCTTCCTCAGCGGACCACCATGCCAGTCTCACGGCGTTCTTGTAAGTGAAATTTGTGAGTACCTTGGCTAGTTCGAGAAGTGTGACAAGCCCTGAGCCGTTATCATTGCTTCCGGGGCCACTAGCAACGCTATCTGAGTGCGAACCAAGCATTACGACATTGTTGTGGTCGCCAGACTTTGTCTCAGCAACAATGTTGCGGGTGGTAACCGAGTCAATAATGGCATCAACAATCAAATTGAGCTTGTCACCCGCGTTGACAGACTCAGCCCATTCGCGCGTAACCGCAACGGCCGCAACTTCGTGTCCAATAGGGGTGCCTAGAGAGCCGCTCATAAGCTCATTCGGGGTGCCTTCCGGGTCGTAGATGAGCAGGGCCTTGGCATTGGACAGGCCAGCAAACTCTGCCTTATTGCTGAATGCACATTCACCGCGCTTGACAAGTGCGATCTTTCCGGCTGCACCATCGAAATTACTCCCTAGACAACCGTACTCGGAAACAATAAAAACTTCGGTATCTTCAATCTTGCCATCAGTGGCCGGAGTGAGATATAGCGGCTTGCCTTTAATTTTCGAGCCAGATTCATCGGTCATAGAGAACTCTTTGACGTGGCCAGTGATGGCTTGAAAGAACTGAGTCTCATAAGTGAAGTAGTCACTGAGCGACTCGAGAGTGTCGTAGATAAGCGCCAGGCTCGCATTGTGGCCAGCAGAGCCAATCACCCGTGTGGGGTGGCCATATTCATCGATGCTTTCTTCGGCAGCTTTGTAGAGCTGTTTGGCAGTAGCCTTAAGATGTTTGGTCTCGATGTAGTCCTCGAGTCCCTTGGCTTGGGTGGCCAGGTCGTTATCGGTAGTTACTGGTGCAATTGGGTCGAAGTTGAACAGGTTGTCGGCAAGAGACTGCAATTCGTTCAAATCCGTGGGAATCCACATGGCAGAGCACCCGGAAGCCAGTAAAATTGCGGCCAACACTTTCATTTTCTAGTTGCTAGTTTGGTGGGTCGGAGGGTCGAAGTGGGTTCAGGGTACAGATATAGATGACTGACTGCCAGCTGCGATTGGCCTTATCTCTGTGAGCATATTTTGTTAAGCACGCAGTTCAACGGCCAAATAAATTTATTGGGAATTTGTTTTCGAAACGTCTCATGCCCGTTCAAAATATGTACATGTAATAAATAATTAATGCGCGCGTCCGTTCGAGGACGGGTGATTATCTCGAGTATTTGCAAATGCCTCGAGTTCCCGTAAAAGTTCGTGCCTCAGCTTGCCATTTTCGGCAGCTATGAGTTGCGAGAAACTTTTGGCACCCTCCAAGTACCCTGCATTTAGCTCGGAGCGGAACTTTGTAACTAAATACGCGATTGTTTGCTCGGGGTCTTCCTGAAGAAGCACAGGGGTTTCCATCAATCGTTCTTGCACGAAGCATCTGGCGTCTGATTCGAGAACCTCGCGAGTTTTCGAAGCTATAAAGTCCTGCCAGTATTCAGACTTGATTCGGCGAAATGCTTCGGATTCCTCAAATTTCTGAATTAACTGCGATTCGTCTATAGACTGCATGACGCCAAACTCATGAAGTTGAAACCTGGCCCCTGCTTAGTCTGGCTTTATCCCAGCAGGTACCCCAACTTGTCGTAGTGCGGCTACAGCATTGAAAGGCACGCTAGACTGTAATCTTGGGTTGATTTTGCTCTAATATGAGTCAAAACAAAGTGAACATTGCCATTGATCGAGGTGGAACATTCACAGATGTCTATTGGTCCCACAAAGACAAGGAAGATGTGTTCAAACTGCTTTCTGTTGATCCTGGAAACTATGACGATGCACCCACTGAGGGAATTCGAAGGGTTTTAGAAAAGGTTTCTGGGCAGAAAATTCCTCGCAAGACGAAGTTAAACCTAGATTTGGTTGAATCTATTCGGATGGGTACGACTGTAGCCACGAATGCATTGCTAGAACGGAAGGGAGACAGAGTCGCCTTCATAGTGACCAAGGGATACAAGGACATTTTGCAGATTGGCCAGCAGTCTCGGCCCGATATTTTTGATCTGAAAGTTGAGAAACTGGGCCAATTGTATGAGGCCGTTTACGAAGTAGATGAACGAGTGACTATCGAGGATTTCACCGAGAACCCTCATCCTCTGGTGTCGCACGATTCGACTGATTCGAGTATAGTGAAGGGGATCAGTGGCGAATATGTGCGTGTCATTCAGAAGTTGGATATTGATAAGACGCGTCATATCCTTAAATCAATCTGGGATTCTGGCATTCGATCTCTAGCCATAGCCTTCATGCATTCGTACACTTACCCCGACCATGAGCTACAGGCCCTGGACCTGGCTCGAGAAGTAGGGTTCAAGAACATTTCAGTTTCCTCGCAGCTACAGCCAATGATAAAGCTTGTTTCACGTGCCAATAGTTCGACAGCAGATGCGTATCTGAGCCCCACCACTGAACGTTACATTGAGACGCTGGGCCAAGGGTTTGAGGGAGGCCTTGATGCGGTCTCAGACCGCCTATTGTTTATGCAGAGCGACGGAGGTCTCACTCCATGGTATAATTTCTCTGGCTTGCGAGCAATTTTAAGTGGACCAGCCGGAGGAGTCGTGGGGTATGCGCGAACGTCGTTTGAAGATAAACCTATTCTCGGCTTCGACATGGGCGGTACTTCTACCGATGTGAGTCGATTCTCTGGAAGATATGAACATGTTTTCGAAACTGTCACTGCCCAGGTCACAATACAGGCGCCTCAGCTGGATATCCAGACGGTTGCCGCTGGTGGTGGTTCCATTTTGGCCTATAAAAACGGCCTGTTTGCAGTCGGTCCCGAGTCTGCCTCGGCTCATCCGGGACCCGCGAGCTACCGCAAAGGCGGGCCGTTAACCGTTACCGATGCAAATCTAGTACTGGGCAGGATCGACATTGAATCCTTCCCAAAAGTGTTTGGCCCCAACGAGGACGAGGGCCTCGATGTCGATATTGTCAAGTCTAAGTTCCAGGAGCTTTCTGAACACATTCAAAAAACGGATGGAAAGTCGTTGTCAATTGAGGAACTGGCCCAAGGCTTCTTGGATGTGGCAAACGAGACAATGAGCCGTCCTATTCGTGCTTTGACCGAAGGCAAAGGCTACCCTGTCTCCGAGCATATTTTATCTTCCTTTGGCGGCGCTGGAGGCCAACATGCTGCAGACATTGCCCGGAACTTGGGCATTTCCAGGGTAATTATCCACAAGTTCTCCTCTGTTTTATCTGCGTATGGAATGGCACTGGCAGATGTTGTGTGTGAGCAGCAAGCGCCTGCTGATGGTGTTCTGAGCGAAGAACTCTGGGAACAGCAGTTGAGTGCGAGACTCGACCAGCTTGAGACTCGAGCGTTTGAGGAGCTTGAAAGTCAGGGTCAACCCAGAGCGCAGATCAAAAGCGAAAGGTTCCTCAACTTGCGATACAAAGGCTCAGAAACTTATATTATGGTATTGCAACCGCCCAAAACAACCGCTGAACAATTTTCCGAAAAATTTAAAGCCATGCACCGCAAAGAATTCGGGTTTACCATGGATAGAGAGATTCTGGTGGGTGATGTTCGGGTTCGTGCGGTAGCTTCAGGTACAGATACGAAGCAGAGTCCCGAGAAGTTTGAAAAGAGACACGAAGCGATACCTGAGCGCACGCAGAGAATGTATTTTGGAGGGTGGAAGGATGGAAGCGTATTTCTGCTAGGCGATCTTGCGGCAGGGACCGAAGTGAAGGGCCCCGCTATGATTCTGGATTCTACACAGACTCTGATAGTTCCGCCGTTTGCTACGGCTGAAATTTTGTCCAATCATGTCGCCGTTCAAATTACGGAGCCTCTTTCGCAAAACAAGTCTCTAGAACTCAGATCGGATTCGTACGACCCTATTATGCTGTCAATTTTCGCGCATAGATTCATGTCGATCGCTGAGCAGATGGGCCAGACCCTTCAGAAGACTGCCATTTCCACAAACATCAAGGAGAGACTTGACTTTAGCTGTGCAATTTTCTCGCAGGATGGCGGACTTGTGGCGAATGCCCCACACATTCCCGTGCATTTAGGCTCGATGTCTTCTGCTGTGACTTACCAGCAACAGAAGTGGCAAACGGGTCTTGAGCCGGGAGATGTGCTTGTCGCAAATCATCCCGCATACGGAGGCTCACATCTACCTGATATTACGGTGATCACACCGGTGTTCGACAAGGGAGAGATCATTTTCTGGGCAGCGAGCCGCGGCCATCATTCAGATATTGGAGGCATCACTGCCGGCTCGATGCCCCCGTTTTCGAAGACATTGCAGGAAGAAGGTGCGGCGATTGAATCATTCAAAGTTGTGAGCGGTGGTCGTTTTGATTATGATGGAATTGTCCGGCTGTTGAGTGAGGAGCCGGCAAAATACCCGAACTGTTCCGGGTCTCGCAGCCTGAACGACAGCATTTCTGACCTCAAAGCGCAAATCGCCGCCAACAACAAAGGAATTGCGCTGCTGACGTCGCTTTGTGAGGACTACGGCTTGCAGGTCGTGCAGCATTATATGCAGGGCATTCAGGAGAACGCAGAGTCCGCGGTGCGTACGTTGTTGAAAAAAGTGGCTGCTGAACGAGGCCAAGAGCTCACAGCCACAGAATACCTCGACGACGGCAGCCCTATTTCACTTAATATCAGAATCGATCCTGGAGACGGCTCAGCGATATTCAATTTTGAAGGAACTGGTCCGCAGATCGCAGGCAACCTTAACGCCCCGCCCTCGATCACGCACTCTGCGATTCTGTACTGCCTAAGAACAATGATCCGGGACGAGATCCCACTGAATCAAGGCTGTCTCAAGCCGTTGAAAATTATTTTGCCTGAAGGCTGTCTTCTCAAGCCCAGCCCGGACGCTGCAATCGTGGGCGGCAACGTCGAAACTTCCCAGCGAGTCGTAGACACAGTTTATCATGCTTTCGGAGCTCTTGCCGGCTCGCAAGGTACCTGCAACAATTTCACGTTTGGATTTGGAGGTGGCAAAGACCGCGGCTTCGGATACTATGAAACAATTGCCGGAGGTGCCGGGGCTGGACCCTCCTGGGATGGCCAGAGCGCTGTGCAAGTTCATATGACGAACACACGTGCAACTGATCCCGAAATCTTCGAGAAACGTTACCCTTGCCTGCTTCATACGTTTAGTGTTCGGACCAATAGCGGTGGTGCTGGCAAATTCCGAGGAGGCGATGGTGTAGTGAGACACATTGAATTTAGACATCCCGTGCAGGCGTCTATTTTGTCTGAGCGCCGATCGATTGCTCCTTACGGTCTGCAGGGTGGAGAACCAGGAAAGCGAGGCCTCAATTATTTGATTAAGAATGGCAAGAAAATAAGTCTTGGGGGGAAAAACACCGTGTTCTTGGAGAAGGGCGACCATTTTATCATCGAGACGCCTGGCGGTGGAGGTTTCGGGAAGAAAGAAAGTTGTTCATAGAATTCGCAGGGATCATACGTAATTAAAGATTGGCAGCGCGTTAAATCTATCAGATACTACGATGCATCTGCGAGGCATTCCTTGTAGATTTCTTCTAGTCGAGTCAGGTTCAAGTTCTCATCGGGCTCTTTAAACATGCGATCAGCGCACATCCTAAGTACGGCCTCGTGATTTGAATCCTTCTCGCAATCGCTCTGGTTAGCAATATTCAAATCATTACCATCGCCATCTTCATCGAGATAGAGACTGTAACCCTCGCGGAATAGCTTGTTGACGACAGTGTCCTTCAGCGATTGATAGGCATTTGTTAGCCAGTGCGTTTTTTGTGCGTCGACCTCGATCTTTGAACTGGCTGACGTCGCGGCTGGTGCCAGGCTAGCTTCGCCTTCAGCCACTCTATCAATTGGTTTAGCTTCAATGCCTTTTACAACATCAGATGCCTTGGTCTGGGCCTTCGCGAGGCCTTTACGGTGCCTGGCCCTCTTGACGCGTTTCAGCACTTTGGTCAGATTGCGCTCGTAACTTTCATTGAGTTCTGAAGGCAGATACTCCTGCACATCAATCACATCAATAAGGTCCAATTTTGCGAAATAATATTGTTTCAGAGCCTTCGGCCATGTTTGGGCTAGACTTTTGGCGGAGTCACGATCTTCGAAAAGTTGTGTGACCTGTACCTTGATTTTCGTGAATTGACCGGGTACAATAGCGTCGCATCGCTCAAACACCAAGCCTGTGATAGAACCAGTCCGATCGCATATTTTGACGACAAGGTTGCCATTTGCCTGATCAACTGCCATGACTTCTACCCATGCATCAATCGGTACTGGTTCTAGCGACCTTTCACTGCTAGCGTTAGCATTAGCGATTGCGAGTCTCTCTAGCTCAGCACGCAGAGTCATGTGTAGTGAAGTATGAACAGTTGATGGTCAGTGGCTTACAATTTGGATGTGTGCCGACCTTTTCTATGATAATGTCCGACGTGTATTTCAAACACTATAAATCAATAACGCATGGCTTGGGGCAGGGGCGAGGCGCTTAATGTACGTCCGTTCACGACGCGGGCGGGTCCCGTTACATAAGCACACCCGGAGTGGTGTTCCCAGGTTAACATCAAAACCCGCCTGCCCACACCTCCCACAGCATCGTGTCTCTCTCTCCCACTAAGGCAATTCTCATTCCACTCAAGGGTCAGCAGGTTGTCAGAAGGATTCAGACGCTTTAGATCACAACACGCCCAAGAATAAACACACAAGATTATGTCTGACGAAGAACAATCCGAGCCTTTGCCGGTCCGGAGAGATATCAAAACACAATTTCCCGTTGCTCGCATCAAGCGTCTGATGCAGAGCGACGAGGAAATCGGCAAAGTTGCCCAAGCAACCCCCGTGGTTGTGGCCAAAGCCCTCGAGCTGTTTATGATTCAACTGGTAGATGAAGCCTGCAAGCAGGCAAGGACCAAGCAGATGAAACGAGTGACATTAACTCATCTTTACAAGGCCATCCACGAGACAGAGCAGTTTGATTTTCTTCGCGACTGCATGGAGAAGTACGAGCAGCAGGTGAACGAGCCGAAAAAACGCAAGGAATGATCCCAACATATTTAATGAGAATTTAGTGAAATGCAAGAAAACTTATACGGTAATATCTAGACAGCAATATATGAACATGCGAAAGCGTTTCGGCCTGAACTTCGGCAGCGCCTATTTGGCGGGATCGAAAGCAGCTGACAGAGAGAGATATATAGTCTCGGCTTGACCCTAACTTTCTGGAGGCGACAAAACAGCCACTTCGCTCCCATTCTGTGCTCTTAGGAGCTCTTTTCCGATGGGAACAGAGATGCAGCAATTACAGCCCCTGACCGATGGACCTTACTTTGTGGCCTTTGGCGACTTCAAATTCAATCAGACAGCAGCCAGCGGCTCTCTGGAGTCAATTCACAAAGACAGCTACAACTCTACGTTTTATTTCGGGACCTACAACGGATCTGTTCCAGACTATGATGAATTGATGAGCATAATCAGTGATTTTCCTTTCTCTGCCAGCTTTCTGCCGCTCACAATTGTGATAACCCTTTCATTTGTGATGTCCTGGCTGGCCCTGTTCACCTCGATACTGTCCAAAGCCAAACGGCCGCTATTTCAGCAGGTCTGTGTTTGCTACGTTGCGGTCATTATGACTATTTTTTTTCAGTCCATGATTCACTTAGCAAATAAGCAGCAGATCGCAGGCTACCTGAACGCTAGAGAGTGGCGCTACGCCTATTTATTTTACAACCCAGGCTACATGTCTCTTCTGTTTCTGTGCTTTTCGGCCTTGATGTGGGCGGAAATCCAGGCTCTGACCCACATGCACACGACACACGAACACAAAAGATTGATCATTTATGGCGGAACACTGCTGTTTATCGTGGACACGGTTTTGTGGGCCGTTTGTGTTGCTGAAGGAGATTCGGCTATACACGAGGGCCCCAAACTCTCCGGCAGACTGAAAGCCTGGGCGGTGACAAAACTCGCAGGTCAATCTCTCATGTTTGTTTTGGTCATGATATGGGCGGTGAGAGTACATAGATACTCGTTCGACCGCCGAAACTGGGGACTGGCGTTCCTCTCCCTGCTGGGTGTCACTGTACCTATAGTCACCAACAGCCTGCTGTTCCTACCTTGGATCTACTACTGGGCTTTGTTTATCACTATCGCAGTTCGAAGCTGGGCTTGTACGATGTTATGGGACTGGAGCGCCGGCGTAGAGCAGCTTATCCGTCGGCAACGTGCGATCGGCGTTATCGGGGCTGCCATCTCCAAAAGTGCATCAAAATCGTATAGAAATGGCAAAGCGGATGGTGCAGGTCACACTACTCGGATTGGTTCTCCGTGGGTCGAGAAGCTTTGGGGTTCATTCAGAACGCCCTTGTACAAAATCAGAGGGATCACTGTTACCATGCATCAGGACACTTCGTCGATCGATGACATGCACTCGCACCTCAGTTTCAAAACCATGGACACAGAGATGAATAACATGTTTACGTCAAACGAAGTCCCCGGTGACAGTGGTGGTCGCGTTAATGGCCCAACGCATTCAAGCCTAAGTGAGAACCTGGTCACAGAACGTACAGATAGCGGAATGGAATGCATGCATACCATTAGCCCTGCCGAGACACGAACCGTAGATTCCAACGTAGACCCTGAGCCCACAACTTTCACGCCAGGTGCTGAGCCCAGCGACCCCGTCCCTGGCTCCAGCTCTATTGAGCCTAACCATGAAACACTTCCGCCATTCGAACCCCATCCTAGATTCAGACGTGGCGATTATTGGGATGAAAAAAATAATCGCCATTTTTAATTGCATTATGATCAACTTTTTATTTAACAATTCATTTGAACCCAATCACAATTCAACCGAAAGTTGTCAAAGATTAGAATCTACCAGCCATTAGCAAGCAGCTTCAAATCTCGAATTGTTTCAAAAGATCCCGTTGATTGGTTGCGAAAGAGCTGGTAGGTAGTCTCAGTCTAGAGAATAGCCGCTTCACCAGGTCAAATGAAGTCGATCGCCAGTTGTTCATGGCAATCTCTGGCTCAGTGTAACATAAAACAAATCCATGCCGCTTTTCTAACTCCGGCCAGAAATCTAGGAGCTCTTCCCACGAATTTGTTCCTGTTTGCAGGGTGAAAATTTGCTGTTTCAAATAATTCTTGGCGCCCTTGACATCATAGGCCCGTAGCTTCGCCTTGATAACTTCGATATGAAATTCATCCTTGTGCACCTGATCCATTAGGTTGAGTAAATCCCGAAGTTTGCGTTCTGTCTCAGAAAAAACAAATCGTTGTAGGGTAACCTCATTCCTTGCTTCTTTTGTGACAAAAGCTGAATTGTAGAAAAGAGTCGAAGAGTTCACGCAGATCGCTTCTTCGGGACGTGCGATACATGAATAATTGGTCGTTTCTGTGCCATGCCTAAAACGAGATAGGTCAATTTGAAGTGAATTCCAAGAATATACACAAGCCCCGAACAGCATCGAGAAAACGGCTACTTTCAGTAAATAACTCGGAAGCGAAACCGGCTGGTCCCCGGGCCCAGCAGCTTCTACAACGGCCTGATTCATATCTTCGCGTACTGCTGGCTCAGGAAACTCGTCAGAGTAAGAATGCCTCGAGCCAGTAGCGGCAAATGTATTTTCCACCTGGTCAGTCTCACACTCTAAACACACCCCTTTCGAACTGGAGAAGCCTCTCCCGAATCCGGCTTGCTGTGCGCTCGTGGCTTCTGGAGATGCAAATATTTTAGGATCAAGATAGTTTTTACTGGATTTTTGAGATCTTCCAGATTGTGTTAATGCATAAAAACCACATGAGTCTACTAAGTTGGCCGGATTCTCTTCTAAATGTGGTGGTCCTGGCAAGTCAATCCCAATTTCGGCAGGCTCTGGTGCCGTGTGGTCTTCCTGGAGAAGCTTCGCACGTTTAGCATGAGGCGCGTTCTCTTCAATCTCTTCCTCTTTTTCTATTTCTTCTTCTTGACTTGACCGCTTCAATCTGCTGCCCTGAAACTCAGGAGACTCAACATTATGCTCACCCTGACTTGTTGATGCATTCAAGTTGAGGTTCCTACAGGTATTCTCTGCGACGTTCAAGCCAGGTACCTCATCTAGCAGTTCAGTCTTGATGAGATTTATTAGGTCAGATTTCTTCGAGTTTCTTGGTATGCGAACCCCAGAACTGTCGAGCGTTTTTCTCAACTGCTGCACAGTTCTGCGATTTAACTTGTTGTGAGTTCCAAACTGATATCGTACTTGGCGCGTGTCCCTTACAGAATTATTGTGTCTTGAGGGTCTTGTCATTCTTATATTTGCAAAGAGCTAATTGCACCTCTTGATCTAACAAGGACTGGAGTAAACTTGAGTTGAGGATATAACAAGTTTGGTATCTGGGATGCAAGGGTACATATTAGGGCAAGGTGACATCTGATATGCTTGTCGTTCTCGCTGCAGACTTACAGGATCATGCATAGATGAAATTCTATGCTGCCTTGCAATGATTTTTGGTACTTTCCGTCGCGGATGAGCAACTTCAAACTTCTCATGAAAACTTCTGCCGTAAGTACAAGAGCAAATGGGGACTAGATCCGGTGGTATTCATATATTAACAATTTGATGATTCTTTAGACAGCACACACACACTCTCGACGTGATGCGTTTGTGGGAAGAAGTCAAAGCCACCGAGACTCTCCAATTTGTAGTTCGAACGTTCAAGGAAGTACTCAAGATCACGGGCTTGACTGTGGACATTGCAGCTGACATACACAATTTTGGCCGGTGCGAAGTCCAGCAGCTGGTTCAAAAAGAGCTCATTGCAGCCCTTTCTGGACGGATCGATAATAACTGCGGTTTTTCCAGGCTCGTCGTTGACTTTCTCGAAAATTGCCTCGGCACTGCCAGCAATATATTCGCAGTTCTCGACGCCGTTCAGCTTAGCGTTCTTCGTGGCATACTCGATAGAATCCTGGGCCACATCCACGCCGATAACTCGCTCAACTGCTGCACTGCAAGTAATTCCAAATAAACCACTGCCGCAATAGGTGTCTACCAGAAATTTTGGTGGCTTGCCATCGATCTGAATATGTTCACGGACAAACGCAGTCACGATAGGCAATATCGAGTTGTTGTTCTGGAAAAACGCACCTGCCGGGAACTGGAATTTGAAGTCGCCCACAGTCTCCGTAATAATTTTCTTGTTGTCTGTACAGCAAGCCTTGCCACCGTCGCTGCCGTCTTCCTCTCTCAAAAGAATCGTGGCTCCTTTTTTGTAGGAGCTGATGTTCTCGAGCACATTCTTGCGCTGAACAGTTAGCTCTTTGTTTAGTACTGACGTGGCAATACTGCATTCTTCGATATCCAGGACATCCTTGCGTCCGCGCTCGCCAAATCCTATGGGGACGGGGCCCTCGCCTTTGAACTTCTTTGGGTCGTCGAAATGCGGGGTGATCTTAGTTCTGTAGTTGTAGTGCAGGGGCGAAGCAACCGTTTCATTAACATTTGGAAACCGCTCTGATGCAAAAAACTTGGGCGCGTAGTGTTTGAATGCATTCAGCACTGTTTGCCGTTTCAATTCGAGCTGGGTATCGTAAGACGCCATCTGGAACTGGCACCCGGAGCATCTGGCAAAGTATTTACAGGAGACCAGCGAGTCGTCGCGCATATCCGAGGGACTCAAAACTTTGATGATTTCACTTTCAAGATAATATTCCTCGGTGCGGTATACTTTGGCCAGCACTTTATCTCCAGGCAAAGAATAGGGGACAACAACGGCCTTACCATCACTTAGACCTAATCCCACGCCCACTGAGCTCAGAGCGGTCACTTCGATTTCTTTTTCGCCATGGAGATGCCATTGCTCTTGTCTGTTTCTGTTGAAGAACTCGTTCATGTCGTTTTTTGCAGCTTCTATATCGATCTGTTGACTCTCCAGAAAGGATTTGATATCAGAGCGCAGCACGCCTTCATTAGAGATTGGGTCTACTGGCGGAGATTTGAATTTGCGGAATTTAGGTTTTTTGGCCCTGGGAGGCTTGGATGCCATGCTCATTGCCGATGCGGGCCGGGCACCTTGTGTGACGGCTGATTGTGCGATAGACGAAGACATTTTTGACAAGCTATGGAAAAGCCTTTGCATGTACCTTGCGGATCTCTTTTTTCTCAATGCTATTTATCTCGATCAGATATTAGCTGGTCAATGAATGCAATTGGAAGCAGAATCAAGCAATTCAGTTCTATGCGATCGGCCAGTCAAAGTGCCGGGATATGTCAGAGGAGGCAGGCAGCTTAATATTTTTTTTCTTCTGGGAAAACGAGCCTAGTTCCCAGGCATCAACATAATATTGTATCTACCTGAAGCTAACATGAAAAGCTGCTATCGCGACGGGATCGTCTGACGTAATTTTTCCTTGCGGTAAGGGCTTTATCTCGAGGGAAAAAAAAAGTCCAGCAAAAATCAGACGCCATTGAGGCAAAACGCCGGCTACAAGACAATTAACGTGGGCATTGCATTCAGAGTCAAAGCTTAAATATACACTATCGAATTTATCGTAATTTCCCAGAGCCAATCAGCTAACAAAGTCAGTCACGCTGCATATTTCACGTGACGCAACAATTTTGTCTCTGATCTCTCAGCTCTCCCAGCTTCACCCCCCTCCCCAACACGCACAACATGCTTCGCAATGCCACCCGTGTGATCTTTTCTAGAGGCGCCATGCCTGCCCCGGCGCGGCTCATGTCCTCGAAGGTGACTCAATCTGGCGACAACTTTACTTTCCACCTGCCCGAGTCGAGCTTCGAGGGCTACGAGCTGGAGTCGATGCCTGATCTCGACGTCTCGTTGAGTAAGACTGAGCTGCTCGACATGTACCGTGACATGGTCACTGTGCGTCGTCTGGAGATGGCCTCCGATGCTTTGTACAAGGCCAAGGAGATCAGAGGTTTCTGCCACCTGTCTATTGGCCAGGAGGCTATCGCCGTGGGCATTGAGGCTGCCTCGACCTCGAAAGACACCGTGATCACCTCGTACCGCTGCCACGGCTTCGCATACACTCGCGGTGCGTCGGTCAGCTCGATCATTGCTGAGCTGCTCGGCAAGGAGACCGGCCTTTCCAAGGGCAAGGGCGGCTCCATGCACATGTTCACGCCCAACTTCTTCGGCGGAAACGGTATCGTCGGTGCCCAGGTCCCGCTTGGTCTGGGCATTGGCTTCGCCCACATGTACAAGAACGAGAAGGCCGCGTGCTTTGCTCTGTACGGCGACGGTGCGTCCAACCAGGGCCAAGTCTTCGAGTCTTACAACATGGCCAAGCTCTGGAATGTGCCCGTCATCTTTGCCTGCGAGAACAACAAGTACGGCATGGGTACCTCTGCGTCGCGCTCTTCGGCCCTCACTGAGTACCACAAGCGTGGCCAGTACATCCCCGGTCTCAAGATCAACGGCATGGACGTCCTGTCGTGCTACGCCGGCTCGAAGTTCGCCCGTGAGTGGTGCATCGGCGCCAAGGGCCCGCTTGTGCTCGAGTACGAGACTTACCGTTACGGTGGCCACTCGATGTCCGACCCCGGCACCACCTACCGTACTCGCGAGGAGATCAAGCAGATGCGTTCGAGCCGCGACCCCGTCAACGGCCTGAAGCTGCAGCTCCTCGACCACGGCGTGGCTGAGGAGAAAGAGCTCAAGGAAATCGAGAAGGAGGTCCGTGCCCACGTCGAGAAGGAGGTTGCCGAGGCCCAGGCTGCCCCCTGGCCTTCTACTGCTCCCGAGAACTTCTTCGACCATGTCTACCAGCCCGGTCACGAGATCCCTGTCTTCCGCGGCCGTATTCCAGAGGAGAACTTCTCCTTCCCTAAGAAATAATCTATCCAGGAGCTATTCGGGAGGCGATGCGACAAAAGATGAACTACCGCAGCCGCTGCATCCGCATATGCAGCTCGGAGATCATCACAGTTATGAGATACGATTAGGTAGAAGTCTAGCAGATCGTGTATGATTTACATATAAATTACAGACTTATCTGTGCCCATTTAACGCTCTCAGAGTGGTTCGAGACAAGAAGTAGAAAAATACCAGAGTTAAAAGGCATCAAAAAGAAACAAACCTATTGTGCCACACAATATAGGACAGATTCGAAAAAATTCAATGCAAAAAATTTATGGACGACTCCGGAATCGAACCGGGGACCTCGCGCATGCTAAGCGCACGTGATAACCAACTACACCAGACGCCCATTTTCGGTGCTATTCAAGCCACCTGTGTGTCCCGATACTTCAGCCTACAATGTGCCCACCTCTCTCGCCACATGGCGGTTTGTTTTTTCTTGTACCTGTTCATATAGATTGCTTACTTTCTGTCTTGGAGCAAGAGAAAAGCTTCGTCTCAATTGTTTATTAGAGCGCATGCCAAGTGCCATGGCTGAGCGCAGAAGACGCTCTAATGTGGATGTGCTGTGCTGTGCTGCACCTCAACCTTGCACAAATATATCAGAACAATAATAACTTATAATGTTTATAAATTCATTAAATAACAGCTTCGTGTTTTCGCCTTCTCATGTTAAAGATCTTCCGGGAATCCTGTGGACGCAGCCTTCTGCTTCTGTCGACGGCTCGTAAGAGGGTATCTGGCACGGTACGCAGCGTAGCCAACTTTGCCAACCAAATTGCCTTCCTTTCGAGAATTCCATTTCGCGAAGTCCTTTTCTTTTTCGGTCTCTATCGTGTCCGGACCTTCGCCAACAGGCCAGGCAGCGCCAGTGCTCACATCGAGCTCAGCCAACCCTTTAACCTTATCGGTCTTGTAGTGCGTGGCCTTCCACCCAACATAACAGATGATGAAGACTGCGACTCCCAAATATGTGCCGAACGGGTCTTTCCACGTCCAACCGTCGAATGTGCAGGCAGCGTAGCCCATCGCTGCAAAGAGGAACAGCCCAATCACAAGACACAGGATCGGCAGCAAAGGGAAAAACCACTGCTTCATCGGAAGATCGCTTTCTGGGATTCCCTGAGCCTTCAGAGCCATCCTGAACCGGATCGACATGGCTCCGACAGCCATCCAAGTGATAATTGCCGAAGCGCTGCACAGATTCACAAACCACGTAAACACGACACCGTTGCCCCAGAGAGTGGTCAAGAAAACAAGACAGGAGATAGCGAATGTAATTAATTGTGCGGCCAGAGGCACACCGTTCATGTTTGTCCAGGCAAAAATGCTGAAAAACTGGCCCTGGCGTGCCATAGCCATCAGCATTCGCGACGCCGCGTAGAAGCATGAATTGATCGAAGAGAGAATAGCCGTCAACAAGATAGCATTGACCACGTGTCGTGCAGCTCCGAAGCCAGCCATCTGAAACACCAGCGTGATAGGAGACACGCTCACATCGCTATCATCGCTAGCAGTGATCAGCCGGGGATCGGTGGCCGGAATACAGAGACCGATCACGAGCACCGTCATGATCATGAACAGAATGATTCGTACGAATGTGCTTTTCGCAGCTTTCGGAATAGTCTTCCAAGGCTTCTCTGTCTCTCCTGAAGTCAGTGCAACCATCTCTGTGCCTCCAAACGAGTAGAAGGCGTAGCCGCCTTTGAAAACGCCTGAGAAGCCATTTAGGAAGGCCAAGCCGTCCCTGAAGTTATCCAAACCTGGACTAGGAACAGTGGCGTTCGGGATCGCGCCCCAATCAAATAGCAAACCGACGATGATAAACACCACGATCAGAATGACCTTGACCAGAGCCGCCCAGTACTCGACCTCTCCGTAAACCCTCACGTTCAGTAATTGGAGAGCAAAAATTGGAAACAAAATAACAAAACACCAGACCCAAGCAGGAGTATCGGACTTCCAGTACTGGATCACGTATGTGCCCGCGGAAACTTCAGAAGGGATAGAAAAAGCCCATTGGAGGTAATAGTTGATGCCTAGGGCAAATCCAAAGCTCTCATCAATGAAACGCGAGCCGTAATGCTGGAAAGCACCACTGTTAGGGATGTATGCCACCATTTCACATAAACATATAACGACCGAGAGAACAAAGACCGCAGTGATACCATAAATCACAAGCGCACCTCCGGGTCCTGCCGCGGCGACAGTTGCGCCGATCGAAAAAAAGATGCCAGTTCCAATGGTTCCACCCAAAGCTAGAAAGGTGACATGCCTGGATTTCAAATTCTTTTGCGTCTCGACGTGGCCATTGCCGAGCAGCGAGACGAGCCAGTTTGGGTTCGATCTGGCGAGGCCATGTGAGCTCACGCTATTTGATTCTTCGACTACTGCCAACAGATCTTTATCAGAATGGATGGAGTCGGCCAGGACATCGCCTTGTTTCGAGGTGTCCGAACCCATCAAAATTTGAGTCGACAGATAAGGAAAATGCGGGAGATCGCCGAAGAGTACTGTATTGGGCAGGTTGATTTTTCCACAGGTATCAGGTGCCCTTACCTCTGATTAGGGAATGCAGGGTGTGATTCGAATCAGGCAATATCACGCCGTATATCGAAACTCGAAGGGAAAAGCTTGGCAAAATCTGGGGCCTTTAAGTGCGGTTTGGTTCCTCAAAAAAAATCTGACGCTCACAACTGTTGATGCACAGCTCGAAATAACACAGAGCTCGTCGGTCAGTTCATACCTAGCCTAGCTTAGCATTTATACTAATTATGTACAATTACATGAAATGTGTCTGGCGTTAACAAATAATTACCCCGCAGGTTGATCTTCGCTTGATAAGTTTGATGTGATACACGAAGCTTCGAGAAGCTAATCCTCACTACCAGTTGGACGCAGGTGCTATACGTTTGGAGACCATGTTCCAATCGATGCAATTGAAGAGGTTTTCAAAGTACTTGCGCTTGCCCGTCACTCCGTAGTCCGTCAAATAAATGTGCTGCCAGCCACTCAGGCAAAGAAGAGGCTCGAAACTCGTCATTCGACTGTCTGTGTTCAAGAAATCCGTGGAGCCGCTCAGTTCACTCTTGGACTGGTCCTGACTGGTTCGACTCAGATCCTGGTGCGAGAATGGGGAGGCAGAGTTGTAAGTGTTCACTGCGTGCAGCGAAGCATGATTGTCAATCACCCAAACACTTCCGTTGCCGAACATGCTTGAGCCACGAGTTATGAGTAGTTCCCTGAACGAAATAAGCGACTCGAATGAAGAAACAATCTCCTGCTCTAAAGAGACCGGCACCTGGCGCTCAAACATGTTGATTTTCTCCTGAGGAGGCGCGTTGAGAATCTCAGTGCTAATGTTCACAGGTCTTGAGGCATCGGTCTCGGTTGGCGGAGAAACATCCGCATTTGGGTTCGCCGAAGCTCGCACACCGCGGAAGAAGAACTCGTTGGTGTATGCCTGGCTTGCAAGCACACCAATCTTCCGCACTTCCGGGTTCTCGCTGTTCTGAGTAGCAGCCATCAAGGCAAAAACGTCTTCGTACTTGGCCAGTGCCGGATATGTTTGTAGCAAGGTATTGAGCCGCTCAAGGACGTGGTTCTGGTAGTCGAACCAGGCGACTTGGACACCTTTGGGCGAGAGCAGACCAGGAATTCCAGTCCCTGGCTGGAGACCAATATCTGGCATTTTGTGAATACTTCTTACACTCGAAAATAAGCTGGAAGCGATACATTTAGCCGGCGAAGCTCGTCTGAGAGACCCTAGGCTTGTCCGGGCCAGCATTTTTCAGGTGACTAAGATTTGTACGTGCTTGGGGAAATTAAGTAGCAGGTCTGTCGGCTGCATTTATTGAACATAACTTCTTTGCAAAGAATTAACCTGGAGACTTCAATAACATAAATATACACAATTATTTGTTTCTTTGAGTGTGTTCGATTCACGGATTCATCATCGTTCTAGAAGCTGCGTTTGGCAGACCTAGATACGCTGGTACAAAAAGAACTGCGCAAAAATGATGGAATCCTCGAGAATTGTTCCCAAAGAGCCCAACAGCCAAGGAAAGTACGCCCATAGCCATTCGGGGTCCGAACGATAAATAACGATCTGAGCTGCGTAAGTCAAATTGCCGACAATGCTGAGAATAAAGAAACCAATCGAAAGGCCCTCGACGCTTCTCCGACGATGGTTCTGGACAATCTGAGGCACACGAGCGGCCAAATACATCAAAGCGGAGAAATAGCCGAGGACGGTGACTAAAGTGCTCTGAGGAGCATTCTCATCGCCGTCTCCAGGTGTGGCTTCGCTGAACATGTACGCAACAGTAGCGACAACAATCACAATCACAAACGGCACAGCAGTAGTGAGCATCCAGGAGGTCGCTCCACTTTTAGAGTCACTACACTCACTGCTTACAGACTCAACGCTGTTCGAAATTCTAGGGCGCAGGTCGTCCTGAAGTAGCGGGGTGGTCTGGGAGTGAGAATGGGAGTCTCTTTGATGGGATGAACGTCTCTGTTTTTGAAGAATCTCCCGGATTCTTGCCTGGCGTTTGTAATAAAAATAAGAAAGCACAAGTAACGTGTCACTGAAGCAGAACCACAGCGCCAACAGAGTTACATTGGGTCTCAGCTTTCCAATTAGGGCTCCGGCGAAATTCGCAAGGTCGCCGAGAAACCAGGCACCAATAAAACCAATGGCAATCCCGTCTGCAGTTTTAAGTCTCCACTGTTCAAGCAGTTGCGGCATTAGCAGAATAATCCAGCAAGCCAGCGAAAGCGAGCCGGTAGCGTTTGACAGCATTACATGCCAGTCGTCTACTTTGAATCCGATCATTAGGACTCTCGAGCAATATTTTCTAGCAGTGAGCGAAACTGAAGGTACAAATTGTTTTCAGATAAGTGACCACAGTATTTTGAAGGCTATCCGGCTCCAGGCTGAAAATTAGAAGGTGGAACGTGCTCCGTCAAAAAGCGTCTACTCACGGCCCGGAAATTTGAAGTGACTAATTACGCTCGAAATCGCGCGTATCTCCGACGATAAGGAAATATACCTTGCAGCTGACTCATTAGCTGTTTGTCCTCCCGCCGGGACTGAGCCAGGGCTAGGTGGTTGATATTGCCATAGGGCTTAGGGCTGTTGGACTATGTTGGCCAGCAGCGCACTCATACAATTCTGCAGGCCCCCGACCAAAGATCCACATATCGCACAAATGGTAAGTTAAAACTGAAAAGTTAAGGAGTCAAACGGTTCCTTGGAACCGTTACTCTGGCAAAAATACTTGAAGCCTTCGGCTTCTCTAATTAATGGCTGAGTTTTCTACGTGTCTTTTTAGAAGATCAACGAAAACTGTAGAGTGATCAGAGGACGCTTTATAGAAGGTTCTCAAGCTATTTTTGCAAAAAATCGTATTCGAGCTTGTACTGACCACTCAATGACACAGCCTGCCACTGGAAAGGGAAAATCTCCGGCCCCCGCGCCCTCGTTCGGCGCTTCTAAGAAAGCTGCCAAGGCTAACGCCAACCCTCTGATTGAGGCTCGTCCCCGTGCTTTCGGCATCGGCCAGGGCTTGCGTCACCCCACTAACCTTTCGCGTTTTGTGAAGTGGCCCAAGTACGTCCGTCTGCAGCGTCAGAAGAAGATTCTGTCTCTCCGTCTTAAGGTCCCTCCTGCCATCTCTCAGTTCTCGACTGTCCTTGATAAGAACACTGCTTCGCAGGCTTTCAAGCTTCTTAACAAGTACCGCCCCGAGACTGCTGCCGAGAAGAAGGAGCGTCTTACCAAGGAGGCTGCTGCTATTGCCGAGGGCAAGAAGAAGGAGGATGTTTCCGAGAAGCCCTACGTCGTTAAGTACGGTCTTAACCACGTTACCTCTCTCATCGAGAACAAGAAGCCCCAGCTTGTTCTCATTGCCAACGACGTTGACCCTATTGAGCTCGTTGTTTTCCTGCCCGCTCTTTGCCGCAAGATGGGTGTCCCCTACGCTATTGTGAAGGGTAAGGCCCGTCTTGGTACTCTTGTTCACAAGAAGACCGCCGCCGTTGTTGCTATCAACGAGGTTCGTTCTGAGGACTCTGGTGAGCTCTCTAACATCCTTTCTGCGATCAGCGCTAACTTCACCACTGCTTCTGAGGAGACTCGCCGCAAGTGGGGTGGTGGTATCATGGGCCCCAAGGCTCAGGCTAAGATCATCAAGAAGCAGGCTGCCTTCGATGCTGCTCGTCGCGTCTAAACTAGCTAAAACATAATTAACGCATCTTTAAAAACATATTTGCCCTGCGGATAAAACTCAAGCTTGCGCACCGTGTGCCCAGAGACATTTGGGTCTCAAGGGGGGACGGAAAAAAAGATGAGCGCTGGGCCTGCTTATATCAGCACTTGCCGTTTCTACGTAACCCACCAATAGAACGCCCATCTTATTAACCTTACACCAACGATGTCGAGTCTGGCCAGCATTTGGGGAGACCTTAAAGAGTCGCTGCTGCCCACTGTGGCCTTCGCAGAGAACCCTAAAGAAGAGAGAAGTGCCACTTCTGAAGAGACCTCCGGCGTGAAGCAGAAGGAGAATGACTCCGACAAGGAAGACAACGACAAGGACTCCGAGGACGAGGAGTCTGGTTCTGAGGATTCGGAAGACGCCCCCAGCGAGGAATCCGAGGGTGCCGAGGGTGCCGAGGATTCTGAGGATGCCGAGGATGCCGAGGAGGGCGACGAGGATGAAGATGAGGACGACGAGGACGAGGACGAGGACGCTCTAGTTGATCCCCTGGAGACTCTGCGTGAACAAATGACAGCCGGCCCGTGCCACAGCTTCAAGCATCATTTTGATGAGTGTATCGAGCGCGTTACTGCCGCCCAGCAGGAGGACGATTACGAGGATCGCGATTACAAGGAGGACTGTGTCGAGGAGTTCTTCCACCTGAACCACTGCTTGGACGAGAAAATTGCCCCCGTCCTGTTCTCCAAGCTGAAGTGATTCTATATATATTATCCCACACAAAAAAATAGCACTTAGATATAATAAGAACAAAGCCGCTTTTGATGCAAATGGCCAAACTTCGGCCTGGTTATGATTCCTGCACAGGGTGCCTGTCACCTCTGCTGAGATTAGTTAGCGCTGCGCAACAAATGCGAAAGCGGAAGCGCACCAGTCAGAAGTCAGAGGCGTGTTGGTGACGTAAACAGCCACTGCTCTCTCCCAGTCCTACCTTCTCCCAAGGCCTTTGCCGGGTTTAGGTGCCACCCCGGTGTGGTGTGTCAGAAAACGCAGTCACGTTAGGGCTCCGGCAACCACCCACTCCAGCCCAAGCCCGTCGGACGCCAGGCCACTGTTCTCTACAAATGTCCAAGTCAAAGAACCACACCAATCACAACCAGAACAAGAAGGCTCACCGTAACGGTATCAAGAAGCCCCGCACTTTCCGTTACCCTTCCATGCGTGGTGTTGACGCCAAGTTCCGTCGTAACCACCGCTGGGCTCTTCACGGCACCGCCAAGGTTCTTGCTAAGGAGCGTGCTGAGAAGCAGGCTTAAGCGCGTCCAGGTCCATTCTGTGCGCCTTAATTCGGATTGAAGAAATTAAAAAAAAACTTTGAGAATCAGTGGTTCCTTCCGATGTTTTCTGCATGATCTTATATACACGGCCAAGTTATAATAGCTCCGAATCGGGCTCTTGCTGCCATATGGCGCTTGTCACAAGCGTATGTAGACTTTATATCGATAAAAAATCACTTTTTTTACATTTGCGTCGGGTCGTTGGCTGCTTCGGTATTTCATATATCTTCAATTTCCGCTTCGGCTCGCGCAGGGCGTTCACACCGTCAGGTCAAAGCTTCGGCACTAACCAACGAACAGCTGCAACGCAACCACACCTTAGATTCGATATGATTATGATAAATCTACTAACTTTTAACTTACTCCTGGATCTTCTGCGAACCGCGGAGGAGACCAGTGCGGCGGGCAGCAATAAGACCAACCTTCTGACCGGGGACGGCACCACGGGAGATGGTCGAGGCCTTACCAATGTGCTGGTGGTTACCACCACCGTGGGGATGGTCGACGGGGTTCATGGCAACACCACGAGTTCTGGGCCAAGAGTTGCGCTTGACCTTGTACTTGTGGTAGGCGTTACCGGCCTTAAGCAAAGGCTTGTCGATACGGCCACCGCCGGCAACAATACCAACGACACCACGGGCATCAGAAGAGATGATCTTCTTGGCACCAGAGGGAAGCTTGACACGGGTCTTGCCCTCGTCGGCGTTGTGACCAATGACAATGACGTAGTTACCGGAGGTACGGCCAAGAGCACCACGGTCACCAACCTTCTCCTCAACGTTAGAGAGAATGGTACCCTCGGGGACGGAGCCAAGGGGAAGGACGTTGCCGACAGCGAGGGCAGCCTTCTTACCGGCGTAGATGAACTGACCGGTGTAAAGACCCTCATTGGCAATGAAGGTCTCTGTGCGGTACTTGTAGCGGTAGGGGTCGCGGAAGACGACCTTGGCCAGGGGAGCACCACGACCAGGGTCGTGGATGATCTCCTTCACGAGACCGCGGGTGTAGCCGTGACGCTCGGCGTAGTCGAGGGTGCGCAGCTTGGCGGCGCCCTTGCGCAGACGGGTGTGGGCAGTGAAAATGGAGCCGTGACCCTTACGCTGGTTTCTGATAACGCGACCCATTCTTAAGTTGCTGGTTTTCTAATTCGAATTCCATTTGGTATAGTGAGTGCTTGTCGGGAGCTGGTGTGACTGCTGTCAGCCCTAGTAATTAGGGCGACACTGTCAGCACCCCGAGCCTCCCGTCAATGAGACCTAACCCTGTCAGTGTGTGGGGTGGGCGTGCGGGCGTGCCACTGGTTGGACTGATCCGGTGATTTGCCCTTTCAAAGGCCATAGCAAGTTATTCTTCTGCTGATTGTTACGAATTGGAGCAATCAGGTACACTTGAGTATCTGCTTTAGAGCGACCGTATTCTGCGGCAGTAAAAAGGTCTCATACGTCTATCCTAGTGTCTCATACTTCATATCATACACTTCATATCATGCACTTCATATCTCATTAATCCACTACGCCGTATCAAAAGTACCTCTCATATCTCAGGTTCATGACTGCTAATCCACAGTAAATCCCAGCCTGGATTAAAAACGCAGAACTGGGCCAAAAATCAGAAAGACGGCCCCCGAGTTGGGATATCACTAGAATTCCCAGACCGCCGCTTAAAGCATAGACTCCAGCGATTGATCCAGCCGTAACGCGGCGCCGGCCAGTACACATGGACAGAGACACAGTCATGACGCCTATTTGTGCTAGGCCTGCGCAGCAGCATATCAATATAGGCCAAAGACCCTTAGGGCCATCAATGATTTCGAAAAACGCCATGCTACCAGCGCCAATGATGCTATAAATAAGCAGCGACTTCGCATGTCCAATTTTATCGGCAAGGTAGCCAACAACAGGGGCACACAGCAACGCGACTAGATTCAAGACTCCTGTGAGGATGGCCGACTGAATGACAGCGTCCTTGCAACTCTCGCCTCGGTGACAGAGTCCGTTACGCAGATACCAGCTGTTCACAAATAACGGAATAAATAATGCGACAATTACCGAGGCACTGCGGGACGCAAAGCTGGCGGCATAGGATACCTTGATCTCGGCATCAGCCTGGCCAACCCTGAACCCATCTTTGACCAACTCCAAGTACGGCCGGGAAGCGGCAGGAATATCAAAGGCTGCTTCATCAAAAATTGAGAGATTGCGGCTTTTGAATAGCATCGACAGCCTTTTGGCAGGATGTTGGTATAGCGTAAAATAAAGCACCCCTGCAGCGACGAGACTCAGAACGGCTACAATATCGTAACTCTTACGAAGTGCAATCACCGGCTTATCGTCCATGTCAAAATGCTGTGGCAACGGCAGCAGAAAGCTTACCGCAAAAAGCGCACCCAAACCAGAACTGAGACCAACCAGTCCCGCGAGGCGACCATTTTTCCGACCAGCTGGTAGAGGTGTCCGATGGCGGTAGCTCATATCGAACTGGCTCATGTCTTCGCTCTCCAAAATAGGGGCGCTGTCTGAAGATAAGGGCACTTGGGCAGCAAAATATTCCAGGGTTTCATTATGATCATGATCTGCAGGCAGAAGATCCTGAGCCTCGCCGAGAATGGCTGTCATCATCGCGACAGAGGCAGAGACGCCTAAAGCAAACAGTGATCGAGCCAGAAGTACATAAGGATAGAATGCATCTGTATCAATTCTGGTATAAATCATCAGCGACACTGCCATGACAAAGGTGCCAAAAACTGCAACATAATTGGTACCTATCTTATCGCTCAAGGCACCCCAGAACGGGGCGCACAGTATATTGATGACTTCGTCCACAAAAATTAAGGTACCCGCATCGCTACCAGTGGCCTTTCTTCGGTAGATTGTACTCAAAACAAACGGCTGCGTTGCATTGAGAAATACAAGAAGGGCAATTGTCACTCCGCAAAAGCAGAGGTACGCCAGTATGTTCATCTTCGGAGCAAGTCCCAGGTGTCAACGTAACCTGGGGGGTCATAGCTCAGTGGCTTTAAACATGTTGAGGGTTGATAGACAAATATTTGGGTTTTCCCCGAACTCTCAATGGGATTGTTGAGACATAATTACAGAGTCATTGCTGGGCTCGGGCGTTTATCGGATTGCGTACGTGGTATCGCCTCATGGAGGGCCAGGCCTGGATTGAGGATACGGCGCCTTTGACACTAGATTATTGGCTGCCACGGCTTCCAGATTCCTCAGCCTGCCTTCTAAAGCTGGCAATTGGATTTTTTTTCGCGTTTATCAACACTCAAATTTTCACCTAGGTCCAAAAATTAAGTTTACATATCACAGAATCACATCATTTTCTCGGCTTCCACGGCTCCTCACTCTGCAGCTCATAGGACTCCCAAGCTAGCCATGGGCATAAGCTTGTGTATACAACGCGTAATCCATCTCTCATCGCGCACTACCTCGCACCACAAAGTAAACACTGCCTACGACTTGATTCATTCCAGTTTTAAATCACAGCTTTTTCAGAGCTTGGAGCTGAGCCATCTTCATAAATATGCTGATCAAAGAGCTCGTCATGGATGGCTTCAAAAGCTATGCCCAGCGCACAACGATCAGCGACTGGGACAATGAGTTCAATTGTATCACCGGTCTGAACGGCAGTGGCAAGTCGAACATTCTCGATGCAATCTGTTTTGTTCTGGGAATTACCTCGACTTCCACAATGCGTGCAAGCTCGCTGCAAGACCTTATTTATAAACGCGGCCAGGCCGGAGTCACTAAGGCATCTGTTTCTATTGTCTTCGACAATACAGATCCGAGAAACCAGCCCCCTGAATACGAAAAATGCCCGACTATTTCTGTAATGCGGCAAATATCGGTGGGTAAGCTCACTAAGTACATGATCAATGGCCGGAAGGCAACGCAGCAGGATGTACAGAAGCTATTTCAGTCGGTCCAGCTGAACGTTAACAATCCAAACTTCTTAATTTTGCAAGGACAGATCACCAAGGTTCTCAATTACCGACCGGCTGAGTTCTTGGCTCTCATTGAGGAGGCTGCCGGTACGAAACTCTTCGAAACCCGCCGAGCACATGCCGAAAAGACGTTGAAAAAAAGAGAGGCTAAGCTGGTGGAAATCCGCACCGTTCAGGAAGAGGAAATCGTGCCCAAAATTGACAAATTGAGGAAAGAGAAAGCGCTTTACAATGAATATCAGCACTGCGTTTCCGAACGCGACCGAACTGAGCGCCTGGTCATGGCTCACGATTACTGCCAGTTGAAGGAAGCAGTCGCCTTCGATGAAACGAATATCGAGCTCAACCAGTCACAAATCGAAGCGCTAGAGGAATCTAAACTGAGTATTCAGGCTGAGATTGACTACATCAGCTCTGAGTGTGACACTTTGGCGAAGTCTTACGAAGAGTCTTTGAGGCTGGGGCCTTGTGCTGACTTGAAAAGGCGGGAACAGGCAAAAGAGGAAGATATCGTTAAACTCGAGGTAGAGCGTGACTCCGCCAGCAACGCTTTGGCCGAAGAAATTGCCTGCCGTGAAAGGAACCTCGAGAAATTGACGCTATCTTCCCGACAACTCGAGCAGTACAAGTTAGAAGGCAGCTCGTTCCAACAAGAGTACGAGGCGCTGGACGCCTCTTACGCCGAGGCTAAAGCCTCTCTCAACGCAAAAAGGCGTCTATTGCAAAGTTTGGAGACCGGCGTGGCTGACAACGGTGAAGGTAGCGACGCGGCAGGCTATGCTTCAATGGCGTACAAGGCGCGAGAAGAGGTTCTGAGCTACCGCCGTACACTGAAGGCAACTTCGAAGCAATTGCAAGAGCTGGAGAATCCTACATCGACGGAAAATCTCAACGTGGGTGCCGCGAAGGCGGAAATTGAAGTTCTAGAAGGAAAACTGAGTTTCGCCCAGATGGAAAAAAACATGATGCTCAAATCTCTCAAGCTCTATGGCCAATGCAACGAGGCGCAGATTAGCTCGGATATACAAGCGGCCAAAAATGAGGCATTTGAGGTTCGCAAAGCGTTTGGAGCGGTTGACGAGAAGCTCGAGGCCCTCAAGCGGAATGTGCCCCAGCTCGACTTCAAAGTTGCAGGCATGCAAGAGAATATTGTTGGCGTTGTTGCACAGGTCTTCCAGATAAAGGCCAAGCATTCAGACAAAAGTAGAGCACTTTTCAGCTGCTTGGGCGACTCACTGTTCAATGTAATTGTGGACACCGATGTCAACGGAGGCAAGATTCTGGCCAGCGGGCTGACCCGGCGTATCAATGTAATGCCATTGAACAAAATTATTCCTTTTAAAATCGCATCGGAGAAGGTTGCACGAGCAAAGCAGTACGGTGAATCTGGAGACGTCGAGCTGGCACTCGATCTTATCGACTTCGACGAGAGCGTCCGGCCGGCTATGGAGTTTTTGTTGGGTGGTTTCATGATCTGCCGTACGGCCCAGGTGGCTGAGCAGGTAACTTTTGGGCCTCTAGGTCTAAAAACCGTTACTCTGGACGGAACTGCATTGGATCCAGGCGGAACGCTTTCTGGAGGTTCAACAAGCGATGCGCGGGCTAGACAACTAAGAGCTGTAGCAGAGAACGCAGATCTGATGGCAGAGAAGCTGAGGCTTAGTCCCAAGCTCAAGCTTGCGGAACTGAGATTGGAGGAAAAACTCAAGACTCTCGATGCATTTAAAGCTGAGATCTCTCAAGTTGAGAAATTAGACCAGAGGATCATGGCCCTGGAAACTACTTTACGCGAGGGACCGGCAGCTAAGGCCCTGGAAAGTGCCTTGGGGAATGAGAAATTGGCTGCAGAACTCAACGAACGCATTTCCTCGACCACACAATCACTCAAATCAGCGGAGGAAGCTCTGGCCAAGTGCGAGCGTGACGCAGAAGAGTTCTCTCGAAACCGCGAGCAAAAGCTCAAGGAGCTTCGTGAAGAAGTTAAGCTTTTGGCCAAAGAGGAAGCAGAAATTTCTAGGAGCCTCGATGCTCGCCAGGCTCGCCAGAATGAAGTCAAGGACAAGCTTTCTGCGCTGGAGAGCGAGGTCAGTCATTTTGAAGAAGCCTCACGGGATATTGGCAGTCAGGTCGAGATCCACACTGCCAAAATCAAAGATGTCACGAATGCACTTTCAGAAGTTCAGAAAGAACTTCATGAAATACAAAGCGAGCTCGCCTTGGAGATCGCCAAACAGGACGGAATGTGCACCGAGCTGGAAGCCATGAAAAATAAACGGCACGACCGCGAGCTTGCCCTGGCCCAAGTTTCTGAGCACTTACAGCAGCTTCAGCACAAGAACGTGGAGATCAAAGACGCCGTCAAATCAAATAAGCAAACTGTTCAAGAGTTGCTGGCGAAATTTGACTTCCTTACTTCTGACCGGAACCTGCTGGGCTCTTCTGGGTCCATCTACGATTATAGTAGCCATGACATCTCTGAGTGCAGGCAGATCTATGAAGCAGAGTCAAAGAAACTCTCCACCTTAAAGAACAAAGTCAACGATAATGTACTGGCAATGATCAACTCCGTCGAGGCCAAAGAAAGCCGGCTCAGAGAACAGAGTGCTCAGGTTCAGCGCGATCGGACCAAGCTCGAGGCGACGCTGGCGTCGATCAGTAAAAGAGTAGAAAAGAAGCTTGACGAGACGCAATCGCATGTGAGCCGTGATTTGGGCCTCATTTTTGGCCAATTGCTGCCGGGCTGCTCGGCTAAATTGACTCTGGTCGATCCTGAAGACGTCAAAGCCGGTCTAAAAGTCGAAGTGCGGTTAGGCCAAGTATGGAAAGAATCGCTAAACGAGCTCAGTGGTGGCCAAAGATCTTTGGTCGCGCTTTCGCTGATTCTGGCGCTTCTCCAGTTCCGCCCAGCACCTATGTACATCCTCGACGAGGTAGATGCGGCGCTAGACCTTCATCATACGCAGAACATCGGCCATATCATCAAGACGCGTTTCAAAGGCTCACAGTTCATCGTTGTCAGTTTGAAAGACGGGATGTTCACAAATGCAAATCGTATTTTCCAGACGAAGTTCGAAGACGGCAAAAGTAAAGTGATTATCCGTCAATAAATATTGTCTTGGAACATCTCTGCTTCTCATAGTCACAAAGTTGTATCAGAGCTAAATAATTTATATGACCAGTTTTCTAAAATTTAAGTGCTCGATTGACTATCCATGTCTGGGGCTGAATACCCAAAGAGTTCGTGCTTTGTGCTAGCCGATTGGGCTACGTAAATGTTTAGGCTTTCAAATTTTCAACATTAGAAACATCATGAAGTTTCTCCATGAATTCTTACATATCTTTTAAAACTTTGGTGAATCCTTCAAAGAACTCAAATGCGGAAGTTTATTCTGTCTCGCTAGACGCCTACACAGACTCACAACGCCTTTTCTCAGGACTCTACACTCGGCATCCAACTCTCAAGACACTAGTCTCAGGCTCTAGTCTCAGAGCTCTAGTCTCAGGACTTTAATCTCAGGACCCTTTTCGTAGGACTCTATTCTCCAGACACTAGTCTAGGACTTTATTCACAGAACTCTATATTGTTCACACCGGAATCGCTAGCTGTATATATAGGCATTGTTACTCGTAGAATACTTACTTATTATGGATTAAGCTCAATGGGATTAGCAACCTCGCTATGGTCCAATCTTGAGGACAATACTGAGACACCAGAAAGAAGACTGATCAAGCCTAGAGAGATGATCACAGCTTTTGCGAGCGTCAACTGGTACCACAGGTCATAAAACACCATGCTGTTCACCATAGCGACCATATTGAAAGTACAGAATACCAATGGGTACAGGAAAGATGTGGAAGAGTGCTTGAGGCCCAAATTCAGGAAATAAAAATTCGCCAGAGCGAAGAACAGGAACGCCAGCAGCAGGGCGAAGAACTTAAAGCGGAACAACTCTGCGAAAAACTCGCTAACGCCCAACCTGGTCAACTTCAAAACATACTCAACCACGGTCTTTGCGAGAAGCATCGAGTGAGCGGACATGGTACCTGCCAGCAGGCCAGCGTACACGCCACTCTTCAGACTTTTGCGGGGTAGCCTGGCGTCGCCTAGAAGTATGAGAAGCACCCCAGCTACCACCAAAGACGTCACCATCCAGACAATGAACCCAGATTGGCTGAATTGATGCAAAAGTTCCTCTAAACTGTAGCTGGGTTCCTTGAGATTGCTGAACCCTGCTATCAAGCCTGCGCCTACGACAACCAGCAGGGAGCCTGAGGCAGTTTGTGTCGTGAACTTTTCACCAAGAACAAACGCAGCAAAAATAGAATTGAAAACAAGTCCCGTGGCCTGCAGCGGGCAAACAATAAATAGTGGCAAAGAGACAATCTGCACGCCCGATCCGAAGATATTAGCCAGAAAGAACATCGCCGTGCCTATTCTCCACAATGCCAAGCTTGGCACCGCCTGCGAGCTCTCTATGCCTATGAGGTGGGCTTTTCTCTGCAAGGTGAGACCAGCACTCTGGATCGCACTGGATAATAGTGCCACCAAACACCCTATGACGACATTCATGTGGGCTGCGTGAAGGGAGAGCCTTGGCAACAAGGAAAAGGAGGGGGGCAGTGGGCCAAAGGATACTGGTTAGCGCTTAATTCAGTTGCTCGAGTAATTTTTTTCAACAATTGACTGAAATGCGAACAGGACAGCACACTGCAAGAATCAGGGCTCGATTAAAATTAGCCTTGGGTGAGAAAGCACGCCCGAGGTGTGGTGTTGGAACTGTAGTCGTGTTTCCGGGGATCGCGTTTGTAATCTGTGAGTGCAGCACTCTTTCTGCTTTGAGTAGAGTGAGCTGGACCTCGAGAGACACGGTAGACATCTAGCGATTTTACCGGCCAGTGAAGCGCGTTGAAGATATTTCAATTGATCTTGAGATAGCCAGAAAAAAAGATAGCTTTTGATGAGACTGTCGTTGATCACCAGGACAAATTGCAATGCACACAATACTAGCCCATGCCTTGTATCCCGGCTCGAAAAATTGTCGTTTGTGACTCGAACCCGGTTGGCTTTGACGAGTGTAGCTCAGAATCAAGATCTATGTAGTCAAATTCTCCGGAGAACACCTCAGAAAAGCGTGCATCAGCTCGCCATCGAGGTAGTTGAGCAGTCACACCTAGACAAGCTATCAAAGCACGCAAACACCATAACTTCGCCCATAAAAACGCGGAAAGAGCTTTTGACGCTCCTACGAACTCGGAAGGATATTCAGTGTCTCAAATTTTTGCCATTTACTGCATTGATCCCGGCTCAGCTCTGGCCTGCCCTAGTCCCGCTGGCCAGTCGGGACAGAAACCTGGCCAAAAAATTAGACAAAATCTATATGCTTGCGGTCGACAGATTGCGTAAACACACAGTCGATTTTGCTCACAGCGTTCATCGGTTAACTGAGCCGCAGCAGCGTGATCTCTACGAGGTCGTGTGCGAAGGCGGGGCTCTAGCTCGTTTCTTGCCGCTATCGTACGTCAGATCGGCTCTCCTTGAGCATATGCAGAACGTCAAGGCAGATGACGTTTTTTTGAGGCGGATAGGTGACTTTGAGACTGAGATCAGCACAGAGGAGCTGGCTCTGGGCTGCAAGGCCCGGGCTCGCAATTTGGGCTCGAGAGAAGCGATGCTAGAAGAGCTGAAGAGCTGGCTAAGAGATTCGGTGGAGCCTGCTGATGCGGGGCTGTTTTTCGCAAGGAGATAGGCGTAGAATTATTTATATAGGTTCTTGTTAATCAAGTTCAATGAGGCTTCATCATAGACGTGGAGTGAAGCATAGTTGTTTACTGACCCTTGTAGCGAGCAACTTTCTGTTCCCAACGGCCCTGGGCGCCCTGGACATAGTCTAGCGGTAACAAACGAGGCCAATTGACGTACTGCATACCGTCGGAGAAAATAAGTCTGAGGCCCAGGACGGCGAGGCCGAGGAAGAACAGGTGAATGCCGAGCTTGGCCGAGCGGCTGAAGTCTTTAGGCGGGAAGAACAGTCCGGCGCTGATAACAAGAAGCGACGAACCAACAACCAGAGGCAGAAACTGCACCAGGATGGGACGGTTTTCGGCGAACACTTCGTACGCAGTCTCCGGGTTCGCGCGATAGTCGCCCAAAAACAGCGAGAACCCGTCCTGGCGGGGGCCGTCCCGCAGATTGTTGCGGTAGTAGCGCAGCACCGAGTTGCTGAAATCCTTGGCAGCACCCTTCCAAGAGCGTTTGCCCGTGCGCGTGAAATCTGTCTTGAGCGCGCCAGTGCCCGAGTACGCGCAGCTGACGCCGTCGGCGTTGTCGGCCCAGGCGTTGCGGAACATCGACAGAAACACCGGGTAGTTCTCCCACTTATCGCCCGAGGCAAGGACGCCGGCCTTTGCGAGCTGCTCCTGCAGCACGTAGCCGGCAAGGCAGCTCTGGACGACGTTGGTGCGGTCGAGGCAGTCCATGCAGTTCGTGCGCACGACGGATGTCTGCTTCGCCACGATCTTGCCGTCAGCCGCCTCAAACCACTTCTGGTCGTCGAAGCCAAGCTCCCGCATCTTGTCGATCAGCAGGTACACGCGATGCCAGCGCATCTTGGAGCACTCGTGGTGGAAGTCGAAGTAGATGTAATGCAATTGTTTGTCGCCAAGCGCATCCACCACTTCGTCATAGAAATCTTTCATCTCTTTCTCGTATCCGCTTTGGTTGACGAGATTCACCAGGTACTGTGGGCCGTACAGCGCCTCCTGCTCGTCGAAATGCCGGCGTGCAGCCTCGACCGCCTTGGACGAGTCGCCTCTGGCCAGCACGGGCTTATACTTGAGCGTGTTGATTTCGCCCCACAGCGCCGGCACTGAGCCGCGTGTCTGCACAAACGAGAACACGCGGCCGTGCGCAGAGATCAGCTGCTCGGTCTCGTTGTAGTTGGCGGCATGGCCCTGCTCGTCCAGCCCGCGTCTCATGTAGCGGGTGCCGGCTCTGAACCGCGATCGGCGGGTGATCAGCGTAAACCCAACCGATGCATTTGCCACCGGCGCGTGGCCAGCGTAAAACACGCCGAAAATTACCGGACAGATGAAGTTCTCGATGGCGGGGTGGGCCTCGGAGGCCTTGATAAGAGGCTCAGCCACATGGTAGTTCCAGAAGAAGCGCTGATCGCAGTCGCGGTAGCTGTAGCTGTAGCTGTTGCCGCCGCCGCCGCTGCTGCTGCCGGATTTGCTGGACTGGCGCTGCAGACTGCTGGTCAGGTCGTAGCTCTTGGAGTAGAACAGCGGGGCCGAGGCCAGGTGGTTTGCTACGAGAGACTTGAACTTGTGTTCAATGTGCGTGTGCTGTTTCGGGAAACTGCCAATGGGAATAAGATCGGTCTGAGACAGCTCGTGGATGTAGTTGCCCGCAATCTCGCCCACCCGCTGCGAGTTACAGGCGACAACCACGTACGACGAATATGCCAGCGTGATGACGCCAAGAATAGCCGCAACCGTGCGGGAGCCGCCGTGTTTCACGTAGTCGTCCGCATTGACCTCGGAAATAACCGGCTTGCCGTTCTCCGTAGCGATGCTGATCGCGTTGTTCTGAGTATCGGTGATAACAACCTCTTTCTCCAGGGTCCAAACAAAGTACATGGTTTGGGGATGGGGGGCTGCTCTGCTTCGTAATCGGTGACAGCCCGTTAATATGGGGTAAGATCTGGCTCCCAAGCACACCAGTGTTCAGGCGCCGTATTACAGCATTCAACATACCAAATCGTTCGGTGGCTTGGCGAATTCTTGTTGATTCGGCAGCGAGGTATGACAGCACATAAATTAAAGCCTGTAATGTACGGTGTATCACGACTCGCTGGCCCGCAGTAGGCTACATCCAGTCCTCCGCTGCCCCCGAATCAAGAACCATTAGACTTTCTTAAAAAAATTCTCGTTTATTTAAAAATACAATACTCACTTGGTCAAATTCAGCCACAGAATCACTCGCTCCTCGTCGGCCTCCGAGCCCAGCACCGGAGGGGCCCCTGCTGGCCTCAGCACTCCTTCGCTATCAGCCTTAATGGCAATGATCGTGACTTGATTCAGCCCCGGGGACAGAGAAAGTTCGAACTCGTCGTGGCGCGTGCTGGCTCCAAGCTGTCCCAGGGAAATAAGTTTCTGGCCGTTCAAAAGCACCGTGAGACTGAACGCTACGGTTTTGAGCAGCTCGTGCAGCAGAACGCTAAGATGCAGTATTCTCTGGTACGGCTGCAGAGTTGTGGAGTACGCGCTCATGGAATGCTTTGCCGGGGCCGAGAAGCGGATCTGCACGAGGTCAGTAGCCGCTGGCGGCAGTGGGCCGACGCTGCTGCTGTTCATCTGATGGTGGTGCTGCGGAAGCATGAGCTGCGGCGGCGCTATTGAGTTGAGAATAATCAATTGGATGAGTGCGTCCTTGGCTGTCTGGCCGGCCGGTCTACTAACATTCTCGTCCTGCACAATAGAGTGCTGTAGGGCAACTGGCATGCCGCTGTGTAGTTGTGGATCGTTCGGGTCGGCAGAACCGTGAAGAAGCTCCTTGCCTGACTCGTCGATCTCGCCATCCTCGTCGTCAATATCCTCCTCGTCTTCGTCCTCGAAATCGTCGTCATCGTCGTCATCGAAGCGATGGGGCACCGGTGCTTCAGCTAGCTCGTCGCGGTCTTCCTCGCTAGATTCCGCCTCGTCATCTTCGTCCTCATCCAATCCAACAGACTTTGCCTTTTTAGCGGAAGAGGCGGCGGACGATATTTTCTGATTTTTGGCCGCCTGCTCGGCATCCTTCTCTTTGAGCTTCGCAACTTTGTTCGCCAGCTGTTTCTCCAGAGACTGGGCATCAACGTATATCTGTGTGCCCTCGGCGTTGTAAGTCATGGCGTTCTTGAAAATCTGGTCAACCAGCTCATAGAAATTGTCCCAGTCGTCGCAAACCGCTTCCTGGATGCGAAGTTCCACCGTCCGGAACGAGGTCGGCTCGCTGATCTTCTCATAGTAGTCCGGGTACTCATTGCGATCTGGCTCCACCATAAACCACTGGCTGGGCTTGTATCCCTTGTACTTGTATGCGTAAATATCTTTCAAAGCCTTGAGCTGTTGTTTCTGACGCGTATAGGCCGTCAGTTTGCGTCCTAGGCTGCTCAGGGCAAGATCCAGAAGCGCGACTGCGTCTGCGTATACTGGCGACTCTTCGCCATTATAGATCTTCGCGTTTTCAACCATCAGCTCCAAATCAATAAGGAAGTCGTCGTCGTTCTCGTACGCCCGTAATCGGGCGCGTTTGGAGATCTCGGCCATGGATATCGGATCCTTCACTATTTCTGGGTAGTCTGGATAGAGCTCGAACGACGGAATCTCAACAAAAAGATCGACAATTGGACGCGAACCAATCTTGAAATCATAAATCTGGTCGACAATACTCATGTATTTGTCTTCGGGGCGCGAAGCGCGCTTGGTTCCTCGACGCTTGGACATCCCTCCCTGTAGAAAGTGTTACCTAAGGTCAGCTCATCATATAATGCCGGGGCCTGGGCGGGCCTGGGTAGGAGGAGGAGCTTGGGGAAGGTGCTTACACAATTTTTTTCCTGGAATTTATTTCACTTTCACACAAAAGATGTTGCGTACAGTGAAGGCCAAAAATGCTCGAGCCAAGCGTGCTTTGGATAACAAAGCCCCTAAGGTGAACGAGAACGTTAAACAGGCGCTTTTCGTACCTGGAGCCAACTCTAATAAGCTTCTTCACGATGTCTGCGTGGATCTGGCTGCTCTGAAAAAGCCCGATGTTAAGCGGTTCCAGAAGAAAAACGACATCAGACCTTTCGAAGATGCTAGCTCTCTGGAATTCTTCTCGGAGAAAAACGACAGCTCGCTATTGGTGTTCACTTCGCACAACAAAAAGCGCCCTAACAACATGACCTGGGTCAGAACCTTCAACTACAAGATCTACGATATGCTCGAAATGACCCTGACCGATGCGAAGCTTCTCAAGGATTTCCACAAACAGACCTTCAACGTCGGCTTGAAGCCGATGTTCACTTTCAACGGCGCTGTTTTTGACAATCACCCGGCCTACATGCATGTGAAATCTCTGTTCCTTGATTTTTTCCGTGGTCAGGAAACCGAATTGCTCGACCCCTCGGCCCTGCAGCATATAATTTCGGTTTCTTGTGAGGATGTTGACTCGGACAGCGAAGTGCTGAAGCCTGTTCACTTCCGCGTCTATCTTCTTAAGACATTCAAAAGCACGACCCCCAAGGTCCCTCGGGTTGAGCTCGAAGAGATTGGCCCTCGTCTGGATTTCAACATTGGCAGAAGACAAGCACCCAATCCCGATATTGAGAAACAGGCCATGAAGCGTGGAAAGATTGAGGAGAAGACGAAGAAGAACATCGAAACCGACATTATGGGCGACAAGATTGGCCGCATTCACATGAACAAGCAGGACTTCACTAAGCTGCAGACCCGTAAGATGAAGGGTTTGAAGCGACAGTACGATCAGGTTAGCGATGGCGAAGAAGGAGAAGAGAATGACGAGATACTTGAGAACTCGGATTTCGAGAGTGGACAGTCGGATTTTGAGAACGATATGTTCGATGACGACGATGAAGAGTAATCGGAATATGTATACGGCCTTTGGCCTTGAATTTCTAATTTATCTATTTTCATATCAATTTTGAAGCCTGCGCTCCTGTGCATTCACAGCAAGACGCAAAAGGTTCCGCAAAAGCATCATGATTGTAACCTTGCCCGTCATCGGTACGTAGAGAGCGGCTCTGGTCTTGATCTCAGGGCTGAAGTTCTTCTCGCTGCTAAAATTGACGCAAACTGCACCCGCCTTAACATCCTCAACAGGGAACTTGTAGCTGGCACTGGGAACTCCCGTAATAACGACATCACTTTGCAGAGCAGCGTCTCTAACGGTGATTTCGCTGTCATTAACCACGTGCTTGACGTATCTCAAGCCATCACCACGGGTGAACTTTTGGACACCGGTGATATCACATGAGTATACAACAGCGCCGTCGTTGGCAAGCAAAGCAGCCAATGGACGGCCGACAATCTCAGAGCGGTTGACAACTGTGATGGTCTTTCCATAGAGCCGATTTCCGTAAGGTAGCACGTTGTTGTACACGCCCAAGTATTCAAGAACCTTTACGACGGCTAATGGTGTGCATGGAAGGATAGATTTTTGGGTTTGCTGTGCGTCTAGGAATCTAACATTCTGGTACATGTTTCGCACGTAGATGTGGCTCAGACCTTCAACGTCTTTTTCTTGGGAGACGCACTGCTGGAGATAGGTGTCCTGAGAGCCGCCAAAAACAGGGAAGTAGACAAGAATGCCGTCGACAGATTCCTCGTCATTAGCGACCATGATAGCCTCTTCAAGTTTCTCTTTGCTCATTGCTCTGAGCTCGTACTCGAAGCCCAGCTCATTGCAGGTCTTCTCTGTCCAATTGGCATACATTTGGGCGGCCGGATCAGAGTTGGCCAGCAAGCCAACAAGTTTAGGCTTTCTTTGCAGCTGCTCAACGCCCTTTTTTATTTCCTCCGTGTACACTTTGGCAATGCTGCTCGCAAGCACAGTTTTGCAAGCCGAAACCTCAGACATTTTGGCCAAGATAATGTTATCGGTGCCCAAGCTATTTTTTTTTATAACCGCCAACTATCTTACCTCTCCATAACATTAACTTGAATAATAGTGTTCAAGCAAAATCCATTGCTGCGTCAGCTGGCTGCCAAACTGACGCACAATCGACCCGTGTGGTAAATAGATATACACATGCCTCGACCAGAGTTGGCTAACGGGGACGGTGAATATATCTTCGGGGGAGGCGGTGGTCGAGGCGCCCCGGCCTCTTCTTTCTTTAGAAGAATATCGAATCTCAGTTTGGATGAAGATACGGATTCAGACTCGCAGACTCGGGTTGTAGGCGCGGGGTACTCCCATGCCAACCGCTCGACGCTACAGAAGCAGATTAAATCCAAGCAAAAAAAATCCTCGGGGCAGCCAAAAAGCGACCAAACAAGAAGTGACTCAAAGACACGCAAAGAGTCCTACTTTGATCTAGATGACGACTGGGATGCCAACGTCGAGCACACCCTGGAAGCTAAAAGTATGAGGTCCCTTTCGAGCCAGCCAATAGAATCGGCCGAGACGCTTGCGCTAGTTGAGTGCGAAGCCATCAATAGCAAAATCTCGCGTTTCAGAAAATTTGAACAGGTCATTGCGGCGGATGTAGTGGACATTGCTCAGCTGCGCAAGCTCTCATATACAGGTATCCCCGACGAGCTGCGTTCTAGCGCGTGGCAGTTGCTTCTCGGATACATGCCCGCCAACGCCAGCCGGCGAGATAAGCAGCTACAAAAAAAACGTCAAGAATACCAAACAGGTGTTAAACAGGTGTTCAGCACTGACCTGGACATGCAAATGTGGCACCAAATCTCAATTGACGTCCCCCGCACAAACCCACATATCAAGCTGTACTCGCGGCCAGAAATTCAACGAGCGCTAGAACGCATCTTGTATCTGTGGACCATGCGTCATCCAGCTAGCGGCTACGTTCAGGGAATAAACGATCTTGTCACCCCATTCCTCCAGGTGTTTCTCGGCTCGTACACAAAGTCGGATATCGTTAACACCGACCCGGCTACTTTGCCCGCTGATTCGCTCGCTAACGCAGAGGCTGACGCCTATTGGTGCCTAACGAAGCTGCTGGACGGCATTCAAGACAACTACATCCATGAACAACCGGGTATCCACAAGCAGGTAGCTATGCTCCAAGATTTGTGCCAGCGACTGGATGCCCAGCTGTGCAAGCACCTCAAAAACGAGGGGATCGAGTTTATGAACTTCAGCTTCAGGTGGATGAATTGCTTGTTGATGCGTGAAGTGCCTATGAATTGCACAATCCGTATCTGGGATACATATCTGTCTGAGGGCTCGCACGGCTTTTCAGCCTTTCATGTCTATGTATGTGCTGCTTTTCTCAATAAGTGGAAGGAAGAGATCAAGGCTCGAGATTTCCAGGATACCATGATTCTGCTGCAGAGCTTGCCGACCGAAAACTGGACGGAGAAAGAGGTTGAACTGGTGCTCAGCGAGGCATTTCTGTATCAGACGCTGTTTGCAACCGCAACAGCTCATCTCAAATGACAGAATAAAAAATATTTATACGCATGATTTTGTAGCATAATTAATATGATAAGAGTATGCACAGGAACAGGGTTTATGCTTTTATCCAGACAACCTGGATTAGGGCGGGATACTCGCCTTCAAGCGCATACGTCCAAAAGCCGTCCTGCAAATCATCCCAGATAGCACCACCTTTCGCGACAGCATTCGTTTGGTCGAATTGGGTGACTGTGATCAAGAACTTGTAGTTTTGGGCCGAAGCGGTGTCTTTAATCTGGCCCAGGACGTCGTTTATTTGTTCGCGCAATTCTGTGGCCGGCACGTCGAGCCGCGTCACAAGCTTTTCGAGCGTCTCGAGTGGTATAGGCTGTTGTTAGTAGCCACTAGAGAAGGATAGAGAGAATTTTGGTGGTCCCTGACACTGTACTTACACATGTTCGAGCCTGGTCATTCGTGGTAGTTGTGGGCATGTTAGCTAAGGCAGGAAACTGTGTGGCTAGCGACATTGAAGTAATGCGGACCACCACAAGAATAGAAAACAAACCTGGCCTGACTATACTCCGAAAAAATTAAATAAACAACTACTCAACTATAACAGAAAGAAGGTCTTCAGTGTCATAGTGATCACCGGTTAGTTCATCCACAATCGTGGATGATCCAATCGCATGAGTCCCTCTGGCCAGTGCCCGGAGCCTGACGCTAGACTGGAAGCAGGATCTTGGCAAAAGGTTTCCAATGCGTAGCTCGTGCGTCAAAGTCAAGACACCCTTCTCTGCCATTAATGAGTTTTGATGAGCCACCCTGCTCCTCAAACTATTGATATCTGCTACCAACGGTCGGTCCTCGCCTTTATGCGGGAGTAGAAGCGGTAGGGCAGGATCCTTCGAATGGAACTCTAGCGTGATATTCCGTTCGCCTGAAGAGCTGTTGACGACCTGAACCTGCCACTCAAACTCGCTGCCTAATTCCACTTTGTTAGGCCCAGATATGAGCACACTTACCCCGCCCAACGGCATGCGAGAAGATCTTGATGAAAGCACATCGATGTCGCTACCGGGTCGCGATCTCAGATCATTGCGAGACGAGTAGCTCACCAGCGAGTTGATTCGCGGATTGGGCGATGGGTGACCGAGCATGGGAGTTTTGGGGAGTGGGCCCCTTGATTCTTCGAAGTCCACGAGGGTTGACCACAGGGTGTTTAGGACTGATACCTGGGAGCCAGACCCCAAAATGCGATGCTTGATCTGGATCTTCACACTTCTTCGGCTCTGGTTTGTGGAGACAGTCACAAGACTGTAGGTAAAGGCGCAAACGCCGGCAGGCTCCAGCTTGATGGGCAGTTTGGGCCAGTGCACAGGGTCGACCAATCCGTTGTTCATGTCGAGCTGAATATGTTCCAGACTCACTGGTGATTTGAGGTCTGGGTCTGTGGCCAAGCTCAATTGGGCAATTAGTCTATCTCTCTCTAGCACGGGCCTGATGGTGCGGAGCCTAAGCTTAATACAAGCAGACATGTCATAAAATAGCGAGACTGTAACATCGTCATTTTGAGCTGGTGATCCTGAGCTGGGGGACAGTTTGCTCATGCCATTGGCGGTTGAGGCGCTCGTCGTGTTTTCTGATGCATTTTTGGTTTCGTGATGGGGTTCCACGCGCGAGAAATTCAGTGCGGTGAATGTGAAAGTGCTGGCCGGTTCAAGATCCACAAATTCATAGCCCTCGCTACCTGGAGCCTGAGGCTCTGATAGTGTCGCATGAACCTCAAGTCTCACGTCGGAAACCATCCTATCAAATTTCGGCCGTTTCAGGTGAACTTCTCTCTGCCATGTGAAGCCAGATGCATCTTTGGTGGCCTTGCTTCCAAGAAGCGTCTCTTCCAGAACGGTGACGAAATGCTTCTCCTTTGAGCTGGCATCAACAGGGGTAGGTGAGTCTTTTCCCACGAACACCGCATGCAGTCGCACATCTAGTGGTGTCTCGTCAGAGTATGTGACGCAGAATTTGACGATCTCGTCGTAGTAGAGTGTTTGCGTGTCGATTTCGGCAGGAACATCGCTATCTCCTCGTATAAGATTGAGTTGGAGCATGGATAATATGTGTGGAAAGCAGCTTTACTCTGCTGTTTTACTCGAGAACTACGCGAAAAGCACTAGGCACCAGCTTCGATCGCGTCAGACATCGGTCTACTGTCCAGCAGTAGGTTGATAGATTTCTATGCAGTCAGCCACGCATCGAACCCTTGATGTGGGGCTTGTCAGGCTGCTTGGGAGAAGTTAGTCAGATCGCAAGCATCTGCTGCCTTCCATTGGATTCCTCTTGCCTCGCCCCAGATCCATACTTATATAAACTGTAGGGATCACTTGCGACCTCTAAACCAGAACCCTATAATACAAAATGAGTCGTGTGCCACAAGCTAGCAACGCTGATTGGGATAGTGAAGTTAGAGTTGGCTCGCGTGTTCGTATCGGAAACAGTGGCCCCCGTGCTCAGGTTGCGCGCTCCAATGCCGAAATTAACGCTGCTCGTCGATCTGGCGCGGTTTTGGCCGTTGAAAAGAAGTACTCGGTTGGCAACTCCAAAGGCGATCCCGAGGGACAGCGCCTGGCCAAGTTGGATCGTGACGATAACGTTGCGCCCCCTGCGAAAGTCAGTCTTGATGTAGGCAAGGCCATTCAGAAAGGTCGCCAGGACAAGGGTCTCTCGCAAAAGGATCTGGCCACTTCGGTAAATGAGAAGCCCCAGGTTGTTAGCGACTACGAGTCGGGCCGCGCTGTGCCCAATCAGCAGGTTCTGGCCAAGCTTGAGCGCAAGCTCGGCGTCAAACTGAGAGGCAAGGATATCGGTTCGCCTCTTGGTGGCCCCAAGAAGAAGTGAAAGATTTAACATGCACATAAACCTCTGTTCCAGATTCAAACATTTTTCAAACTAAAACCATTCCATTCATCATATTTCTTTAAACGTATCTTTTCAAATAGAAACAAAGTTTCCCTCTTATGTTGTAGACTTGGCCCTGTTTACACCCGCACACAACGTCTCTCCAAGATTACGTTTCACCTCACATGAGTTTCACGATCCCGAACTCCAAAAAATTCGACAAGGCCGAGGATCTCGCGCCACTGCTCGATGAGCTTAAAGATGGAATCACAGTTGTCAATGCCGGCGGAAGCTCCTACGGCGTGGAGGCCTGCAAAGTCCTCGCCGACAAACTGAGACAGGTCAAGACCCTGGAGATCGCCAACCTCGACGACATGTTTACTGGCCGTCTCAGTTCTGAGATCCCACAGAGCATGGACGATCTCCTCACTGCTCTTCTCGAGTGTCCCAAGCTTCATACCGTCAACCTTTGCGACAATGCATTTGGTATTGCCACCATTGAGCCGCTGGAAAAGTTTTTGGCCAAGGCCCTGCCGCTGGAACACCTCCACCTGGCCAACAACGGCTTTGGTCCCGAGGCTGGCTCGCGCGTGGGTAAGGCGCTTGAGACTCTTGCCGAAGTCAAGAAATCCGCTAGCCACTCTGCGAAGCTCCGCACTGTGATCTGTGGTCGCAACCGTTTGGAGAATGGTTCTATGAAGGCTTGGGCCAGCTTCATCAAGGCCCACGGGACCATCGAAGAGCTGCGTCTTTACCAGAACGGTATCAGACCCGAAGGAATTGAGATTCTGATGCGTGAAGGACTTGCTTTCGCCCCAGAGCTGCGGAAACTCGACCTTCAGGACAACACATTCACATTCAAGGGCTCGCGCGCCATGTCTGAAGTGTTGGACAAGTGGGGCAACGTCGAGGAGATTGTGGTTAGCGACTGTTTGCTCGGATCAGATGGCACGAAACTGATTGCTGAGCGTGTAGTGGAGACTGAGTCGCTCTCGGGTGTCAAGACTTTGCGCTTGCAGTACAATGAGATCAACGAGAAGGCGCTCAAGCACCTGGTCACTGCTATTGACAGTAAACTGCACAAACTTGAGCAGCTCGAGCTTAATGGCAATTGTTTCGCTGAAGACCACGATCTTGTTTCTGAGCTGCTCAAAATTTTCGAGACCCGAGGCCTTGGCGAGCTCGATGAGCTTGACGAAATGGAGGAGCCCGACTCCGATGAAGACGAGGAGGAGTTCTCGGAAAGCGAGGATGAGGACGAAGCCGTTGACGAGCTTGCAGACAAGATTGACAAGACTGGTCTGTAACTAAATAATTTAATCCCTTGATTTTTTTTTGAATGCCTAGATAGCTACGGACTCAGCGCGAACTAACTATTTAGATCAATACTAGCCGCCTTCGACAATTTGCGGAGCTGTTTTCCGAGCAGCTTGTCCTTGAGATACCACTGCCTTTCAAGCCACCGTTTCAAGTCCCGCTCACCAATTGGAATGGCGCTGACATTGAACTTCTTTACAACCACGAGTACTTCCCACCGCGACTGAGGGTCTAGAATATCGATAAGCCGGGGAGACTCCGCTCTGAGCGGCTTGCCTGTGACCACTGATATGCGACTGTATGTGATCGTCATGTCGTAGAGGGCTGTCACACTAGCTACCCGAAACGTATCCATTGCCGTGACAAATTCTGGATATCTAGGATAGAGCAGATTTTTCAGAGGTTTAGCTCCAGCAGCATATGTCTGGACCTGACTCTCCCGCAAGCTTTCGTCATTGAGGCATCGCACTTCAGGGAAGTGTACGATCCATTTGACGTCGCGAGGAGTGGTGCTTCGCGACTGTCTCACAAGAAGCGAATTGGATTTGTATGAACGCCGCATCCAGAACCCAATTCCACTGCAGTAGGATAAAACAGCGCCAATTGTTGGAAGCCTTAGCCACTGGCACCCGTACAAGTAGAATGAGCACTGGATTCGACGGTTAACGTTATAAGCCAGCATACTCATCACAGCATAATCGACGTGCGACTGGTGATTTGCAACAACCAAGGCAGATTCCTCGGGACCCAATTGATATCCTTTCCAAACGACCTTCATTTTGTTAGCTAGTATCGCCCGCACTACGCTTTGAATTACATCTGCATACCAGTCTCGCAGAAATCCCTGATCGCTCCAGACAAATAATTTCGACACTGGCTCCACGCAACCCCAATAGAACCCCAGCAAAAAAATCAGAGACAAGAGGAAAATATATGTTTCGAAATCTTGGACTGAAATAAGCATTGTATAAGGCTATTTTCGAGAGTCGTCGCCTCTGTACGGGCCCTCCTCAAACCACCCACCCTAACATCGTACATTGCCGAAATATGTGAGGTGTCGCTAGATTGCATCACTGGAGCATTAGGTAGTTCGACTACAGTGATATAGGATAAGTATATTAGATCTACAAAGTATATTCGTATCGACTCAGGAAATTGGACTGGTTTGACCTGTATTGAAATAATTCAGATGGCCGTCGCAGCGAGGGCTGGTCCAGCGCTACCTGCTGTTTCTCAATGATACGCATGTGTCTTCCCATATTGAATTTTGTGGATGTGGCTTGTACCAAGGTGGGTCTAGTATTTTCCTTATACTTGTGGGTCTTCGGAAAAGATGGGCTCTTTGCCACTGCCACAGGGCTCATAGGCGGAAGGGACGTGAGCTCAGAATAGTCGTAAGCTCCGTAGCAGTGTCTGGTGACGCGAAGCTCCGCTTTCTGGGCATTGCGTAACTGTGTATGGCAGCCTGAACCCTCTTGGCACATTTGGTCTCTCAATAAAGATGGCTCATAATCGTAAGAGTTTTTAAACTCGGTCAGGTACGAAGCTTTTGGCGCCTGTCTTCGGCTTCCGAGCCATTCGAGAGTCTCTGCGACATTTATCGCATCGCTCAGTTCGATTTGAGTCCTTCTGCGTAGGCTTTTGTCGGTCTTGCAGTCTGCATATTTTCCAGCAACAGAGTCTTTGAGCTTTTGAGGTATTTGACGTCCAGATTGGGCGCAAAATGTATCTAGTTTCTTGCTCTCGTTCATCGTTGTCTGCGGGTTAGCTGGCAAGGGCATCTGTTGTATGGAGGACAGGGCCCGACTGTCTTCGCACTCATATCCAGAGCATTCGTTCGGTATCTCAATGCTGTTGAAGTAGTTGATACTGGCGCGCCTGATCGATAAACTGTGGCTGCTTGGTTTGTAGCCTTGAACTTTGAGAATTATCGACGTCCTAGGTCGAAGACTGTGTTGTCTTTGTTCTGGTGGAGTGCCTCCAAAACCAAAGATTTTAAAGTAATCGGATTTTAATCCGTATCTGGGAGAAAAAATCTCCTCGCCATAAGGCGCCTCTGCTGGCATGGAGTAGCCATGCGGGGGCGTTGGGGGAGGAATTGACACAGAATTTACGAGACTGGACTCATATTCGGAGCTCGTGTCACCATCGTCTTCGACAGTGTGTGTGACGCTGTTGATTTCAGCCGGTAGATCAAACTCAGCAAACCTCAGGGCTGAAGAATAGAATCTAGAGTCGGCCCTCGATATAGTCACGTTAGCAACAGCATCGGCTGTGCGATCCAATTGGCTTTGAGCATCATGTTTGGAATCATCATGTCTTGAGCTCGTTGAAAGCTTTTTTAATGTAAGAGAAGAGCTCTTTTCCTGGGATTTTAAGCCCCACTTAGGCTTACTGCCGTTCAGGCTTTCGGCAGTAGAACTGGGCGGCGTGCTTTGGCTCGAACTGCTTTCGAAATCTGACAGCTCTTCTGCGTGACTGCAAAACTCGTTGAATCCCTTAAAAAGATTTTCTGCCTCCAGTGATGTGGTCTGGTCCAGCTCAGATGAGGGTGATTTTCGAATACCGCGATATGTTAGGCGCATGCGGTGGGGGCTCACTAGGTTCAGTCTGGATATCCTTCTGATCCGTGTTGGCTCCAAATCTTCCCTTGAAGCGACAGTAGAGCTGCGCTTCTTGAGAATGTCTACTCGCATCAGCGATTTAGAGGCAGGTTAGAAGAAATATGGAAGTCCTTTTCTAGATACGCACTTGCAGTCTAATGCATGTCCCTGCGGATCGTTTTGGATAGAAGTGTTAATGCCTCATCCCGAATAGGCATGTTCGAGAAGCTGGCGTCGGGGAATGTATTGATGACTTGCTTTTCATTATCGAATAATTTAGAGATTTAAAACTGGATTTTTTGAAGCATACAACACAAAACTATTCCGCGCGAACTGCCGGCTTTTTATCAACATCTGGATTCTGTCTGAGCGGCACGATATTGGATGTCATGAATTGACTGCTTGTCTTTGCCTCAGTCGATCACCTGCTTCGCCATTAATACGAATTTCCAAGAATTCCTTTATTTAAAACGAGTAGCGGAATCCGGCGATTTTCTACATTGATAAAATTTATCTGGGTTGGGGTAATCCTATGAAAGGTGCTCGTGCCATCAGTTCGCGTTATGAGACTTGTGCTGCTGAGACATGGCGAGACGAATTACAATGTGGAGCGCCGGCTACAGGGTCAGCTAGACATACCTCTCAACGAAACTGGAGAACTTCAGGCTATTGAGGTTGCTAAGGTCCTAAAAACTCGTGGCATGTGTTTCGACAAGGCCTTCTCCAGCGACCTTCAGAGGGCGCGACGCACCGCAGAGCTTATATGGCACCTCAATTCGCCAGTGATCGAAATTCCAGACTTCAGAGAAAGATCGATGGGCCCATTAGAGAATATGCTGTTAGCTGACGCTCAGGAATTTGCTGAATCCGAAAAGAAGGCTCTCATAGAGTATGGCGAGTCTCCTTCAGAATTTATAGAACGTCTGTTGAGAGCGTACGACAACCTGGTTCTTGATCTGGAAAATGAAAAGCACGATATATCTGTTCTAGTTGTTACACATGGCGGCGTCTTGAGAGCCTTGATGCCGGCTTTAATGATTCACAAACGGGTGACCTGCGACTTGAGTCCGTCAGAGATAGCGAAGTCACATAAGAATTGCTCAATGACTGTAATAGAAAATGGGAAGCTTTTGAGTTGTGGCGAGAGCGTTGGCCAGGCATTGGATACTGTCGATGGTCTTTTATAAACTAGAATCTGTAGTTATGTATGATAAGCCGTCCCGCAATCTGCGCAAATCTGCTATAACTGTTAGAGTTTCTAAAATTCAACTGTTCGCATCCGCTCGCTACCTTTGGAAAAAATTGCATTCACCATCATGAATTCAACTTCAAATTCTTGCAGCGCTACCTCCTGTTATAGGGTCGCTTCTCGGCTCTAAGATAATAAATACTTTGGTTTGTACGTCCCGCCCGGCGGCAGCTGAGTCACTATCATGCTTCGAAGTTGGTTGGCGTTCGCTGGCCTTGCGGCTGCCATTGGAAACATCGCACCGATTGTTGTTGTTTCCAAGAACACTGCTCTGGGTTCCGGAAAGCAGCACAATACCATTGAAGACGTGGATAGTCTGCTACTACGGGAGGTTGTTGAAGAGTGCAATCACTCGGCTTATGTCTTCGTTCAACACGACGGTCTTTCTGCGAGGCAATTGAATTCAAAGAACTTCCCTTATCTATCTAGCTTGATTGACGCCCCTGAGTTTTCAAGTTATTATACTGAAATACTCGAGGACCCAAGCTACTCCCTCACTGCGAAGGATCACATTACACAGCACTGTGGAGCATCTGAAACGGATATCTCTTCGATTTCTGGGGCTGTCTCTGACAAATTGATCATCAACTTGAACGTCGGAACCGAAAGTTTGAAGGAGGTGGATCAGATAATCGAAAATGCCATCAATAGCCTGGCCGGAAATGTGCTATTGGTATACCGCTCTTTGCCTTCGGAAATGAAAGAGATTGATGTCACAGAGCCGGGAAACTCCTCCGATGACACTATTTACAGAAAGAAGGAGTACGTTTCTTTGTTCCACGACTATCAATTTTTCTCTCCCGGAATCTGGATGGGTGCATTGACCGTGTTCCTACTAACCGCCGTATTCATGATCGGACAGAGCTGGCTAAGCTCGCTTCAAGTCACCTACAAAGCATTCGAGAAGCCGGCTTCAAAGTGACTTATTTGAATGCGCGGGATTCACTTGAATTACTTGCGAATTTCTGAAAGAATTGCCGATTATTATCTTGCGGTGGAGCATTATGTAGTCCAGCTTTGGTAGCAACTCCATAGACTGACAGCCGTTGTGCGTCTTAAACAAAGTATCTACGAATTCTAGGAGCGGCTCGGGAAAAAAAACATCGTTAGCATAGATGTGTCTACACGGAGTGAAACCACAGGTCAGTCGGTACTCGAGACCTTCGATATAAACTTATGGCGATCCTGCAACCTCCCAGCCTCACATTATGTCATGGGGCACAGATGAGAGGCGGCAGGAGCCACGAGCTAGATTGGAGGCTTGATATATTACTAATATACTTTAGGGCATCTCATCGCTCTGTGACTGCGAAAATGCAAGCGACTCTTTGTAGCGGAGCGTACGCAGCAGTTGTCACATCCATCATGTCGGACGCGGTTACTATTCGCACTCGCAAATTCCAGCGCAACCCCCTGCTGAGCCGCTCTCAGTTTGTTATTGACGTGCACCACCCCACTCGTGCCAACGTCTCCAAAGATGAGCTCCGTGAGAAGCTCGCTGCTATCTACAAGGGCGAGAAGGACGCCGTTTCCGTCTTCGGCTTCAAGACCCACTACGGTGGTGGCAAGTCGACTGGCTTCGGTCTTGTCTACGACTCTCCTGAGGCTCTGAAGAAGTTCGAGCCCACTTACCGTCTTGTCCGTTACGGCCTTGCTGAGGCTGTCCAGAAGATCTCCAAGCAGCAGCGTGCTCAGAAGAAGAACCGTGGCAAGAAGATCTTCGGTACCGGCCGCCGTCTTGTCAAGCGCCAAGCTAAGCGTAACGCTGATTAAAACAACTCTACGATTGCATGTAGTAATAAAATATCGATTATTTCTGAACTTCTGTATGACTCGCAGCTCTGCGCGGCGGTAAGTCGTTTATTTTGCACTTAATCAAGACTGTCGCTCGATCAGAAACGCTGTTCTGTGTGGAGTGTGTGGTATAGCAAATGTAGCCGATGAGTTTGTCACGCAAATGTTGAATACATCTCTGAATACTACAACACGTCCTGGGCTGCTGCAACTCTATGTAACGATTCGATAGTCTGTAGCGCTATATCCAACTAATTTTTGGCCCTGACTCTGGCCGCCATTCGATGGACATATAAGGTTCTGACTAGTTTTGAGACTGCAATTCGAAATTCACCTACGACAAATAAGTAAATCTCTCGTTCACCCTTTTTTTCAGTCGTTTCTGATAAGTCTAAGGATTAACAAGAGGTTTTAATGATTGGAATCTATACCGATGCTATCCCCCTAACCCGCTGGTATTACTGCGCGTCCTCCTCCACAGATGCGAGCCTGACTAAGACTCATCTTCAGTACCACCTTCATCATCTATCCTAAATGGCCGAAGAAGAGGTGCAACAAGCTCTGCAAAAAGACGAGCAGATCAACGAGAAGATCAAAAACGAGGAGTACAAAATATGGAAGAAGCAGTCGCCCTTTCTGTATGACATCTGTCTCACAAAGACCCTCGACAGCGCGACCTCAAGTATCCAATGGCTGCCGAACGTCGAGCCTTACGTCTCATCCTCGGACTTCTACGATCAGTACACTTTACTTTTGGGCTCGCGGCGCATTTCCTCGGGATTAGGAGTAATCCAGCAAGCAGTTGTCGATATCCCGAAGTCTGTGGAATCGCAGGACTCAAGACTCATCAACTTCGTTAGCGAAACCAAACAGATCACCACCGACAAGGCCCCCAGTCGCGTAGCATTTGCGCCTTCGAAGCCTCAACTTGCTGCTTTCATTGACGATGAGGGCAATGTGTTTGTTGTTGATACACAGCAATTCGGAAATAGTGCCCCGGATGGCGGATTCCACCCCACGTTGATTTTGAAACACAACGAGACGACACATGCAAGCCGCGATTTGGCGTGGTCTCACAGCGAGGACCTTGTGCTGGCAACTTGTGCTGTTGATGGCACTGTTAGCACGTGGGACATCCAGTCCAATTTGGACAAAGCTGCTGGATCTACAGTCGCCCCGAGCTGGACTGGCTCGCTCGGAAGCGTTGCTCTTAATGTCGTCGACTGGTCTAGAAAAACTCGAGGCTCGCTGGTGGTCGGTGCAGAGGATGGCTCTATTGCCGTTTTTGACACCCGCAATAACAAGGCGGAGCCTACGCTAAGAGAGGCTATTAGCCCTCATGCCATCAATGCCATTCAGTTCCACCCTAACCAAGAGTATCTACTGCTCGCGGGAACATCTGATGGTTTCGTCAAACTCATTGATATCAGAAACGCCTCGAAGCCTTTCCGGGAATTCCATGGTCACGCTCAATCAGTCGATTGTGTAAAATGGTCTCCCCATATGGACATGGTTTTTGCATCTGGCGGAGGAGATCGTAACATCAAACTATGGGATCTGAGCCGCGAGAACGCAGATGTCGATCTCAATGAGGGTCCTGCTGAACTTGTATTTATTCATGGCGGACACATCAATCCTATCAGCGACTTCGACTGGCACCCCTCTCTACCCTGGACTCTCGCCAGCACTGCTGAAGACAATATCGTCGAGATTTGGAAAATTGCTTCGGTTATTGTGGACCAGGCCGTCGTCGAAGAAGATGGTGAGGATGAAGAGATTACTTCCTAATCCGGGCCTGTTTTTCCGTCGGATTCATGACTCTGTTTTTTTAATTCCATTAGACTGAACGTAATTATGCGTAATGCTACTTGAATGTGAATCGATAATCCCTTGCTCTAGGTACTGAGACTTCTACGTTCGCGAGACCTAAAAAACTCATCTGCACCCACAATTGGAAACTATTAACTACATTGAATCCAAATGGAGCATAGCAGAAGATGAACTGATGCAAAGATAGTCAGAAAGAGAGGGGGAACATTCAAAAAAAAAAGTATACATGGTCCCTGGCGGGATCGAACCGCCGATCTTGGCGTTATTAGCACCACGCCTTAACCAACTGGGCCAAGGGACCAATTCCTTGGAGGGGGACCAAGTGTGGAGTATATACAATTAGGCACTAATAAGAAATATAATAAATGCCATAAGGTAATGTTGCTAAATGAATATTTCCTCGTTTTTCGAAAGATAAGGTAAGATTAACAATAATATGCAAATGCATTGACAGGCGCTTGTGTCAGGAAAGCGCGGGGGGACGTGACTTGTAACGAAGTATAAATAGCAAGCGAGCAGACCACACGCCTGGAAACTTTTGCAGAATAACTATTCAAAGGCTGGGATAATTTATAGAGATCAAGCACGCTGTAATAAAACTCAACTGCGCCCTACGGCCACTACTTATTATGATAAAGTCACATGACTGAGTGTCTTAGGGCTTAGGGCTTACAGCATTTTTCAAGCCACGGACACACTATACCCAAAGACCAGCCCAAGAGTCTATCCACATTTGGACTAAAAAGTAAGCATTGAAAAAAGATATCGGTCTCTCAGTAGAGCTTGAGACACACCGGTGTTCTGAACAAGACCAGAATCCTTGTGTTGGACACTCTGGCTCTCCTGAAAGACCGGTTCTAAACTCGTTTAAAACCGGGCCAATATACTAACCCCAGTGACTCGCACTTCGGTTCTCGCTGACGCTCTTAAGTCTATCACCAACGCCGAGAAGGCTGGCAAGCGCCAGGTTCTTATCAGACCTGCCTCCAAGGTCATTGTCCGTTTCCTCCAGGTCATTCAGAAGCACGGTAAGTTTTTTTCTTCTTTTTCCCCCCTTCGGGTTCATTCGATCGAATAATGTTTTTCTGTCAATACGGCGGTACCCAACCGAACTGATAACTGGATGAGTTGTGGCTGCCGTCCCCTCTTGTCTTTTAAGAGTTTCGAAGATCAAATTTACCCCGTCAGGCTTAGAGCGGGAGTTTTCAAGTTAGCTTTTTCGAATTGCTCGCTATTCTTCTCTCGCCTTACGGGGTCATACAGAAACCTCTTTATTGCGATAACTTATTCGAAAGAATGTTTCACCACTGTGGTGGGTTTTACGTTCTTAACATCATACTAACATCCAGGCTACATTGACGATTTCGAGTGGGTCGACAACCACCGCTCTGGCAAGATCGTTGTCTTCCTGAACGGTCGCCTCAACAAGACCGGCGTTATCTCTCCTCGCTTCAACGTCAAGTTCAACGAGATTGAGAAGTGGATCAACAACCTTCTTCCTTCCCGCCAGTTTGGTTACCTCATCCTTACCACCTCTGCTGGTATTATGGACCACGAGGAGGCTCGCCGCAAGCACGTTGCCGGCAAGATCCTTGGTTTCGTTTACTAGTTAGCTAAATCGAATCATATTATATTAATTTGCACTGAAAAGCACGCAGTGGCCCGAAATTTCATTCAAACGAAGTAGGTGGCCAGTACTGAACAGAAAACAACCGCGATAGCCACAGAAGTCGCACTGAGCTTGACGATCTCTTCGATCCCAGACGAGTCTGATCGCCCTTCACCGCCCGATTTGACATTAGCGTTGTTACTGTGGACATTGTAGTTTGCATCAGAATTGGCATTGGATCTATACCGCTGATTCCTCCGGTTAGATCCGGGGCCACCAGATCCAGGACTCATTGGGTCTGCCTTTTCAGCAAGTTTGTTGTTGCGATTGGCTGCAGGACCGGAGCCACCTCCGGAGCCGACCCCTACGCCTGCACCCGCCGAATTTCCCGAACTTCCTGTGTCGCTATCTAGATCAAGCACTGGATCCTTACCCCACTTAGATTTTTGTTGCTTTGGTCTTCCGGCATCAGAGTGATCCTCGCTATTCTGCCAAGACGAATCAGAGTCAGAGGAAAGCTCCAGATTTTCACTATGCAGTGAGATTTTGGGGATCACTGCTAGGTTGTCAAGTAGAACGCCGTTCTTGTCGTAAATAGCCAACTTAGACTGGTAAGATGGGACTTCGATGTAACGGCCGCGCTGTACTCGGACACCGTTACGAATCATATCAGTGCCGAAAGACTCAGGGACTTTCTTGTCAGAATCAAGGTGCTCGTAGTGGCTCTTACACGCAATTAGTTTGGACTCCTTGAACTCTACTTTGCTGAGATCGACAGGGTTAGCCGCGAGCTGATTCCTGAGGGTTTCGAAATCCTCGAGAAGGTTTGCATTGCCGTATGAGTCCAAAGTGACCAGACCATAATTGTTAGGCTCTTCCGTGAACTCATAGACAAGTCCGCCCGCTATCTGTGGAGTCATGGTATCAGAGTACAAAGCCTCGATTTCTTGGAATAGCCGGGGCTGTACCAAGTTGCAGCCAAACTCGGACAGAAAAATTGGGATCTGAAATTGCTCATGGTCTGACATCAAAATGTCGTATCCAGAAGTCTGCAAAGTCTGGCGGCCGCACCACTGGTAAGAGTTTACGCCGTAGAAGTCTACGCTGGTATCCTCGTCGCCGCAACTCAGGTAATGGGCCAGACTGATGCGGTACTTTAGATCATCCGCAGCAGAGTATCCCACTGGAATGAAACGTGGAGAGTTGTATTTGATGTAATTTTTGACGTCACGCGTCACTGCACGGATGTAGCTCGGCGAGACGGAAGCGGAGCGCTCATCATTGACAATCTCGTTGCCAATGAAGAAACCCAGGGTGTTATTGTATCCTGAAAACTGTTCAACAACCTGAAAAATGTGTCTCAGGTAGTCCGGATTATAAGTTGTCCAAGGCTCGTATCTGTTGATACTTTCACCGACTTTTGGTGAGTTCACGTCTAGAACTAAATAAATCCCGGCAGTGGCGAGCAAAGACATACAGGCGTCGTGGTTGAGGTTCGGATTGACTGTGTAGACTCGAATTGTATTGATTCCCAGCTCTTGAAACAGAGTAATATCACGAGCACACGAATCAAAGTCACTCAGAGGATCTGCCCATTCCAAGTAGCCCGACGAGCCGCCAGGTTGGTAGTCTACCCCGCGGATAAAAAACGGCTCGCCAGTAACAGTATTCACAAAATGGCGGCCCAGAACATCAATCGGATGAACAAAGCATTGCGTTCTGTGTACTATGGCTAGAATTATAGCGAGCTGAGACCGAAACATGCGAAGTGAGGCTAGGCCGCTCTTTGCGAGAGTATATATACTTATGGATATGCAGAGCGACAGGTCGTTTCAAAGGTGTGAGGAAGCACTAGAACAGGATCTAATGAATCGGCATCATCAACTTGAATCTCGGATGATAGGACTGAGCTGACACAAAGATAAGTGAGTGCCGGATTATAATTAAATAGTGAGCAACAAAACACCGATGAAGCATAGAGGAGTAGACCGAGTTACGCCGACAGCTGCCGCTAGGTGAGATGACTGTTAAATTTTTGACACCACAGTAGCCTTAATTTTTGTTTTTCGCCTCTCGATCTTTCCTTTCAAAATTCAAAATTGGAGACTAAATTGAGGTTCCGTCGTGCCTTGCAGCCGGCAGAGGATACCGATCTGTCAGCGCGTCGGAACGACGGCGGCGGGCTTATGTGCGAGCACAGCCTTCAACGTAATCATAAATCATCTATGTCCAAGAAAGAGCTGGTCGCCGACTTCATTGGCTTCCTGAAAGCGAGCGTTGCTGATGGCACAGTGGCATCTGACGATGTTGAGTCGTTGGAGGTTACGATTGAGTGTCTAGGCGACGTGTTTGGAGCGCCGACTGATAGAAACTCTAGCGATCTGCTGAGCTTGTATACCTCGGCGAAATCTGGTGCGCCACAACACCCCATTCAATCAGGCGAACCCGTGATTGATACTACCCCCGCCGCTAGTAAGCCAGTTGAAGTTGATCAGGAGGCCAAAGACAAGGCTGAGGCTCTTAAAACTGATGGTAATCGCCATATGGCTCAACGAAAGTACGAAGAGGCCATCAAGCTCTACAGCCAAGCCATCGAGCTCAATCCCAACAATGCGCTGTATTACTCGAACCGCGCCGCTGCTTACAGCCAGTTGAATGAGCAGCAGAAGGCAGTGGATGATGCACGCAAGTCGGTCGAACTCGACCCCGCATATTCTAAGGGTTACTCCCGTCTGGGTCTGGCTCTGTACTCTCTCGGAGATGTTGAGGGCTCGATGCGTGCCTACGAGGCTGGACTCAAGGCTGAGGGCGACTCGCCTAGTGATGGTATGCGACGAGGTTACGAGGTCGTTAAGAAGCGGTTTGACGAGCTTCGCTTGAGCGAGACTGGCAAGAGCAGTGCCCGAGCAGCTGCCGATCCGGCTTCGTCCCTGGCTACTTCGTCATCCGCTGCTGGCAACGAGTCGCAGACTGGTGCTGGTACCGATACCGCCTCAAGCGACTCATTCGGCGGTATGTTCGGCGGCATGAACCCTATGGCTGGTTTCGGTGGTCTTTCTGAGATGCTTAAGAACCCAGCGATTCAGAAGATGGCACAGAATATGATGTCAAATCCTGACATGATGAGTAGCATCATGAACAATCCCAGCGCCCAAAAGCTGCGTGAATCGTTCCAAAGCGGCCAAACTCCCAGTTTCTCCGACATGATGAACGACCCCGAACTGATGAATATGGCCAAAAACTTCATGGGCGGATCCAGCAATTCCAATAAATAAATAGGTATATATGTAATTTCGGCTAGTCCCACTGGCATTTCGGTAAATTTTTGAGGGCCACAAATATGTTTCGTCACATCGTTGCAATTGAAAAGGCAGCCGCTGATTTTTGAGATCTGGTTCGAATCAGTAGGTATTGGATCCGCTTGAGCCGGTTCAACTGATCTTTTGAGGCCTGTAACCGGCTGGCAACTAACTCTTTCATGATCCGTAGCATCTCTTTTTCCTGGAATTTCAGGAATGATGCAAGCTCAGTTGCCAGAGAGTCGTGACTTACAGCAATGTTGTACATCAAGTCGTTGATTCTCGTCCGTGTATTGTCTATCATCTTCTCGGTATCAGTGATATCCTGAACACGTTTTTGCTCGAAGTAAGCGATTGGCCAGGGCTTCATCTCACTGAGGTCTCGAAGTTTCGCGCGATACTCCTCGATGGACTGCTTGGAGGCAGAAAGCTGTTTGATCAAAGACGCGGGCCGTTTGAGAGCATCCAACAAGCAGGCAGTTTGCGTGGCTAAGGAGCACGTGTCAATGTGGACCATCACCCAGCTCGATCGCATAAGATTGTGTGCAAAATTTTGTCTGAGATAGGGCTGCTCAGCGAATAAGTCGTTCAGGTCGGCTGTCTCGCAGTGGTTCAGAAACAAAACCGAGTAAATTTCGCCAAAGTCGGCGACCGCATTAGCAATTCGCCGAGACAGCGTACTGAACTGCGTAAGCCCGATCAATATTTTGCGAATTTGGTCGCCTCCATGCTCGAAAAACGTAATGACTGAGCCGATGTTCTGACGAGAGAAACTAAACTTGGCCTGGCCATCGAGCGACTGACTCTTCTGGATTTTAAAATTTGACCGTTCTTGCTCGTGGCGCTCAGAGAAATCCTGCCAGTCTCTCTCGTTCATGAAGGCGGCGAACTCACGCGAGCTTCTTAATGTCGCATGTGAGTCCAAGCTGCGCAAATAGTTGCTCAGCACCGACATCAAATGCAAATTTAGCTCTTTGCCCAAGCTCACAGGGCCATAAGCCGAGAGATCCACCCGGCCAGCACTGGGCTGCCAAGAATTGGGATAAGCTTGTTGAAGTGCGGACTTCAAACTCAGGAAGTCCTTGAATGATCTCTGTATAATCTCGCCGCGATTGTTGCATATGCTGAACAGCATATTGTTACCAGTAAGAAACACGCCGCGGATGATGAATGGGCTTCTCAGCTTTTCAAGGATAAGTTCGACAACCAGCTTCATTCCATCGCTGTTTTGTCGATCTAACAGAGGCAGAGCAGCACGGCCCACAAAATGGAAGCCTGCGCCGTTTTTGCACAGTTTCTCGACCAGTGCTAGCCGCTCGAACTTGGCAGCAGCGACAATAGGTGCTTCTAACTTTGCATTTACGAAAGTGAAGTCAGCCCCAGGAAGCTTGGCGATGTAATTCACCAGTGTTTCCGAATCGGAATTAACCATGTGCAGGATTGAGTTGCCATTGTTCGTGACATGATCGTACAGGTTACAATCATAAGTTTTGCGCCACACTTCGAATGCCGAAAGCAGCATCTTATCGTACTCAGGATGGTCGTAGTAGCACACTAAATGGGCAAGAGGCGTATTTCCCTTCGGATCCTTCTCAGTCCAGTCTATCATTGAGCCAATCTCGAGCAGGAGATCCGTACGTTTGTATAAGTAGTGACCGACACAGAACCCGCGGTCACTTTTTTCTCTCACGTACGTCCTAATCACAGAAGCAGGATATCTCCGGACCACATTCATGACTTCGTCGATCATACAATTCGAATCGAAAGCTGCGATGAGTAGTGTTTGGCCCTCATGCCGCAAGTCTAACAGTCTATTTTTGAAAATCTCCAGCCCGCAAAAGAAAAGAAACCCTTCCTTGAAATCATTTTCAATGAAAACAAATAGAGAGGTCTCTGCTTCTGGCTCGCGCAGTAGGTTTTCGTTCGCAGCAATAACAGATTTGATTAACTCCAGATTGCTTTTTTGAACACCGCTCAAGAGCTGTTTGCGCAACAAGGCTTTCTCTCTCAATTCTTCAAAGTGCGTCTCAATGTGAATGACCGCACTTTCGAGCATCATCAATGAATACTGAGCTGCGCCAAAGACGGGCCCGCCAAGATACCGGACGTATGCTAACAATGTAGCAAAATTCTCCTCCAACTCACACCGGATTACCGCAATTATAAGTAATGAAAGTAGATGATCAGCATCCAGAGCCCCCAATCGAGAATCAGCAAGAATATGCATGACATCCAAGGCAACTTTGTGGTATGCAGCTGAGGTTGTGCAGTACGCGAACTGTTCGAGACCCTCGGCGGCTTGCACAGCCAGATCTTCAGCAATATTCAAATCCGTAGTATCAGGCAGCCCAACTTCCGTTATGCCTAGATGCTTCAGCTTCCTTCTTTTAGTCTCGAAGTCTGAGGGCTCCAGCTCTCCAATCTTCATTTTTACCCGGAACCCAACGTACTGTTCGACATATGACGAGATGGCCTCATAATTGTCAATATTGAGCTTAATACGGAATTGATCGGACAAGTCGGCTTTCAGACACTTGAGATCTGCAGCCAAAAGTTCCGCGCTGTCGTAGTCTTCGACAGTGAATGTCATCAGTGATGTGGCGAGCATCTCACTCGCTATCCGTTTTCTCGAGCGCTTTTTGCCTACGAGCTTTCTCAGAAGTTCATCTTCTTCATCTGATTTATGATCTGCATCCATGTCTTTGGGTTTCTCTTCATCGCCCTGGCCGGTGGCAGCTTTCCCCTTGAATACTGTGAACTTTTTTCTTTGCGTTGGAAATACTCCATCAAGCTGAATGCGGAATAGCATTTTCTCTGCCGACAAAAACCTGACTCCCGGGTTCCACAGCGTGCAAGACACAATGTTGTAGCTATCGTCCGAGAAGCCGCCGCCCACCATACGCAACTTATTGGCTTCAAAGTGAGCCTTGACCCCAGGAGCTAATGTAGGCACCACAGCCATATGTTCTCTACTGTCTCTCAATGCATTGAGTGGGACTACGTGCGCAAGCAGATAATTGTCCTGTAAAACCTCATTGGGGTCAAGCTCGAGACTGGCTCGATCGTCAGGGACAACAACAGCGAGGGCGCTACTCCCATTCAGCTGTTGGCGAGCTTCGACTAGCCTTGCAGATGGTATTGACGAGTTTTCATTAAATAGAGCCTCGAGTACCCGGTTCAGAAACATAACATTGAGCTACGGGTCTGGGCGGGCAGGAGGATTACCGATCGATCGCTGAGGGCAGTACTAATATGGCCTGCAGAAAAGCACCCTCCTCCCAAATAAAACTAGGTTCTGGCTCGGTACAGGACAAAAATTTCTAGTTAGTTTGAGCATTTGACCGCCTGGCAACAATATTCTCCTCTGCTTTCTGAAAAAAAAAGCTAGAGCTTGAAGGAAGCTGCCCCCTAACGTATCACAGAATCCATCTAAACCTTCGAAATGGGTTACAATAGCCGCAGAGGAAGAGAAGAGAAGCACAAGCCCAAAATTGATTTCCCCGTGAAAATGGCCATGTGGGATTTCAAGCACTGTGATCCAAAGCGATGTAGTGGCAAGAAGCTTGAGCGTTTAGGTCTAATAAAATCGCTACGGATCGGCCAGAAATTTCAGGGGGTAATTGTCTCTCCAAACGGCCAGCAGCCTGTCTGCCCAGACGACCGTGAAATCGTCGAGAAATTCGGGGCTGCAGTGGTGGAATGTTCCTGGGCAAGGCTTGAGGAAATTCCTTTCAACAAAATTGGTGGCCGCCACCTGCGTCTTTTGCCGTATCTTCTAGCTGCCAACCCTGTGAATTACGGCCGACCATGGCGGCTCAACTGCGTGGAAGCGCTCGCGGCTTGTTTTGCAATCACGGGGCATTCTGACTGGGCTGCACTGGTCCTCGAGAAATTCTCATGGGGCCATGCGTTTTTGGAGCTAAACGAGAACCTTCTTAACTTATATGCCCAATGCACCGATGCCGAAAGTGTCCAAAAAGCCCAAGAGGCCTACCTGGCCGCCGAGCAAGAGCCAGTAGATGATAAATTGTGGACAGTAGGAGCCAAGGGCCATGGCGAGCCTGGCGAGCTGCCACCCACCGATTCAGAAAGTGAGTTCGAGGAAGAAGAAGACCAGGACCAGGACCAGGGTGATGAGATCGATGGCGCAAACAAAGAGGACAATGAACTCGAGGAGCTTGAAAATCCAGAGGACGCTATCAACTTGAAGTTTTAGTGTATGTATACGGACTAATGTATAAATATCGGGAGCTTTTCTATTTGGCAGCGCTCGAAGAGGTAGTGCCAGGCTGCGTGAGGTAGTCTAGCAGCTCAGAAACACGGTAGGTGTCGATGAAAGAGAAAAAAGCGTGGAACTCATTCTCCTCGACCTCTTTGTCGTAAATGCGCTGGTAGATTTGCTCCTGCTTGAACTTCTCAATCGTGTCTTTGTACTGATCAAATGTGATGGATTCCCTGCCCAGGTCTTTCAGACGGCCGTTAAAGGCGTCGTAGATAGGCTGTTCCAGAAGCAGTCCCAGAGCGGGTGCCTTGGGGATGCCCATCTTCTCCACACGATACAGCTCGGGGATTTTGCTCGGGTCGGCACTACATCTCACGGCAAGAACTGCCATGGCAACCATTTTACGGATCTGATGAAGCATAAACGACTGGCCGTGGATCTTGATCGAGACCCATTCAGTGCCATTGATAACCATCGGTTCTGACACAGTCAAATCGAGCATGATCCGGATAGCACTAGGGTCCTTCTGAGTTTTTCCAACCGTGAAGTTGTGGAAGCTGTGAATACCCTTATAGTGCTGCAGCATTGTTCGCAGCCGCTCGATTCTCTCAGGAGAAGCGCGATAGTTGCGACGCACTTCGTTGGCAATAGCCTTGTACTTTTTTGAGAGCTCGGTCGGAATCACAGCGGGCTGCTCGGGCTCTACACCCTCTGGTAGCTTCACCTCCCTGTAGGTGCCATCTTGTTCAACTTTGAGGGAATCAAGCTCCTTCATAGTCTCGGCCTCGACAGCTGCCAAAGCCTCGCTAGTCAGTCCTTCTTTTTCGAGAGCATCGGACATGCTTTTCCAGAAATCCGAGGCTTCCTGGCCCTCAGTCTCGCTTTGGACCAAGTTGGCTGCATTTTGCTCGAGACGCTGGCCCAAAGGACTGCTAGGCTTCGGTGCCATCAAAGTGTAGGTGGGCAGCATGTACTCGTACATGCGAGAGGAGCACATTTTCCGGCACTCAAACGACTTGTTTGTCCGAGTAATGCCCCAAACTCTGATCTGGTCCGGAAGAAAAGAGTTGATTTTCTCCACAATGTCCGAATCTTCGACAATCATCTTAAGACCCACGACATTTCCCGCGGCGTGCACGCCCTTATCTGTGCGAGCGGCTCGCAACAAACTGGATTTTTTGGGGTCATCTGCATTGTCTTTTGAGATCGCCCCTGCTTTAACAAATGCCCCGAAGAGTTCACTCTCAATCGTAGCGTGGGGCGGGTTGAGCTGCATGCCGTGGTAGCCTGTGCCAGAGTAGCCGATCAGTACCGCTACTTTACGTTTAGGCCGGCGCTCAGATTTTTGGGACTCATTAGAGGCAGCCGAAATTTCCTGAGTCTCTTTGCTTTCTTCCAAATTCAACCGCTTTGCGGCAGTGGAGGCATTTTCCTCGGCCAATCTTTTATTTGTGATTGACATTAGGCGTTTGAGCATGCAAAATCTCAGCTTTAAGTTACGTGAGAAAAAATATTTCTGGGGTTCACAAGGCTGCATGAGGTCAGATGCCTCTATTCAAGCATGTTTTTCTGGAAGTGCATGTCAGGTAAAGCAATTGTGTGTGTAATGGTGTAAAAAAGAAGTTTTTATATAGGTGGTTTGATCAAATTTGTGAACAGTCTCCAGGAATCGCGTCCAGCCTTCTCTGTCGGCTGGAGATGACGGCATAGAGGGCGTCGGCATCGCGTCGCGTCGCAGCAGATTCTGACAGTCGAAATAGTATCTTCAGAAACCAGTGCTGCTCTAATGATTCGCGATACCCAGAATAATGCTTCTTCCTGTCCGTGACTACAGCCCTACCAGGCAACTGATGCTGGCGGTCTCGAGCTGGCCTATATCACTAGAATCCGAGCTTGCTACGCAGAATACTCGTGCCTATACTCTTCGTGGCATCACCCTTGGCCGACTTCATCATATCGTTCATTCCCTCAGCCAGCCCGGCCACAGACTGCTCTGCAGAGTCGTAATATGACTCAAACGTTTGTGCCCAGGTAGCCTGAGACGCTGCCACGGGCGCTGTCATACGAGGTTGAACACGGTTGGCGCCCGGACGGACAGATGTTGACGCTGCTTCAACTGGTACCTCAACTGGCTTCTTGGCGCGACGGGGCGGCGGTCTACGATTACCGCCAATAATGGCGTCCAGACCGGCACCGTCAACATACTGCCGCCCAGTGACCCACTGAATTGTGGAAATGACTGGTCTTGTGGGAAACAGCTTATCAGGATTATGAACGGAGACTGACCGTTGTGGGCTAGCAGTTCCCCATATGTTCCATGCTGTCAATGATCCAAAAGCGTTGAGGCTGAGCGCCTCACCTCTGGCAGAGATACGAATAACGTCACCGGCAACAGCATCGAGTTTGCTGGTCCCTAGCTTTGACAGGCCTGGCAAAGAGTATGTTGTGAGTCGGGATTTATCGGAGACTACCATGCTTAGGGCGTCCCCGTTGCGAATGCAACACATCTGTGCATCGAGGGCACTCTGTTCAAACGACTTGCTGCTGATTTTGGACTTCTTAGAAGCGCTCAAGTCGTAGAGCTTGGCCTCTGTGGCTGAAGCCACTAAAAGCGCACCACTGATCTGTACGCCTTTGCCGAGTAGACTCATAGCCTCTGGCGTGGCTTCGCCAGGCCGACCGGCGAGATCTAGAAGTGTGACAGACAACACTCTGTCTTTGGAAACCGCATACGCGTCGCGCTGCTCAACTGTGTACCCACCTGCTGGGGTTGGAAGTATTTCATGCAGATGTACGGTACCCATCGTTGTGCCCACTGCCAGTACAATGGACGAGTAAGATTTCCCGCCGAAAACGCTTACGCCGATTGTAGCTGCCGTCACTTCCTCGCCAACGTTTCCCTCAAAGATGATCGCCGGGCCGCGCCTGTCTATAACGGTTAGTGAACCGTCGACTGCTCCAATCACTACGAAGCCAACGTTTGAGTGATACAGAGCTGACACCGGGAATTGCGTCACAACTTTGTATTGCGCTAGAAAACCCTGCGCAATTCCCGAGCGGTCAAGGTGCAACACCGGCTCAATACTGGGCGACATGCTCTGGAGGTTTGCGCTCCGCTTTGTGTACCCGCACAGAAACACCTCGTTGCTAATAGACGCAGCTACCTCACCGGTAGATCCGCTTGCAGAAACAACAGAGACAGGCCCGGCGGACGGAAGACAGATTTGGATGGTGCGCGAGTACTTCGAGTCTATGAGCGACGTGTCGAATAGTTTCACTACGCCGTCTTGAGAGCCCTGCACTACCACTGCAACGTTGGGGCTCTTCAATTGTGGCGGCTCAATCAGTCCGCCGGTGCAAATAGGCTCTGGCATCGATGCCATAAAACCAATCCACTGGGTTCTCGGCACAGAGATCAAACTGTAACTCGAGGCTCTAGACGCCTGCGCAGCCAGTGTAGGCGGCAGCACGGAACAATATCTCGCAAACTGGTCCGCACGCGGCAGGCTGTAAACTGAGATCTTGTTATCAAATGCAGCGATGACATGCTTCGGGTCATAGAAATTATGGTATGGATTGTGCTGGGCAAGCGGCAGCATACAGCTGAGATGGCGCTCCGGTTGCTCTGATTTGACCGTCAGTGTACCACCACTAAAGTAAGAGCCAATAGCCTCGTAACTAGTGAGCGCACTGTTCGGCGTGGGTGTTTTGTATGTCACGATTGCCAAAGAGGTTTCACCTTTGACTACCAAGAACGTTTCGTCAACGTTGGCCCCACTGCAGCACCAATTTACTTCGCTGGCTTTACCTTGTAAAGACGTGAGTGCCAGTTTTGTCAGGAGTTTACCTGTCTTGCCGTCCCAAAAGGTCAAAAAATCGTCATGCGAAGTGACGATGTGGCTTCCGTTGGGATGCCAGGACGCACCGTTGATAGGCGGCATGTTGTCGAACTTGCAGTCGAACATAATTGTATTGTTAGCAATCGAAAAAACAGCCGCCACGCTGCGATACACAAGCAGAAGCGCAGCCGGGTCTCGAGGGTGCAGCTGGCACTGTACAACGGGGCTCAGTCTCGCCAATGGAGCCAGCTGCCTTTGAAGAGACTCCACTCTGAACGCCACCAATTTGCCCGAATCTAAATCAAAGGTGTTAATCACACCGTTCTCACACCCAATAAATAACCAGTCAAGCGAGGGATCAGTGTGCACTGCCGTCACTGCACTCGTGGACTGATACTCGGCCCAAACTGTCAACGTGTCCATAGCAAAAACCGTAACTTTATGCGAGGCATCAATTGCAACCAGATAAACTCCCTGAACAAATCTGAGGTACCTCACTTCTCTCGCCACTCTGAAATTGACGGCTGCGGTGCCAGCTCCGAGTACCTGGATGCTGCCCTGAGAGTCGCCGGCGGCCAAAATCGATTGCACAGGGTCGAATGCAAGAGCGGTAACTGTACTAAGTGCCGTCAAGCTGTATAGTGGCTCCGGGACAAACTTTGAGCCAATTGCGCTCGACAAATCAGCTCGTTTCTTAAACATCGTCTCTGTGGAACTGTACAACCTGGAGGCTTGGGCTTTACGTCATTGGGAGTTTCAAGCCTGCCTCAAGCCCTGCCTAGATGTTGGAGGGATGGAGGCCCGAGGAAAAGGGCAACTTCAAAAAAAGTCTGTACATAACTAATAACATTAAAACATCTGACCACAGAAACATTTGCAGTCGGGGACCGGACAAACTGCATACTTGTTGAACCATTCCCGTGCATGCACTGTGTGGAAGCCATGGCCGCAGGTCATACAGTACGACGGCCAATAATCGGCTTTCTGTCCACCATCAACCTGGGAGCCTAACGAGAGAAGACAGACCGCACACCGCGGCAAAAAATGGTTGCAATTCTGGCACCTGGCGGCTGGCGAAAGCGTGGCTTGCTTAGCCTTTGTCGTGCTCTTAGAGCCAATGACCGTCTTGCAGTGAATACATCTGAGGAACGCCTGTCGCTGGATTGGCGGGGAAAGCGTTGATCCGTCAGCTCTCCGCGCAAGTTTTGACCGGGCAATATCGAACTTCGCCCGCTGTGAGAACATTCGCCACTGGTTTAGCAAGTGCCGATAAGCCTCTATCCAGTTCTCGACCCGGCTGTCCATCTTGAAGAATCTCGGGGCACCAAAACTAAGAATAAGTGCCGCCGTCTGGACGTCAGCAGTTTTGTCCACAAAAGACTGCATCAGGTCTGTGAGTTGCGGGGTTAGGCCCGTCAGAATTGCGCCCTCGAGGTCGCCGCTTCGGACCGCGCGGTTCTTGATCTGGTTCAAATACTGCGATAAATCTTTATCGGGCAAAAAACGAAAAGCTACGCCCAGCCGCTCCTTCAACGGAAGTGAGCCATCATCCAGCACATCGAACCAGCTCTTGTCGGAGATGTATGCAAAAATCGCACGAAGATACGGGTCAGACATCTCGGACGCTAGCTTGCGGCACTGTTCTCTCCAGAGGTTGTTGGCATCGACATCTTTGTATACCAGATATCCTGCAACTGCCGTAGACATTAGCCGCAGATGGCCCTTTCTACTTCTGGCCAAGGCCTCTACTGCTCGCTCGACGTCATTGTGGAAAACTGCCCATCCTGCTGCTTTTTCGTGCTCGCCAGCCTTCTCTAATTCCAGTAATTTGAGCTCAAGTTGATCGGAAGAGAAATCCCAGCCGGCCATACGCAAGCACAGCTGGCGGCATCCTGCTTTTGAAGTCGCCGGCAGGTCTTTTGATACAAATACTTTGCCGGGGAACCGCTCATTGATTGCGTCAACTTTCGCCAGGAAACTTTTCTCGTCGAGCTTCTTGTCGCCAAATGTTCGTGTTTGGTCCTCTAAAATTTTAATGCCTTCCCACAGACTCCAGAGTCCGCCGTATGACAAGTCTATTACCTCGTTGCTCATGATGCCCATCTTTTCGAATTTGGAAGACTGTTGCAGCCATTCCCACGCCGCCTTGAGAACTGAAGGTGTGCTGTCAGACTTCAGGACATCGAGACTCTTCTGTGGGTCGGCAGCATATCCCTCTGAAGCCCGATGCTGCATAAGTTTCGATATATCTGTGGCCAGCGCCTCTTCGACGGGGACGTATTCGCTTCCTTCTAGATCACTGTCGATACTCGTCTGGTCATCGGAGTCCTGGATATCTCTTAGCGTGGCCGTTGCCGCATCGGTTTCCGACGTCGGAGCCACAGTCGGCGTCTTGTTTTTTTTCGTTTGGTCGCTATTCAGCTCGGATGCCTGGATACCAGCCGTGCCACTAATCACAGACTCCAGTTTCACGCCGTCCATGAATCCAAAGTTGTTGAACGAGTCGAAATGCAAATGATCAGGCGCCGATGTAGCTCGTGTTCGGAAAAGCTGGCCCGACTGGCGGATGCACATGAATTCCAGCTGGTTTGTGACGGGGTTCTGACAGTAGTCATAGCCTACCACCCTATCGTAATCTGTTTTGTGGTCTCGGACCCATCGTACAAACAGTGACTCTGTGTGTTCGCTGGAATTTACCTGGCTCGACAGACGACTGACTTCCTGGTTAGCAGGGATGATGCCAGTGACCCACCGCCTAATCAGCTGACCATCGTGCAGAGCACTGAATTCTGTGGAGCTAGCACACGAAAAATGCACTGGGCGCTGGCTCTTGCGTCTGATGTCTCCGAAAACTCGCGGGATTAGCAGTAGCGGGTCCTGGGCCTCGGGGCTGTTGTTCAATAGTTGCCGTCTATCCCAGAGAGCAAGAGCCCCGGCCTCGCTGAAGCTCAGAAGCTGATTCTCATTGAGCTTATTGACACAGATACCGTGGCTGTATTTCGTGGGGATATGGTGCGAGGCCTGGCCGGCGCGGGTATCTATCTCGCGTATACTTTTGTAAGAACCACACAGCAGAACGTTCGGATGCAAGGGCAGAAATTCAAGCGAAGTAACCACCTCATTTCCCAGCATCGAGGTCAATTGAGAGCTGGAAACGTTCTTTTCCTCTTGGTAGTCCCATAGAAAGAGAGACTCGTCACTTCGCACTCTGTCCAGACCTACGGCCAGCAGTCCTTTCGTAGAGAACGAGAGCGCATTGCACGATCGGCTGTGTTTGGGAGACATCTTAAAAGACGGCACGGCCGGGTTCATGAGATTGAAAACCTCGACCTGGCCCGAGCTCAAGCCAACGCCCGTCACGCCCTGGGAGACCGGCGAGTAGTCAAAACACTCGATTGCGCCCAGATCGGGCATCGTTGTTTGGCGAATTAGTGTAGACGAGCCGGTCCCATCGAACACAGACGAATGAAGACTGATCTCGTCTCTGCCTAGTCCCAGAGTCACGAAATACTGGTCATTTCTGCCATCCCACTCCACGGCATGTACCAGGTCTGCTGACATGTAAAGAGGATCGTCCGACTCTCCGCTTCTACTTCTTTTTTTTTTATTGAGACTTCTACATTTTCGAGTGGTTCAGAATTCTTTCCAAATTTGAAAGACAATGTTACGGCTCACTCGACATTTGGCCAGATCAATACCATCCAGAAGATTTTATGCTTCCGACCAGCAGATCTTCGCCGAGATCCTCGATTCTGTGCTGAACCAGTCGGGCAGCTCGCCCAATTCCCGGCACCATACGAGCAAGCTATACAATTCAAGGACGGCAGATAACAGTTTGGGTCCAGTAAACAGTGACTCGACAGCAGTGGACTGGGGCAAATTCGAGAACTTGAACGAGCTGGGCTCCTCGGTCCAGGCCAGCGGTGCCACTAGCGAGACCAGTGCCTCACCTGCCCAGCTCTCGCCAGATTCAGTATTGGTGCTGAGCGCACTGAATGAGCTGCGCACTAACCACGACATGTTGACTTTCCTTACTGATCTTCTGAATTCTTACATCTCGCGAACCCCGTTCGTTAACGGCACTGCTAATCTCACAAACGTTTCGGGCGATGTACTAAGGGAAGCCGTGGCCCAAGGCGCCCACTCACTGTACCACGATTTTGGCGACTCGATCTCTACTATTTATATTTACAACAGGGTGAAATCCCAGGACCTCAAACTCTACCTGGCCGCCTGTTCCAGCAGTCTGTACAATGTTCTTCTCCAAATCAGATGGCACGAATACCGAGATCTGCAGGCGGTCTCGAGCCTGCTGCGCGAAATGGCCATTAATGCCGTAGATGGCAACGAACGCACAGTTGATTTGCTGGGTGAAATCTATCGTTCTGCCAAAGATTTGCAGGAGAAGAGCGAGCTCCCTCTTTGGACGCCTAGCGATCAAAAACATCTTGAGCGTTTGAAAAAAATTCGGGCGCGAATCATGACCACTTTGGCTTCGCGAGCCAAGCTTAGCAGTTGATCAAAAAGGGGATCGCTGATATTTTGCATATGGTATATAATACACTTTTTTTTTTATCTATAAGTTACACCAGCAATGCATAGCTCGACTTGTCGAGGAACTGCATGGCATTCCAATGGTCGCTATCCTCGAAGTCACGCACCGCCTCGTTGGCTTCGGCCTTCAGCAGTGTGTTTGCTGGGCCCTCAAACGGATGCGGTTTGCGTTTGAGAAGATCCAGAAGCGTTTGACACGCGATCGACGCTGGGACGCCGCCAGAAACTAGTGCCCGCGAAATGCAGCCCGCTGGAGCATCTCGGGCGTGGTCCCAGAAATCGGCCAGAATTTTGGGAATCACGACCGCGGGATCAAACACTATCGACGACTGTGAGTAATATTTGGAAAACAGCGCCGTTAAGAGACTGCAAACACGGCGGTAGTACAGATCGTCGGCCTGCTTGGACTCTGCCCGGGCCTGAGAGAAGATCTGCTGCCATGCCGTGTCAATGGCGACGGTTCCCTTGAAGCTCGTTATCTCAAGAATCGATAGCTGGATATCTGCGTAGCCTAGAGGCTTCGCGTAGCGGTTGAACAAGGTGGACGCAGAGTAGATCTGGGCATTGAGGGAACTCAGCAGCTCTTCGCGAGCACCAGGAGGGTTCAAGCGGAGGCCGTCGTTACTGATACGGGTTGCCAGGTCGCTCTGGATGATGGCCAGCTCGATGTACGCCCGCACCATAGTTGCGAGCTGCGCGGCCCGGCTGGCCAGATGCGTCGGATGGCTGCAGCTTGTGTAGCTCTGTGCGCGGGCCAGGAACTTGACGCGGTCCGTGAGCTCGACGGCATACGAGCCTGTGGCTAGGTCAAACAGCACGTCGGCAGCAGCCAGGTACTCTTTCCGCGAGACGTACAGCCGCACCAGCAGCTCTGCGACCTTGGTGTTAGAAGCAGCGCCCTGCTGGAGCCATACCAGCAAATAGTTGCTTTCGTCCTGCATGATTTTTTCGAGTTGATTGCTGGCAAGATAGTGGTCGTACAGCGCGAAGTGGAAGAGCGGGTCCTGCGATTGGAGAAGTAGTCTGAACGTCTCACGACCGAGCACGCTCGACCGGTCGATGGACGGCAGAATCGAGAACAGCAACGCGTACAGCTCGCTGGCCACCCCGTCAACCACTAAGCTGGCTGGGGCTTGGCCGGCTCGTCGCTCGTGGGAAAGACGCGCCAGGGCCGTGACATTACCAGAGCTCTCGAGACTCTGGGTCGGCGTCACAGTAGCAACACTGAGCGCTCTCGAGTCAGAATACGGCCGCTGATTCTGCAGCGAGCTGCTTCCGCTCTTCCGATGCTCAGCCGCTGCGGCCAGAATTACCTCGACTATGCCCGGGTAATACTGGAATCGCTTGTACTCCTCGACTACATCCTTAACCGTCTCAAACTTAAGCGAGGATGCAGCCCGCTTGAACAATTGCGCGCTCTGAGCCAGTTGCTGGAGCCGGCCATCGGTATCAGACTGCGAGTTCGCCAGGTGCAGCAGCTCCAGCGCACGGTATATGAGCACGTCGTTGCCGGAGCAGTACGCCGAGCAGCGTTCCTGAATGAAGGCGGCCACCGAGTCGACGCTGTCGCCGCGATTAATGACATAGTTGATAAGACACGTCACCAATTCTTTTGACACAGCGGGACGGCGCCCGGCAAATAGATCGGCAAACGTCATCTCGGAAAGAGTACGGAACGTATCTTCGGTGCAGTACCGCAGCAATTGCTGCAGGCCGCCTTTGCCATGATCGGCCTCGTTGATCAGCAGCTCGAGTAGAGCCACGCCTTCATACGCAGACTTCACGAGCTTCATCAGCGCCGTCAACGCAGTATTCTCTGCCTGTACGAGCTTCGACGTGTCGCCCGAGTACCCGGATGAATAGCGCGGCCGTGCACTAAGCCCTTCGCTGAAGGCACGATTGTTCGACAAAAAAGAGCTGAGGCCCTCGAGCCGTTTCGAAATCGCCGACAGGGCTTTCAGGGTTATAGAGAACTGAACGGTTGCAGAAATTGCCTGCGCAAACTGCTGATGCTGCTGCGTCTGCTGATGCTGCTGATGCTGCGTCTGAAACTGACTAAAGCCCACGGGGCGCTGCCGGTCGTAGGGATTCTTCAGTAGCTTCTGGTCCCAAATCTGAGCGAGACTACGGGCTGTGTACGCGGCAATACCATCTACCAGTGCCGACAGACGAATGCCATAGCTCTCCTGGCTGTGGAGACCGAGCACGGGCCGGGTGTCGAGCAGCGCAGTGCGGGCCTGTGTGCGGACTGACTCGTAGTCTTTGCGATAGACGCTCAGGCCGCCGAAGCGGAAAAACGTCGAGACGGCAGCGTCGCGAACCTGCGCATTGATCGACTGCGGGCCAGTGGCTGCCGCCAGCGCTGCACAGCAGATCTCCAGGTGGCCATATGCGTTCGAGAGCGCCAGGCTCTCGGCACCAGAAGTCGTGGTGTACTCAAACCTCCGGTAGAAATAGTTACGCTTCACAACGTAGATGACCTGGTCGGTCAGCACATGGATCTCTGTGGGATCGAGAACGTACTGGTTGGCGCTTTCGTTACCATAATTACAAAGAGACGACTCTAGACTCTCGTCTGAACGGCGTAGCAGCACTGCGTCGCGCACTTTGCCGTCGATCTTCAACTTTCCTAGCAGCTCTGTGAACGTAGGATTGAGACCCAGATCTTGCTGGTGGAGGATCCGCGTGGTGTCTAGCGTTGACAGAAGAATTTCACCATTGCTATACTCAAAAAATATGTTGTCAAACACTTTTGTGTTGACGCGGGCCTCAGCTTTGCTTTCGGATGCGTGTGATGGTCCAGGCTGACGCTGATCTGTGCCCGCCGCCAGCCGGTTGGCAGCTTGCGATTTCACATGAGAGCACTGCAGATTGGATATGGGTAGACGGAAGTGGTTATCTGACCGATAGTAGAGACGCAGGCCATTGTTCGAGACTGCTATAAAACGCAGCGAGGAGCTCTGGCGAGTAGACAGCGGCGTAATGGATACGAGTTTGAGCGAAGAGACCTGTCCCTTGACGGCGTGTAGGGCCGGGTCATTGCCAATAATGATGTTGAGCACTTGCTGGGTCTGAGCCAGTGAATATGTGGAAAGCAGGGCAAAATCCGTGCCCTTTATGTGGTAGGCACGGATACGGGACTGGCTGCTGAGTGTGTAGAGTACACTGCGCGACACATCTAACTGAATGTCAACAATCTCCTCACTGTGGTTGGGGTGCGTTACAGCGCCGAAAAGATTACCCAGGAAGCCGCGCTGGATGCCGGGACCGTCTCGCAAATCCAACGACACTTTGCTCTTGAACCACGACTCTTTGTTCGAATACTCCAACTCCCAGACCGACGGTCCTCCAAGACTACCAGTAATAAACACACGTCCAGTGCTGCTGTCCGATACAATTAGCGGCTCGCCAACGCCGGATGGTAGCTTGATGCCCGTATCCAGGAACTCGCGGCTCTCGTTCACGGCGAACAAATGAAAGTGGTCCTCGGTAGTTATGAGCAAAATCTCTTTGACATCGTCAACAAACACATTTGCTTTTGGGCTGATCAAATCCACACTCAAAACAACCGAGCCAAGGCCCTCGAACTTGTCGAACCGCGAATGGGACGTGCTGTAGCTGAAAAAGTACAGCTCATTGTCAATTGCAGACCAGCTGAGCCCGAGGCTCGGGAGAATGCCCATTTTACTTCTCTTTGCGCCAGCTAGTTTCTCGTGGAACGCAGAGGGCAGTGCTTTGGGCACCACACTGAAAGGTTTGTATCCAAATGCTGAGATGTCTTCGACAGTGTGAGCTTCGACTTCTTTGGCTCCAGCGATCACATTCAGATCAGGAAACTTATTGTCTCTAGCCTTGGAATCATTGAGAAACCGTGAGGCAAATTCTAGAGGAGGAAGCTCCAGGTCGGAGACCTGGATCACGCCCAACTCTCTTTCGGTTGACATTTGGCCCAGAGATGTTGTGACCTCGATCGAACTTTGACTCAGCGAAACTCTTGACCTCGCGCGAATGTGTAAGTGCTGGGTAGTATACGGAGCGTAAGTGTTTAGGTGCAAAGGAGCACACTTCGCGATTAGTCAGTCAGCGCTCGCAAGTGTGGGCTCTCTCGGCTTTTTGTGGTCATGAAGCCATTCGAAGTCCCAATTTTTTTGTTACAGAATACATACCTACTCGCCAATTAATTCCTGGTAAAATAACCATGCTCTGGATATTGGACGGGAAGCAATGACTGCTGCTCGGCGGCTGCTTTTTGTGGCCATCGAATTTTATAGAAATATCTCATAAGGTTCCTAATTTGGTTCCGTAGTTTAACCATAATGTTATGAAATCTTACAGAATAAAAAAGCCAAGTCTCTGCAACCAAGATTGACAAATAAAGATACATCCCCTTTTTCTGTACAATACCTGAGTGCCAAAAAGCGCTTTTAATGTGCGAGTTCTGGTTTCCAGCAGGCCTCAAGAACGTATTAGCGGAGAGAAAGGATGGTTCGAACTAGACGATCAACTTGCAGGAACTGAAATAGAGGAAACTGAGTCAACATTACAGCAGGATATCATATTGAATGACAGCGTTTTGAAAGCTATACCCCAATTTTCGCTGAGAATTTAGACGTTGGCGTGCCCTAACTGATCACCACCTGTGTCAAACGACGCGAAAGTACTCGTTGAACTCAGCTGCAGGACGACCAGTAGGGAAACTGTCACTTCGCGTCTCTTGTACTTATGCGTGCTTGCTAGTAGTCAAACCATAGTCTTTTCTGTTACCAGGCGTACCTACGCAACATCCAACCACATTCTTTTTATGCGAGGCACTTGACGTAATGCCCGCATGATGCACGTACAGGTTGCATCATCTCTCCGTCAAAGTTTCCAACGTGGGCTCTCCTTGTTGCCTGGGCCGTAAGTTGGAATTGTAGCACATTTGTAATTGTAACACATGTGACACTTGATTGTGACGTAGCAATGGATTTTAAAAAAACAACAACAAAACAACACCGTCTGTAGCGGCGAGCACGGCTTGGCCCAGCGGGTGCCTGAATTGAGACCGAGACTGATGCCTAAGGCATAACCCGTCACCCGGGGTAAAATTTCAGGGAAGAAGCGGGTTTGCCAGACCAAAGCAGGCACAGGCTGTTAATGTGAATAGATTTTTGTAGACGGACGTCGCTAGATTGTTCGTATCAACCCGAGGTACCCCGCATTTTCACATTGCCCGAGGGACATATAGCCCCGAACCCACAAAGTCAGAGCAGTCACGCCGTTGGAGCAGCACCTCATTTCTTTTTTTTGTCTCACGAACGCAAAAGAGTCTAACTTCGAGGATTGAAAGGTTCAGGCTACTGTATTCTCGCCAGTTTGGGAGCCTCAGAAGGTTGAACCTCGGCCTTCGATTGCGGATTCGTGATTGGCTGCTGCGTAATGCACCGGTCGGCCAGGGGCCCCAACCCCGGTTTGCTTGTTATATATACGTCGAGGCACCCCCCACTGGGGATTAGGCTTTGTCACAACACTTCGTGAAAATGAGTTCTACCACTTTTATTCGCCCCATGACGCGCTCGGCTCTTGCCCGCCGTGTTGCTGTTCTTGCTCGTCAGTACTCGTCTGCCGAGCCCACCTTGAAGGAGACCTTCGGCAAGCAGATCCCCGAGAAGATCGAGCAGATCAAGAAGTTGCGCAAAGAGAAGGGTGACTTCGTTCTCGGCGAGGTCAAGCTCGACCAGATCTACGGTGGTATGCGTGGCATCACTGCTCTTGTGTGGGAGGGTTCCGTGCTCGACCCTGAGGAGGGTATCCGCTTCCGCGGTCTGTCCATTCCCGAGGTCCAGAAGGCTCTTCCTGCTGCCCCCGGCGGCCAGGAGCCCCTCCCCGAGGCTCTGTTCTGGCTGCTGCTGACCGGCGAGGTCCCCAGCGAGACCCAGGTCCGTGCTCTTTCCGAGGAGCTTTACGCCCGCTCGAAGCTGCCTGCTCACGTCGTGGACCTGCTGAACCACGCTCCCAAGAACCTGCACCCCATGGCCCAGCTGTCGATTGCGGTGAACGCTCTTGAGTCGGAGTCCGAGTTCTCCAAGGCCTACGAGAAGGGTGTCAACAAGAAGGACTACTGGCAGTACGCCTTCGAGGACTCGCTTGACCTCATTGCCAAGCTGCCCACTATTGCTGCCCACATCTACCGCAACGTTTTCCACGACGGTGTCGTTGGCAAGACCGAGGCTGGCCTGGACTACTCCGCCAACTTCGTCAAGCAGCTTGGTTTCGACTCGCCCGAGTTCACCGAGCTTATGCGTCTCTACCTGACCATCCACACCGACCACGAGGGCGGCAACGTCTCGGCCCACACCACCCACCTTGTTGGCTCTGCTCTCTCTTCGCCCTACCTGTCGGTTGCTGCTGGCTTCAACGGTCTTGCTGGTCCTCTGCACGGCCGCGCCAACCAGGAGGTCCTCGAGTGGATCCTCAAGCTGCGCTCGGAGATCGGCTCTGACGTCTCCAAGGAGCAGATTGCTTCATACCTGCGCGACACCCTCGCCTCGGGCCGCGTCGTGCCCGGCTACGGCCACGCCGTTCTCCGTAAGACCGACCCCCGCTACTCTGCCCAGCGCGAGTTCGGCCTGAAGCACATGCCCGACTACGATCTGTTCAAGCTCGTTTCCCAGATCTACGAGGTTGCCCCCAAGGTCCTCGGCGAGTCGGCCAAGATCAAGAACCCCTGGCCCAATGTGGACGCCCACTCCGGCGTTCTGCTCCAGTACTACGGCCTCACCGAGCAGAGCTACTACACCGTTCTGTTCGCCGTGTCCCGTGCTATCGGCGTCCTGCCCCAGCTCATCATCGATCGTGCTCTCGGTGCCCCCATTGAGCGCCCTAAGTCGTTCTCCACCGAGAAGTTGTACGAGAAGGCCGGTCTTAAGCTGTAAACAGTCTGAATTAGATACGTGTATAATCAATTTACGATTTGAGGAAAAGTAGTGCCTTGTTAGTTCACTATATACTCCATGCTCTTCATTAAAAAAACAACCACAATCCGTGTAGGCCGCAAGCGTCGGGTGTGGCAGATAGCGTCGATTGCATGCTACCACGTGAGACTGCAGGGCGCGTGCAGGTCCATATCTCTCACAACTTTTGTCAAGTCAGAGTAAACTTTCGTCAAATGGTGGCGGAACCTCTGTTCTCGAAAGAAGTGCTGGAACACCTGAATAAACGTCTGGCCGACAAAAGCCCCGAGGAAATCATCCAATGGGCGATTCTGACCGTGCCCAACCTCTTCCAGACAACCGCTTTCGGCCTGTCGGGTCTGGTCACCCTCGATATTCTGTCAAAGCTGGCCGAGAAAGAGGCCGATGCGCAAAACCCAGTCGATTTGATTTTTATCGACACACTGCATCACTTCGATGAAACTCTCGAGCTCGTAAAGGCAGTGCAATCGAAGTATGCGAACACAAGGCTGCACGTCTACTACCCGGATGGCACCACCACTCGCGAGGAGTTTGCATCGAAGTACGGCGACAAGCTGTGGGAATCCAACGAGCTGTACTACGACTACTTGGTGAAGGTCGAGCCGGCAGAGAAGGCCTATGCAGACCTCAATGTCAGGGCTGTATTTACAGGAAGACGTCGCAGCCAAGGCGCCGCCCGGTCGGCCCTGGATATCGTTGAAGTAACAGAAACTGGGCTTATCAAAATCAACCCGCTGGCCAATTGGTCCTTCAAGCAAGTCGAGGAGTATGTGGCCACACACAGCGTTCCGAAGAATGCTTTGCTGGACAAGGGCTACAAATCCGTGGGCGACTACCACTCGACATGGCCCGTAGGCGAGGGCGAGGACGAGCGAGCCGGTCGCTGGAAGGGCAAAGACAAGACAGAGTGCGGCATCCACGATGTGGGTCGGTTCAAAGATTTGAAGTGACGAAAAAAAAGATAAATTAATAAATACGTACACCTATACACACACCCACACCTCACATACTGTCAGGGTATACCTCCAGCCTAGTCCAGCTCTTCAGCCACTCGCTGGATTCAGTCTTGGGCACAACATAGAGGCGAAGCATGCCGTCAACCATGACAATGTCGGGCTTGCTCGTACCCAGAGCCTTTCGGACCGTGAAACCTGCGCCAACCCTAGCCAGACCACCTGAAATAGTGGGGAGGAACACATCGACAGTCTGAGGCGAGTAGTTCTCAGCCGCCTCGATTGCCCACTGAGGCAACTCCGACAAAACCTGATCAACAACATCGCCCAGAGTTGCCTCTTCACTCACCTCCTGCAGCACATCGCTTTTCGCATGGAGCGGGTATAGAACAACCGAGGGAATGGCCAGATGCGATTGGGCGTCGGTCTTGATCTCTAGCTGGGGCCCTAGATCTCCGACTGTTCTTCGGCTTTCCGAACGTTTCTCCGTGAAGACCTGGGTGAAGCCTCTCGATCGCAAGGCATTTTTAACTGTCTCTGCTTCACGTTGCTTGGCCGCCTCTGCCTGGGCCAGCTGTTCTTCCCTAGCCGCCAGCTCCGCTTTACGCTTCAGGGCCGCGTCCTTAAATTTGGCCACCTCCTCTGCAACGCCCTTAATCTGGGAGGCAATCTCGCAACATTTGACGCACTCGTCCAATTTTCCTACTAGAAGAAAGGCTTTGCATGTGCGATACCAGGCCTTCTCATTGCTGTGATCGATTTCGAGAACTTTCGTGCAGTCGTAGACGCACTTCCTGTAGTTGTGCAGCTCGAGATTGGCCTGGGCCCGGTTGTTGTAGCACGCAATTTCGAGGGTGGTGTTGCCGCTTTTTTGATCAAGAGCTTTGGTGTAGAATGTCACAGCGTCCCGGAATTGTTTGGTCTTGAAGGCATCGTTGCCCTGGTTTTTGAAATTTTCCGCTACCTCGCTGGGCTCACCATCGTAAGCTAGGGCCTTCAAAGCCTCCATGGCGTCGGATTCCTCCTCCACGAATTCGGTCATAAAAAAAGGAACTTTATTGAGTTCTTTGAGGACATTTTCCATAGGTTTATCCTTGTAGAGGTCGACAATCTCGCGCAGATTGTCCTTGGTATCGAAAGACATTTTTTTCGGAAAAGGAACAGAGAGCAGAGTGAGAGAGGTTGGTAAGCGTGCGTTTCGAGGGCATTCTCAAGAAAACACTTCCTGTCACGGATGCCAGCGACATCGAACTACTCAAATCTCATACAACAAACATTGAAAATCAATATAGATTTCGAATATATAATGCATATAATCAGCTCGGTTCAGAGAGCTCAACATACGTCTCGAAGCGCGCAAGATCAAGCGCCTGGTTATTTCGGCCAGTCGCAGCATTGGCCTCTTCAATAAGGTCGAATGGCCAGACATGAAGCGGAGCGTAATGATTCAGTGAACGCGAGTACAATGTAAGGCCGTCCAGTGGCGCGGGCTGGCCAGCGGGAGCCCAAGATGCGTTCGAGGAGTCGTCTTTGCCATACTGCATCACGTTCAAGATGTATAGAGCATCTGCAACCGCCTGGGTGCACTGTGCGCTGCTCAGAATCTGAACGTGCTGCTGTAATTCCATCAGACCACAAGCCAGCGTTGTTGCACGTACAGCGAAGCTTTGGTGCCACTGCTGCATCCAAACGAATTTGAACAGCAAAGAGACAGCCAGGTGCAACTGCTCGGCAGAGGCGTCCTGGCTTTGGACCAAAATTGAAATCACGCTGGTCACGTCACAGCTTTCCGTACGTAGGCGAGGCTCAAATGATGTTCCAGTAGTTAGGTTGAGCAATTGTTTCGTGTTGCGCAAAGGATCTTTCGCAAACTGATGCTCAGCGGCGTCCCACAAGGCCATGCGTATTGACTCGTCAAAACTGGAAAACAGCGATTGCAAGCATGTCGTCTGCTCTTCCGGCCTCTCGAGCGCTGGAATCACACACTCGCAAATCTCGTTTGCGGTCAATCCGTTCAGCATTATATCGGCAGCTGCTTGGATGACCTCAAGGTTGGACCAGTGCGATAGCGCCAATAGCTTGCCAAAAACTTCCTTGCGGTTCTCTGCATCAATACTCAGGTCAAGTCCAAGAAGCTGTGATATTAGCTTGATCGCAAATGCCTTGTAGCTCGCAGAACTGCACCCTCTTTTGCTGAGCAGCTGTACTCCGAAACCACCAGTCAGTGTTTTGAGAAAGTCAATAATCTCATCAAGACAGGTCTCCTCACCTTCCGAACACTTCTGTACTAATGTAACCAGCGAGTTTGAGCCTAGATACTCCTGTCTTTTGGCCAAAAAAGTCTCCGCCTCTGCAGAGTTCACGCAAAACGATGAGATGGACCCTAAAGAGACCTGCAGAAGTTTCAAAGGTTCTCTGGGTAGCAAAATATCTTCGAGCTCCTTAAAACTTGTGGCTTCATATAGAATGGCCCTTGCAAGGGTCACGAGATCGACCTGCGAACTCGCTAACCAGATCTCGAACTGCGAATTCAGGTTCTGAGAACTTTTTCGACCCTTGCTGAGTTGCTGCATACTTTCTTTGGAAAAATTGATGACGCCGTTGCTTCGTTCATCTATGGTTGTCATAGAGCAGGAATAATCATCTTCGTCTGGCGTAGGTGCATACGACGAAGCGCCCAGGCCGTTGCCTCCACGCAAAATTAGATCAAGCTTTTGAGAGATCACCGGCGAGATAACAGTCTCATACAGAACCGAAAGGAAGGCTCTGAGTTTTTCGGAAATTCCGCCCCGTAGAAAATCTGTGTGCTCAAGTAGCAGGCTCACAGCGTTGTCCAGAACTCCCAGACACTTAAACTCGAATACAGAATCATGCAGTTCCCACACACATTTGGCCAGAACAGCCGGAGTTTTGGATGTGTTGAGCAGAATTTTCCAGAACCTGTAGAGACTGATTTGGTCTCTGAACGATCTAAGCCGCGTGAAGCTTTTCTCTATCCAGTTGATATCGTCGCAAAATGAGGCCGCTGCTTCAACCAGGCTCTGAGCCTCACGAAGTCCCTGGTCCTTGAACCCTTCTGGAACTCCGCGTTGCATAATTTTTACCTGATTGGCGATTCGCCGCGGCATAAGACTGACCGGCAGATTCGCGAGAATGCTACGCTGAGTTTGCGACTGAGGCTCATCACCATACAGAATACCACTGGCCGTAAGCTTCCGCAAGTAATCGTCAAGCGGTAGCAACTTAGCCCGATAAAGCTCGCAGATGAGATCGTATAGCCCCGAAGGGATCTGGCTAGTTGTTTGGTAAGAGACATTGAGAAGTCTTTTCACGAACGTCTCACGAATGATTATACCTTGCGAGAGAAGCAATCGGAAAATGGATACGACGAGATAGAGTGCGTTAGATGTACGTTTCATCGAAACCCATTGAGTGAGCACGAGCGTCATTTTTTCGGCGGTTTCCTCGTTAGACTTACCACAACTTAGTTGTCTCAGGTGCGTATACAGCTCGCTATGTCTGTGCGTCAATAGGAATCCGTCGAGCAGCTCGTAGGACTTGATAAAAACTTCCCATTCCATGGGCACTTGAGGAGATGCCGTAACCATGAAAGGCCGGTTTCTGTTTCTGAGCTCGGCCAGGTCTTCAGCGGCTACGCCCAGACGTTCCAGCTCTTGCTCTAAGATCGCCCAGACGCGTGGGTTCACTAGCGAGTCTCGCGAAAATCGATAAACTCTCAAAAGCTCGGCGTCCAAACCAGAGGCCTGAAGGATGCTGCGGTGGTTGTTTTTGGTCAGAGCTTCGTATCTCTTACCCAAGCTGAGAGAGAGTCTATACGCATAAGGTGAATGCTGGAGCGGGACCTTGAACACTGATACTAATAGCAGCGATACTGGCAGCCAACTGACGTCCGAGCTGTCCAGCAGCTGCAGACACCAGTTGAGCACGTACTTTCTGTCTATGAGCTCGTCATTGTACAGGTTTGATAGGAGACGCAGAAGATATGATATTCTCGCTTGCCACTCTAGATCGGGCTTCGATGTGCCTGACGTGATCACTGTTTCAATGAAGTTTAAAACTTCCTTGGTCCATTCTCTCAGCCATCGGGTCTCGATACCCTTGGCGGTAGCTCCTTCTCTGCGCTTGCGAGTCCTTAGCTCGTTTGTGCCTACACATCGCACGAACCAGATCGCTCTAGACACAGGTACATTCTTAGACGAGACCTCGTCCAGGATCTTCGAGTTCCAGATACCGTGTGGGATTGTGCGAGCTAGCCGTCTTAATGGAACGCGGATATCTGCCAAGTCGTTCAGCCACTGCTCTCGTTTCTTGTCGGTCAAAGTCATGCGGGGAGGTAGCCGGAACGTAGAAGGCTCGACTATCCGGCGCGTACTTTCACGAGTGTGCATTGCCTGGGTCAAAAAGTGCGACAGTGCTGGTGAGGCGGCCCAGTGTGTGAAAAGAGTCGGCATCAGCGTGGGGCCTCCGCAAGAGGCATACTCGTTATTTACCGGCGCAGCGGTGAACTCGCCCTTTTGAATTGTTTCCGAAGTTAGTGTCCTGACTTTAAGAGCCTCAGTTGGTTGTTTGCCGTCTTGAAAACCGCCGATAATATCAAGTCGTTGAGCTCCAGTCCCGTCCACAGCCAGAGAGTTATTACCTTCTGGGTGTACGTTTTTCTTGAGGTCTTTGTCGGACTGGATGCCGGCCATCCGGGCATGATCTGTGGATTGATGTCGAATTGAATCGGGCATGTCTCTCGTCGACGAATTCGTGTACTCTTCGTCAAGCAAGCCTGGCTGGTCTCTGGAAGACGTTCGTGGCTCGGAACCGTTGACTGACCTTGCCGTCCATGGATATATATCAGGGTAGATTCTTTTGTCATTCCCAGGCAGCGGGAATACCGCGGGACTCATTCACTCGGATTGCTAAGAGCGGAGTTGGCTAAAATCACAAAGATCACTGAGTGCTTGGGGCTGGGTCTATAGTGACCTTTCGGCCGTTCTGGATGAGGCACAGATGCTGATGCTGATGATGAAGATAGATGGGTTAGGGTATTGAGTATGCTCAAGCTGGGAGGCTCTAGGCTCTGGGCTGAATGCGTTTATGGGCCGAAAGGACAATATAATTTATTTTGATTTAATATTTAGATGCTATACCCAATGTTTCCATGATGGGCTAGCGTTTTTTTTCATAATGCAAAGGAAGCTCCTTCTCCCGATATATGTAGTTCTGTAGAAGAAAAAGAGACCCGAAACATGTCGTTACTGTGGATAGCAGAAGCTTGACGGGGTGTTTATAGATGCTGGCAACATCTTTGGACATGTATGCATCAAGAACAAGCTGGGCCGTCGAGAAAAACGCACCTACGATGTCTAAAATAGATGCAGTTGCTGCAAACCCTTTGGTTGATTTCCGGCGGTAATTGTAGATCGCTTGTGGGAAGTTTTTGATAGCAGATAGGGTGATCTTGACAATACCAAAGACATTGGCAACATCGACAAGCTCGTAGTGTCTTTTTGTCGTAGAGATCTCCCAAGCATGCAGGAGAAGGCCAATCGCTCCTAGGGCGCCTACCAGAGCCAGGAACTTCACAACTACACTGACTTTTTGAGTAGCCGATCGCTTGAAACCACTGAAGTGAAATTGATATAGTAAAACACATACTAGCAGCATTGTGTGAGCACCGTACACTACATCGTTGAATCGGTACAGCGGCTCAGCATTGTGTCGCTGTTTGTACTCCTTCCGGACGGTAGTCGAGAAATAAAACATTGATACAGAGACCAAATAAGCCAAGCTGCCAAACATGTTGAGGAAAGCAAAATCGATCGACATTCCCTCCACACTGCGGAGCTTTTTATTCAAAAGAATAGGTGGATACAGCGATACACCCCAACATACAACATAGGCCCAGCCCAGGGCAGTTGATAAGAAGCCGAGTATGAGCTTCATAAGCCTAAGTCTGGCAAGTCTTTTGAGCAAAAGGCTTTACTTGAAAAGCAAATTTATTGGCCTGCTAGCTCAAACGCTCGCGCTACCTACCAAATTTCACGTGAAGGTCAGTCGTGCGTTGGTGTCAGCAGGCCGAATCCAGGTATGAGGTGCGTGCGATGTTAATAGTAATGCAGTTTAGACTTGCCTATTTAAACTATACGTCACAGCCTCATTGGGTTGATTTTTCTCATGCTTAGCTTCAAAATCCGCTTTATTGGTGTACTATATAATTAAAATTCAAAATGCGAAGAGATGACGGCAGAATTACCGTTGGCCTTCGCTGCCGATATCCTACGATAGCGCTGCCCGATATTATTATCCAATAGCTGGGATCACCATTGTCACACGCGAAACGGCAGAGCAGCTGCAGATGCAATGTCTATTTTTGTAGACTGGAATCTCTTGACCGAAGACTCTAGTCGCGTTGAAGAGAAACTGAAAGACTTTCTGGATGAGCAATTCCAGAACATCAAGCTTCCACCCTATATTCAAGCACTATCTGTGTCCTCTCTAAAACTGGGTACATCACCGCCAGAAATCACAGTTCGACACATATCTGACCCTTTTAAGGAATTTTACGACGAACAGGGACCTGATACAACTGGTGCCGACCACACAGAATGGAATTCCGACGAAGCACGGAGATTATTTGCTCGCGGTCTGGGCTCAGAGCCTTCCCTACCTGGCGATTCTGGAGCTACGACTGCCTCTGAGGAGCTCGCCAGATCTTTTTCGACCAATTCCACAGTAAGAAATGATGAATACTCCACTTCGAGCATAATGAGTCCCACCAGGGCACTGCCCACGAGGCCGTTTGGTCGATCTGGGACCCCATCTGGTGTCCTTGACTACAATAACTTCTACAGAAGTTTATCTCCACTCGACGAGTCCTCCGAGATTAACTTCTCATCTAACAGCTATTTTGCTTCCAAATCAGAAAAACCCTCAAGTATTTTTCCTGATGAAGGACCCGGCCAGAATGCTCGACAAAGTCCTAGTGCGACGAAAGACTTAGAAGGCCAAATAAACACCGCAGACAATTCGGCAGACTCTAGCTATGATGCCGAGCCAGATTATGAAAATTCAGACTCCAGCGCTGAAGCTTCTTCTCTGGACCTTCAGACTTTGGTGGAATTAAAATATGCTGGAGATATGCAGCTAGGTGTGACAGCTACTTTGCTGGTCAATTATCCGTCCCCTAGCTTTATTTCACTTCCTTTGGCATTCCGCATTACCGGAATTGAGATTCACTCACTCGCAGTGATAGCATACATTCGTGATCGTATCCACGTCTCGGTGCTCTGTGACATCGATGACAATGATCAGATGTTATCTGACAATGTAGACGTAATTCGCTCGTTGGCGATGGAATCTAAGATTGGTGACCACAGCACAAACGGAGCTGTTCTGAGGAATGTTGGAAAAGTCGAGACATTCATTCTTGAGCAGCTCAGAAAGGTTATACGAGACGAAGTGGTTTGGCCAGGCTGGATCACTCTACAGCTTTGAGGATGTGGGCTAATAAGTTGGGCCTAAGAATTGTAAAAAAATAAAATGCTGAAATTTGCACGAGAAATGCGTGAAATGTTCAGTCTAAACTCATTATTACTGGCAAAAAACTAAGTAGGCACTAGTCTGCTCGAGAGAGCATATATATGTATCAATAAGCAGAAGGAAGCGGTCCTAAACACCCTCTTTACTGCCACACCAACTACCTCCGTACACGGACCAATTTTATTTTGCACTTCGGCCGCAGCTTAAATCCTACCATACTCGCATATTCCTGGCGACTTTGATTAGAGCAAGACTCCTTCGTCGAACATATGGACTCTGTTCGGACTCACGCACACCTACGCTCTGGCCGTGTGGCTAGCCTATTTCATAACTGGAGAAGTGTTGATATCGTCTGCGACGAACTAGCCCTAGATGGCGTACCCACAGAAGACGATGCCAGTATTACGCACACGCTTCGTGCAGCGTTAGTGAAACCATCGGAACCGGCATGGCAAGATTTGAGGCATGGGGATATGCCAGTCTCACGAAGGTAGGACGCGCTTAAGATTATTACTTGCGACTTCATTAAATCTGACTCAATAATTATTTTTTGTTACCCGATGCCTTATGTCTGGGCTTCTTCTTGCGATTAAGCGAGACTTTACCCCCACGCTTAGCTCGTTCACCTTCGAGAACTAAGTTCTCAGCGTGGGACTGTTGGGACCGGCCCTTTCTGACCTGCTTCTTCGAAAACTTGGCAGTCGGTCTTGTGCTCTTTGTATTGCTGTTGGGGCCCTTCTTCTGAGAAATGGTCTTAGAGTGCATTACACGCAGCTTGCGCCCTGAGAATTCTGAACCGTTCAATTGCAATGCGGCCTGAACTGCTGGGGTATCCTCGAATTGGACGTAGGCGAAGCCTTTTCCCATGTTGGTTTTCTGGTCGCGAACAATGCGAACGTTCTCGATTGCACCGCAGTCCATGAAATGGCGAAGTAACGCTTCCTCCGTAGCCTCGAAGTCGAGGTTTCCAACAAACACAGATCTTTTCTTAGATTGGCTTGAAGGGTTTGAGACACTGTCTATTCTCAAATGGTGATCGTCGAAAACGGAGCCATTGAGCTTTAAAGCATCGGCCACAGATTCCTTGTGTTTGTAAACGACATATGCATTAATGGCATCCCGATCACTGTGGAGCTTCTGCGTGATGTACGCAGCTTTTCTCGGGAGTGGCTCACTGAATGCAATGGATCTGAAACGCACAGAATCCACGTTGCCGCAGGTTTTCATGAGCTTCAAAAACTCCTTGTAGTTGGATTTCTCGAGAATGACCGAGTTTGCGAGATTTCCGACGAAAACTGTGCGCTCCTCCTTGTCTGCATCTGACGCTGCATCCTCAGGCTTTGCAGTAACCTTGGAAGAATTCGAGTCTTTCGGGTTCGCAGCAGCGGTGGGCTCCTTTTCGCTGCCTCTAATAAGTTTGCGGAAGTATTTCTCCTCCAGATCGTCATCGTCGTTATCATTGGCATCACCCTTAATCTGTGGCTGCTCCTGAACAGGTTCATCTAAACTTTCTTCATCAGAGCTGTCCTCGCTCTGTTCATTAATTTCAGGCTCCAAACTACTTTTAACATTGAGGTTATGTTGCACACTTGGAGCTGGTGTTGAATTCCGGAACAAACTTTTGGCCTGGTCGCCCTCCTGAATTTTTTCGAAGAGGCCCATGGCTGATGACAAAAAAATTCACGGGGAAGAACCTCGATATGGGGTGTGTTCATTAATTACGACAGCAGCGCTAGAGTGTTTCATAATGGAATTCGTGAATTAGATAGGCACCTTGCGCGATTTCCGCTACCCAGACCTGGTTTGCGACTATAAAATGCTTAACGCTGCTATCAGATGCAGGGTTCTAAGCTTGGATGCTCAATGGTTATTATCAGCTAACTAACTATAAGAAACCAAGCAGACAATTCTCTGAGTCAGGCTGCTTACAGCTTCTGCATGGCAGCAACATCGACAGACTGAACGTGGTCCTCGTCCTCCTGGATAAGCTCGCTCAGCTCATCGAGAGAGACCTTGTCGTCCTCAACAACGCAGTTGAGCTGGAGCTTGCTGACACCGTAGCCAACAGGCACGAGCTGGTAACCACCCCACTGGAGACCCTCAAGCTCAATAGCGAGAACGTTCTTGGTCATCTGGTCCATGTCGGTCTCGTCATCCCAGGGCTTGACATCAAGGGTAACGATGGACTTGGCAGCAGCCTTGGGGCCCTTAGCAGCCTTCTTGGCCTCGTACTCCTTCAGACGCTCCTGCTTGATGCGCTCACGCTCCTCATCAACTTCCTCGTCGTCGGAACCGAACAGATCGACCTCATCGTCGTCGTCCTCCTCCTCGGCGGCGGCGGGAGCAGAAGACTTAAGGACCTCGTAGACCTTGGCGATGTTGGGGTACTCGGCAGAAGGAGCAACCTTAAGCTGCGAGATAGCAGAAGCAAGCTCGGCGTCGAACTTCTTGAGTCCCTCGGCGGAAGAAAGATCAAAGCTCATTAGGAAAGTGTTGGTGACAGACTGAGGTGATTTGTCCTTAATATCAAAACTTTTCTGAACCTAGCCCTGACTTTGTCATGTACACGTTTCTGGTTAGTAAACCAAGCGTGTGTGTGTAGGCGTCGCCAGATACTCTGGCTTTCTCGGCTAGATTAATTTCTTCTTTGATTAGTTAAAACCTAGCGACATAATAGCAAACGTGTACGAGATAAGAAAGATTGTTTCACGTAGACTTCGATCTCGCCTGATTTGCCCTTGCACATACAAATATTACCTTTCAATGATCCTTAGAGAAGGGTACGGGTAAGGACTCCACCTTGTGTCCTTTTCATATTCGTGCAGAATAATTGATGTATATATACCTATCAGAATTATAAAAGATTTCGGAGTATTCTTCTAGCCACTTTGTAGCCTCTCTTCTAGCCCCATGAGGCTTTCTATGTGGATTAAGTACAGCGTCCAAGCTGTAGCTAGCTCTTTGAGAGCGGGGTGATTGCCAGCTCGGCTTATCTCTTCAGTAAGTTCCTTGATGAGAGTGTCCAACAAATTCAATCGATTTAGAGTTCGCTGCACCAATTTGCCGTGAGAGCTGTTCAGGACCGATTCGCTCATGTCACTTAGGAAGGAAGAGTGGGTCCATGCTATAGGCCCACCTATAGTTTACATGACAAGATTCAATCAAGGCTAACAATGAACTAACTGCGAATTGAGAACAATATGCAACGGCCTAAATATGGACCATAGACCTCAATGGCATCGTATAATGGAGAGTTAAAAGATAGAATACTATGTAGAGCGATACGCATAAATTCAAACTAATGTGTTCGAAAATCGATTGAAGCAGCAGCTGAGCTAGAAGGAGTAGTGAACAAGAAAAAGCAGCTGAGCTAGAAGGAGTAGTTGAGCAAGAAGAAGCGGCTGAGGGAGTAGTTGAGCTAGAAGTAGTGGCTGAGCTGGAAGGAGCAGCAGCTGAGCAAGAAGAAGCAGCTGAGCAAGAAGTAGCAGCTGAGTTAGGAAGAGCAGCAGCTGAGCAAGAAGAAGCAGCTGAGTTGAAAGAAGCAGCTGAGTTAGAAAGAGCAGCAGCTGAGCAAGAAGAAGCAGCAGAGCAAGAAGAAGCAGCTGAGTTAGGAGGAGCAGCAGCAGAGCAAGAAGAAGCAGCAGAGCAAGAAGCAGCAGCTAAGCTAGAAGGAGCAGCAGCTAAGCTAGAAGGAGCAGCAGCTAAGAGATATTGTATGTATTCTACATGAAAATAATTCTTACTATACTCAAAGTAAATATCCCACACTCTTAGATCGCATGAACACCCCACGGACTATTCCTGAGTTAGTCAGGTGGGCGGAACTTTTTTTTACCACTCTAACCATGCATTTGATGTACACTTTGAACGAGGAGGGCAACAGAGTCTACACTCTTGCCAAAGAAACCGAATCTGGTGAAATTACCAAGAGCGCTCACCCTGCTCGCTTTTCGCCCGACGACAAATACTCTCGCCAGCGCGTGACCCTGAAGAAACGTTTTGGCATGCTTCCTACCCAGCAGGCTGAGCTGAAGTGGTAAATGCCACTCAAAGCGGTAGAATCTTGTTGTTTTCGAACACTTGATTCGAAACTATATTTATGGATTGATGAGCAGTCGAGCAAAGAATGGTCGCTTTGCGAGCCTAGCCTTGATTAATTGAAATAGTCTCACTAGTTTTAAATTTTCATGTGAGGAATTGCGATCTTCCAGGCCCCGAAAGGATTATGTCACGGAGACGCCCTCCTGTCCTCATCCTCGTAGCCGACTTGCGTCTTGACCTAGCGTTTAGGCCATCTTGAGAGCAAATGGCCGAGAATTTTCAACGGCCTAGTGAGTTTTATAATCTCGAGAGGTCAGATCCGAGTCGATGGAAACTTTACACCGACGAATATGGCAAGCAAAACTGGAAGTATGTGAAGGCTTCGTCAGTTGAACAGTCCAATTTCGAAAAACACCAGCTTCAAACTGGCCAGCTCCCAACTTTGCCCAAACCTGAATCCGTGAGAGACTCTGCTAGGAATTGTCTGCGATTTTTGAGCGCGATCCAGGACGAAAAGAGTGGTATCTTTCCTTGCCAGTACGGTGGCCCCATGTTCATGATGATCGGCTATGTGACTGCCAAGTATTATGCTGATATTCCGTTCGATCACGAAGAAAAGATCGAAATTATCAGATACATCGTCAATCGAGCACATCCTGTGGACGGCGGCTGGGGATTACATACCTATGGCGACAGTACGGCCTTCGGAACGGCCATCAACTACGTCATTCTTCGCCTTTTAGGCCTCGAAGCAAACCATCCAGCTGTTGCCAAAGCACGCAAGTGTCTTCACAGATTGGGTGGTGCAATCGGCTGCCCACTTTGGGGAAAAGTGTACCTCGCAGTGCTGAATCTTTATGGCTGGGACGGAGTGAACCCATCTCCGCCTGAGTTCTGGATGCTCCCGCAGACTCTTACATTCCATCCTGGTAACTGGTGGGTTCATACTCGAGCAGTTTACTTGCCAATGGGTTATTTGAGTATGAACAGAGTCACCAAATCCCTCACACCCTTGCTGGCTGAGATTCGCGAAGAGATCTATCTGCAGCCTTTCGAGACGATCGATTTTTCGAAGCATCGCAACACTGTCTGCGGCATAGATTTATACTATCCCCGCTCGGGAATTTTGAACGCTGCGAACGCAGTATTGAAAGTGTATGAAAAGTACCTGCGTCCCGAATGGCTAAGGAAGAAGGCCTCCAGCACTGTCTTAGATCTCATTCTGAAAGACTGCAAGAACACAGACTGGCTGGCGATTGCGCCTGTCTCGAACGCACTCAATGCGATTGTAGTACATTGCGAACTGGGAGGCAATAGTCCAGAGTTCCAGCGGTTCCTCTACAGGTGGCCAGATTTCTTGTTTATGACTCCTGAAGGCATGCTTCTGTGCGGCACTAACGGTGTCCAGGTCTGGGACGTGGCTTTTGCCCTTCAGTATGCCTGTATGGCAGGTATATCTCACGAGCCGGAGTTTAGAGACTGTTTGGTGAAAGGCTACCGTTTCTTGTTGAATTCGCAGTTCACCGAAAATTGCTGTCCCAACTCGTTTCGAGACATGAGAAAGGGCGGCTGGCCATTCAGTACTAAGATTCAGGGGTTTGCGGTTTGTGATTGTACTGCCGAGGCGATCAAAGCTATCATCATGGTCCAAAATACACCTGGCTACGAGTTTTTGTCTGAGGAAATGCCGGTCGAACGCCTGGAGGAGGGCATTGATGTTCTGCTCTCTATCCAGAATTGGGGTAGTCGTCACTACGGGTCGTATGCATCATATGAACGAATCAAGGGTCCCGAATTTCTTGAGAAGTTGAATCCTGCTGAAGTATTCGGGAATATCATGGTCGAGTATCCTTACGTGGAATGCACAGACTCATCTATCCTCGGTTTGGCTTATTTCACACAGCACTACGATTACCGCAGAGACGACATCAAAAAGGCAATTGAAGCTGCAATCAAATACATCAAATCATTCCAGAGGGACGATGGTTCCTGGTACGGATCATGGGGCGTCTGCTTTGTATATGCCGGCATGTTTGCTGTAGAAGCGTTGACCACCCAGGGCGAGTTCTACAACAATTCTGAAGTTATTCGAAAGGCATGCGAATTCATGGTGAGCCGCCAGGAGGACGACGGTGGCTGGGCTGAGAGTTTCAGGTCGTGCGAGACCCATCAGTACGTCCGCCATACTCGCTCGGAGGTTGTTCAGACATCCTGGGCAGTGATTACTTTGCTGTTGGCCCAGTATCCGGACCGGAAAGTCATAGGCAAAGCCATTGATTTCCTTCGCTCGAAACAGCTAGAGGACGGATCCTTCCCCTACAACCATGCGGAGGGTGTCTTCAACCATTCCTGTGCCATCGAGTACCCGAACTACAAGTACTACTTCCCGATGAAGGCATTTGGAATGTACGCAAATGCGTATGAAGAGCCAGATGTGTGATTCCATTATTTATAGCGCAACGGTTCCATACTTTAAGAACCTCAGATAAGATGGTGCTGGGGCCGTATTCCGAGCGCATAGGTACATATTTACAGAATCGACTGGTCGATCTCACTGAAGTTGTTGTAAAACGACTTGTAGAGCTCGATGGAGTAGTCCACGTCCAAGAAGCCCGCGGTTTCGCGGATCGAATGCATCGAAAGCTGAGGGTTGCCGATATCAAGCGTGCGAATGCCGAGTCTGGAAGCCAGGATCGGACCGATAGTGGAGCCGCACGGCGAGTCGTTTCTGACGACCACGAATTGGAGGGGAACCTCAGCCTGGACAGCTGCTTTCTGCAGCAGAACGATACCCGGCGAGTTCGTCGCATAACGCTGGTTGGCATTCACTTTAATCACAGGTCCTGCGTTCAGCTGAGGCTTGTGGTTGGCCTCGTGTTTCTCGGCGTAGTTGGGATGAACGGCATGGGCCATATCGGCGGATAGCAAGAAGGACCGGGCCAGGGCCTCGTACATGGTGTGGCTACCCGTAGCCGAAGCATCGACGCCGGAGGCAATTCGCGAGATGACCGCCTCCAAAAAGTTCGAGGCCGCACCTTGAGCGGACGCCGAGCCGATTTCCTCGTGATCAAACAGGGCGGCTGCTCGAACAGACACGTCGTCCTCCAGCGTGGAGTCGGCCGCGAGCAGGGCATCTACCGCGCAGAACGATGAGCACAGATTGTCCAAACGGGGAGCGAAAACAAGCTCGCTCGACAGACCACCCACACATGCGGGCTGGGTATCATAGAGCACGAGCTCGAAGTCGTCGATCGCGCTCACTTCGACGCCCAACTCGCTGGCAATGACCTCGAGAAGCTCGGGCGGGTGTCTATCTTCGATCAGCGGGGCGCCCGACTGGCCGTCGATCTTCGACGCAGCCTGCTTCTCTTGCTCAGAGCCGCGAGTTTTAGACAGCTGAGCCGAGACCAGCCCGAGTATGGGCTCCACATGGGTCTCTTTGTTGACGTCGAGCTTGGTTGCCTGGTCCCGGTTGAGATGCACCGCCAAAGTCGGAATGCGGAGCAGTGGCCGGTTGATCTTGAGAAGTTTGGGCACATGTTGGCCATTTTCAGTCACATAGACTCGGCCAGCAAGACTCAGGTCGCGGTCAAACCAGGTGGGCCACTGGCCGCCGCCATAAGCCTCGACTCCGAGCTTAAGGTACCCGTTCGTCTTTTTGAGGCTCTGCGGCTTTACCCGGAGCGTGCAACTATCTGTGTGTGCACCAATGACGGCTACGCCATTGCCCGGCTTCCATTTGCCACCAACACTGAACGCGATCAACGACGAGCCGTTGCGTTGCACATAGTAGCGTTCCCCAGCTTTCAGCTGCCAAGAAGAACGTTCAGGCAATTCCTTGTAGCCAGCACTCGCCAAGCGACCGGAGAGATTCTTCACCGCGTGGTAGGGGGTTGGGCTCTCGTTAATGAAGTCCAAAAGAGCGTTGACTCGAGACATTGTTGTCAAAATGTGGGGTTACGCACTCTCTCGTATAAACCTACCACTGCGTGAAAAATGTTAGTCAGTGGATACGCGGCTGTTTAGTGCCGCATACGGCACTAGCTGTGGATTTTGACGGTAGAATATTCGATAAAAAATTGCATAAATAAATGGCACAAAATTAAATAAATACGGAGCTTGGAGCCGCTGCGGGAGCATTCGCCTGGCCCGGGACGTCTACTCAGCGGGTGTCAGCTGCTCGATTTCTTTGTAAAGCTCAACAAACCTCGCTTTATCGTCGGCGAGCAGACCCTGGAGTTCAGCAACATAAGCTTGGAAGACAGCATGGGCCAGAGACTCGAGCTTTTTGCTGACGCCTTTGCGTTTGCCAGGTCCATCGCCTGAAATATTGTAGTGTGTGAGCAGTTCCTCGTAGATTTCTTCACATTTTTCGTCCGAGAACTGTTCTTTGATTACTTTGTCGCTTCGTAAAAGTGCGTGTTCATTCAAAACCTTGGATACGCCGGCAAAACTGCCCATCTTGTCGTATACGGACTGGACTAGAACGAGCTGCAATAGCAGTGGATAGCCAGCTACCCGCGCCGAGTTGCCAGCAACGTAGCGCATCGTAGAGATATTTAAGCAAGCAAATTAACCCTTGTGCGAAATAGCGAGCCAAGAGAAGGGATAGGCTTCAGACTACAAACTATTTCCAGAGCCAGGGCTGCGACGTAGGGGTTGTACTAATAATCGAATATCATCATACGTTTGCACACACAGCTTTACTAATTAGGCGGAGGCCCACCGACCCACAGCCGACGACAATCTAGATCACAGGATCCATAGCTAGACTAAGCTGTAGACTCAGACTCAGATCGTGGCGAACATGCCGTCATCATGGTAAGGATCACGGACAAAATCACCGCTGCGCCTGACTGTCAACTTTCGCTTTATTTAACGACGCAGGCCATAACCTTGTTCAACCAAACTGGAGCGCGTCGTGGGTAAGGGCGCAGCCTGAGCCAAAAGAAGCAATACAAGAATAGACCCTTCCGGCAACCGTCGTTCGAGATAACTCAAGACTCGACCACTGCCGCCGGCACTACCTCGCGCCAATGGAGTCACCTGGCCAGCGTCAGAGCTCACACTCAGCTCTTCCTGTATTGAAAGGCGATCGCTTTTCGTGTGGACCCAATACGCCCTACAAGAGCCGGCCTGCTCAGAGCTCGAACATTCCGAGATTTTCAGGAAAAGAGCGGACCGAATGCTTCGAATGGGGCCCCAGTGAGGGCGAAAAGCAACAAAGTCATGAATTCTCTGCAATGTTCGTGGCAGGAGCGCCCGCGGAGCGTAATTTCCGCAACGAGCCGCCAACCCACGCGAACCCGAGCGCCAAGCTTAACCAGATGCCATCAATTGGGGCGGGTACCTCACTTAAGCGTTCATCAGGGCGCGCAACGCGGCCCAAAGATCTTAGGATTAATAGGGGTTTGGCTAGAGCTGCTCAGTCTGATGCTAGCGTAGCCTCGAGCCCCGGCTCTGTACCTAGTGCTGGAGGTGAATCTTTTAAGACTCCGCTATCTATGCCTCAGAGAATGTATTCCCACCAGGGCTCCATATCTGCTGAGGACCTGACGCTTTCCAAATTACAATTAGCCAGCCGGAAAATGAGCCCTTCGCCAAGCCCTTCGCCATCTCCATCCGTTCAGTCGGTAGATCAGATAAGAGACCGGCTCCACAAGCCCACAAACGTCCACCAAAACGTGTTTAGGCCGGGCTATCGGTCGCCAAGTCCGTCGAGAACATTAAATCGTGAACAAAGCCAGCCAGCGCAGCCGCTGCAGTCGCGACTCAGAACTTCGGTGAGCTCCAGCAATGTTTCTATGCAGCGGCAGGGTGCGAGAATGCCCGCGTCCGCTTTTGTAGGCGGCCTCGAGATGCCACGAACAAGACCAAATCATCAACCAGAGTCGGCAACAAGGGCAGGCTCAGCGGGCGCAGGTCCGTTATTAGAAAACCGTGGCCAGCAACAGACCAAAGTTGGAGGTAGAGCCGTTAGCTCGCACGTTCGAAGCAGCTCGGCAGCTCCGCTGCACACATCAGCGCTGTACGCTTCAGCGCCCCACCCACGGCCACCCTCACCAATAGATTCTTCAGCGTTTTTTGACCACGCTAGCCACTTCACGCCCGACCCGCGCTTCCCGGCGGAGACCATCTCGAAGGGCTTTGCCAAAAACTTCGACCTTGATCTGCCAGGTAGCCGGCCCGGCTCGATTCAAGGTGGCTCGCGCTCGTCCTCAAGAATATCAAACGCGACCCGCAAACTTTTCAGCGCATTGCGATCATCATCGTCGCGGCCTGGTAGTAGTTTCGGCACGGCTGGTGGCTCACGGTCACAGTCTCAGTCACAGTCAACAGCCCAGTCGCGAGCTCAATCGCGGACTCAATCACGCGCCCGGGCTGTGCAGTCGAAAGCAACAGAGTCGGAGGAGTCTGAAGACGAGGCGTGGCCCGAAGAGGTGCAGAACTTCCCTTCGTTTGAGGTGTCCCAATCGCTGATGGACCTGGTTGGCGACCACAGCTGTTTGGTCGATATAGACGAAACTCAAAAGTATGCGCCCGTGACAATCTTCACCCCCGAAGCAGCATCGAATCTCCACGAGTTTGAGCGCGAGGAAGTCACGCAGTTTCCTACCGTCGTATTCACAGGCGATCCCAGCATTCGGCCCTCCAAGCGCGGGGCAGGTTTCAATGACGATGAGGGCAACTACAACTTCGTTGAACAGGACCACATTGGCTACCGATACCGCGTGATCGGGCAGCTGGGAACTGGTGCATTCGGGAAAGTCGTCAAATGCCGCGACCACCGCACCGGCCGGATGGTAGCGGTGAAAATCATGGCGGATCGACGAGACCTCCGGAGCCAGGCCAAGGTGGAAGCTTCCCTACTCAAAACCCTGAAGAAGGCTGGCTCGCCCGACAAACACCACATCGTTCGCTTCATTGACAATTTTCTCTTTCGCAACCACATGTGCATCGTGACCGAATTGCTGGGCCCGAATTTGTACGAGGTGATGCGCAAGACCAACTTCAAGGGCCTAGCGGAGAGCTCGGTGCAGTTTATCACTAAACAATTATGTGAAGCACTCGAGTTTCTAGAGCGCCAGGGCATCATTCATTGCGACCTCAAGCCTGAGAACATTCTGATCTCGAACGTGGAGGCCTGCCAGATCAAAATCATTGACTTCGGCTCGGGCTGTCTCGAGAACCAAAAAGTTTACACCTACATTCAGTCGCGCTACTACCGTGCGCCCGAGATTATTCTCGGAATACCCTATACATCTGCCATAGACATGTGGTCTCTGGGTTGTATTGTGCCGGAACTTCTTAGTGGCCGGCCTCTGTTTCCTGGCGAAGACGAACGGGATCAGATTGCATTGCTGTGTCAAACGCTGGGGAGGATTGACCCGGCGACTTTGGCGCGGTGTTCGCGCAAAAGAATGTTTTTCGACATCCAGGGCTACCCGCTGGTCACAAAATCGCCGAAAGGCGTTATTCGTGGATCCTCGAGAAGCGTGCCGCTCGACACCATAATTTCCAGGCGCGCGGCTGACTTCTGCCTGCAGCTCCTGCATTACTCACCTCAGGCCCGCTTGAGTGCTGGCGGCGCGCTCTATCACGAGTGGTTATCCGGCCAGGCATGAGAGGAGGAGTATGCCGGGAATGCTGGGGGACATTTGCATTCATATTTATTTATTTAACTCTAATGCCGTTAAATTCTATAGTCCGATATAAATCGGAGAGGCGAATCAATTTTCTACAGAGATACATCTGCTTGTGATCCCCACCGCTGCCCAATAGGCGCCTTCTCTTTTCTAAGCTCGGAGCAGGACGCGGGCCTCGGGTCGAAGTGAGGCCCGCTAGTGCTGCACTCCACACTAGCCAGGCAGCCTGGGGCCTAGAGAAAAGGCGCTCCAGGGCGCATAAAACCCTAGCCCGGATTCGGCAGACCCTTAAGTACCGCATACCCCGTATTCCTCACTCTAGCCACTTGCCAGACTCTCTATATTTTCTGTTCTGTCACACAATGTCTGAAGGAGACTACGCCGCTGTTGCTGAAGAGATCCGCAAAATCCTGCCTAAGGAAGATTACGACGATGGCTCCACGGGCCCCGTGCTCGTTAGATTGGCCTGGCACGCTTCCGGTACTTACGACGCCGCTTCGGGAACCGGTGGTTCTAACGGCGCCACAATGCGCTACAAGCTGGAAGCTGAGGACGGTGCAAACGCTGGTTTGGAGCACGCTCGCCTCTTCCTCGAGCCCGTTAAGGAGAAGTTCCCTTGGATCACCTACGCGGACCTCTGGACGTTTGCCGGTGCTGTTGCCGTCGAGGCAATGGGTGGACCCAAAATTCCGTGGAAACCGGGCCGTGTCGATTATACAGACGACACCAACGTGCCTCCGAACGGCCGTTTGCCCGACGCCGCGCTAGCCGAGGACCATATCCGCGCCATTTTTTACCGCATGGGCTTCAACGACCAGGAAATCGTCGCACTTTGCGGAGCCCACAACCTCGGCCGCACGCACCACAACCGCAGTGGCTTCGACGGGCCCTGGGTGCCCAATCCCACTCGCTTCGCTAACACATACTTCAAGCTGCTGCTGAACGAGGAATGGTACGAGGGCAAGAGCCCTGCCGGCGTCCGCCAGTTCTACGACGAGGATAAGGAGCTGATGATGCTGCCGACCGACATGGCGCTAATCCGTGATCCTGAGTTCCGCAAGTGGGTGGAGATTTATGCCAAAGACAAGGACCGCTTTTTCGCCGACTTCAGCACGGTCTTCGCCAAGCTGCTGGAGCTCGGTGTTCGCAGAGGCTCGGACGGCAAGGCGGTCATCAATAAGGTCAGCGGCGTTAACGAGACCATCAACACAAAGCTTTAAGAATATACTTTTTTCCTTATAAATATCCGTGAATATCACTCGCTATAGTTTTTCCGATGCCCCGCACTCCGTCTACCCAGGGCACGGCAAGAAAGAGGTAACTCTTTCTGTTTGAGAAACACTTTCGAGATTAATCGATACGAGATCATGACTTCATCTTGGTTTTGGCTCGGCTTTTCACAATTTGGCTGAGCGCAGTTCTCCTGATTTTCAGTTCTGCTTGCGGTCCGGCCTCCCCGCACTCAGGCGCTTATCTCTAGAGTTCTGGCCATAAGCAGAGACCGCCCTTCCTTATAATTCTCTTCAGGCAAATTTGCAGACCTACTTTAACGATCTGTTAATAATTCCATGCTTCCAATGCTTTAGAAAGCGGGTAAACAATCAAATGAAGCGATCGCGAGAATTACCTATTCTATGATGATTCTACTCGACTGCGATCTATTGGCAGCCCATAATCCTTATTTAACGTCAAGCTCTCACATTCTACTCGCTCTTCAAAAATTATTTTTCCTAGTCCTCTGTAATTTTCCGAACGGAAGGCTCTAGTAGGGAGACTCTTTAGCCTTACGCGTTGTAGCTATATTCAATGAGTAAGCGTTCAGTGATGCTTGTTAGTGAGCTTTCTTTGATAGCAGGGAACCTCGTTGTTCCCCACGTTTGTCATGTCTGCGGCAGTGGGGTCCTCGGGTGGGCTCGAGTTTTACAAAAAGCACCGCACTGGCATCACACGAGGGCTCTATGCTAGCTATTTCAGCGCATACGCATTCAGCGTCCTCAAACCATATATTTTGGCTAGGACAAAGCCCCACCCAGGCAGCAGCACCAGAGTCAAGACTGGCAGCGGGACGGAGGAGCCTGGCTCGGTGAAGCAGAAGACAGGCGGCAAATCCAGAGTTGCCGTGGATGCACGTTTTCTCAAGCAATTGGCACATATTATCAAGATCCTTATGCCGCGAGGCATTTTTTCTGAGGAGTTCTGGCTGCTATTAGCGCAAACAATCCTCCTCATAGTCAGAAGTGGCATCTCTCTATATGTGGCCCATCTCGACGGCAGACTTGTTTCGTACCTTGTCAAGGGCCAGGGCCGTAAGTTTGTCACAGGAATTATGCTGTGGTCACTGATTGGTTTCCCAGCCGCTTTCACTAACAGCATCCTGCAGTACCTCCGAAAGACGATAGCACTGAGATACCGCACGCGGCTCAACACTTATCTTCTCGAGAAGTATCTGCCCGAGTCCCAGACGCCTGTGTACTACGCTCTGTACAATTTGGATGATCGGATGCAGAACGCAGATCAAATAATCGCCTCGGACATCAACAAATTTGCGCTCTCGCTATCTAGCATATACTCGAACCTGGCCAAGCCCGTGCTCGACATGGCTCTTTACACATGGCAGCTGTCTCGCAACATCGGCGGCGACAATGTTTTCTTTATTGGCCTGGCCATCCAATTCAGTGCCCGCGCGCTGCGGCTGTCGGCACCTCCGTTTGGCGAGTTCGTTGCCGAGGAAGCCAACCTCGAGGGCGACTTCCGCACCAAGCATAACCGTCTCATTGAGTACAGTGAGGAGATTGGCTTCTATCGCGGCAACAAACCAGAGAAAGACATTCTGGACCAGTCATACTTTGCATTGTTCAAGCACATCAACCGTGTCCTGAAACATCGTTTATTCTATCACTTCTTCCAGGACTTCACCATCAAGTACTACTGGGGTGCCCTGGGACTCGTGCTGTGCTCCATTCCCGTTTTTTCGAGCGACCTGACGTTGAACACCGCTCGCAACGTAGCCAGCAAACGAACCCAGGCATTTGTCACTAACCGACGGCTGCTGCTTTCTGCTTCCGATGCATTCGGCCGCATCATGGGCTCGTACCGCGAGATCTCACAGCTTGCAGGCTACACTCAGCGCGTGGCGGACTTCGAGACAGTCATGGCAGACGTGAACAGAGGCAAGTTTGTCAAAGGCCAACAAAGTCTGGAAGCCGCGGCAAGCGGTGCTGCTGTCGCGACCCTACAAGCGGTCCGTCCGGATGTGCGTCTTGGAGCAGATATTGAGTTCATCAAGGTGCCAATTGTTTCGCCCTCTGGTGATGTGCTCATCCCCGAGCTGTCGTTCCAGGTCAAGCAGGGCCAACATCTGCTGATTGTTGGCCCCAACGGTTGTGGTAAGAGTTCTTTGTTCCGAATCCTCGGCGGGCTCTGGCAGATCAAGGGTGGCACGCTTATCCGTCCCCCTCCCAGCGAGATTTTCTACATCCCGCAACGACCTTACCTCTCCAAGGGATCTCTGCGGCAGCAGGTGATCTACCCGTCTACCGAAGACAAAAATACCTCCAGCGATGCCGAGCTACAGCAGATCCTCGACAGCCTAGGATTGGGCCAGCTCGTGGAGCAGGTCGGCGGCTGGGACAGCGAACGCGAGTGGCGCGAAGATCTCAGTATCGGCACGCAGCAGCGCATTGCCGCAGCCCGTCTGTTTTATCACAAACCCAAATTCGCCATTTTGGACGAGTGCACGTCGTCGGTTACTATGGACACCGAGACCACCATCTATACCCGCACCAAAGAGCTGGGCATCTCGCTGCTAACTGTGAGTCACCGGGCGTCTTTGTGGAAATATCACAACCTCATATTGCAGTTCAATGGCCACGGTGGCTACGTTTTCAGCGATCTTGATGCCGAGGCTCGGCTGAAGCTTGAAGAGGAGAAGCTCAAACTTGACACACTTCTTCGGCAGGAGTCTGAGCTTCGGGAGCGGCTCTCGTCTCTGACTGGAGAAACGACTGAGGAGACGACTGAGGAGACGGCTGAGGAGACGGCTGTGTAGTCAATGCCAATGTCTATTACTACGTACCAGGTATCGCGATGCCAAGACCACATCTTACAGATAAATTAGTTCATTAAAGTCGTGAGCCGAACCGTTTTTGATTCACATAAGTAGAGAATTGCTTTTGCAGATGAATGAGCACTTCTCTTCCCAGCACTGTTGTAGCTTTTGCATGGATCTACGTGCGAACCCGAAGCCGCCCTTGTCCATGCTGTGCATCCTCCGAACCAGCATTGCTCGGTGGGTTTCAGGCACTTCGCTGGCCAGCGAAATAATAATGAAGGACATGTTTTTATGGATCAAAGAGTCCTCAGGGATAAACCGATTCAAAAGTACCAGCATCCGGTTCATGAGTCGCCACACCAGTACGTGGGTGTTCTCCATCGACAGCAGGCGCCGGTAAATATGCAATTGCAGCGCCATCTGGAACAGAATGCACATGGCACTCAGCTCGTTTACAGGAGTGTACTCTTCGAACCAGTAGTCACCCAACCGGAGATGGATGCCTAGCGCTCGGCGATAAATATGGGCCCGCTCATTCAACGACAGGATGCTGATTGAGTTGCGTTTTTGGATGAGATTTGCGACCTCTGCCGCCAGCGGCAGCAAGTTCAAGTCGTAGCCCGTCATGTAGTCTAGCGAGCCCGACCATTTGGGCCACCAGCTCACCTGCGGCATGCGGCTGAACACGTTATGGGACAGAGAGCCCATGCACTCCATGTAGCCAAGCCACCGCAAAAAGAATGTGAAGGGGTCTCCAGCACGGGCAAGGTTGTATGCGTTGTCGTCGACAATTTCGATCGCGTTCTGAAGATTCTCCTGCCAGCTGTTGGAATTGCCGAAATCCATCTCAAGCATGGCCATCATGAGCTGCACAGCCAAGTTACTTATTGGTGGTCCTGCGATTGCCGTATCGCTTTCGAGCTGGGTCAGCATATTTGCAAGACCTAAAGACATCAGGTTTTGAACGTTGCGAATGCGAGACTCGGGTGCGTTTACTAACTGAACCGCGTGCTTCACCGAAGCGATAAGGTCCGCCGCACCCTGGTCGCGGCCCGTGATACTTCCCTTATGGGCGGCGCCGTAAGCGACCAGCAGATTGTAAAGCATGGGCACTTTAAACGCCATTTGGGGCAGAATTGTGGCGTAGGGGTTCTCATCGAACGGAATAGGCACGAGTTTTTTTGAACTGACGTTCACAAAAATATTGAAAAACTCTTGATGGGGGTAGTTATGCATGGGATCCACGGGCCGCAGAACAGCTGGCGCGACGTAGCCCTTTGTGTGTGCGGAAGAATAACCATCCAGCGGCTCAATTCTTGGAAACATCTCGGGATGGTCCAGGCTTTGGATACCGTACATGGAAGAAGTGTCTAATTGAGTCATCGAGCTCGAAGACGGAACCAGGGCCAGCGCTTCCGCGTCCTCAGGCGTGGTGGTGGCTTTGTCGCTCAATTTGGCCTTTTTCTTTTCATTGATTTTCGGATCCTCCAGAACGAAGGTAAGAGTTTTCATGTTGCGTTTTATTTTCGGTTGCTCAGAAACCGTGGCCTGGCCAGCTGTGGCAGTTTCGCCGTAGTTCTCAGCCCGGTTCCAAATCAACGTTTTTTGATAGCTGCAATTATCATTGCGTTTTTGGCAGAATCCACACTTTGGTCGGACCTCGTCGCACTTAACCTTGCGCTTCTTGCAAGCCGAACAGCCATTGCGGCTCCGCCGCACCATGGGAACTGCGTGTCGTTTGAAAATTAATTAGCAGGCCGAAAGTGGAGAAAGTACCCGACTGACTACCCTCCAAGCGCCTATCTTAACGGCGTTGGAAATTGGAAGCTCAGGCGAGGGTTAGGTCAGGATCAGGATCTCATCTGTGGAGCTTGGCAGTCTTGGCAAAGAAAAAACGAGCGAGTCAACGAGCCGTTAGGACGCAACAAACTGGCAATTCGCTGGGAAAAGAGTGGCAAAAATACTAGATAGAATACAAATAGTAATTAATTGCCAATGCTTAAGGTTTCTGGTCAGTCGTTTGTGATTAATTTGAAGAACAAGGGTTCAGGAACCTTCTTTCATTATGGGACAGCGTTCAGTCGTTCTTGATCTTTCTACTACTAACAGAGCCAGAACCAGCTGAAAACAACAGTTTGTAGTAGACAGAACAAAATATAGCCATGGCACCCAGACAAACACTTAGCATCGTCAAAGAGGCCACATACTCATTGTGGCCCTGAGTGACGGCAGGCACATGGCATGTAAAAGAGTTGGTATCCGCATAATGATAGACAGTCTCTTCAGGAAATACACTCTCCATGCCTAAACCTTGCACGGGCCGTGCTGGCTGTTCGTAGTTTGGACAAACAAAGTAGACTCGAGGCTTGGGGACCTCATGGTAAACGATGCCGGAGTCTGCAGGCAGCTCATATCTGAAATGCAACGGAATGTTCCACGTCAAGTTCTGGGCTACATGGTCCAGGTTTCCCGAATTGAGTTGAACAAGGGCCAGGTTTCCAGCAGAAACCTGCCAAATCGGAGCTTCAAGGTCTGATTCTCCCCACAAGCCCATCAACTGGCTAGGGGGCGAGAGCTCGGGCAGGTCCAGCAATTGGAACTGATCGGCAAAAAGAACGGGCGGAAAATTCAATTCTGCATATAGTTTGCAGCCGTAATAGTCGTAAGCATGGTTCTCGTCGAGCTTTACATCTATGGCCAGCTCGGGATGCAGCCCATATGGCTCGTTCAAAGCCAGCTGAGCGCTGGCAAACGCCTTTCTGTGATTAGGCTGGTGGTTGATCAAAACTTTTTGTGGGGTAGAGCTCGGACTGGCAGAAGCATCCAAGTCGTAAATCAGTCCATACATGGCAATTTCGCTATCTCCAGGGGCTGTTTTCGGTGTAAGAATGCCAATTTCGTGGCGGCTTTGGAGCTTAGGGTCGAGCACTATCTGGTCATCCCACTCCTGCTCCGGATACCAGGCCTCAATCACCAAGTCCGAATCAGTCTGCTGAGGATAGGTGTTGGAGTTGAATCCGAAATGTATTTTTGCGGTCTCAAATCCACCAGCTAGTCCCAATGCCTCCAGGCTGGGCGGGCCCTGCGACGCGTCGCTATATGACATGCTGTGCGCACTCGCGATAAATCGGTCTGGTTCTACATTGGTGCCCAGAATAGTCTGTATATAATGAGCCAGGTTGGCAAGGTCCTCGGTTGTTCCTCCTAAGGTCCTGACATTGAACCCGTATTCGAGAGGAATGTCGTTGAGCGAGTCCAGCTGGGCTGCCTGCGACCAGACAATCTCGGTCGGATGGTCGAGCGGCTGGCCGGCCGGGATAATTACTCGCACATGCTTTTTTGATTTGAGCTTGGAAACCTTCAGCGAATGAGTTTTGTGAGAAAACTGGACGTCAGGCTCGTCAAGGCTGCTGGCCAAGTAAGTGGTCCGAACACGCATCCCTAGGCACCTACCTCGAGAGGACTTACTTAAGTATGCTCTTGCGAGAGCTCTCATGGACAGAGGCACAGGTGACGGTGCCATTCCAAACCAATTGTTCGAGGGGATCGAAGTTTTGGTAATATAATAAAAAAGTTGGGGAACATGGGTTTATTACGAACAATTAATTTAGTTAAAGCCGCGGATCAGTGGCCAGTGTGTTACCAGTGTAATTTTACAGCACTTCTAGCAGCATGTTCAGTGCGACAGGCAAGGAATGCTTTTGCGAGTAAGAGCATACTGAACGCTGGAGCATCTGAATTCTGCTGGCCAAAGGTCAACCTTGAACCCGCGAGCATCTGGATCGAGTCGTAGTACTTTGTTCAGCGCGAGTTTGTATACAGAAAATAACAGAGTTGCGCTAATTTAGACAATTTAAAGAATTCTTTCCATTTTTCCACCGTTAATCTAGAATCTACAGAATCCACGAGTCTCATTAATTCGATCTAAAGAGTGCCTTCACGTAGCCAGCCACCCCCCCTTACCCCGCCAGCCACTTCCCAAATCTGGCAGGTCCTCTTCTAAAGTGATTAAGCTCCAACTCGCACGTCGTTTCTTCAACAGCTGGTCAGCGTCGAAAAAACCGCCTAACTTCAGGTATCAATGGCAAGACCTAACACACCGCCCCCAACTGACAGCTATCCAAGGACGCCCCGCACGCCCTGGCGGGGAAATGGCACCGATGAACAGCTCTTTGGCGACTCTTTGGCAGCCAGCCCGGCCCCTCGAGGCAAGCACAATGCAAGCCTAGCACAGGCCACGCCAGAGCGAACACATCACCACACAAATCACAACATGTTTTTGACTCCTAAAACTACTCCGCGGAGACACTTGCTCTCCCCACGAGGAGCACATCTCAAGGGAGTCGGACGCAGCGGAAAAAAGCGGCACCACGCTACCCAGAGTCAAAGTTTGGAAAACGATGCTTTTCTCAAGCTGCAAGATATGACCCGAGGATTTGTTGAACCGAAAAGCGGCAAGTCTGCCGAGCATGTGCTCGAAAATGCTCTGGAACAAGACTTACCTCCACAGACCCCCAAAGCCTCGACCTCAGAGCGGCTGAACGATCTCGGCAATGCACCTCTCTTCCCTCAAGTCTGGGGCTCAGAGGTCAATGAGATTAGTGCCAGCCACAGCGATCTCAAACACAAAGGACAAAGTGACAAAGGCATGTGGTTTGTGTTCCGCGGCAAGAAAGTCTTCCGGCCCTTTGCCGAAGGAGAAAAGCCAATGCAGCCCGTGCGATTATTTGCCTCCGAAGCCTCAAACGATACTGGTTCTGAGGACGACACAGATCACGAGTAGAGCGGCTGCTATTCAAACATTTTATTTAACTTATTTAATTTTAATCGTTGTCGTATTTAAGCTGAGCTTTTGCTTTTGCTTTTGCGTCATTCCGAGCTGCCGTGGGCGTCTGTCCCCAGGGTCGAAGGGTCTGCCTTGGGCTTCTCTGGACTTTTAGGCTGAGCTCTTGACATGGCTACTTTCCTGAACTCGTCTACTGTGGCATTTGCGTCTTCCGAACCAGCAGTCAGCCTTCTTACACGCTGCTCCAGCGACTCTCTGGAATTTCCTTCGAGAGAATCTCTCTGTGGCTGGGCCTGTCTCTTGAGTTCTTTGAAAAGACGGTTGCGGTCTTCCAACAGGTCGGCAAACAGCATTGTGGAGAAGTTATCCTCCAAAGTGAGCGGGCCCTGTTGTTTTGGTCGAAGCATGCAAGGCGCCAATTTACGGGCGATGAGCGTTCTGATTTCTTCCGAAGCATTGGCAATGTCGGTGATGCGCTTGATGTGGGCAGTCAGCACATCGAGAATAGCAATATTGCTAACCCGCAATTGCGAAAGTGTATTCTGGACTGTCGCTAGCCGCGAGTCCTCAGGGTGTGACACGTACAGTGTCTTCAAGATGTCGTAGTACTGGGAGGGAATCAGGCTATCGGGCAATTCGAGAAGATAAAGCTTCAGCACAGACACCACTACCGGCGGCTCGTAGTTATCCAAAATGGCTTTGTTAAATTGTGTAGTTGTGTTGAGCTCGCGACGCAGCTTGTGGGTGACTTTCAGGGGCACATCCACGTACCACATGCCCAGGCGCACCTCGTCGTTTTCCATTTTCGGATACGTCCCGTCCAGGTGCTGCAAAATAGTGGAGATTATGTATGGCACAGGTTTACGGTCTCCGCGGCATCGCAGCTCAATGTCCATACCGAAGATGTTGCCATCCGCAGAAGAGTAGTAGTTGTCGTAAATTGTAACCTTAGGCAAGAAGGGTCCTGTACGGTAGCTCTCGACAATGTAGCGCAAGTCTGTCTCAGGCTTGGCAGTCTCCTGGTATAGCAGCAGCTTCTCGACAACTGATTGGAAGGCCGGGATCGAGTTTGACAGAGCAGCCACAAAATCGAGAGTTACCGCCTTGAGGGCCTTGAGCCGGTCCAGCTCGCACTTCTCCATGAACTTAAGATGATCGACCATGAGCTCATCAAGCTCACACCGGACATTGTCTAAAATGGAGACATTTTTGCGGTATTTCTGATCGAGCTCGCGAATATCTTTGGCGAGCTTTTCACCTGAGTCTACCGACTCGTTGCTGCTCTTCCAGAAGTATCCCTGTACTGTCTCTTGCCATGAATCAGGGACAGCATGCTGAAGCGACTCGAAAGCACTGCTCACACCGTGCGATAGCCCGGCAAACTCGAAGGCTCGAGGGCGCCACTGATAGAACATGACACTAGAATTCGCAAATCTGGACCCGACTTGGCCGACCAGTCTAATCAAGCCCGAGTTGATGAGATCTTGGCCGGCAATTTCTGCCTCGTAGGTGCCACTAGCTATCTCTTTCTCGATGAGCCAGCCGGAAATATCAACTCCGGAGCTCACGTGTTCGTAGGTTCCGATGATAGGCACCTTGAGGCTCTGCTGCTTGATCTCTTTGAGCATATGATCCACAAGTTGCTGCGCCTCTTCGCTCGAATAGACTTTGCCGTTCAGCACAATTTCTTCGCTAGTCAGGTCCGTGTTTCCGGATTTATTTCCTGAATACTGTGATGCATTTTCAGACTGCGACTGCGATTGTATTTGCGACTGCGACTGCGACTGCGACTGCGATCGCGATCGAGCTTGAGAATGGCTTTGAATGGGACCAGACAATTCAGGGCCATCAGTTCCCTCTCGTGACTCGCTATGTTGATCTCTGTAGTCTTCGAGCAGTCGACACTTGTTGAAATACCTCTTCTGACTGCGCTGCACCTCTGAAAGCTCCCTCTCATACTGCTTTACATGACGCCGCAATGTCGACTCCGAATATTCAATTCGCTTTTTGTGCGCATCGGCCCAGCGCGAGAAAGGCTCGATCACGATCTTGCGAATATTGGCTGCGACCTGCGTGTGGTAGCGTCCTTCCGAGCCCATCTGATCTACGATTCCCTCGAAAGATGTTCGCATACTTGTTCCTTCATCCCTTCCAAATCCATTCTTTTTTACCGCGTTGGTTATGGGCAGGTCCATCAGCTTGGTTCCGTACGAGTCTTCGATCTCAGCCCTGGCTGCGGCCAGAGCGAGGACTTCTGAATTCTCCACAATGCCCTGGTGTAGCTTGGTAAATAGCGAGTTCAACCCATCATTGTAGTCTGGCGACCAGAAATTTTCGACAAAGGACATGTTTGTTCTTCCTTCTGTGTCCCCAACTGTGGTTTGTTTCGAATGTGTCGTATGTTTCGTAAGGAGCGTGCTGCTCCGCCTAACCGCGCCCAGGAACCCCCCTGCAGGCGGTCCCAGCCCCGAGCATATCGTCGAGTTATTCTAAACCAACCCCTACCCGCTCTTGCAGCTAGAGATAGAAGAGTGTGCCTTAATTTAACCTATGTCCGTGCACTACCCTCGTGTCTCAATTGAGTTCTGTACACGATGTAAGTGGAATTTGAGAGCCTCCTGGTACGCCCAAGAACTCTTGTCGACGTTCTCAGGAGCTCTCGGAGAGGTGGCTATGTGTCCTGGAGACGCTGGGATTTTCAAGGTCTGGCTGCAGGTTTCAGCTTCGCAAGAGCCTATATTGCTCTGGGATCGCAAAATTAAGGACGGCTTCCCGGACTCCAAGGACTTGAAACAGTTAGTACGGGATCACGTTGAGCCTGAGCGTGACCTCGGCCATGTAGACCGGCACTCTGAGAGAACGAAGTGAGTGTTCTTTAAGTTTTGAATAGGAGCTTTCTGCTCAGAATGCCTGGACGGTGGCTCAATCGGAAAGTCACAATCAAAAGCAATAAGAAATAAGAAGCTATGTTGAGCTTGCTATATATGTTCATACGTAAAATCTCATAACCAGGGTCTCGTAACAAAAAAGGGAGCAGGCCGTTTGAACGATGTCTCGATTTTTTTTCTATAGCGAACCGCATCGCGGCCCCTAGAAACAGCGTCGTTCTGTTTACTCGTTTTGCAGATCAAGGAGATGGCCCATGCGTTCAACTTTTGTGGCCAGATACTTCTCTACTTCGACGGACTTGAAGCCACCCTTGTTCTGCCATGATAGCGGCACCATGGGGACTCTCTGTGTGACTTTGACTTCGCCGTGCTTGCCCTCCACAGCCGCAATCTTATCTGGGTTGTTGGTTAGAAGGCGGATGTTTATCAGGCCCAGGTCCACCAAAATCGCAGTAGCAATCGAGAAAGAGCGGCCGTCTGCAGGGTGTCGTAGCATCAGATTTGCCTGCACAGTATCGGCGCCTAGGTCCTGGAGGTTATATGCTTTCAGTTTTTCGCCCAGACCAATGCCCCGGCCCTCTTGCCGGAGGTATACAATGCAGCCGCGGCCCTCCGCAGCCATCAGTCTAGCTGCCTCGTCCAGCTGCTCGCCACAATCGCAGCGGGCAGACCATGCGGTCTCGCCAGTGTAGCACTCTGAGTGGATACGCACCAGCGTGTCCCGCTCCGAAGGCTTCTCCGAAGCAAGTTTGTCCGCAGGGTCGTCTGCCTGAGAAGAATTTCTTCCAGGATAGAGGCGGCCGTAGTAGGCTCCGCGGGTCATGCGGTCATGTTCCGTCTCTCCTGGCCGCTCAGCAAATAAAGATTTTGAGTGAACATCGGCCCCGAAGACAATCGCGAGGTGCTCCTTGGTGTCTATACTGTTTCGGTAAACATGCAGAAATATTTCGGCACCGTTGGTGGTGGGAATACGGGCTCTGCTCTCGCAGAGTACCTCGGGCAAATCGTCGAGAAGCTCACGTTTCACGTCCTGCACATGGCTGAGAGACTCGCGTGTAATGGACGGCAAATTAGGGCTGTTGCGGCGGCCATTAGCCAGGTCGAGGACGCTCGCACTGGGGGTAAAAGGAGGCGAGACCATGCTCATCCGGTCCAACATGTGCTCCTGAATCTCTAGCCGAGGCACGGCGCCAGCAGCAGTGTGTTGTTCCGATATCATCATAACAGCAGGCTCAGCACTGATTTTCGGTGGGTCAGTGATGAGCTCGGCAGTTGGAGGCTGCATAGTAGCAGAAGTCATTCCCATGACTAAACGAGACAAGCGTATTCCTCGGCGGCACTGGCCACATGAATCGCTGCAGGGCGGCGAAGCGGGATCCGGGGAGACACAGGAGATTGGAGATAGATGGAGGTCATCGTAGAATTGCGCCACACTATTTTTGCGGGTACTTGTGCTCGTGGCAGTGGTCATAGATGGGGTTCTAGGTATTAGGCGATGTGGGGTAGTTCTCGGAGTTTAGGGGCAGACAATCTCTACAAGTGGCTGCAATCAGAGAATTGACTTCTTTTAAATACATGTTTCCGCAAACCCACACACCGCAGCTGCCCTCTAAGTTTCGGCAATTTGAATAGATTTCGTTTTCTACGAACTCAATAATGCATCATGCGGTACGCCTCGAGTCCCAGTCCGCGGTGCATGATTTCGCCGGGCACCCGGTCGGCCGCGAGCTTCGTTCAAGACGCTTCGCGCTTTTCCGCGCTGAGACACATACCGACACTTTTTGAATGTTTACGCAGGTAACCGCTCGTTTCGATTCTTCATACGGCCTCTTTCGACGCAGATTCTGTGAGCTTCGCCTCAAGGCACCTATAACCGCCGTTACGGTGAACGATGCTGCACAAGATTAGATTAGATCCAGTATCACTAAGCTCACCTACAGAAATCCACAGCTTAGAGTTTCATGACCTGTCTGGTTTACAGTTGAAACTGTAATCTTGTATGATTTGATTCAACTATACTATATACTGCGCAGGGCGGAGATCACCGGCTTGTTTTGCGACACCTCTCTTTTGCGTCCGAGAAATGGCACTAGAACAAGCAATGTATGTCCAAATTGGCTGCAATAATTAACATCACAGTGGGCCCTTTTAATAATAGTTTCTACTCCCTTAGCATTCGATAGTGCTATTAGAGCCTCAAATATTAAACGCCGAAACCTAGCAGATCCTCATAAGGACCTACGTCGCAACTCTCGTGCTCGGCAAAAACCTAGCTAGAAAGAGCTTTTGTGGTTGTGGGCCTGAGTCGCTCTGAGACATGCGCATCTATGTATATAGACGCATCTCCGCCCCGCCCATTTCTGCCTCGCTGCTTGTCGCCCTATATGTTAGTGTGGAAAGCTGTGTTACCTTCCTTCTTTTATAGGAATCTATAAAGCGACTTAATAGTTTGAGACCAAACTCGAGCTTGGCACTAAGGATCTCAGTAGATGCCACGAACCTGCTCGCTCGATTCGTGTGCATAAGACATTCATCCCTACCCGAAGCGGACCTGGACATAAGTACTTGACAAAATAATTATTCCAGATAGGCATTCCGGATAGCAAATATGTCTCAGCTGATGCAAAAATCATTCTGGAACTGCGCCAAGGTCAGCCAGTCCAAGGCAATTCACATCAATCTACGTCATCCGAGCGTCGCAAATTACAAGCCTGCCGGGAACGAACGCGGGATGACAAAATGACACCAAGAACCTGGGCTCTCGTGGGCGGCACCTTGGGTGGTACACTTGCTGCAGGTATATGGGCCCGGCCATTCTCGACGAACAGTCGCGTTTATACCTCAATTCGTAGAGATGCGGATCTAGAACCTCTACTGATTCTTCCGAACCCCCTACTGGTCAACTTCTGTATATTGAGCGATCCGCTGTCCAAGCAAGCCTCATCTGCGCTCCAGAAAGTAGTTAATGGTGATGCTGGGGAAATTGAGAGGCCTATATCATGTGTCGATGTGGAAATGGATTACAGCGATACTGCTACTCTGCCAGCACGCTACATGGTCAACAAGGTGCCAACGATCGTTGCTCTCCAAGGCGGCAACCCTATTTCAAGATTTGTGCCGAAAGGCCCTATCAGAGATGGCGATCTAGAAGAGAAATTGGTTAACTGGATCAAATCTCTACCTAATTGATGCTTGGCTTCACGAGGCAAGAGAAGAGCTGAGGGTTCGAGGCTTTCGCTCTAGTGCCACCTAGGATTTGATGATCTTACGCCTACGTATGTTAGCCATTACATATACATCGAGTTTCAATTGAACTTCAAGCTTTTCTTTGAGTGTATTTCATGCCGGCTCTGTGTTCAGATCCGGCAATCCTTTTCATATACTACCATCAGGCCGTGCGCTCCAAAACGTTATTGGCCTTATGGACATACTTAGTCACATAATTCTCGCCCCTCCGCTCAAATCATGGGTTGGTTTTCGAAGACGTCGGAACCCAAAGTTGTGCACACATCTGACCGGCTAAAGTGCTGGGAAAGCCGCGATAATTTTTTCGCATGTCTTGATAAACATGAAATCGAAGATCCCAAGAAAGAGCACAAAGCTGTGAAAGCTAACTGCTCCAAATCTCAAACCGACTTCGAGCGAGACTGCATTTCCAGTTGGGTTAATTATTTCAAAGAAAAGCGTGTTGCGGACCTGACCCGCAAAAAGAAAATACAGGAACTCGAAGCGAAGGGCTACAAGCCAATGGAACAAGCGTTCAAGTACGTCGATGTCCAAGATGTCGAAGAGTCCTGATCGTTCTCTTCACACACTGTGATAGTTCCATTTCTGAACTAGCCGGTCATAAAAGCTACAACTGAAGGCACTGCCGTCGCTTCCCCAGTCCGCCCCGTATACCATTGAGTCGTGGTTTTCTAGGGTACCTTCGACCACTGGCGGCCCCATACCCTGCGGCTTCAGCAGCCGCAATCCACCGTACATACAACAGGCGATAATTCTGTCCGTTTGTTCATTCTTGGATGTCTCATTCTTCTCCACAAGTCTCCATACTCCGCCACCTAAGTTGATATTCGACACTTCAGAAGCCCTTTGTCGCACATCGACAATTCTCAAGTGATCGTCGTATCCCCCTGTATATATCGAGTCCTGGCGCGGTAGAATTGCTGTGACTCCTGCTTGGTGATGAGACAGAGCCCATACTTTAGTCTGCATCCGTTCGTCGTGAGCCACTAATTTGGCATCGTCTCCGCCTGTGTATAGCATGTTTTCCCTGTATTTATCAAAAGCGCAGCACCATGCCTCCATAGAATGTGTTTGATGCTCCCATTTTTTAGACTCTGTAGCCAGATCATAAACGAGAATTTTACCAGAAGTCAATGTGGCACACATCTGCCCATTATGGAGGTTGAGCTGGGTAACTAACACATCCCCATCATCTGGATCGCAAATTTGTATCTCAGACAGCAGGTTTAGATTTCTGTCCCCATCAAAGTCCCAGATGTTAACTTCGCCTGTGCTATGAGCGGTGAAGAGCTTGCCCTTGTATGCCCTCACGTCCAACACTGCAGACTTTGTAGCATGAGATTTCAGTAGCCCTAAGTTGGGGTCTAGAATATCGATTGAGCCTGTTCTTTCGCGGGTTGCCTCATTCAGCGCATATGTTCCTAGCAACACCCTACTTTTCTCGTAAATAAGAGCGCAGGGCGGAAGCTGGGGCTGGTACCTTTCGGTTACTCTCAACTCTTCAGCAGCAGTCTGTGTCATCAGACTAACGATAAGCTAAATCGCGGCTGACGATGCTTGATACATGAGCTCGAATCGGCAGATTTTACGAGACACGTTCGGCAGGTTTCATAATTACTTGAGGATATCCTTGACTGAACGATGCAATCTCCGCTGCACGTACTGTATGCCCGAGAATGGCGTGAAGCTGCAACCCGATGCCCAGATATTGACCAGGCCAGAGATCCACTCGATTGCCTCGCTTTTTGTGCGGAATGGAGTGAATAAAATCAGGTTGACTGGTGGAGAACCTTCAGTGAGAAAGGATTTCATGGAGATCGTGGCAGATCTGGGCCAGCTCCCGGGACTTCAAAAACTCTGCCTAACTACCAATGGGTTGACTGTAGCCAAGAAGCTCAATTCCTTACAGAAGTTCGGTTTGACTTCTCTCAATGTATCTCTTGACACACTTGTTCCGGCAAAGTATCAGTTTTTTACTCGAAGGCTCGGCTTTGAGAGAGTTTGGGCTACAATTGAACAGGCCATGGCGTTGGGCCTAACTGTTAAAATTAACGTCGTGGTATTACGAGGCAAGAATGACGACGAACTACTCCAATTTGTGGAATTGACTCGAGGTTTACCTTTGCAAGTCCGGTTTATCGAATACATGCCATTTGAGGGCAATCAGTGGCAAGATTACAAGATGTTAAGCTACATGGAAATGCGATCAATCATAGGCACCCGATACTCTCTCGAGAAAATGGAGCATCAGCCAGGTGAAACGTCCAAAAATTTTTCGATTCGAGAGCACCTGGGTACTGTCGGATTTATCACTTCGATGAGCTCTAATTTCTGTTCGAGCTGTAATCGGATCAGGCTAACGGCCGATGGAAACCTGAAAGCGTGTCTGTTCGACAACTCGGAAGTTGATCTGAAGAGCCAATTAAGAGCCGGTGCATCGACGGAACAACTTGAAGCGGTGATAAATGCGTCGATCAGACGCAAGAAAGAAGGACATGCGTCTGCAGATTTGTTGAAAACTAGCAAGAATCGGCCGATGATTTTGATAGGCGGGTAAGTCCAATGTCGAGGCTCGCCTCTCCTATTTAATTTATTCATTTATGGAAATACTAACCACAGTCTCGGTATGAGAAAGGTACTAGCTCGGCCATACTCGTCTTTGAGCCACTTAGATGAGCACGGATCCGCCAGCATGGTCGATATCAGCGACAAGCCCATATCCTCGAGGGTCGCAGTAGCTGCTGGCCGAATAACTTTCACTAACAAGGATCTTCCGGATCTGATCAACGCTAACAATCTCAAAAAAGGCGATGTTCTGTCGACTGCAAGAATTGCTGGTATCATGGGGGCCAAAGAGACTTCGAGACTAATACCGCTCTGCCATCAGATATCACTTTCAAAAGTCTCGCTAAAGTTTCAATTGGACAAAGAGGAGGCTTCTCTTTATGTCGAATGTACGGCCAAGACCAATAGCCAGACCGGGGTCGAAATGGAGGCAATTGTAGGGTGCACTACGGCTCTCACTACTGTCTATGATATGTGTAAGGCCGTCGATAAGGGGATGATTTTGCAAGATATTCGGGTTTTGAGGAAATCCGGAGGCAAATCAGATTTCTGAATAGCCATAAAGTTCGATTTACAATAATGACACGATATGATCCGTAATTTAGACTTTAATCATACAGCTACATTTCCGGTCGACCCCTTTCTCTGGTGCCCAGCCCGATGAACCTTTGGTGACTAAGTATACCGTGTTTTGTTTATCATAAGCCTCGCACGGGGAACTCTATCCATAATGACACCAGACACGAAGACATTCAAAGACGCGTTTGCACTTTTTGATAAGAAAGGCACCGGTCAAATTTCGAAAGACCAACTCGGCAATATGCTGCGGGCTGTTGGCCAGAATCCTACCCTGGCTGAGATCCGCGAACTGGAAGCTGGCCTGCCCAACGATACTTTCGACTATGACACTTTTGTGAAGGTGACCAGCCGCCCAGACGGCTTCAAATCTTTGGGCGAGCCGGAAGACTATATCAGGGCGTTCCAGGTGTTCGATACGGAGAACAGTGGCAAAATCAACGTCGGAGAGTTGAGATACATCCTAACTACTCTGGGGGAGAAGTTGAGCGACAACGAGGTCGACGATCTTCTCAAGGGCGTCGATGTTTCTAGCGATGGTAAGTTGGACTACCGCGAGTTTGTGAAGTCCATTCTTTCGCAGTGATTGCAGTTCCTCAATTTTGCAGTCAGTGATATATATATATAAATAAATGTAGCGTTGCGTCTCGCAATGAGAGGCCTGCCCTCATTTTCTGTTGTTGTTCTTTTTAGCATTTTTGGGCGGTTCTGCACATCAGATCTTGGCATTAGACAATATTGGAAGGAAATTCCCCACAACCATCATCGGGAGTCCAAACACGTCTCGTCGAAGCGTGAAAACCGCCGCAGTCTTGATGCCTTGTCCCTTAGCAGTCCTTAAGGTGCAGGATGACCGCACCGATCCTCTAACATCGTTGAAGGAGATATCACTAAACAGCTTCAGGTACTTGACAGCACTTTCGTCGTCCATGAGCTCGATAATGAACCGGCCCACGGGCTCCTTTTTGTTGATCTGTGGGGCATTACCGTTGACTGGAGTGTTGGGGACTAGAAGATCACGCTGAGACCAACCAGTGAGCATGCAGAATTCAGGCCCCACCGCCGCGATCTGGCCAGTACGGCGCCAGACTATAGTTGGAACGCCAATTTGGGCAAACATTTTTTGATACTCGAGAAGAGTCCGCTGGAAACACTTTTCCATGAAGACGAGATCGTCGTGGGTTAATGCGTCGGCAGCAGCGATTAGGCTCGAGCGATAACTGGCCATGGATCTAACAATTGTCATCAGATTCTCGCGGCTGAACCTGTCTTTGATATACACAAGAAGAGCGTGGAATCCCACTGCATACGGGAACGGTCGTTGCACAGTTTCGTAGACGCTTCGAGGCTGGTACTGCGCTGGCAGCTGTTGGGCTGGTGCCATGTTACTCAGTGACAAGGAAGACAGTTGGCGACCTTTCCAAAGAAGATGTGGCCCAGAAGATGCCGCTGTGTGTGGTTCAGCAACATTTTGCGGGAAGCTATGTTGCGATACACTGCCATTTCCAGTGGATTGCGAGGGGTGCTGGTGATTGCTGGCATGAGGAGCAGACCTACCAGTTGCTTCCCCATAGACTGGAGCGTTCGACGCACCAGAGTTATTAAGAAAAGCATTGTTGCTGGAGCTGTTGATGGTCAGTGACAAGACTGGAGCCTTTGGTGCTCCTCTCCAGTTGTCGAACTCGAGAGGCTCGAGATTTTCGTACTGTGTCAAGAAGTCCACTACGTCTTCGTCTCCTCTCTCCAAAAAAAAGTTTGTATTTGCTTGGGACATCTCTGTGGGCGTGTGCGGGCCCCACAAGGTGTTATATTCCAGGTTTGCCGTGACTGACTGGAATTCTTCAGGAGCATGTGAGTTGGCCGCGGTCGAAGTCTCGGAAATAGGTGGAATCGCATTCGAAGAAACACCAAAATTTTCAGGGCCGTGGTGCCCCATGGTCTCGAGTTTGGCTGTGTGCGTGTTGGGCTCAGCTTCAGAAATAGTGGCAATGGGCTCGGCTCGGACCCCATACGTGCCTATTGTCTCGGTTGCAGTTGGAAGCACAACTAGCTCGTTAGGGCCTACAGACGCTTGGTGTGAGAGCCCGGGGCTTTTGCTCGACTGAGGTTTGTCATTAAATTCGTCTTCCAGAAGATACTTGGCTTTTTTCCGCTCGCCGTCCCGGCATGTGTCTGCCTTTCCGCGCTCGATACATCTCAAGCATGGGCGTTCGTTTCCACAGGTTAAATGGGCTTGTTGGCAATGTGAGCACGCTCTTGAAGCTTTTTTTCGCTTTGGTTTACCTGTGCGTTTAGATATGACCACGGGAGAGCTCGCTTCTAGCCGATCGCCGTGAGTGCGAGGTTCTCCACTTCGCGACATTTCCGGCGAACGAGCCGCATCCGTGTACACTGCAGCTTCTGGTTTGGCTGTGCCCATCTTAAAACTTGTGCCTCCAGGCTGTCTAACCAGTTTTTCGGCGAAGTGTGCTCTCTATTCTCTTTTCCGATGTATCCTTCGCTAGTAGTTCGCGTCCGAGAGAGATCGATGCTCGGATGCCTCGGCAAGGTTCGGTGGGACTGTTGTCTGCTGTATTTTCTATTCGTGCGAACAGAAAGTCTTAAGCTAGAATGAATCCCCGAAACCGAACAGAGAGACGGAAAACCAGCCTGTGTTTTCTGCTTTACGGCTGCGGTTAACAGAAACCACGAACCTTTCTTGTTTGACAGCATAATCTGGGGTTTGTCACGTGATGTCTGCTCGAGCTTGCAACCTGCATAGCAAAAGCACGATCCTGTGCTTTGTTTTCTTTTGCTCCAGAACGACACAGAAAAATCGGAACACACGTCAAAACTTAAAAAGGAGAATCTGTAAATCGCTGAAGGTGAACTGCTTGCATTCTTGCCTTACGGTCCTCCATCCAAATCAGCTTCTTTAGAGTGCTGACCTCAGATCACTGGGAGATGACTATGACCAGTTTTATTCAACGTACCTTTATGTCGGATTTGACCGCTCTTAGCCAGCATTTTGCGAAGGCCCTGAAGCTCTCTGCCAGCAATGACGAGCTCTTGAAGACCGTTCCCTTTCAGCAGTACACAGAGCTGCAGCAGGCCCAGGCCCACCAGTGGCTCAGCCTTTCCAGTGAGCTCCCCAGCACTTTTTCGAAGCTGAACGATACCCTGCGGACTCAAACCTTTTTGCTCGGCGGCCAGCAGCCATCCCACATCGACTCGATTGTTTTTGCCCGTGCTCAGGCTTTGATTTCCCAGTTTTCGAGCGAGGCCGTTGTTTCCAACCGCCATGTTGTCCGCTGGGCCGATCTGCTTCAGAATCTTTTGAAGGTTGAAGAAAAATTCACTGTTGACCTTGATCTTGATGCCCCCCGCGAGGCCCCCGCTAAAGTGAAGAAGCAGGACCCTAACGCTAAGGCTCAGGCCGACAAAGAGGAGAAGAAGAAGGCTAAGAAGGCTGCTTCCGATGCTACCGCTACTGAAGCCCCCGCCAAAAGTGCCTCTGATGCTGCTAAAGCCGAGCCCAAGATTGCTGCTGCAGCTGCTCCCTCTGAGTCTGCTGATGCCCAGAAGTCTCAGCCTAAGAAGGAGAAGAAAGAGAAGAAGGAGAAGAAGGAGAAGGCCCAGCCTGAGGCTCGCGCCGTCACTCCTGGAATGATCAGCTTGAAAGTCGGTTTCATCGAGAAGGCGGTCAAACACCCTGATGCCGACTCTCTGTACGTGTCGACTATCAATGTAGGCGAGGACGAGCCACGCACAATCTGCTCGGGTCTGGTCAACTACGTGCCTATCGAGGACATGCAGAAGCGCTATGTTGTCATCGTAGCCAATCTCAAGCCGGTTAAGATGCGTGGCATCAGCTCAAACGGTATGGTTCTTTGCGCCTCCAACAAAGAAGATGGTGTAGTTGAGTTCGTCAACCCTCCTGCTGGATCTCAGCCTGGCGACAAACTGTTCTTCGAAGGCTTCGATGAGGAGCCCGAGGCTCAGCTCAACCCGAAGAAGAAAATCTTCGAGACTATCCAGCCCTCTTTCTCCTCGAACGAGCAGTTCGAGGTGTTCTACAAGTCTGAGACCGGTGCTCATAAGCTCGTGAACAAGAACGGTGATATTCTCAAGTGTTCCACCCTTTCCAACGCCAACATTTCTTGATCTGGCTGTGGATTAGTTCAGTAAATTTACACATAGAAACTGAAAACTATAAATCACAGATTAGACGACTTTCGACATTTCGCTTTAAACGGCAAATACATCGATCTCTCGCTCAAATCTCGTCCTTACTAATTCCATGAAGCTGATTCGCAAGGATCTGGAGAAAGATGATAGCGGAATCTTGACTCTATGTCCGCAAGACAGCGAGGACATGTGGTATGTCTATAACATAGTCCAGGAACAAGATGAGGTTGAGGCTTTGACATCCCGCAAGATTGTACAGTTGGGCAAAGACGGAACCCCTCTGGGTGGAGGAGAGAGGAAGGTTCTCAAGCTGAAAATCAAGATCCAGAAGATCGAGTTCGATGTAGAGGGCAACATTCTACGCCTCAACGGCCCGACAGTTGATGACCATCCGCTCGTTGCCGCTGGTACGTTTCACTCTATCCAGCTTGAGCTGAACAAAAACTTTAGTCTCTACAAGGAGACGTGGGACGCCTACGCACTGCAGACGGTTGAGGATGCCATCAACGTCGAGACTCGCAGTGATATTGCTGCTTGTGTTTTACAGCCTGGGTTGGCCCACATTTGCTTGGTTACTGAGGCCCTCACTGTGCTGAGGCAAAAGGTAGAGGTGAATATTCCGCGGAAACGAAGGGGTGACAACTCAGCGCACGATAAAGCCCACGCCAAGTTTTTGCGACTGGTGGGCGAAGGCATCGAACGAAACATTAATTTGGACAGGATCAAAGTGGTTTTGCTCGCAGCCCCCGGTGTCTTAGCCAGAGAGCTTTACGACCACATATTTCTGGCTGCCCAGCAGACGGGTAATCAAATCATTCTCAAAAACAAGTCCAAGTTTATGACATCAACGGCTTCTTCTGGTCATCTCCACGCTCTAGATGAGGTGCTAAAGTCTGAAGCGGCGCAAAAACAGCTTCAAGATACTCGATACGGCCGGGAGCTTCAAGTCATGGACAAGTTTTTCGATGCTCTCAACGAAGACAACGGCAAAGCTTGGTACGGTCCAAACGAGGTGGAGGCAGCCATCGAACAAGATGCTGTCGAAACTTTGATGCTAACCGACTCGCTGTTTCGCTCGAGCGATCTTGCCGAACGTAAGCGGTACAACGAGATGTCTGAGAAGGTTAAAGACGCCGGCCGCGAGGTCCTCGTTTTCAGCGGCTTTCACTCCTCCGGCGAGCAGTTAGACTCGGTCGGCGGAGTAGCCTGTATTACTTTTTACCCGATGCCCGAACTGGCCGATCTGGAGTAAATTTTGTTCATAGTTTGCATGTTATTTAATCCTCAATAAATTAACCATCCCTAGAGGGCCGTGGCTTTCCTCCTCTCATCCCGCTGCTTCACTGCATCGCTGGCAAATCGCGTGCCATCTTGCAAAAGGCCAATCACTCCCGCGAACGCTGCAAATTTAATGGAAGATCTGAACGTTTGCCGCAGACCGAGCCGGTTCCAGGCACCGATAGACAGTCCCAGGATCCCGGCCGCGATTGTCGAGCTGAGAAAATTCGTATTTCCTTGCGCTTGGTCAAGCCCGGCCTCCAAAGCCAGATACGTGGTCGTAGCCAGTCCGTATTTGCCAGCGAGAAACGTGCCTTTGTTGATACCATCCTTCAAGATCACATAGTTTTTACGCTTGTGGAAAAAGTACCAGGTACCGTGAGTCTTTGGAAGGCGGTGAGCATTCTCGGCCAAATATCTCAAAGAAGCCTGTTTAGAACCTTTAAGAACACCGTGAAGCATTCCATAGCCGGAGGCCAGAATGCTGCCGAGAAGCAGACGTTCTGCCGGTTGCATGTGCAGACGCTCCTCAACCATGGCCCATGAGATTAGGAAGCGAGATGCCTAAGATATATATGTGTGCGGGAGGCCCTTTGGCACCTAAGTCTCATATTTGCGAATGGTTGTTGTTTTTACTTGGCTCTATTCGTAGCAGATTTTCTAAATTCATCCATATGCTTATTGGAATAAAACTAGATCCTACAAAAATAATTAGTGGAGACTGAATTCTGCCTGAGTGGTTGCAATTCGCTGCAGCAGAAGGACGGCCTTCTCTCTGGTGAGATCAAGAATTGATTGCGGAATGACAAATTGCACGGCAGCCAAGCCTAGTGTAAAAACCATGAGCGGCAACCAGAACCCGAAAAGTAGATGATCGTTGCGGATCTGCTTGAGCGGACCATCTTGCCACGAGCTGATGACTTTCAGTTCCTGATCCCGGAGCTCGGCTTCGTTCTTGACGCCATCTTCCTCTTCCTCTTCCTCTTCATCCTCGGAGCTCAAATAAATATCAATAATCTCGGAGCGGTACTTCTCATTAGCCTCCGGGTAGATGTCGCAGTATCTCGGTGGCGACCGTGGAACCCAGAAGTTCTGGGAGTTTTTGGACGCAGAGAACTGCAATTTGTCGTCTGTCATAGTTAGATGCGGCGTGAGATTCGCTATCTCGACGGCAGAGTCCTCCTCTTCTTCTTCTTCTTCTTCTTCTTCTTCTTCTTCTTCTTCGGACTCGCCCTGAGAGCTGGTAGAGAATGCGTTCGCAGTCACCAGAGACAGTCTTGACGGCTTCATGTTCCGCACACAGTCCACTTCATGGTTTTCTAAAACCTTGTTGTGGAGATTAGAAGCCTGCAGCCTGTGTACTAGCCGTTTCACATCGAACCAGTCCTTGTTCCGGCCGACATATTTGAGCAGTTTCGTCAGCTGTTTCACGAGCGGCTTGGTATCCGCAGGAAGTTCCATGAAAGGCATTTCAGTTGTTAGCTGCTGTTGCTGTTGCTGCTGCTGCCGTCTTTCTTGGTTTCTCATGCGGCGGACCGTGGCTAGTACCTCAATCTCTGAGGACGAGTCGTCCGAGTCTGAGCCGGAATCGGAGTTTCCCAGGCTGAAACCCACCGAGTCAGCGTCGTAATCGTCGCTGAAGCGCGGCTGAAGCTCATTGTAACTCGATGCAATCGACGAAGACGACAGCTTGGCGTTCAGATCCAGGTAGTACTGGCGCTGGTCGGTAGGCAGTATGGCCTTTACCTCTGGTGAGCTAATCTCGTGAACAGTGGCGCCGCTGTAGTTGCGGTGGAACGGGTCGGCGTGGGCGTCTACGAGATGGGCGACCACAGATTTGTGGCCATGCATGGCCGCGAAGTGCAACGGTGTCATTCCACTGACATCCTGGACGTCGACATACGCGCCTTGGGCCACGAGAGCCAGGACCACGTCGCTGTAGCCGAGGCATGCAGCCAAATGCATCATTGTCTGGCCCTCGCCATTGCGCAGGTTCATGTTGGCGATTTTGCCGTTCAGCACGCGCAGGAAATGGAGACACCCGATAACGATCTGCCGCGGGTCTTTCGACGCAAACGACATGCGCAGCTGCTTCAGTTGCGCAGCGTGCTTCTGCAGCTCGACCTTGTGCTGGAACTGGTAGCCACCGCCGCCTTTGGTGTTGCCGTCGCTGTGGTCAGATCTCGATCCGTCCTGCGAATCGGACTTGTCCATCATGCCATCGCTCTGTACAATGCGGTTAGCGATCTCACTTGCGTCCTCGACCTTGCCGCTCATCTTGAAGCCGACAACTTGCAGAGCCAGCTCTACAAGCTTTGGGCCGGTGTCGTTGATATAAGTGAACGTTGCCGACTGCGCGGTGGGCTCCACGCCCTGGAACGAGACAAGCACGGTCTTGGCATCAGCCGAGGGAGGCAGGTGCGCGATCACGGTCGTGTCGGACCAGCACTGTGTCGAAACAGCCACGTTGCCGCCAAACGTCGCCATGAGTCCTTCGTGGAACCCTTGGCCCAGTAGCGTGATTTCGATGCCTCCGCGAACCGTTCCCTGATTGGGGATGGCTCTTTGCACGAGCGGCGCAGGCTTAGTGCGCTGCGGCAGGCTCGGGGTTTGCGGCTGGGCATGCGGCTGGGTATGCGGCTGGGCCTGGATATGCGGTTCGTACTCGAACTGCGAAGAGTTGCGGCGGCTGGCCCCCAGGTCCTGGCTGTGCATTGTGTTGGCGGCAGGCGAAGGGTGGCTCGACGGGTAGCTACTGGAGAGCTGCGTGTCGGACATCGGCGACTGCGGGACAGCTGATTTGCGAGAGTAGCGCCCGGGTCTTGCGTAGGGATGGTAAGACGACGACGCATTCGATGACGACAGGTTCCGACGCGAGGAAGACGAGGCCGCAGAAGAGGCCGCAGAGGAGGCCGCAGATGTGTAGTCGCTGCCACTGTCGTATCCCGAGAATTCGGCAGCGTGTTGTTTCGCGTCACTGGTGTTTGCCTCGCGCGAACGCGGCTCTTTGTGGTTGTCGGTGATGAACACGGGAGTGGACACCGCCCTGGCCACGATATTGTGTTGCCAGTCTCTGATGGTGATCACCAGCTTGTAGCCTTCTTTTGCGGCATGATGTCGGCAGTAGCAGGCCAGCCGCAGCGGCAATTCCAGCTCACGGCCCTCGACATAGACGCCGTCCGCCCTCTCGATGGTTTTTGGAAACGACAGCGGCAGCAGCTCTTTGCAGTTCAGAATGACGAGCCGGCGCGACTTCTTCTCGTTCCAGTGATGCTCCTCGTTTTCGTCAAGAGTTTTCTTACGGAATGCCCGCTTCTTTTCCCGCGAGATGCACTTGGAGCACATGAATATCGGCTCTCTGGGTTTGGTGGGCACAACTGCATCGATCTCGAGACTCAAAAAATTTGCGTTTGGCTCAAAGTCGTCATGCAGCTGGAACCGTGGCCGCGCAATTGTGTCGGCAGGCAGATGCACCAGGTGCTCGGTGGGCGGCGGAGACAGAAACAAACTGCACGTCATCTGAGTCTCTACTCGCGAGCGCGAGGGAAGCTCACCGAGGTGCAGCTGATATTTGAAGTTGTGAGGCCCCGTTCCTGAGTTCACCACCTGGATGAAGTCCTCGCTGTAGATCTGGTTGAGGTGTTGGGTATCGAGGTCCTTGGTCCGGCCAAACTGGGTGTGTTGTAGCAGCTCCTGGGCCGACTGGAACGACTCGTGAAACTTCATCGTTTCGTTGGCTTCGCTGTGCTTCGATGTGTCAACGGCACGGCCCTGTGCGACCGGCCCTGGCATTTCGGTGGCCTCTCTGTCGTCATCCCTGCTGAGGCCAGGGTTCGACATATAGTGATTCTGGGGTTCAAAATAGCGCTGGTGCTGTACCTGCGCCTGCACCTGTGCTGGTGATCGACTCTGGGTTTGTTGGTATATTTGATTGCCCGCGTTTGACAGGAGGCCTGCCTGTAGGCCTGCCATGTTTGTTCCTGACGAGGGCAGGTGCGTGTGTGGGCCTTGATTCTGGAAATGTGAGAAGGTGTTTGAGTCATGCAGCGGTCGCTCGAGGTCCATCTGGTCGTAATTATTCCAGGGACTCTCGGTTTTGATCTCGTAGGGGGATGCAGTAGCACTATACGCGCTTTTGACGCTACCGTCTTCGCTGAAATCGTAGCCGTCTTCGCTCTCTACCGTGGAGAGGTTCCCTTCTCCGTCCAAGTTGATGAACCGCATCAGGTCGTTGTCTAGATCCCTAGACAAGTGGCTGGTATCCAGGCCGTCGAAAATCTCGTCCATGGCGCTAGGTCAATTTTCGGTACAGATCTGGGTGATTTTTTGGGATCGTGGAGAACAAATGGGAGAGGCGTTCGTCTTATGTAATACAGCCTTCAGATCGCAGGCGGCCCGTCATCTGCTGTTGATTACTTCGCGCCTCCAGGTGGCCTTTGAGTGGGGAGCTGCGGACCTCAAATCTGGGGCATGACTAAAATGTATCATGACAGGCATGACAGGGTGCTGAGATAAGGTGGTGCTGGGTTTCAATGGCAGGCGTAATCGTAGAGCAGCCCGCGAAGTAAAAGCCTATCAGCAACACTTCTCACCTTATCTGGAGCTTCTGTGAATATTAAGCCCGGGCTGCCTTTTCCTTTTGTCATCGGAGAGATTTTGTAAGGACACAAAACCAATATGGCCCAGGGCTCAGCGATTTCTCTTTAAGCGGTCCTACCTTGAACAATTTCAAACATTTATTCTCGCTTTTCGAGCTCGCAATAGGAATCTCTTGCCTACTCTAAATGAAGCCTACACAAACATGGCGGCTGGTGAAGCGGCAGATACACAGGGTGAGTGTGACCTGGCTTCGGCGACTCGTCGCTCTTTCCTTGCGATTCCTGCGCAGCGGCTGGAGATCCATCCTTTACACGACCTCACGGTGGATTCTGCTGCTATTGACTGCCGCATTGATTATAAGTACGGCCGTGAGCATTATCAATCCATCGTTCAGCAGCGGCCAGCCCTGGAATGCGATCATCGTGATCATTGCTCTGTGTCTCATTCTTGTGTGCTGGTTTGTGCTCTTTCTTTCGCGTGTCATCCAATCTCGCCGCATGCTGGCTCGCATTCCCCGTCCGTACATGGTCTCATCTGAAGATATGCCCGAAAGACTCCACAAAAGCATTCAGAGCACCAAGACGGAGTGCTGGGAATTCGCAACCTCACAGACCAATTGGAAACAAATAGAGCATCCAGGACAAGAAAATCCAGAGAGCCGGTTCTCGAATCAGCGACCCTATGCCGAAACAGTCAACCTGCTGCCGTTTTATGTGTGCTTAAAGATCGAAAAGTTTCTAGGCACCCAGCGCGAGCCTTCGCAGGATCTGCGATCGTACCTCAGCTTCGTTGTCTCTCAAATTTTTGTCCCTGATTCGACCGAGGCTCGCATTACTTACGAATTCTTGAAGGCCTATGAAAAAGCGAGATTCGAAGGTACGGCGATTAGCCGAAAGCACTTTTACATACTGATGAACCTGTATGGAGAGCTGATGATCTGCATCGCGAAGTCCCGAACCACCGGCACACACGACCTGCTCGAGTTTACAGAGCTTTTCGAGGGATTTTTTGGAGCTGCTGTGCTCGAAGGGGCCCATCGCGTCTCAAGTACAGGCTCTGACCCGTTCTACGACTAAATTGTTTGCTGCATTCACCTGTCGAATCGAAATCATCTCGTAATATTTATATCATATGAACCCATAATCTTCTTTTTTTCCGACCCGACCGCCTCACAAATCGATAAGGTTGTGGCTACTACGGCTCGCTTCCGCGTTGCCAAACCCGTAGCCTGTATATGCCGGTTGCATTTGCGTTGTGGCAATGCCCGTGTAGTGTTGGGGTAAGAACGGATTATTGGACGACATGTGATCGTGACCGACACCGCTCGAATTAACAAACTTGCCCGTTTTTGTGTGCTGCGCAGGGATTCGCTGGCTGCCGGTATTGCCAAACGTATCTGCGGCAGTTTCGCGGCCTCCTGTGAGAGCGGCTTCCAGATGTGCGTACTTCTCGCTGAAAGATTGTCTACGACTAAGCGAGGGTGCGGATTGGGTCTGTGCCTGTGCGAATGGATTGTTGGTGTTTTGTTGTTGTAGTTGTTGCTGCTGCTGCTGCTGTTGTTGCTGCTGTTGTTGTTGTAGTTGTAGTTGCTGTTGAGCGAGCCTGGCCTGTTCCTCAGCTTCTCTAGCTCTAGCCGCATCTGCAGCCTGCTGCTGTTGCAGAAGCCACTGTCTTCTAGCCTCCTCGACCTTCTGGCGCTCAAGAATCTCGTTCTGCTGCTGATTCTGGAACTCGTAATTTTGGATTCCCGTCTTGGTGGCCTGGAGCTGGGCCTCGAGCATCTCAATCTGGGCCTGCTGCTGGTCGTGTTGTCGCTGCAGTTCGGCCTGCTGCTGCTGGAATTGCTGCTGAGCTAGGTAGTACTGCTGGAGATCGTAATCGTTATATATATTCGCCGAGGTGGGCTGTCCAGCCATGAGACTCGTATCGTTCTGTTGGCTCAGCTCTATAGCCCGCTGAATATCCTCCTGTGAAGCCGAACGCATCTGGCGCCGTCTTCTCTCATCCTCCTCTGCACTTGCCTTGGACAGCTCCATGGCTCGTTTCAGCTCGTCATCAGCTTCTGGAGAAGAGCGGTGGCGTGGTTGCTCGTTGCTGCGGCGGCGACGCTGGGATTTGCGGTTGTTTTTCGCTCGTATTTGGTTCAACTTCGCCGAATCCATAAGCAGGCTGGTAAGATCGCGAGCTCGGCCCCTCACAGCGGCACCGTTATCCACACCAGCGTCATCGACCTGCTGGAACTCGCGAAGAGTCTTGATGATGTAGAGATTCTCACGGCACCATATGATGACATTGTCTCCGCCGTAGAGAACAAGATATTCCAGAAGGATTAGCGAATTGAGCACATGGCGCCAATAGCGGCCCTTATCGTTTAAACGCTTATCGATCATGTCCATGATAAGGAACAGTTCGTGGTTGGTATACGTCAGGTCGGCTATCTCCTGCATCTCGTAGTTCAGCGGACCAGTTTTCCTTGAATTGCTGGTAGCATTCCGCACTTTGACCTGTGAGGCCGAGTAGCCATTGGTGACGTTCTTGATCGAGCGCAAAATACCTGACATTTTCGAGGTCGCAAGCAGTGGGTGGTGGATGGGGTCGTGGCTGTAGCTTACGATGGCTACATTGGGACATGGCCAAAAGTAATGTACCCTCTTGGCGCCCCAGCCGAGTGATTACTATGAGGTTAGGTCAGGAAAGTGCGAGGTGATTGCAAGGTGACTGTGTGATTTGAAAACTGGTATTCTGATCTATAAAATGAATTAAGAATTTTTTTCTCAATCGTGCACTATGTGGCTCTAACTGGCAAAAAGACTTACCCACGAATTTTCTCCTCTATAGTCCTGTACGTCTCGGCATCCAGCCGACGATTCCGTGGGGTTCGTCTAGCGATCACACGTTTCCCACCAGCTTCTACAGCTTCTGCAGTGAAATGTTATCATATGCACGCCCCGGTACATAGAGTTGATCAAGAGACCGGCTGTGTCCATCGAGCTGTTGTTCAAGACATCCACTCAGTATAAGATCTCGCTCGGAGTTGAAGCTATTCAGAGATCCGTATATACGGCGCCCATCTTTGAGGTCCACTCTCACTAGCTTTCCCAGAATTACTTGGGACATTGCGTGTTTACTCGTTACAAGTGCAATACTTCACGACTGGCAGACTGGCTCTTCGGAAAGGGTGGAACTCCCCTGCCTCGATCAATGATCTGGTCGATTATGTGTCAGCCTACCGACGGCTCCTTTTCGACGGAGGATCATAATTGTTACCCTTGCTTCCACGCCAGTGCTCTTTTCCTCGAGCTCTGCCTGGATTTTTGTATCTCAGTCGGCGAACTCAAATATATGGATATTTCAAAGGCTGCTGCGGATGCGTGTAAATAGAAAGCTACCCCCATACCCCACGAAACCAAATCGCAGAGAGGCACTGTAATCCGCCGATCGTTTGTTGGACGTGGATTTAGCTGCTTCTAAGAATAAAACAAACAGGTTTTGTAGCACACATAGCTAAGTCCGAGTCAAAAATAGCCTTCCGTTTTTTCGTTAGGATGCGCTGCCACAGAAACAACCACAATCTGCTTCGAATTGGCCGACATTGGATGTCTCATGAGGTGCGTTAATGCACAATATTATGGTAATTCTAGAAAATATTGAGCCGAATTCGATTCATGAACTCCTGTTATAGATTTCTTTATTTTGAAATTGTTTTGACAGCCAAAGGGCAGTACTCCGTGAATATGTTTGTTAATTAAGCACTGTAGCATTTCTATAATAATATTCAATATATTTCGATATGATGGAAGTATTCCATCGAAGAAATGGTTTGCGGGCTATATTAAAGCTTGATCGAATTCACATTTCCGGGTTTGTGAGGCTTGTCGAGCGCAGGCTTCTCCGAACTTCAGTCCCTCTAAGGCTTTGAGACGCACACAACACAACATTGCATATCCTAGATGACTGGTCATCCGCAGTGGCCATCCCGTATGCTACCTCACATTTGTCGCTTTGATGACATCATACAATTTGGGGGCTATTCCGCGCAGGCTGATGGTTGGGCAGGATCTTCGAGGTTGAGTCACTTTTCGCTTAATTCAATCAGAAAGTTATTTTATGGGCTTCTCAATAAATGTTCTGTTCAAAAACACATCGTTGCAATGTCTTAAAGTCGTAAAGTTCAGGTCCAAGAGTTTGCGATTTCAAAGCTCAAGTTACAGCGCTTTGGCTCCGGCCCACCGTTCTGCAGGGATGCGCTCCTCGAAATTTAAACTTTCGAACCACGCATGAATTTGGTATCATAAGATTATATACATAACATAGATAGCGTTATATTTAAGTTGCCAATGCGCTATACCAGCCTCTGCTGGACATAAAATCAGCGATTTTGTGTTGAGAATTATACTTGGGGTTGACCTTGTCCAAAAAAAGCAAGACTTATTTTTCGACTTTTAGAACTCTTGCACCTCAGTTCTGCCTTTCTCAGACCGCGTTTTTGCTACCCTGTCTTCACAGCTCGAGCTTCCCAGCATTCGCTTATGTAGCAGAAATGTAATGGACACAATGTGATATAATATGATATAATATGATAATCATATGGGCAGGCTTGCACTCTGTGCAACTTTTAGCCTTTGCTGACACATATGGTACTGGCGAAGCCCGAAAAGACAACTATGCTGAACGCGAAAGCGCTGAATGTGAGTTTTAACTAGGAAGTGGTAGGAACGAAGAGAGATGGTTAGACTTATCTTTGACATTTCACTTGAATGAATGCAAAATCCATTGCAAGTCCTTATAAATGGCCCAAATTGTCGAAAAATCGAAAACTATTTTTGCCGAATTGGCGTGATTATAATCGTACATTACTTAGTCCAAATAGGCGCAAATAGATTATTTATTGCAATAATGTATACCTGAGTGGGCATTTATCGTCGGGGCTTCTTCGGGCCGGCCAAAACAGAGACGAAGTTTAATTTTTTCACCATGTACCCGAACTTCGCTGTTATAACGTTTGACACCATGGGGGGGTACCCTTAGTAAACTGTCGTCAGTTGAGCAGATACTTGGAGGCACGGAAAAGCTCGCCTAACACGCTCAAATGGCATCGTATGAACTTTTTAATAATATTTTCGAGCAAGGAGACGAACTTCATGCTTGATTAGATCACAAACTTTGGATTCTAGATTTCAGGGCGCAAGCTACGGCGCTTTGGCCTCTTTAGAGCCTATGCTTTGGAGTTCTGCGCTCGTCTAAACTCCCGCTTCGAAGCTGCGCTTGTTCTGAGGCCATCCCAAGCAGCTTCTCGTGAGATGATTATCTAATACCGTATGCGCCTTGGCACGAACAAGTGGAGATTCTTTTGCCGCTCAGTCACAGTGAATTCGTCTTGCTATCTCAATAACTCATATAAAAATCGCTATATTAATGATCTTAATGCACTAAAATACCTGTATCCATTGTTAAATATCAAGATTTCCCTCTAGATCGAGCCCAAATGCCAGTTTCTCTTTCACGCGGGTTACGGCGCTAATTTTCAGATTTTTGGAAACCTCATTGCTCCAGTATTTCATTAAGCTATTAAATTCGCACTTTTAAATTTTGGCCAAAAAAAGCTCTGCAGGGTCTTGGGAGCGCCACGATATTTTGACATAGAGGGATGTGGCTGGGGCACGACTTGCGCCACATACCAACTCCAAGCCCCACAAGTCTCTTCAAAAAAATAACGAATAAAAAAATCTGAAAATATTACTAAGTGTATGTATTCAGTAAAATGCTTATTATAAAAAATGATAAAAACAAAATTTTAATCAAGAATAAACTATATAATAAAAATTCACGGCTATTTTTTGTTTATTGTAAAGTTTATAGTTTGAAGATTCAGGAAATTAAAAATAAATTGCTAATTAAAACGCCGGAATATCGAAGATTTTTTTATATTTTCACTCTCAAAATCGTATTTTATGTATGAAAACATACAATATAGCGCATTTCAGCAAAATGTAATTTTCCCCGATTTTTTCAAAATTTCACTTAACGAACAGATTTCTGCACTTTCCTGTATTATTCGGCCAAGTCGCTGTCGGCGCGCTACCTACTCGTCATCATATGTTGTGTGAGGTCGAGCTGACTACTAGAACGTCACGTGCGGCCAAAGACCCTGCAGAGCTTTTTTTGGCCAAAATTTAAAATTGCGAATTTAATAGCTTAATGAAATACTGGAGCAATGAGGTTTCCAAAAATCTGAAAATTAGCGCCGTAACCCGCGTGAAAGAGAAACTGGCATTTGGGCTCGATCTAGAGGGAAATCTTGATATTTAACAATGGATACAGGTATTTTAGTGCATTAAGATCATTAATATAGCGATTTTTATATGAGTTATTGAGATAGCAAGACGAATTCACTGTGACTGAGCGGCAAAAGAATCTCCACTTGTTCGTGCCAAGGCGCATACGGTATTAGATAATCATCTCACGAGAAGCTGCTTGGGATGGCCTCAGAACAAGCGCAGCTTCGAAGCGGGAGTTTAGACGAGCGCAGAACTCCAAAGCATAGGCTCTAAAGAGGCCAAAGCGCCGTAGCTTGCGCCCTGAAATCTCGAAAATAAAATCAGGATTTTACAATCTCAGTAGACTCAATAAACTGAAATTTGTCAATTAAAAGTCCCTACAATGTCTTGCGATTGATTTAGGTGAGCATTGCCCCAGTCTCTGAGATCCTGGTCAATCGATGATATTTTAGTAAGGGACTCCCTTGATGTAGAACGGTAGAAGGCTGTACTGTGGAGATGCGCGCGGCCAAATGAGCGTTGGCGTCCCATATGCGGGACTTTAAGAAGATGCTGACGTTTTTGTAGGCTGAAAGTATCCTGATCTGTAAAAAGTGATAGATTTGCACCCTTTAACCCTGAGTTAGTAAAGATTATAATTGCTGCGATTTACAAGCAAATTATTTGTGATTCTTTCTGATAGCAACCTTATAACCTGTAATTAAGTGGAGTTCACATATTAACAAGCATTATTGTATTGTCTTTTTGAATAAATTGTCTATTATTTCGGAGTTGCGAGCTGAAAATTTCCTTCCGTATATTCACATTCCGCACAGCTCTTGTTCCGAGCTTCACTAGAGCCAATTCGTGACGTTATCCGAACGCACGTAATGTAGACCTCCTGGACAGATTAATATAATATAATATACATAAAATATTACACATAACATATTATATATTATTGTCTATGGTCGACTTCTGACGAAGAGGGTTCGGTTCGGCTTTTCGATGACTTCTGTAAAGCATTATCAGGAAGGAAGGCAGAGCTCAGGCGCTAGAGGTCCGAGAAGTTGAAAATTTAATTTCGGGTTTTTTCGATGTCACTGAACTTCATGACTCAAAATGTGTGTATATTTGCTATTTAGATGGTCTCCAAGAGCTGTTTAGTGCATTAGCGGCGTTACTAGATATCTAGAAATGTTATGTATATCATATTATGACGACACACATTTGGTTGACCTCAAAACGCAAACAAGTGCAGCCTCCGAAGCTCGAGTTTTCAAGAGCTGGTTCCAAAGCGCCGGGAGAAGCTAAAGCGCCGCAGCTTGGGCTCTGAAATCTCAAATTTTAGAATCTTGTTTTTATAATCCTAATAGACTAAAAGAATTGAACTCTGGTCAATTCCCTTAATTTTAAGTCCATACGATGTCTTTGGAGTGGCTTTGCGGGCATCTTATGAGCCTCAAAGTATCGCTCAACCGGAAATGCTTCTATCAAGGTAATCCGTCTCCAAACTGTAGAATCCCGATGAGCTAACATATTACATAAAGCAGAGTTGCCCGCCTCTAAGTTCACATGCGAGGGCCAGGTAGCCCATTGATCGAGGGCGCATGAGTTTCGTTGCTTCATCGGAATGAGGCAGAGTCCAAATACTGGGGCTTAGCATGTCGAAATCTAAACTACAGGAATTTAGTATCAAAGCCGCTCCTTGAATGAAACCGTACATAGAAAAGCTTTTTTAACGGCGTAAAAGGTGCTGGTTCGGCGACTTGAGAATATCATCTTACTAATCGCGTGGAGGAAGGCTTTCATAATGAGCTTGAGCTGTGGAGGCGCGCGCCTGAGTTTGAGCGAATACGATCTGAAGAAGGCGGAGCTGAGGGGCCTGAGGTCAAAAATTGTCGAAATTTCAAAACCTTAGTTTTTGCAACCATGTAAATCCATGGATGTTTAGGTGCGTATGATTGTCTTCAAATCTTCAACAGGGCCGATTTCAGCAACATGACAGCAGGTACTAGATTATTAACAATATAATTTTAATATGGTAAGTCTTAAGCGCGGGTCGCAAAACAAAAACAACCGTGCGGCTCTAAAGAAGCCAAAAGGCCGTAACTTATGCTCATTAATGTCAAAATTCAAAATCTAGCTCCTATTATCTCAATTAACGAAACAAAAGCCTCTCTGTATAAACCCCGATTGTGAAGTCTAAACACTGCTGTTTGAGCGTTTTAGATAAGCCGCTCTAGCTCTAGAATACCTCGACTGACGGCATTTTAACAAGGGAGCATTTGACTAAGGGGGCACCCTTTATGCCGAACAGTAGAAAACGGGAGTTCGCAAATATGGTCAGATAAACAAACCTCAACTACATAATTATCGGCTTATCAGTGATGTTTGAACGCGAAACATCAAGAAGTACTCGTAGCTGTAGCTAGTATTAAATTTACGTCTATGAAGGCTTGGTAACTAGCGATTATAACTGCTGCGATCCCGGGGCGAACATTCGCAACTTTTGTTCGGAACTGGGCACAAAGATACGTATTTGATGAGCCAAATTTATCATTGAATTGTATTTTATCACCAAGATGATTTCTAAGCTCTAATATCTACATTTATCAGCTGGAACTTTACTTTAGCACATTCACTTCCAGCGCGGCTCTTGTTCCGAGTTGAACTAGTTCTAAAAATGACGTCATGGAAGGGGTTCTAAGTAGGGTGGAGGGTGTTGGCATTAGGAATATGATAGCACCCAAATCCTAATCCCCATAATGATAGACTCTGGCGAACACAGGACGGCGGTTCAATATCAGGCGCCAGCTCAGCGACTTGATATCCCAGTGATCGTAATTCGTACTTCTAACTACATCTCACTTGAGGCTGTTAGGGGCCCGCCGCCCAATTGACTTGGCAAGGTTTATCTTAACGACGGGATATGTGCGTCAAACGTGACCAGTGATTGAATAAATTAAGGCATAAAATAGGAATAAATAAACAGAGATGCTATGAAGAATGGACAGGACATTTGCCCGTGCCCTTCTTCGTAAACCACTGCAATATACACTTCTCGTGAAATACACAGAGACACTCCAAACGACCGATTGTCTGGCCAGCCTCAAAAGTTTCGTAGCATACCGAACAGTCTCCTGGCGGTTTGTTTTTAGTATCGTGCAGCCCAAGTTTGTAAATAAGCAGGCGATTGTTGGCTTCTCGGGCGGGCGATCCACATGCGGACTGGAGACACTTATTCACATGAGCCGCTTGTTTCTCCTCTCTCATTTTCACGAGCAGCTTATCACAAACAGGGCAGCGCACTAGCTCATCTGCAACATGGCTGACATTCTGGATCGCAAATGGGGACATCCGCACTCCTCTCTGAGAAGAAGCACTATTGGTATTACTCTGCATGGCCTGTCGAATAAGGCTTAGTTCTTCAAGGCACTCTTTACATGCACGATGCGGGCCCAAAGGGCTTTGAAGGTACGAACCACGAGGAACCACGACATACGTTGTTGGCAGAAAATTTTCTGTGATCTCGCTGCAATTTCCGCAGACTACCTGTCCGCATTTTCGGCAGTGGTGGCGTCGGTAGAAGAGGCTGAATTTCCGGCGACAAATAGGACATGATTCTGCTTCAGAGTCATCCTGCCATCTAGGTATTGTGGAGATATTCATTAGGATTAAGGATGCAAATTCAGCTCCTAAAATAATATCGAGCGCACGAAGTCAAAGCTTAGATCGGGCAGGAGGGAGATGGGGTTTACTTACTTCAACAGGAGGAATAGGTGTAAGGCTGAGCTTCTGCTTACCGGGAAAATGCACCAGTTACGTCATACGAAATTGCGGCAAGGGCTCACTAGCCGGCCGCTCGTTCTTAGGGCTTTTTTTCTAGATAGCGGCAAAAGCTCGCAGGATTAAGAGGGAACTTCTCAATCTGTGAATACGGCTTCCAGAAAAGTTTGTGAAATCGCATATCAGTCTATTCTTAATTATTAATCCGCGAAAGTGCTTTCGAGGCCAAGTTTGAAATACGCCTGACTCATGCACCTGCAACATATTAGCTGCACAGAACTTTAGTTTACAATTGCTATCAGATTGTCGGCCGCTCTTATTTCAGCATTCGCCGAAATCATTATATTCAGCTTCATGGAAGCTTTCTCTTCAACTATAGAGATACCCAAGAAGTGCGAATTAGCCAGAGATTCTGTCGGCCCAACTATAATCAACTATGCTGCACTCTACTACTGTCACCCCGAGATCCCGTCCATCCTTCGATTGATGGGGCTCGGCACGGTGCTCGTATTTCTGTTCGCTATAATAGGTGTGGCTGCTCATGATTTTATGAGCGCGAATCTTCGAGTGTTTGCTGATGAGTCGAAAATTTCCCAGTTCATCCTAGGAGTGACCTTACTCGCCTTCGCAAACTCCAGCGTGGATATATTCGGAACATGGGCAGCGATCCATGCGGATTCTGCTCAATTAGCCATCGGCGAGGCTATAGGTGCCACATTGTTCGTTTGTACGGTGGTTGTGGGCTGCATGGCAATAGTAGGCAGCTTTGAGGTCCAGAAGAGGCACTTCTTAAGAGATGGTGTCGTACTTCTGATCTCGTTGGTACTACTTCTTTTAACTATGGTTGATGGGTATTTGACTCGAGAGGAAGCGATCCAGCTAGTTGGAATTTACATTATTTACGTTGCAACTGTTGTATTCCAACACATTGACACGAACTCCGTTAATGATACTTCAGCAGATGGAATCAGATCGCCGCTCTTATCCCCTGGCTACTATTCGGATGATGAGCTCGCCAGGTCATCATTGTACAGTGCAATTGAGACTTCGAGTGAAATAAGGGACTTTGATCCCTCGACAGTTGGTTCGGCGGGTATTTTGACGCGCTCTCCTCGATCTCGTTCTGGCCAAGTCAATCGGCCGCGTCCGGCCACAAACCTGCGTGTTTCTGCTGGGAGTCCATCTTCGTCTTCTTCATGGCCTCCAGAAAGAAACACAACCCCGGCATTCAGGCCCAATCTCGGCGCAAATACGTCTTTGGCGCCATCAATAACTCTTTCTGCTCCCGATCTTCGAACAGATACGCTGCTTTCGCCAAACTCAGATGATCAATCAATATTGGCTGACCCGAGATTTTTTAAGGATCAAGCAAATTCTAATTCTAAAGTTAAGCGGCAGGGCTTGCCGCTCGCAGATGTCGAACTGGCTATCGATACTTGCGACCAATCGGTACCCAATGCCGAGAGTTCTCTTGAAGAGAGGTATGAACGAAGAGGTGCGTTGATTAAAACTTTGTTCCCATCATTAATTGAATTTCGAGGCAAATCCCTGGCTGCAAAAGTCAACTCCGCTCTTATGGCGGTGCCTCTGTTTTTTATGGGACTGTGCATCCCTGTGGCACTAGATAATAATTTCGAGGATTTGTTTGCGCTGTTTCTCGTTGTGCCTCCACTGTGTGTCATTTACACTCTCAATTATACCCTGAGTTCATTCTTTAGCGCAATTTTGCTTGTTGCGGTGCTAGTGGCTGCTAGATTCGGCCTGATTCCCAAGAAGATTAGCGTGTCTTTCGTAGGGTTTTTTGTTGGCACTGTCTGGGTGATTCAAATTGCGCAAGAAGTCGTGGGTGTACTCAAAGCGTTCGGAAAAATCCTAGATTTGGATGAAGCTATCCTCGGCCTCACTGTGTTCGCACTTGGTGACTCCTTAGGCGACTTGGTATCCAATTTGAATATCGCCCGCATTGGCCTCTCGACAATGGCTCTCTCTGCTACATTTGGCGGGCCGTTGATGACATTGCTGGTAGGAGTTGGCGGGTCCAGTCTTCTAACAATGATTGTAGCTGGTGAGGGTCATATTGAGATCGGGCTAGAACCCCCAATCCTGGTGTCTGGGGTCCTCACGCTTCTGGCTCTGAGCTTTCTATTGATATCTGTGTCTCTGAGCGGCTGGGTCCTGAAAACGTGGATTGGCTACTGCCTTATATTTATATGGGTTCTCAGCATTGCCGTCAATATTTATCTCGAGGGTTTCCAGAAGTGACATTATTCGTATATAGATATTTATGATGAACGGCTCCACAAAACTGATCAAGCGTGCATTCAAATTAATCTGGGGGGCGTCTGTGGTGCGCGGATTGTGTAGGTAGGGTGTGCCTCATCGACAGCCCTAACCACTACATGTCAGCGTAGGAATTTTGATGACAAACGTCTCCCAAACGTCCAAACATGGGAGCGCGTCGCACACGAACTCCCTTCACCGACTTGACTCCCAGTTTTTGAAGAAGTTTACGATGTCTGGTGGTAAAGGCAAAGGCGGGAAGGGAAAGAGCTCCGGCGGAGGCTCCATCTCTCACTCTGCCCGTGCGGGTCTCAACTTCCCGGTAGGCCGTATCAAGCGTTTCCTGAAGCGAAGTGTTCAGAATAAAATCCGCGTTGGTGCCAAAGCGGCCATCTATCTTGCTGCCGTCATGGAATACCTCACTGCCGAGGTTCTGGAGTTGGCAGGTAATGCTGCAAAAGATCTCAATGTCAAACGTATTACTCCTCGTCATTTACAACTAGCTATCCGCGGTGATGAAGAGCTCGACACGCTCATTAGAGCTACCATTGCCTATGGTGGCGTTATGCCTCACATCAACAAAAACCGACTATTGAAGGTTGAGTTGGGCAAAAAAGGTGGTCAGGCCCAGTGATCCAGCCAGCTTGTAATTTAAGACCGAAAGGACTATCTACGTAATAATTTAAACTGTACTCAATCGAGGTTGCTTCGCGGACAGAACAGCTAAATAAGACGACTTTTGAGCCTTGGCCTATTGTTTCTGAACTGTATGAGAAATGATGCGCTTCAAAACCTCAGGGCCGCGTGGCGGCGGCACTTAATGTTTTTAAACTTACATTACTGTGTATATCGTACCCGAGCAGCCCCTTCACGTTACATGGCACCCCATGGGCCAAGCTTCGCCGGGCACGGAGTTCCCGAGCCAGGGCTACTCGGGAGCACGGCGGTGACTCGGGCTTACTGTAGATAAAGCCCAGCCAATCTCTCTGTGCTTAGCCCAGAAACTTCACGGAATAGTCTTCGAAAAAATAAGAATGCTGAACGTAGCAAGAAAAGCAGGCAGTGCCCGGCTACTTGCAGCCCAATGCCGTCAGTTATCGTATACCCCGCTGCACGAGTTCCACCTCGAACAAGAGGGCAAGATGGTCGACTATGCCGGGTATTCGATGCCTGTGCTGTACAAAAAGCTGAGCCATACTGCATCTCACAATTGGGTCCGTTCCAATGCAGGATTGTTTGATGTGAGCCACATGTTTCAGCATGTATTCAAGGGCCCCGATGCCCAAAAGCTGCTTGAGCAAGTGACACCCAGTGATCTAGGTGCTCTTCAGCCGTTTACCTCGACCTTGTCAGTGCTTCTCAATGAAAACGGTGGTATTGTTGACGACACAATTATCACCAAGCATGGCGAGAATGAGTTCTATGTGGTGACCAACGCTGGCTGCCGCGACAAGGATTTGGCGTTCTTCGAGTCGGAGGCCAGGAGGCACGGATTGAAGCTCGATAGAGAAACCATTGGCGGCTCCCTCATTGCATTTCAAGGTCCAAAGGCAGCGTCCAACCTGCAGAAGCTCACAAGCTCCAATCTCAACGAGATCAAATTTGGCCAGTCTGCGTTTATCGATGTTCTGGGCGAGAAAGTCCATGTTGCCCGCGGAGGCTACACTGGCGAGGATGGCTTCGAGATTAGCATTCCCGACGACGCCAAGGCGTTGGAGGTCAGTCGCACGCTGGTTTCATTCGAAGATGTTGAGCCAATTGGTCTGGCTGCCCGTGACTCGCTGCGATTGGAGGCCGGTATGTGTCTCTATGGCCATGAGCTGGACGAATCGATCTCGGTTGTGGAGTCGCGTTTGGGCTGGGTCGTTGGCAAAGGCCGCAAGCACTTCAACGGTAGTGCACGTGTATTGACTGACCTGGAGAACAAAACTCCCCTAATTCGCACAGGACTTATTTCTTCGGGCCCGGCCCCGCGCCAGCATGCCAAGGTTCTCAACGCAGAGGGCCATGTCATCGGCGAAGTGACCTCCGGCTCTTTGTCTCCCACCCTCGGCAAGAACGTAGCGATGGCATACTTGCCGCGAAAGTATGCTAAGAGCGGCACCAATCTGGCCGTAGAGATTAGAGGCAAGGCGAGAGAGGCGACGACAGCAAAGCTACCGTTCGTCAAGCCTAATTACTTCCGATAAATATATACAACGACTTAAGCTAAGCCTGAATTCCGGCAGTTTGGAATCGTTACTTTCTTGGGGAACCTTTCGCTTCCGCAACTTGCACCGGAGATTCCTTGCTGGCCTCCAAATTGGCGGTCACCTGCACCTCTGACTTGGGCACCGTTGCCACCCCGCTGCCGCCCTCGGACGCCGCCGCCAGAATTGAGGGCCGCATTCCCTCGGGCACTTTATAGTCTTCTTCCTCAAGAATGTGTTTTTGGCGTAGTAGGTGCTCCAGCCAGTTAATCTCATCCTGTAACACGCGTATATCATCGTCGACGTTGGCTCTTCGTTCAGCAGCCTTCTGGCGGCTTCGCCAGCTCTCGAAAAAGATCAGGCTGCCGCCCACAGCAAACACGAAAGTTTCTGCAAGAAAATTTGCACCAGTTTGTATTGCCTTCGTATCATTTAGTGGCCTTACTTTTACATGTGATTCGTTGAGAAGCCTCAGGCGTAACTTCACGTCGAGTTTGTGCACTCCCTGAGCGAAATTTATGCATGCTTTTCTGAAAGATGCGTGCTCTTTCGCCTGTCCTTTAATTGCGTTAGCAATCGGTTTCGACAAGGTCTTCAGGAACAGGCTTGTGAACTTAGCGGCGAGGCTCATTTCCGGGGTCCAGGGGAGCTGAGGCGGGACTAGCTGATGGCGCTCGACAGTGCCTCCAGGAAGATACCCAGCCCACTACTTTTATAATCTTGTGTTTACAGCTTAAACGTGATAACACGTCTCCTTCGGGCATTAGCTAATCGCCCGAACCCTATCCGGGTAACTTCTCACTTAATAGATTCTTCCAGCTTATTGGCCCTTCAACGTATCCCAATAATGTTTTCGCTGCGTTTGGCCGGATCCCGCGCTCCTCGCTCGCTGCGTTCGTATGCGACTTTGCGTGAGATTGAGACTCGCCTGAAGTCTATTAAGAACATCGAGAAAATTACCAACACCATGATGGTCGTCGCCTCGACCCGTGTCGGAAAAGCTGCTAAGGCCATGGAGACTGCCCGCGTCTACGGCCAGGCCGCCAATGATGTTTACCAGAAGTCCGAGGTTCAGCCCAAAGAGTCGCCCGAGAAGGAGCTGCTCGTTGTCATGTCCAGTGACAAGGGTCTGTGCGGTAGCATCCACTCCCAGCTCGCCCGTGCCTCTCGCAAATACCTTGCCGAGAAACCCAACACCGAGCTGGTCCTTGTTGGTGACAAAATCAAAGCTCAGCTCCAGCGCACAAACCCCGATAGCATCAAGCTTTCTTTCTCCGGTATTGGTAAGGAGGCGCCCACATTCGGTGAGGCTGCTCTGATCGCCGATGCCATCGAGAGCCTCGACACCAAGTACGACTCGATCAAGATTCTGTACAACAAGTACGTTTCGTCAGTCTCTTTCGAGTCTTCGACTCTCAATGCTTACTCAGAGACTAATCTCGAGGAGGCTCCCAAGTTCGCTTCTTACGAGGTTGAGGACGACTCTGCCGCTAAGAACCTCGCCGAGTTCAACCTGGCTAACTTTATCCTTTGGGGTCTTGCTGAGGGCCACGCCGCGGAGATTTCTGCTCGCCGTAACGCGATGGATAACGCTTCCAAGAATGCTAACGATATGATTGGTAAGTACTCCATTCTTTACAACCGTACCCGCCAGGCCGTTATTACCAACGAGCTGGTCGATATCATTACCGGTGCCTCTTCGCTCGAGTAAGCTCTTTCGTTGGTTTGGCAGTCATTGCCATTTGTTTCGACAGAACAAATTCTCAACCTAAAAAAAATTCCGGGCTCTATTTTTACAAGCAAGTTTAGTATGCCTTTGATAAAACTAGATTATGCAATAACCATGATGATGAAATCTTAATAGGTTGCAACTATTGAAATATAGGCAATGTATGCCTCAGTCTTGCCATTGTCTGCAAGCACCTTTCATCATAATTATCGTAAAATCTTGTAAATAGCGGGCAAGACCACCAGAGCGGTGGCCAAGTAAGGTTGAAAGACCTCAAAGACGGAGTTGAGCTGGATCTTCGTCTTGATGGGCTCGCCAAGCCGGGCGTCCTGTGTCTTCAGCAGCTCGAGAATCGTGTCTTTCTCCCTCCAGCGATTGAGTAGCCACTCGCTGAATTGATGCTCGTCTTGATACGGGATTTTCGAAATCAAAAAGCGGCGAATGTGAATGCGGACGGTTTTGGGGCCCTTGCCCTCGACATACATATTCTTGAGACTGAAATGCACTTCTCCATAGCTGTCTTCGGGAATTCCGTCATAGTAAAACGTGATGTCGTAAAGGAACTCGAACTTTCCTCTCAGACCTACCAAAATTGCCTGTAGACCTTTGCTTCGCGGGAGCAGTAAATTTCGGAGCATAGGAACCCCGGATTTCTTCGAGTAGGCCTCCGACCCGGCGACGCCGTTCTTAGATCTCGTAGTTCCTTCAGGAAATAGTACCATCCAGCTGGCCTGTCTCCCAGCTTGGAGATCATTCATAGTACTCTGGATAATCTTTTGGTCCTTCGCCCAGTCCCGTTCCAAAAATAAGAACCGCCAGCGTATCATGCCCCAACCAATGACGGGAATCTTTTTGAGCGACGCCTTAAGTGCGATCGTGAGAGCGCCCGCCAACTTAGACGTGTATGCTATCCACCAAAGATAAAGCCAATCAGAATAGAGAACATGGTTGGATATGACCACCGCCTGCGAGTTGAGGCTCGAGCGAAGCTTGCCATTGACTATATCAAACGAGCAATGGCCTTCCTCCGTGTACAATTCAATCGATGCCGGAACTCGAAACTGCTGGATTGTAATAAGAACGATTGCAAACAGCCGCTTTGTGTATCCCATTGCTCTAGGTGCAACACTGGGCATTAAAACCCACAGAGGCGCAAACAGCTCGACATTGATGTAGAGACAGAGCGTAGTAAAGACAAAATACGTGATGATGAGGATTGCTGCCAGCATTGCAGAGAAGCACCTGACAATTCACCCCTTTACAGCCTGTCACAGCAACTTATGCCACAAGAAGCACGGAGTTTGTGGAAAGTTGCGGAGTTACTGAGGCCCAGTTCCATACACCCGATAGCCCTTGCCCTCGTGGGCCGCTAACAGCTTAGGTCTGGCTTCGACTCTATGTGTGTGACACACTTCTGGATCAGGCGAAGGTTGACTCAGCGCGAATTTGCTCATCCCGGCAACCCACACAGGACCCAGCACGGCACTCCCAGTGCACATGGATAAGCATGCACGCCCCCAATTCCCATCTTGGTTTATACCTTAACACAACCACATCCATCCAGAACAGTAAGTACAAGCCTATCACAGTGATGATTCATTCTGAAACTCTACAGAATGCGCGGGGCTGTTAGATCAATTGCAATTGATTGCATTGCAGCACTATTCACGCGAAACTGCGCGGTCTAAACTGAGACACCTGCGCCGCCGCCACCTCCACCTCCTCCCTCCTCCTCCTTCACCACTGTATATTCTGAAGAATGTCTACTAACTTAGTGCGCTATCAATTTAAAGACGACTACCCTTTCGAATCCCGTAAAGCAGAGGCTGAGCGTATCCGTCAAAAGTACACTGGTCGTATTCCTGTTATTTGCGAGAAGGTGGACAAGAGCGACATCCCCAGCATCGACAAGCGGAAGTATCTCGTCCCTGCTGATCTCACTGTCGGCCAGTTCGTGTATGTTATTCGCAAGCGTATTCATCTCGACGCTGATAAGGCGATTTTCCTTTTCGTCAACGATGTTTTGCCTCCAACCTCGTCGTTGATGAGCAGCATTTATCAGGAGCACCAGGACAAGGATGGCTTCCTATACTTCACCTACTCTGGCGAAAACACATTCGGTGCTGAGATGCACAAGCTGGACTTCTGAGTTTGGGGATTCCCGGAACAGTAAACAGCGCTGCTTCTCACTTAGTAGTTGTTAGAAGTACTCCGTTTTAAATAAATATTTCGAGTTCGAGTACCCGAGGGTCGTGTATGGAGGCTTGCGTGGCTTTATCAAATGACCTTGATCTTATCAACAAATTGATAAAAGAGTGTTTAGAGAATGAAGAATCAGATTGATTTTGGTATGCTTTGGGTTAGCACAACATTTTCGGTCACGATTGGCGTCACTCCTTAGCTGACTACGGAATGTGATAGGTTCTAGAGTATCGATGTCCATTCAGTCTATCTACCAACCTTGACCCATCCAGCGCAAGACTCTGATAAGAGTCTATGCCTGTCATAACAATCATTCTTTGAGGTTTAGTCTTATCGACATGTCTAGCACCCTGACGAGCCATCCGAACGAGCCGCTAATGTGATGTGTTAATCTATATAAATATGTACTGTTCTTCGCAAACAACAGGCTTCGAGCCTTCTAGTGTTCCTTGCGCTTTTTGGCCCAAGAACTACTGGACCACCAAGCGGCTACGGTGACGGCAAACCCCCACAGGAACAACTTGTCGCGAGAGTTTATTTTGTCACCGCTTTCGTGCTCAGGTTCATGTGAGTGATCGCCGAGAGACGATGAGCCAAACTCCGTGTTCATGGAAGATACAGGCTTCTCGCCGGAAACGACGTGGACGCCACCAGGCGTGGCACCGGCATCGGCCGCCTTGGGCTTCGGGGTATAATCAACAACTTTTTCGGGCGCCGAATAAGTAGCGTCCGGGGGCACAGCAATTTTGAAAACACCCTTAGCGGGCTCAGCTTCTTTCTCGGGTAGCTTGAAGTAATCAATTGTGGAAGCATCACCTTTGGCTTGTGCCACTGCCGAGCTAGAAAACTGTTTTTTGGCTTCGAAGGAGGTGATACGGGATACAAGCTCAGCTTTGCGGCCAGTGACTCTCAAGCCTCTGGCCTTGCACTCTTGTTTGAGAGCGTTGACCGTGAGAGCAGCGTACTGCTGCTGCTGGTTGGCGATAAGATGGGACGGCTTCGAGGTCTTGGCCGAGGTATGAAGGCTAGACTTCAGTGATGGTAGGGAGCGAGCGCTGCGAAGCGAACGGAGGGGCAACGACATTTGTGGATGGTTGGGGATAGCAACGAGAGTGTATAGATGAAGGTGAGAAGCCCAATGTTTTCGAATCACACAGCCATATACCGGTCCTTTCAGGGCTAGGGCACAAGCCGGGCACAATTTATGTGTTATGATATAACCCAGTTTGGCCAATCTCAACTTGATCAATACAGGCCACACCAGCCATCCAAATGCTTTATTGCTTTCGAAGGCAGACCCATGACTGCAATATTCAATAAAACTCTGAGATGTCGGTCTAAGTAATTGATTTTCGATTTTCGAAAGATCGGGCTATTTCTTAGAGGTGTAATTCTATGTAGTATCTACAGTGCCAGCTCCTACTTCCAATCGTTTATTGTAGCCGAGATAACTTGGTCAAGGTTCTGTTGTATCACCGCTTGAAAAACGCGATTGCCGACCTTCAGGTTCCCGTAAGTCCAGCCCACGATCTGATCTTTGTATTGTGATCCATCATGAGCAGAAGCGGGCCATTGCTGTTCGGTAAATTCCCCCTCCTATCTGTGCCCTAGCCCACCGGTAGCCCGTACTTGAACAGTTCTCCGCCATTCGTTACGTCAGACTTCCACTACACAAAATGGTTTCCGCTGTCGCAGTTATTCGTGGCGACTCTAACGTCAAAGGCACTATCAAGTTCGAGCAGGCCAGCGAGTCTGACCCGACCACCATTACCTACGAGATCTCGGGTAACGACGCCAACGCTCAGCGTGGTTTCCACATCCACGCTTTCGGTGATAACACCAACGGTTGCACCTCTGCCGGCCCCCATTTCAACCCCTACAACAAGAACCACGGTTCTCCCGAGGCCGAGGATCGCCACGTCGGTGATCTCGGCAACATCAAGACCGATTCAGACGGTCTTGCCAAGGGTACTATCACGGACAAGCACATCAAGCTTATTGGTGAACACTCGATTGTCGGCCGCACTGTTGTTGTCCACGCTGGTGTTGACGACCTGGGCCAGGGCGGCCACGCTGAGTCTCTCAAGACTGGCAATGCTGGCGGCCGCAACGCTTGCGGCGTCATTGGCTTCTCTTCTTGACTATCTCACCTATGACCTGGCCTTATATAACATGACTTGTTTGATATCGGGCCACGGCCAGTTCGTGCTCGCAGGGATCTAATCTACTCGTGTCACATATAGTGAGCATAGCTTCTGAATATAGTTGGATATAACTCGATAATATATTTGTTTCAAGCATCAGTTGCACGGGCTTTCCCGCGCAAACGAATTGAGCCAACCAGCGGCGCCGACACCGTTACCACACGTGACCGCTATAGCAACTTGTGGTTTTCGGTTGGGCGCGTGGTCAGCTGCGCAGGAGCAGCCACGGCTTACCCGGATGACTTGTATTAGGTAATAGACTAAACAAACCGCCAGACCCATGTTGTATTACCCCTCCTTATCAACCTTTCTTAAGCGACGTTAAACTACAGAGCTTGCGGCGATTGCCAGCCCCTAGAGAACCTCTCTGTGCTCAGATCGACTAGGCCAGAATTCTCCTTGGGCAATGACTCTGCTTAGCAGATTCAGGCAGTTCCGAGGATCGCGCCGACGGCGAAAAGCCAAATCTTCGAGGCCTCTGCCAACTCAGACGGCCCCGCCCCATTCAACAAATATACATAACTTCGAAGGATCAGAAGCACTAAAACCTGTTGTTGATGCTCCACTCTGCTCGGACCTCGACGAGAACGAAGTTGACCACCACCTTGAGCACTCAAGCGTAGTACATTCGAGTTCATCTGAAATGCAATATGCTCTCCCCGACACCCCTGCCCAGTCGCACTCCAGTCACTCAGATATACACGGGCTATTGTCGTATAAGACTCCGTTTTTGTGTGAAGGCTCTGTGATCTCGTATTCTCCCGCTCTTTCGGATGTGTTCTACTCGGCCTGCGAAGGCGAGCAACAGCACGAGGTGCGATATTCGGCGCTGCTAGCTGATACTGCTTCGGAGTCGGACCAATACTCAGAGGATACGACAATCACGCATGTGGATGATGGTTTGAACGCCTGGGGATTACCAAAGTTTTTGTTCCCCGACTCTGCTATCACATCCCCGCAAACTAAATTAAATTCGGAAGTGCTTCTGGACGGCGACTTGTCGGCAATGCCTTTCGGGCCTCTGGACTCCACGGCCAGCCTGGCCCCTGCAACCAAGTCACTGAGCAAGCTTCAGAAACGACTTTTGCAAATGTTTGTGGTATTTTATTTCGTTCGCGTTCTGCGGCGTTGGGAATACGTACCCACGAGATACCAGACCAAGCTTCAGGCCCAGGCTCAGGCTCAGGCTCAGGCTCATTCTCGCGGCATATTCGCTGCTTGGTTTTAACATGCGTCTTGCACCATTTATTATATATTCATGTTTATTCTATTTCGTTATTAAAAATTTTATTGATATTTGAAACTTGTAGTGGCCGCAGATCTTCTGCATCGCCCTGGCTTTGTCTAACATTGAAAATCTCTCTGACTAATGTTGGCATTTCAGAACTGAGATCCCGGCAAATTTGTTAGCTTCGTCATGTTAAAGTGGACCAGTTCACGGCCGGCTCGCGGCTGGAGCTCAGCCATCAGAGTCCTGGCCCGAGCAAAATCTGGGTATGTCGCACCAGGTGGTAGATCTAGTCTGCCAAAAAGAATTCCCACAAAGCTGCAGCCCGGTGAAACGCGTGCCCCCGTATACCACAAGTTTGAGCAGACGGTCGAGCTCAGCGATGGATCTACTGTGGCTCGTCGCACAGTTTTTCCCAGAGCTGAGTGGACCTACGTCTCAGATCAGCGCAACAACCCGCTGTGGAACCCCTCTAAGCCCAATCTTCGCGCGATTGAGCTGGATGCCAGCGGAAGACTCGCTAAGTTCAAGAAGAAGTTTGCTGGCTTTGACACCGACGCTGATGCGGAAGCTACCGCAGACGATCTTGATGATTTGATCTCTGATGGTGCAGTCCAAATTACCACAGGACGTTTGCATCAAGCTGCCAAGAAGAAGGGCAAGAAGAAATGATCTTGATCAATAACACCGAATGTCTATATGTATATATTTGAGCACCACCTACAAGGGCTCGCAAAATTCATCCATCTACAAGGGTTGCCAAAGCGTTGTGAACCACATGAGGATTCAGCAGATGCCGTTTAGCGGTGGTTTTTTTCGAGGCAGGGCCCACTACAACTGGGAAATAGCCTTCCTTTCTATCTTGATCGTTCACCGCTCTAAACATGTCCTCGTCAGTAGTGTCGTCGCCCATGACAAGCACGAAATCAGGTTGTTCGGGGGCATCTCGGAAAATGGATCGAACGATCTCTCCTTTGTTAAACATGCGAGGTCTAATCTCAACATTCGCTTTGCCGGCCATGACGTCAACGGGATATTTTGAAGCCACTGTCAATTCAAGATATGCTCGCAGATGAGAGGCCTGGAATGCACCAAAGACTGGGTCGGCGCGACGGTAATGCCAAGTAATGGCCACTTTTTTCTTCTCTATTGTTGACCCCTGCGTGCGTTCGGTATAATTTTGAAGCACTTCGAATACACCGACCTTCCAGCTGTTGTCCATCTGTGAAGCGAGATCTGTCCAACCGTCGTCCCCGGCTTTGAACACAAAGCACCCATGCTCTGCGCTCATGTTAATGTTGTACTGGCTGAACCATTTGTCCAGGAATTTTTGATCCCGCCCACTGATTATCCACACCTCATTTTTGGGATCGTCACAGAGTTTTCTCAGGATTTTTTTGAACCTGTCACTTGGAATGGCAGCCTCAGGATCCTTCACAATAGGCGTCAACGTACCGTCGTAATCAAATAGGAACAATCTTCTCTCAGCTTTGTCGTAGGTTTTCTTGAGTTCATTCAGCTCGAGTTCAGGAGTTGAGCTGGTGCTCTCATGTTTGAGCTCGTGACGAAGAAGAAGGCTCATACAGCTTTGAATCCAGACTGGCACTTGGTATTTTGCGGCAATCTGGAACAGTTCAAACCTCTTTTCTGTGAGCAACGCATCATTGATTGCTTCAGCAACTTGGAATCCATCGTACGGATTAACCTTGATAGCATCGTCAAATAGCATGGCGATGCCCATAAATTCGGATAGAATCACTGGTCTCTGACGATTTCTTTGACAGGTAATATATTCGAAAGCTGCGTGGCTTGCAGCATCTCGCACAGAGGTGAAAATTGCTAAGTCGGCGATACTCAGCAGAGAGAGATACTCGTCCTGCCTGATATGCCGCGTATAGTGTTGCACTGGCAGAAAATGTATTGTGCCGTAGGTTCCATTAATATGGGATATAATTTGGGCCACTTTCTTCTCAAGCTTTGGAGAGGTATCGTACCCGGATGTAGTGATCTGTACGAGTACAACCTTGTCTCGCCATTGGGGATAGTTTTCCAGGAAAAATTCGAAAGCCTTGAGTTTTTGCACGATTCCCTGAACGCTATCAAGTTTGTCTCTTCCCACTATCACCTTTTTACCAACGTACTGTCGCTTGAGCTCCTTCGCAAGTTGCTGTACCTGATCGCTGTCCAGCTGTTCTGCAATCGAGACTGTGTCAATACCTATTGGTAGTGAATAGCACCCGACTATGCGCCCATCAGTTTGCAAGTTATTGCCTGTGTGCTCGATCCCTACAATACGCAGGCTAGCCGATACGAAGTGTCGGACATATGAGTCGCTTTGGAACCCCACCATTGTGGCGCCCAGCATGCCTTCCAATAGACTCAATCTCTGCGGTATGCAACGCAAAAATTCTGAGGATGGAAACGGCGAATGAACATAGAGAAAGATTTGAGCATCTGGTAGCTCTTGACGGAGATAGTTTGGGAGAAGAAGGAGGTAGAAATCATGAATCCATATAATATCACCCTTTTTGTAGTTTTTAATGACCTTCTCCGCATAAATTCGATTGAGCTCCATGTACCGCTCGAATTCATAAGACTCACGACTAAACATGTCGTCAGAGACTGATTGGATGTAATGGAAGCAGGGCCAAAGTACATGCTCCGCGTACATACGCCAATTGACCGAAGAGTCAAGCCAAACTGGCTCTACCTTTGACTTGCATCGATCCTCCAGCTTATTTTGTGCCTCCGCCTTTTCTGTGTCCGTAATGGGGCTTTGGCCGTCTTCATTTTCGATCTCGCCTGGCCAGGCGATAAGCAGAGATTCCCAAGCATTGTGCGTTGTAAGTCTGCTAATGGTTGCGTAGAGTGACGAAAGTCCTTTTCTGGTGCGGGTTTCGAGCTTTCCATCGGGCCTTCGATAGAGAATCTCACTAAAATTGGTCGTTACACTGATAACACGGCCGCTTACTTCTGCGCCCTGCTCTCGTGCTGCCTCAGGAGATGCAAAGATCTTATCGCAAGTGTAGTCCTCACTTTCGAGCCCACTAGTGGTTGATTGTCTTTGTTTGTCCTTAACATAACCCGGGTCCACGAGCTGGCCCAAGTATGGTGTCTGATGAATGTAGTCCATCAGTCTTACCGCTGAATCGCGTGTTACGTGAGGGCGACAAGTCACCTAGAGCTTAAAAGGCCGGTATCTCCTACGAACTGAGTTTCCGCAGTGATCTTAGCTTAAGGTACGGCTATTATATTTCCGGTCAAATTATGGGGTAGGAATCGAATTCAAAGTTTGGAATGCCAAGGTCTTCAAAATTTTCATCGAGTCTATGATGGTTCCTTTACGGTAGGAAATTAGCTGTCGCACAATCACCAACTTGATTTTCCAGACCTTCCAGCTTTAGAAATTAGCAGCTTAGAACTAAAAATCAAAATCAACCTCAATACCAGAATTGAACCATAATGGGTTTTATTTATGCGGCTAGAATTGGAAATCGAAAGATTTGCAAGGATCGTACATTGCACTCCGTGTCTTGCAATCTCGCTTGCATTCGAATATTCAAGATTTGAAAGGGAGCTCCATCTATGAGATGCGGCTGTATCAGGGATGGCTTGTCTAGATTTCAAAGTGGTTCGGATCACGGACTATATTTGAGGGGGAGTATATCTCAATTTTCGAATACTTTAAGATGTCTCGCCTCATCCAAATCGAGGGTCATGCAGCGGCCTGCATCCGCCAAGGCAGGTCCTACGCGCACCGGTAGATTAGGTTCCATCTTGGGGTGTACCAGCAAGTATTTTAGTGGAGGCCGAATAGCAACTATCAAAATACATAATTATAAATAGTGTGAGTTATCCGGTTGCCATCAACCTCCCGAACTGCATGGCAACCAGCTTCTCACGCGCTTTGCCTTCATTCAACGGGCGTGATGCAGTATATATGCAGGGCGTAGTTTGGTTCAATCTGGGGTTCAACAAACAACATGACGGTGGCGCGAGAGACGCTAATGATTGAATATTCAAGTTAAAATGGAACGATAGCTTCACAAAAGCGTAAAGCGTCTTCACCATGCCGCCTGATCCTCACGCAAATGGAACTTTCTGCTGCAGATAAACTACCATTCTACGAAATCAACTCTTTTTCGCCATGCGCCCGAGCGAAACAATTAGGTACCAATCAATAGATGCTCAAATATCAACAAGAACATGGAATAATGCTGGAGCCCACTGTTTTTTTGGTCTCCGGAGGGAGCCTTTGCGTATGCAGGCTACTGCACAGCCCCCCGGGGTCTCCGCTGTCTCAACCTCCACTTACAGGGGGTATAATTGCGAGAACATCACGATATGACAAATGTACATCACTGTCCGAGGAAACATACTCCAAATTAAGGCTGAACACAGATCGACTGAGTAGCTCGGGACAGTGATACATTTCCAATAATTTATTCTTTAGCTTCGACAAACTTGTAGCAGATATATGCTCCTGGCGTTTTCCAGTTATATCTACCAGCGGACCATAGTATTCCACTGTGCACATGCTGAGAATTGCTAAAGCAAAACAGGCCCCGAGATTATGCTGCCGAAGCGAGAACGACGGATAACAATACTTAGTCACACGCCTCGGAATCTGCCTTAGAGGTTTCGCCGCCGTCGGAAGACGCCGTCGGAGCCTGGGAGGGCTAGGGTGTGTCTTATCCAGTCCTATGATTGGTCTCGGAAGCTGATAACGAGCTTTAAGCGCGCTTCATTTTCACACCAGGGTTTCCTAGCCCTTATGCATGATAAAGAGTTTGGCAAATAAAGACTTCGAGGACCCCCGCTAAATCGAGAAACAGCATCACCTACTTTCCTGAAGAGCTCAACATCTGGAATCCAAAAACTTTTCAACAACATGACTCTTGGTTGGTCTATTGCGGAGTGGAAAGCACACCAGCTGCAGTCCAACGAAGAAGCGCTCCAAGCTTTACTGAAGCTCGTTAGCGGCCTCAAGGCCGACAAAGTCGAGAGCCCCGAGTGGATCCACGTTGCTACCGAAGCTGAAATTCGCCGTCAATGGGCAGATTTGCAAAAGATTGACAATGCCAAAGAGCTTGCTCTTTATGGTGTACCATATGCAGTCAAAGACAACATCGATGTGAAAGACATGCCTACATCGGCTGCGTGCCCTGCATTTGTACGCCTGGCCGATTCGGACGCTGTAGTGGTCGAGCAGCTGCGTAAGGCTGGTGCGATTGTTATCGGCAAAACAAATCTTGACCAATTCGCTACCGGCTTGGTAGGCACACGATCACCTTACGGCATTCCGTCTTCCGTGTTTTCTAAAGACCACGTTTCGGGAGGCTCGAGCTCGGGTTCCAGTGTAGTCGTGGGTAAAGGTATCGTACCTTTTGCACTCGGTACTGATACTGCGGGCTCCGGGCGCGTTCCTGCTGCCCTCAATAACCTGATCGGTGTCAAGCCAAGCGTGGGTTTGTGGAGCACATCTGGTGTTGTCCCAGCATGCAAGTCATTGGACACAGCTACTGTTTTCACACTCAATCTAGAGGATGCTCAGACTGTCCTCGACATTGGAATTCATTACGATGCTCTCAATCCCTATGCTCGTGAGCTTCCAGCTGAGCCCAAAATCTCTTACGGTCGTCGTCCAATTCTGGGTGTACCTCTCGACAGCCAGCTCGAGTTCTATGGCGACTCTGAGAATCAAGAGCTATTCAAAAGCGGCGTCAACCGCTTGCGAGAGATTGGCGTCGAAGTTGTTGAAGTCGACTGCTCTGATTTGTTCAAATTAGCGAAGCTTCTCTACGAGGGCCCCTGGGTCGCCGAGCGATACCATGCCTGTCGTGGCTTCATTGACGAAAAGCTCATGGACCCCACTGTCTATCAGATTGTCAAAGGCGCGGAGGGCGCGACCGCGATCGAAGCATTTGACAAAGAGTATACCCGTCAAGAAATCAAGAAGGCTGTTCGCGCGAAATTGCTGAGTTATCTTGATGGCTTCGTTATGCCAACTTGTCCTTTGAACCCTACCATCAAAGAGGTCCAGGAAGAGCCGATTGCCGTCAACTCGAAGCAAGGCACCTACACAAACTTCGTCAACCTTGGCGACTTCTCTGCGCTCGCCGTCCCCAATGGATTCCGCAAGGACGGTCTTCCAGTGGGTTTGACATTCCTCGGTGAGGCATGCGACGACTTTGCTCTGCTCGACCTGGCAAAGCGATTCTTGCCCAAAGAGAGACTCGTGGGAAACACCGGTCGCAAGATCACAGATCAGCTGGATACAGTACATGACACTGCCATCGAACTCTGCGTTGTCGGTGCGCATCTTTCGGGTATGGTTCTTAATTGGCAGCTGCGTGAGGTCGGAGCTACCATGGCCTACAAGGCTCAAACTGCATCGTCGTACCGTCTCTTTGCATTGGATACGACGCCTCCCAAACCGGGCCTGGTTAAAGTTGAGGAGGACGGTGCTGCCATCGATGTAGAGGTGTGGAGCGTGCCGAGATCACAGTTCGGCAAGTTCATTTCGATGGTGGGTCCGCCTCTGGGAATTGGCAGCGTTGAGCTAGCCAATGGCAAAGTCGTGAAAAGCTTCATCTGCGAGCCTTATGCGGTTAAGGGTGCCAAGGATATCACCAGCTACGGTGGCTGGCGCTCTTACATTGCTGAGAACCGTATCGGTCTTCCTTTCCAGACTGTTCTGGTTGCGAACCGTGGCGAGATCGCTGTACGTATAATTCGCACTTTGAAAAAGCTTGGTATCCGATCGGTGGCAATCTATTCCGAAAGCGACCGGTACGCACAACACGTTCTTGACGCCGATGATGCCGTTGACTTGAAGGGCGTTTCTGCGGCCGAGACTTACCTGTCTTTGCGTAAAATTATTGATGCATGCAAGTCGACAAATGCACAGGCAGTCATTCCTGGCTACGGCTTTTTATCGGAGAATGCGCAGTTTGCGGATCTTTGTGGAGAAGAAGGCATCATTTTCGTGGGCCCCAGCGGTGACGCGATGCGCCAGTTAGGCTTGAAACACTCGGCCCGTGAAATTGCTCGTGCGGCCGGAGTTCCGCTTGTACCTGGTTCTGGCCTTGTGGATACTATCGATGAAGCTCTTGAGATTGCCAACGAACTGAAGTATCCGGTGATGGTAAAATCTACCGCTGGCGGAGGTGGCATCGGCCTGCAGCGTGTGGACAACGACAACGAGCTGCGTAAGGCATTTGTGACCGTGAAGCACCAAGGTCTGGCCTATTTTAATGACGACGGAGTCTTCCTAGAGACATTTGTCGAGGATGCACGACATGTTGAGGTCCAAGTTTTCGGAGATGGCCGCGGCAATGCTATCGCTGTTGGCGACAGAGACTGTTCGCTTCAGCGCCGTAACCAGAAAGTCATCGAGGAAACGCCGGCGCCAAACATTCCCGACGAAACTCGTGCCGCGCTCCGGAAGAGCGGTCGTGACTTGGCAGCCAGCATGTCGTACAAATGCGCTGGAACTGTTGAGTACATTTTCGATGCTAAGCGCAACAAGTTTTATTTCTTAGAGGTTAACGCACGCCTCCAAGTCGAGCACCCTATCACCGAGATGACTAGTCACTTAGATCTTGTTGAGTGGATGATTCTTGTAGCCAGCGACCGCGCACCTGATTTTAACCAGGAAATTCCCTGCGATGGCGCGAGTATGGAAGCTCGTCTATATGCAGAGAATCCTGTGCGTGGTTTCGTTCCATCCCCTGGCCAGATCACCGAGGTGACGTTCCCAGAGTGGGCTCGTATCGATGGCTGGGTATCGAAGGGCTCTACCATCTCGACGGAGTTCGATCCTACCGTCGCCAAGATTATTGTGCACGGGAAGGATCGCGCGGAGGCGTTGGCGCTCCTTAACAAGGCGCTGAACGAGACCGTTGTTTCAGGTGTAGTTACGAACTTGGACTATCTCCGTTCTGTTGCTTCCTCTCAGATGTTTGCCGAGGCCAAGATGTTTACCAAGGTCCTCGATTCGTTCGTTTACCATCCCAAGGCCATCGAGATTGCTGCTCCTGGTGCATCTACCACGATTCAGGACTATCCTGGTCGCGTCAAGCTGTGGCATATTGGTGTGCCCCCGTCCGGTCCCATGGATAGCTATGCTCACCGTGCGGCTAATTATATTGTTGGCAACCACGAGAGTGCTCCAGCAATTGAGTCAACGCTTACTGGACCCAGTATCATTTTCCACCACGACAGCACGATCGCAATCACCGGTGGTTCTTCTCCAGCAACCTTGGATGGTGAGCCTGTCAAACTTTGGGCTCCGATCGAGGTCAAAGCCGGTCAGAAGTTGGTTGTCGGCAAGCTTACGTCTGGATGCCGTTCGTACATTGCCATTCGTGGAGGCATCGATGTACCTGAGTATCTGGGATCGCGCTCCACTTTCGCTCAAGGTCTCATCGGTGGTTACAATGGCCGCGCGCTGAAGTTCGGTGATGTGATTCCGCTTGGACAGCCTGAGCTTTCTTCGTGCACCATTCAGGCGCCCATTGCCGAGCCTTCGCAGTTCCCAGTGGAGTTGATCCCTGACTACAGTAAGACCTGGAAGATTGGCGTAACTTGTGGTCCACATGGTGCTCCCGATTTCTTCAAAAAAGAGAGCTACGATCAGTTTTTCGAAACTGAGTGGAAGGTGCACTACAACTCGAACCGCTTCGGTGTGCGCCTTATGGGCCCCAAGCCTGATTGGGCACGTACCGATGGCGGAGAGGGTGGCTTGCATCCCAGTAATGCGCACGACTACGTGTACTCTCTGGGTGCCATTAACTTCACTGGTGATGAGCCTGTGATCCTGGCATGTGATGGACCTTCACTTGGCGGTTTTGTTTGCCCTGTCGTCATCGTGGAGTCCGAGCTATGGAAAGTTGGACAAGTGAAACCTGGCGATGCTATTCAATTTGTGCCCATTGGTCTAGAGACCGCTGGCGCCATCCGTGAGGCCGTCAAAGCTCGTGTCAACGGTAAGAACGTGGCCTTACCTGAGCTTAAGAGCGAGCGCACTTCGCCCATTATCTACAGTGCTGAAGCCAGCAAAACCGCGCCCAAGATTGTTTATAGACAGGCCGGTGATCGCTACATTTTGATTGAGTACGGCGAGCAGTTGATGGATTTGAATGTCCGCTTCCGCGTGCACAGCTTGATGAAGTCGACCCTAGAGAAAGTTACCGGTGTTGTTGAGATGAGCCCGGGTGTTCGAAGCGTGCATCTTGAGTACGACCCTGAGCTAACGTCGCAAGCCGATCTGCTGAAAGCTCTTCTAGCCAACGAGGCCAAAATTGATAGCAGCAAAACTTGGACTGTTCCCTCGCGAGTTCTTCGTTTGCCTTTGGCATTCGAGGACAAAAAGACCCTTTCGGCGGTCACTCGTTACGAGGAAACCATTCGTAAGGAGGCGCCATGGCTCCCTAACAACGTGGATTTCATCCGGGACGTAAACGGTCTCTCTGACCGCAATGAAATTCGTTCTATGATGTACACTGCCCGCTTCATGGTCCTTGGTTTGGGTGACGTCTATTTGGGAGCGCCCTGCGCTGTTCCTCTTGATCCTCGCCACCGCCTGCTTGGAACAAAATACAACCCTTCACGTTCTTGGACCCCTAACGGTACTGTGGGTCTCGGTGGCATGTACATGTGCATCTACACCATGGAATCCCCAGGTGGCTATCAACTCATTGGCCGAACTGTTCCTATCTGGGACAAGCTTTGCTTGAATGAGACGTCCGAGAACGGTGAGCCCTGGTTGCTTTCCGAATTCGACCAGATTGAGTACTATCAGGTCACGGAAGACGAGCTTGAAGGCTACTGTCGCCAAGTCGAGCTCGGAAAGTACAAGCCTGAAGTTATTGAGTCGACTTTCGACATGGCCGACTACGAGCAGTTCCTCACAGAAAACGCCGACAGCATCAAGGCTCACAACGACAAGCTGCAATCGCGTCTTGGCGAGTTTGCCGAGATCATTGCGGCAAGCGATCGCAAGCTTGAGACTACCGCGGTCAGTGTCGATACCGATAGCTTCTCTGATACCGCCCAGCTTGTCTATGCCGAGGTGACCGGTCGTTTCTGGAAGTCGCTGGTTAATGAGGGTGATACTGTTAAGCAGGATGATGCCATTGTTGTACTTGAGGCTATGAAGACTGAGATGATGGTGAACGCACCTGTTGCTGGCAAAGTGTTCAAGATCATTCACAAGAATGGTGATATGGTCGAGGCTGGCGATCTTGTAGCAGTCATTGAGCCTTAGTTTAGGTTGTGAAAGTCGTAAAATCCATTTTTTTTTTTAATTTCGCAGAAGTATTGATCTCAAATCTTGAAATTCGAATAGTCTAGATACTAGTGGCTGCGACGCATGGCAGCAGCACCAGAGTCATCTGCAATTTCCGAGCTTCTTAAGAATGAGAGATAATTCAGAACCTATAAATTCAGTAGTCGTGACTTAGCCTAATTTTCACTAAACATCAGTAAACTCACAGACTGCCAGTTCCCCGTTTTGCCTAAATCAGACACCGTCGCATGAGCTTACTTAACATGTCACAACCGGCGCCCAAGAAGCTGAAAACTGAGGTGCGCCGCTTGGACGGCATGCAGCGCGAGCTGTACTCGCTTTTGGGTGAGAATACACCGCCAGTTTTGGTGACACAGGGCTCACAGAATTTCAAAAGCAAGCCCGACTGGCGCCAATCCGTGGTTCCTTGGGTTCGTGTCGCGTTCGAGAACAAAGCTCGTTCTGACAACTTGGCTCTGAGCCATTGGGTACGCGGTTCCGCAACTGAAAGCTTGGAACAGGAGCCTTACAAGTTTGCAAAATATGACACAAAGGCCGAGACCCCAAACTGGACCGACGAGGATTATCAGCTATTTATGAACGACGACTGGTCGATCGAAGAGACACAGTATCTTTTTGAGCTTTGCCGATTGTACGATCTCCGCTGGCTTGTGATTCACGACAGATATGACTACACATCTTCACTCGAGGGCCAGCCCAGTGTGCCACGTCTTGTGGAAGATCTCAAGGCTCGCTACTATGAGGTGTGCACAGCGCTGCTCAAGAAAAGCTCGTACCTTACACCTGCTGAGGAAGACACGCTGGAACAGATGAAGTTCAATAAAGAACACGAGCTCCAGCGTAAAGCGCATCTGGAGCGACTGCTTTCGCGGACACCCGCTGAGTTTGCTGAGGAGGAGGCTCTAGTACTGGAGAGTCGTAGACTCGAGGCGGCTGCAGAGCAGCTTTTCCGTGAACGGGCTAACTTGCTGGCGCTACTTGAAGTCCCTTTCGCAAGCGGTGCAGTAGCTCAGTATCAATCTAGTCAGGGAATTGCCCAGTTGCAGCAGCAACTCTTAGCAGAGAAGACACGAATCAGGTCAGCGCGTGATCCTGCTACTGAAGAGCGGCAATCAGGTACTGCTGGGCCAGGCTCAGGAACTGCTGGATCGAATTCTAGTGCTGCTGGTGTTGGCTCAAATTCGAGCGCTGGGTCGCGGCCAGGCTCGAGTCAGCCTGACGACAAACGCCTAGCTGGCGCACAACTGGTTCAACAGCTCCTGGGCAAGAAGCTCACCTACAAAGAAGAGGCAGCCTACGGTATCACGTTTCACGACAAATTATCGGCTGGGCTCCATTTAAGGGGTGGCAAGTTGGCGACACCCAAACAGTCGATTTTGTCAAAGGTTCAGTCAATTTTCAACGAGCTAAATTTGCCGCTGCGGCCAGTGATGCCTACAGCCAAGGTTGTGCAAAAGCATGACTCACTCGTTCAAATGGCATCTGTTCTGCTAGAGTCCAAGAAAATCATGGACAAGCTTGAGGCGGAAATAAAAACGCTTTCTGAAACCAGCAGTGCTTGAGCTTTGGGCTGGTGTACGGAGAAGGGACCTCGGACGGGACTAGATAGGTGCTTCCACTCAAGAACCGAGATTTATTTAAGTGGCGCGAACGCATAACGTTTTCGTGAATAGAAGTTGTTATTTTTTTCGCCCCGAAACAATTCATAGGAAATTATCACGATTAATTAGGATTGGCTCGCTCAAAGATTATGTTCTTGTGATGTTGCTCGAGACTCCGGTCTCAACGTTCCTCGAGCGAGATCTGTGCCTACCTTTTTCTACCAACGAACCATGCCGGCCACCTCCTTCGTCTTCGCCACTGCTACATACCAAAATGTGACACTCTCGAATATGATTCATCCATGACTATCGGCCATCTCTCAGGGCTCGGTTCCGCTCAAGTATAACATGGTTTCGCAATATAATGTCCCATTTAGGCAATTGTCATTTGGAAGCTGGCTATCATAGCTAATCTACCTCAAATCTAACATTATTTCGCAACTTAATGTCCCATTCAGGCAATAATAAATTGAAGGCCGGCCCTCAGAGCGGGTCGGGTTCGAGTGTAACATTGTCTCACGTAAGATAACTATACATTTGGGTGGGGGTGGGTTAGAAGCTTCAGGTCAATACGTTTTACGTAGTCTGTTTCCGAGGCCGCTTAATCTCAAAAATCTCTGTCCCTGGACCTCGTCTACTTTTGAATGAATCAAGTCTTGGGAACTTTTTGGCCGCCGCAGAAACTCAGCTGTTCTGTACTTTGGCCTTCAAACGGAGGTCATTTTTCGGTAAACAATTCCCAATTTCAGCGTACACGTTTGAAACTGTCATCGCTAAACCTGAGCTTAGAGGACATTTGTGGAGGCGAGTTTGCGATCTATCACGTGACAGCAAATCTCGCCGGCGTTACCTCCCACAAAGATTGCTCTTGGTATCTGCTTGTGGGTGGTCCAGAGGGAAGAAAACGTTAGGAGCGCGTCTCGTCGGGGATATTTGAAAGAAAGTAGTAAATTTGCGAGTATAACGAGCTAAAATCCAAGTAGATATACCATTGGGTGCGAAACAGCTCGATTCTACAGGGGCCTGAATCGCGCACACGTTGTTTAGCAACTATGCTCAATGCATCCACTTGCAGCCGCATGCATCAATCCCGTAAGTGTAGGCCTATATAAAGAGGGGCTCTATACCCAATTAGGTCCTCTCCCAATCGCAACCATTAAAGATGTCTTTCGTCGTTTCTGAGAAGTTCCCCTCCATTGCTCCCTCCGCCATTGCCGTTGGCACCGTGTACACTCACGCTACCTCCTTCATCATCTCTCGCCCCATTTTCGGTGCCCTCTACCAGAAGGCCCGTGGCAACAACGCTGAGAACGTCGCTAAGAGCGAGGAGGCTGCTACCGCTGCTGCCACCTACGGCTCCTCTTTGGTCTCTTCAAGCGCCCAGGCCTACGCTGTTGCTGCTCTCCTGAAGCTCACTGGTGTCGCTTCTTACAAGGCCGCCTCCATCCTCGGTACTTTGCTTTTCGCCATTACCACTGGCCCTCAGCTTGTCAACGGCTTCCTGATCGAGAAGAAGAGCGTTGATGTCCTTGCTTCCCAGGGCATTGTCTCCCTTCTTGATACCGTTGGCCTCTCCCTGGCTCTCACTTGGTGGTCTAAGGGTAACCCCGTCCTTCGCCAGTAAATACGATTCTAGCTGATTCCTGGTGAACACGTAAAGTCTTGTGTTTATTTTTTTTTGAATAGTACATTGTTCACTATCGGAGTATCTCCAATTGAATAGTCAATGGTGCTCATGTAGGGAATAGGCTCATCGGGCCTGTCAGAAGCTGAAATGGGGCGAATTCCCTGAAAGGTAATTAGAGAAATCAATCATTGTTGACTTCATATTATGTACATTAATAGTTTTGACCGCTTTCGCTCCGCGTGGTAGAATCCAAGACAGCTGTACCTCTGAAAAGAGAAATCTATTGAAAAGCTCTTGTGAGTTTGTAGCCCACAGACAGAGCCGCCCCGAAAAGGCCTAGTTTGGCTGTCAATACTATGCCACTGAGCAACTTCGTCTGATAAGCATCCGCCGCCACTGCATCAGAGTATCGGATGTCTGCCCGAAAACTGATCATAGTGTATAGCGGCAGCCATCTGTCGCCCAGATTTCGACAAAGAAACCCATCGAGCCATTTGCGAATCAGAAACCCGCGCTTCGTGACGGAGTCACGCATCTCCACGTAGTTTTGCATACTCAAGTCGTTAATCGCATCCACATCTCGTTTGCGGTGGATAGAAAACTCGTTGAATGCTTCTGCGTGCGATGAGCAGCTGTCCAAACATTTTGAGAGCACGGCCACATCTTCGAGACCACAATTAAGGCCTTGGCCGTAGAAAGGCACCATACTGTGGGCCGCGTCTCCGAGGATCAAAACTTTATCTTCGAAGTTGAAGGGCTCGCACTTGATGCTCACCAATTTACCTCGAGGGTGGCGATAATATTTCTCCAGATTCTTTTCACCGATAATTTTGTGAGCGTCACAGAATTGTTCGGCAAAGAAGTTATTGAACTTGTCGAAAGTATCCAATTTCTCCAAAATGGCACGTGGGCAGAAGAGTGTGCCTGTGAACGAAGCGTCAGAGTTGGCCAGGGCGATGAACATGTAGTCTTTTCTTGGCCAGATATGCAGATAGTTAGGTGAGAAAACGGGATTGTTGTCAGAGCCCTTAGGAAGCGTCATCTCGATGTAATAGTGATCGATGTACTCCTGAGAGTAATTGAAATCCGTGAGCCGTTGCAAATGGGCGCGGACCTTCGAATAACTACCATCGCATCCAATGATTGTATCCACATTCGAATGGATTATATGCGAATCAGAGTGGTTAGTAGATGAGCTCGAGGAATTTCCCTGGACAGCTGAGTCTGAATTCATACCCTGCGACTCGGGAACGTTGAATATCAAAGTGCCTTCGGACACGGCTCTCAACGTGGTGTTGAACTCAAATGGGATATCTAGCTTCCTGGCTTCTTCCCTCAAAAGCTCATTCAACAGCTCACGAGAAATCGAGTGTATGCATTCGCCAAACACACCGTAGTTAACGCCACTCTGGGCGCCTGTAATGGAGTGAACCATGCGTCCTTTCATAGGTACGGAATTTGAAATGACTGTTTCAGCAATTTTCGTGTCCACTAGCTCCAAGGCCTGAATACCGCGGGCCGAGATTGCAAGGTTTATTGACCGCAGGCCACTCATGCTTTTCTCACTGCGAGCCTCGAACACCGCGACTTCATGACCACGTTTTTTAAGCATCATGGCAGCAAGACACCCAACTGGGCCAGCACCTATGACGGCACAGGATTTGCTGCCGGAATGCTCCCCTTCATGCATTGGAAATTTCATGGACCCTTCTATACCGCCTCTTCTAAGCGAAGCAAGAAGGTAAAGAGCTGCAGCTTGCGATGACTCTGATCTATCGTTGGTGGGACCACAGCTTTGACAGTTCCTGCCTGGGAGTTTTGGTTTAGGGGGTGGACGAGGGTGATCGAAATCCCAAGCCGGTTTTCTGTCATCATGAGCTCCAGCGAGTTGGAGGTGTCGGCAAGGTGCCTCGCGTTCCACGGGCCTTTGCTTTACGAAGCCAAGATTCTGCGAGTTTATGACCCTACCACACAAAGAGTTCAGCTGCGGACGCCTGCGTCGGAAGGCAATCAGCTCATCGTAGGCAGCGCCGAAGAGTACGAGGTACCGGGCGATATGCGTGAGGGCGACACGGCCGCGTTTTTTGTACACTATCGGGGCTGGAAGAGTACATGGGATGAGTGGATTGGCCAGGACCGCATTTTGCCGTACAACGACGAGAATTTGAAGACGCAACGCGAACTTAAGGCTTCGGCTCTGGCATCACAGAAGAAGAAGAAACGCGCAGGGGCCGAAAAAGACCCCCAGGAAAAGCCGGCTAAAGAGCCTAAGTCCAGAGAAAAAGATCGGACGGAGGTCTCGAGTAGTCCGACGCCGCACAATGACCGCAAAAGACGGTTCGAAGATGTTGAGAAAGACCCGTCCACTCCGCAAATCCGAATGAAAATGCCCTTGAATCTCAAGTCGCGGCTAGTTGACGACTGGGAACAGGTTACAAAAGAACGCCGACTTGTACCGCTTCCGCGCGAGCCCAACGTTGAGATGATTCTCGAGGAATACCTAAAACATGGACGCTCAGAGCTGCTAAACGACCACCCGGCCGACAAGGACGCCGAGATTCTCAACGAGGTCGTTTCGGGACTGAAACTATATTTTGACCGCTGTCTCGGCAGTCTGCTACTCTACAGATACGAGAGACGCCAATACTTTGAGCTGAGACAACGGGAATTCAAGTCGCGGCCGTTCATCGCTTCTAAAGTCTATGGAGTTGAGCATCTCTTGCGACTTCTTGTCACGCTGCCCAGCCTTATCGCTCAAACGTCAATGGATCCTCAGGCAGTCAGTGTGTTGCGTAAACAACTTGAAACATTCCTGAGGTGGCTTGCCACGAAGCACTCCTATTTCGTCAAGGAGTATGAGACGACTAACGGGCGATACATGTCCGAGACGAGACATTACAGCAGGTAATCCGATCTATATATTTGACACAGTTGGCTAACGTTGATAGAGTTCATATTACAGCGAAGGTGTTGTTTTGCGATAAATAAGGAGTGTCTTAATGAGACGGGTAAGTGGGCGGAAAATGCTCAGATAAAAAGCGGCAGATTGTTACTTTTAGAATGCGCTGGTCTGGTCTGGACAAAATTGGGGAAATCAAAAAGCGGAAATATGAGAATAGGGCGGTGTGGGAGTTAACCGACTCATAAAGGTGACTCCGGCGGCATGAAGTCGCCGTCGCTGCTCTCGTTGCTGGAAAGCGGACTGTGCATGGCCTGAGGGTAGATCTCGTGGAAGCCTAGATAGCTCTCGCTATCGATCGAGATTGCGCCGTTCGTGGTCATCTGCATAGCAACAAAATTGCGGCTTTGGTTGATGGTGGGCTTCGAGCATTCCTGGAGAATGTCGCGCGCCAGACTATCCAGCTCTTCGTCCTGAAACTGCCGCTTGCAGTACTCGTTGAAGCTCTTGGAGTGCGACCACGCTGTACTATCTTGGCTCTTGGAGATACGATGTTCTTCATTACTTGAGGCAGAGGAGGTGCTTTGGGAGTCCCAGATCCGGATGGTGCCGTCGTGCGCAGCACTGACCAGCTCGTCCTCGCGTCTGCCACTCCATTGTACCGACGAAACGGACTCTGTGTGGCCATAGTACGAAGTGAGAGGCTTGCTAGCACGGATATCCCAAACCTTGATGACATTAGAGGCATGGACGGCCGCTACCATGTTGTCGTTGATATGCGACCACTTAACAACCGACACGGGGTCCGAGTTTTCTTCGGGAGGAGACAGGCCGCTGCCGCCTTTGACTCTTATGTCGCGAATGGAGATACCTTTGCGACCACCTACAGCAATGATTCCATCGCGCTGGATACAAGCATCGAAGCATGATGCACCGCGGATTTTCTGGCGAAGCACAGGAACGTCACCCCGGACAGGGTTCCAAAGGAAAAAGTGCTCTGCACAAAGGGTCATCAAACTAGATTCAGCACAACACTTCCAACTTTTTTCACTGACGCACAAATTGCGGATCCGCATTGACGCCGATCCGGCAGCCGGAAGGTGATGAGCGTGATTGTACCTCTTGAGGACTTCGGCCGACTGCTTCGAGGAAGAAGCCAAGGAGTCGGGCAGCAGCGTCATGTACGCAAAACCGTCTTTATGCCCCGAAATAATGACATTACCCTGCTGGCCCAGCGAAGAATAGGGGCTAACCCAGGCAAGCGAGTGGATTCCGCCCAGACTCACAGTTTGGTGGTGGGTGATCGTTGGAGCTTGTGGGCCTCGTCTAGTTGCGTTAAGTTCATAGATGAACAAATTATTATTTCGGGCACCACTGGCGACTGCGCAAAAGCTTTCAGAAGGATGTACGGCTAGAGACGTGAGAAACTGGGTGGAGTCGGGCACTTTCCAGTAGCTCGAAGTGGCTGCAGATTCTGCGGCGAAGCTTTCAGTGGAATTTTTGAAGTCCAGCAGAGAGCTAAGGTCCGAATTCTCCGTGAGAGAATGGCTGAGAAGGCTCGAAAAGTCGAACTTGCTGTTCTGGCCTAAGAAATCAAAGTTGGCACTGTCAAAATCGTTGATCGCTGGTTTCGGGTATAGGTCTCGCTCCACTTCCATACTAAGTCTGGAGCAATCAGCGGCAATACGAACATCCGCGTTGGTATTGTCGTGCCGAAGCATGATTCTTGTGCGCAGATTGGTTGTTGCCAATTGAGAGGCGGGAGACTTTTTTGAGTACTTATACTAAGTTAGCTTAATTCCGCTGCATGACGCAAGTATCATGCATGACCGGGGGTTGGCTCCTTCCGGAAAGCGAAGAGTTGACCAGCCACCTTTATTTGCCGATGTCAATGGATGGGCTGGAGCATATAATCAACTCATAATACACCTTGAGCCGTATCTCCGTGAAAAGCACTCTTCACGGAAGGCATCACAGCGACAGTATGTAGCGACCGATAGGCCCTGATCCGTAGGTTCCCCTGTGCATGTACATAGACAATTAATCTGCATGAGAGCTAGCGCTACGTCGACCAAAAATATGACGAGCAGCTCAGAACTTCGTTGGCACTTCATTCATATAACTCATTATTGATTTGGATGACTGCCACACACAACCCCTTAATTACTCAATCGGTTAATCACAGCCAGCCACCCGGCAGTGGACTGGATGCACGGAAGCTGGGATCAGAGATTAGCTCCAGTAGAACGTCTCATGGATCAAAAGCACCTTTGCTCTCAAGACTTGAACCTGAATCAGCAAGATGGCGTTATAGAACAAATGGAGCTACTGCCCGTAGCTCTGAGTTAGCCCCGGGGAGTAGATGCGTAGTCAATCGTACGAGCAGATCGTCTGCCTCAATTTTTCAGCTATTTGTGTTGTATTCAAATTAGTCTCCAGCGAAAATATTATTGTTCATCATGCTTCAGATACTCGAATGTAGCGACCTGCACAATCTCAGCACGGCGAAATAATATTTGTCTCGATCGCAGCTTACGCGACACCCAAAAAGCTCACCAGTAATCAAGACCTGAAAGCACCTGACATGTCCATGCAAGCGAAGCTAACAGCGGCCAGGGAAGTGGCCCAAGCCCTCCACAGATGGCCAGTTGACTCACAAAAATTGTTCCCGTCCTTTAGGGACGCACAGATTGCTCTATACGAGGGCAAACAATCAGCCAGCGTACTGCCCTCTCCGGAAACTTTGAAGCTGCGAGCCATGGCAGCCAATACTCTTCATTCCGACACAAACGCCCGCAAGTTCTTGATCAGCGATGAACTTTTGGCCCCGAAAGGAAACGCAGGATATTACGAGGTCATTCAGCGGGAAGCGAATCGCGAGAATAAGAAGGTAAGCTCGTTTACTGCTATTCGCGAGACGCTATTTGGCTGGTGGAAATAAATATACGAGCTAAGGAGAGTCCACTTTCCTTAACAATGTGATCATTTGCGGGCGTACGAAGCTTTCACTGCATTTTCACTGATGAGGTCCTGGATTTCTTGGACTGCCATCGACTTCTGTGCCGAGTGCTCATCGGTAAACTCCACAAATGCGACCTTTTTGATCGGTACGTACCGGACCTCTACATATCCGGACTGCCCCCTGTATATACCCACAAGATCGTCTTTAGTGATCGTATCCTTAAGAACTTGCACGAAGATAATTTTATTCGGAGGATTTGCTTCTTCTTCGACAGTGCTGGCCACTGGGGCGACCTTAATTCGTTTTGAGTCTCTTTCATGTGGGTCTGAGCTGCGGTCTGGCTGACGGAGCTTTTTCAGTTTAGACTTGACGAGTTCTCTTTTGCGGAACTCAGAATTCGACTTGGCTTTGGCATACTGTACATCGAGCGATTGGCCGTGAAATTCGGTGCCATTCACAGCTTTTTTGGCCGCTTCGGCAGAGGCAAGGTCATCCATGGTGATGAACGCTTGACCCTTCATTTTTAGTGTTTTTCGGACGCCAACATGCTGCACATTACCATGGGCATTGAAAAGACCAGTAAGTTCAGTTTTAAGCCGCTCTAAACCAAGCTTTTCATTGATATTTCGAATATACAGCGTACTGCTTCCGGGAATGGTCTCCTCCATGTGCTTGTTAAGCAGGTAGGCATTCTACAGTCTCGAGCGCTTGAGTATCCCATGAAACAGGGCTAAGGTTCGAAGCGTGGTATACAAATTTAGTATAACTACGAAGAATTATGAATGTCAATATTTTGACTAGATTTGTGCGGACCAGGCCGGGGCTCAGGTCCTATACCTCTCTAATGACTGCATTACATCATTGCATATTTCATTCCAATTTCTCTGACTGCCCAAAACCAACGATAAAATGAGTGAACAAGATAGAACAGTCATCTGGTCTACTTTAGCTTTGACTATTGGCACTGTGTTTGGATGGGCCTTATCTCAATGGAGTCGCAATGATACGGCGGTTCCCAGAAGTGTCTCAGCCATCGCCAGTGACGAAGACTTCAAGCTAGTTCTCGTTGTCCGCAACGATTTGCCGATGTCTAGGGGCAAAGCTGCCGCCCAGTGCTCTCATGCTACTTTGGCTTGCTATGAAGAATCGCTCGAAAAGTCACCGGAGTACGTTGCTAAATGGAAGAGTAGTGGTCAGGCAAAGATCGCCTTGCAGTGCAATTCACAAGCAGACATAAAGGAGCTTCAGTCGGCGGCACAGAGACTTGGCCTTGTTGCTGAGTACATTGTCGATGCTGGCAGAACCGAGATTGATCCAGGAACAGTGACGGTTCTAGGCGTGGGCCCCGCCCCGGTGCGTTTGATCAATGAAGTCACCGGCAAGTTAAAGCTGTACTAAAAAACGGAATAAATAAATGGATATAGGAATATAGAATTTTTGCTGGTCTTATACCTCGAGAACAAGTCTTCCAGCGTCTGCGTCTAGCATAACAATCGAATTACTGATGACTTTGTCGCCCACTTCGAGTGATGACCCGCAGATCAGCTCTACCTCCAGACCTAGGTCCTGAGAGAAAGCTTTCGAGAAGCCTCCGACACTTTTTGCATCTGTCACAACTAATTTGAACAGCTTCAAGAAGTCTTTGCGTTCTAGTTGCCCCCGCAAGTTCCGCAGTATATACTGACGGTTGAGCTGATCCGAGATGATATCAAGAAGTTGACATTGCGGAAGAACTTTGGCCTTGAATGCGTCGCCTAAAGACACAGTTGGGTGCTTAGAAGTATGGGGGACCTCCAGTTGTGCGGCAATGTTCTGCTGAACTAACAGCGAAAGGCTGCTATCGAAGGGGTCTGCCACGGGGACTATCGGATGATTGTCGTATTTCGCGTGTGGCAATGGCTTAGAACCAATCTGCTCAGACTCGGCGTAACCGCTTGCACTATGTTTCGACAGGTAGGGCATATCAACATCCGAATTCTGGGCGAAGGCCGCCAGCCAGATATTCGCCAGGGCTTTCGCGCCCTTCGCTTCGGAAGATATTTGCTTGCTCGCGGCAGTCTCGAACGACTCGTTGAATTCCGGCGGACCCAGTTCGCTGAACTGTCTTGAAAAGCTCTTTAGAATAGATAAATCTCGACTTGCAGGGGCATTCATCGGCGCTTTGTCGAAAAACTCGATGGGCCCGTCAATTCGGCAAGCCCTAAGCTCGACCTCCACACTTTCGGCGTCCCATGTCTTCGTCCAGACACTGACTTCAGCGGTAATTGTCAAGCAAATTCGGCGAGAGTTTTGGTCCAGAGAAAACTTTTTCAAATGCTTGTGATCAAGAAGTCTTGAGACAGACTCAGGGCTGAATTTAAATGACTTAGCTCCGAGCCCAACCGAGGACGTGTTGCCCAGGACACTCAGAACTGGGACATACGGGATATGAATTCCCAGGATCCACTTATCGCTCAAGGAATAATTGATAGACATGCCAATATCGTCGGCAAATTTGTACACATTATGACAGTAGGGCTCAACAACCGGGGCGATGGCGTTTGCATGATCTACTGAATCCTGTATCGATGCTCCTCTAACCAACGACAAAACATCAGGGTACTCCTCAAACTGTTTCAAAAGAAATGAGGCCGCTTTCAGGGTCATCTGTGCGCCGGCTTCAGCTACTTCAGGCATACAAATCGAGGGCGCGCGACCGGAAATAGTACGTGAGAGTGTATCAAAAGAGAGATTTTCAGTCGATGGGAGAAAAGACAAAGGCGAAATAAGCTCGTTGCAAAAAAACGGGGTTTCTTCCACCAAGTCTTGTTTGTAATTCTTTTGGAATTGCTCTAGGCATTTGCCAGGTATGAAAGATTTGGCATGAGCCTCGAGACGTTTGTCTTCGAAGAGAGCGTATATTTTCAAAAATTCCAAGATCTCCGCTACAGAGCCGACGGAAGATGGCTTGATACCCTTGAGAAAAGCGGTCTCAATATGGGAAACCGACTGAGACTTGTCAGTTTTCGATAAACCTTGAACAACCTTTCGTATCACATCAGACTGAGCCGTGCTGTACAAAACCATGGGAGATCTCTTCATACGCGCAAACCGCATCTCATGAAGGCAAGCAATATAGGTTGAAAGAATGTTTTTGGGAGTGTTGAAAACGGCCAACGAATCATCTCTAGCCTTACAGAGTCGAGTCATGAGCTCGCTGAATCCCACGGCTCGGATCCTATTTGGCTGGCTCATCTGGGCATAAACAACCTCAAGATAGGGCAGGTACTTGGAATGATCTTTGTATGCTGAATTCAAAATCGATTTGAGGGCTTGAGCAGCTGCGGCCGGAGAAATAGACTGCCGCGCGGGAATTGAAAACGCATTGAACACGCTGAAATACACGTCCTCCAAGCAAGCAGTCAATTGTTCGCCCTCAGAGGTCACAAAGTCAAAGTTCGAGCCTACAGGGCTCCAAGTCACGATCCCCAAATACATTTTCTGCTGTGGTGTCCTGATCTCTACAAGGTCGCCGACCTCGACATGTGAAGGTGTTGTCGTGCCCTCAGCAATTTTCGATGGTTCAAATCCCACGAAGTCTAGGCTTGATACAACTGCATTCGTAGAGAGACTAGAATGATACCAATCCTTGTATATGTTAGGTATGGGCTTGTTTAGACAGGCAGAAAAATACCGGCGGAGGACCCGCGCCATGTCAGCATTGCAAACAAGTCGGCTTCACTTCAATGACCTCATGCGGTCTCCATCAATGCTAATGGCTAAACCCATAATTAAAATTCAATCTGAGAAGAAATGGACCAGCAACTAGCGTGTCGATCTCATACTCTTCGCGAAACAATTACAACTTATGGAAGACAAAGCTCGTGGACGACGCGTCTGTGACAAAACTTCAGAAAGTATGATTCAAGATTGCCTTGTTATTTTGTATGAACATTATGAAATATTTTAGTTCTTCTTGCGGTACTTGCGGTCAGCAACAGAGACCTCAGAGATCTTGGCCTTAACATCAAGACCAAGAGACTTAAGGAGACCGGCGGTCTGCTCATCAACCTGGAGACCATTGTCAACAATGACGGTAAGAGCAGAGACCTCAGGGACGTACTGGTCACGACGCTCACGCTCCTCCTCCTGGAGGGCGAACGAGACACCGTTGACGGGGCCCTTGGCGATACGGCGCATCAGGTGCGAAGTGTAGCCGGCAACCTTGTTGCGCAGGCGCTTGGAGGGAACATAGGCAACAGCGTCAATGATGCGCTTGTTGGTCTCGAAGTCCTCAGTAAGACGAGGGTAGTACTTCTCGATAAGCTGCTTGGAGGCACGCTTGACAGTCTTCGTACGAACACGACCCATTGTGTGATAGAGATCCACTCCACTGGACTGGATTACTTGAGTCGTCCTTGGATGTCAGGGGGTATAAGCCCTAAGCCCTAGTAAGCACATCAGTTAACATTTCACTTTCCCCAACCCTTTGAAGTTACCGAATCACATGACTAAGCAAACAGTTAGATTCTCGCCCAGACATCCTAGTGTTTCCGACCTCCTATCCTCTGACGACAGGCTAGTCATCAGGACGTGCGCTTTGTCATGATCAAGGACGAAGTTCAGTGTTCATGTGATGGGTGTGGAGTGAACATCTCGAACTTAGTCCAAATAAGATGTGCAGAATGCAAGGAGTATGACCTTTGTGTACCGTGCTTTGCCAAAGGTTATGAGTCAAGCAGCCATAAAGCATATCACGAGTACTACGTCATCGAGCAGCAGTCATACCCAATATTCAGTGAAAGTTGGGGAGCAGACGAGGAAGAATTGTTGATAGAGGGACTGGAGCAGTATGGTGTAGGCTCGTGGCACGATATTGCCGAGCACATTGGTAGCAGAACGCGCGAGGAGGTTGCAGAACACTACGAAGCCGTCTATCTCAATAGCCCTACTTACCCCGTTCCAGACCTTTCCAAATCATTTGCCAATGTTCCACGAGAAGAAATTGCACGCGAAAGACTCCAGCGCATTGAGAGTTTCCGCAAACTGCAAATGCAGGAGCCTCAAATGAAGCCAAAGATCCTCACTTCAGCACCTACCTGCCACGATATCCAGGGCTACATGCCTGGTAGATTGGAGTTCGATATTGAGCAAGAAAACGAGGCTGAAGTTGCTATTAAAGACATGGTTTTCGAGCCAGATGACAGCGAGCTGGATGTCGAATTGAAGCTGACGGTGCTCGAGATCTACAATGAGCGACTAACCCGCCGCGCCGAGAAGAAGCGCATCATTTTCTCGCACAACCTTGTTGATTATCGCAAATTGATCAATGCCGAAAAAAAGCGCGTCAAGGAAGACCGAGATCTTCTGAACAAATTGAAGCCGTATGTCCGCTTACTGCCGCCCTCAGAGTATGACAATTTCACTGAGAGCATGGCTCTGGAACAGCAGTGTAGGAGACGAATTGCCGAGCTTCAGGAGTACCGCCAAATGGGGATCAAGAATTTGGCGGCTGCACAGAAGTATGAGAGAGACAAACAGCATCGTCAACAGTTGCTGAATCGCAATTCGATCAACTCAGCCTCCAGGCATGGCGATGACGGTTTCCAGAAGATGCGCAAGTCTGGAGGCAACGACATTTCAGCTGCAACTGAGGCTGATCTCCTTACTCCTCAAGAAAAAAGCCTCTGTACACAGCTTCATATCATGCCGCTTGCTTTTCTGGCACTCAAGGAAACCATATTCCAACAGCTGCTACAGAATGGGGGCCCACTCAAGAAGAAAAACCTCAAAGAGGTCCTATCCCGCGTCGATGATTCCAAAGTTGGCCGTATATATGACTACTTTCACGCTCAAAACTGGATTGCGTGATTTTATTTATTTACATTTTAAAACGATCCCTACATTACACGCTTGCCTGATCAACCCATCACAGCTTGGAAATGAAGGCCTGAATTGCAGCCTTCAGGTCGCTGTCGAGTGGGGGGTCCATTTCGCCAAGATAGGTATCGATGAAAAATTCGCGTAGGTTGTCCTTCAACTTTTGGTCCGCAGGCATTTTGCTGTACCTGCTGAAGCACAAGCGTAGTTGATCCGGGAAGGAAGCACTTGAGTACTTAGTATGTCGAATAGGCAGAGTGACCGTCCAGAAATTGACTTTCTCTGAATCTAGCGCAGCAGTTTGCACGTAGCGAATGACATGGTCACAAAGATACATTCTATCGAGAGCTGTGAAACCATCTAGGATTTCAAGAGCTGAGGCACAAAATCCGAGACGCTCGCGCTCAGACAATTCGGCGACTCCGATGTCAAATACTGCCAAGGCCACATCACCTCTCAGAGCAGGGTTCGATGAAACATCTCCTAAAACATCTATGTTGACATCTGGAAGGTTTTTGAGCTGTTTTTCCTCGAGTTCAGCCTTTCGAAGGTCCTCCGCACTGAAATCCAGCGACGGCGTTTTGCTGGCCTCGGATTCCTCGTGCTTTCGAGCTTGTTGCAGACCTAAAAGCTTGCGGCGAGCCAGAATCTTTGCCACATAAATAAGTTCCAACCGCATGTACTCGAGCCACAAGTAGGCCGACTTGGCGTTGAATCGTAGCCCCCGCTGCAAGACAGCTCGTGCCTCCTGGATGCTCGCATTTTCTTCGTTCTGGAATTTCGCAACATAGACCCAAACCTGAGGGTTTGTGGGATGTAATCTGAGCATTTGCACGAAAGACTTCTGGATTTGTTGGTATGCGCTTTGTGATTTTGCGTATTCAACCTTTCGGGTCCACAGCTGCAGGTTGGCAGGGAAGCGTTTGACAGCTCTATCGTAGATATAATTGATACGGCGTGAGCCAGACCAGTCACTGACACCAGAACCTTTAACGGAGCCATTTTTTCGAAGTCTTTTTAGACGCAATGCACGCAGTTTGTCTACGTTTGTTTCGTAGGTCGCATATGAAAGAAACTCAGCAGGCTTGACTGTGCGAGCCTGAATTCGGTGCTCAAATTCTGTACGTCTCTTCATGATGTGCCTCAGCTCATCTTCGGAGAAAATTCCTCGCTTTTTGAGGTCTTGAACTTCTGCAATCGACTGTTCCAAAAAATGCCGAACTTTGTCGCTCATGGCAAAAAATTATGTAAAGGATCTTCCGCTGCTGCCTCTAGCATTTAACACAACTTCCGCTCTTAATAAGTCTGTGGGGTTAGCGAGAGAGATGTTTGAAGTGGTCCAGCAAAGGTGGCTAGCTAGAGACTGATGAATAGAAAAAGAGGTATAAAAGAGGTATAGCGTAGATTATTGTGTCTATTTCGAGTTTTCCGTTAAAACACAATTGGTTGCACATGAGAGGTTTTCAGCTTCAGCCCTCGAAAAAGCTGTTTGACTTTATGCCTTCGCGTTCCGCTGATTCGTGGCATCTGAGACCTCCTACTGTGCGCCTTTGGACCAAATCTTAGTTTGAACCGTATTTTTCGAGTCAGTGAGTGGCTGAAAGCTGATGACTCCTCACTTAGTCCAGACGCACTTGTCATAAACGACTTGTCGGCTGAAGAAGACGTGCGCATTCCCCAGAATTGGACATCCTCGAATAAATTTGGCGGCAGAGGCAAGTCTTGCGTTAATCTTGCGCTGCACCAGGTTACAGGCTCGCTGAATTTAGCTTGCGCTGCCAGGGCAGTCGCAATCCCCATTGCTACACCAGCACCACAGGGTGATTCCATGTAATGGATAAGATTTAAAGGAGCTAGCTACAAACCTCAGCAGCCAGGAAAACAATTCATGCATGCTCTATTTACGCATGATACTGCAACTGCTTTTTTCCCTTTCGAAAGCCCCAAGCTACCGTATGTGGCCGAGGCCCTCATGCAGAACCTCCAACCTGCTGGTTTAGCGCCTCGATGGTCTCGCTCTGGCCCATGCTGAGGGTCTCAGGAGTATCTTCAGGGTTAATTCTTTCACCATCGAAAAGAAATCTCAGCGACCGTGGATCCTTACCAACTCGTTTAGAGAAGTTCTCGATAACGCGGCGCAAAGGAGTGTGGCGCTTGGCACGGAACCAGATGTCAGTGGAGTTATCCGTCACTCGAAGCTCTACGATGTCTTCTTCATTAGCTTCCTTAGTCTCGGGCTTGACGTCGGCAGGGGGCACCTCCGTGTTCTCAGGCTGACCGGAAGACATATGTTACAAGTAGGTTTACAAATCGTGACATGCCTGGACTGCACTAAGCCGGGCGCGAGCGCGAGGTGAAAGGTCAGTTAGATAATCACCTTGTAAAATTCACGAGCCGTTATCCGTTATGCGATGTTCAAGGAATTCCAGAAAATGCCTTTTATCATGTGCTTATTGGCAAATTAGATTTTGTAATGACAGGCCTCTTCGTTAAATATGAGATTCTTTCGGGGCCAAGGCGCTGTGATTAAAACTCGAATTTTGATTACTTCTAGAGATTGCCGAGCTCGAGACAAGTTGGAATGGCTACAAATCGTGATCACAAGACAGTGACAGATCGAGTTTCGGCCCTGAGCTAATCTGGCTCAGTTGATAATTTGAGTGCTGCGGAAAGAGCTAAGATTATGCTCGATTCTGCACCGCAATTCAAGCTCATGCGTTAGATCTTACGAGAGCGCTCTCATCCCTAAATTATCCTAATAGCCTATGAATATACCAATTCATGGCATAATAACTGGCATCTTGTAGGGGATGATGGTATTTATAGTCGCCTAAAGTAGATCAAAACTTAAATGTCGCTAGGAGCGGTTATGCATAACTCTTTTCTAGCCTTGCCCTATGCATGAGCCAGGAAGGCTTCATTTGGCTCGCGGCCTAAATATCTTGTTGCTCTTATGAAATACATACATCTTATTTTTCTGGCACAATGACTGCGAAAACTTCCATTCCGAGTCTAAATCTCACTCACAAACTGTGGCACGAGACTCATTGTTGGATTTAACGCTGAGTGGCGAAATCTATTACGCGTGTAATCTAGGCATTAAAGCCATCTTACTTACCGTAGGCACCCGGTTGGTGTCATAAAACTGAATCGAAAGCCCATTGTCGCAATACGTCACGCCAAAGCTTCTTTCCCTTGAGCTTTTGCCCCTCACAAAAGAGGAGCAGCTCTTTGGGTTAGGTCGGGACGTTGAGGTATTCTAGTCACGAGATTTCTTGAGACAAAGGACGTGGAATTTCCCTTTCTCAGGCAAAATGTGAGACTTGGCACTTCCACTCACAGTAAATGCAGTACAAATTGCATTGAATTCAGCTAGTTAAACCTTAACCTTTCGACCTGCTAATTTCAGAGCGCATTGATTGCTCAGTCATTTATATCATGCAGCTCTTTTCAGTATGTACTACATGTGGGGTGCATACATGTCAGCATTCGATATATAAAATCTAAACCGTCAAAATTACCCCGTAGAACAAACCTCAATCAGGAAAGAAGACAAGCCCCTATTAGTATATATTGAGACTTACATCCTTCATTGTGAGCCTTGCCATCAAATCAAGATTTTGCCTGTTAAGTTGAGTGCTACACCTGGAATTCTGGCACTGAGCGATGATTGCCTCTCATTCCATCAACGATATGGACCTACATCGCATTGATCTCAAAACAGATTATGAAGACGAATCTACGGCTGAAAAGTGCGGAACAAGCCTGACATGCTCGTTGCCCGCAACGGCACCGGATGCTTCGATGCAATATCCTACTAAGCGGGTGGAAGGAAGTTGCCCTTCTGACAAGACTGCTTGCAATTCGCCTGCAGCGATATTCGGTGGGTTCAAAGCTCAAGATGTGAGTGAGTGTGCCTGGGATCTACAGAGCGACTTGCAACCTTGCCGCAGTATTTGGGCGAGCGTGCCTCCTACGAATTTCAGTTTTCATTCGAATCATACCAATGACGAATTGAGCGCTGCGAACTTGGCGAAGCTTCCTTCGAGCCCGATCGTTGCCGCGAAGCTCGTTCAACAAAACGCTCACAAAGATTACACGCCTAGAACCCCCCCTCAGAAGAGCCAAGCCATGGATTCGTTTTCTTCCCTCTGGTTTGGAACAGGCCTGAGCAGCTCGCATATGATTGGATCTCCAAGCAATCGATCCTTCAGTTTTGGGTCTCCCCGGATTGGCCCGTCCAATCCATATGGCAGCGAACATAGTCCTGGTTCTCCAAGCACATCTCGACAACTCCAGAGGGCGCCGCACCAACTATCAGAGGACCCTTTTTGCCAAAACCAGCTCATGAGTGATGTCAGACAGCAGATGGTATCTCCGCCGCCCAGCCCGCCCAATCCGCTCTCGAATAAAGATGAAGCAGACGTCATTGCACCTTATTTTGAGCGCCGCAGTATCGCACCTGAGCTTATTGTCCCTGATAACAAGCATCTGCATCTTCTATTCCCAGAAAACCATGATGCTCTTTATGTTGTTCAGTTTAAAGGAGGTCGGGAAGACGTATTTATGGTGTCGAAGGCGTTTTACCAGCTTGATAGCCGGGCCTTGACACATGGCGATCTTGTCATTGTTGACGCAGACAGAGGGCGGGACGTAGGAAGAGTTTTAGGAGCCGAAGTTTCGCGGGAGCAAGCTGCTCGTATCAAATGGCAGCAATATTATGAGCGTCAAGTGGCTATGCACGTCTCGCCGCCGCAGCCCAAAGACTTCACATTACCAGCGTCTAGTATGGTATTCAAGCTCATAATGCGCCGTGCAACGCCGTCAGAGACCAGCCTGCTGATCGCTAAGGCACACGACGAGGCTTATGCAGTTAGTTTTTGCGCCGAAAGAGCTGCTTCCCGCAATCTCACTATGAGCATCGTGGATGCCGAGTTTCAATGGGATCGCCGGAAGCTCACATTTTTCTACTTCGCAGACGAGCGGATAGACTTTAGAGATCTTGTCAGGGAGTTATTTCGAACTTACAAGACTAGAATTTGGATGTGTGCCGTCGCTCATCGTTGAGTTTGAGCCGGCGAACGGGCTCAAGAAGCTGGATCAATTGATTTGCCCTCATTCAACGAAATCAGTCATTTAATGTCCAAGGACTCACAAACAAATGAGGCGAAACAAACTATGTAAAAAACTATTTATGAAACTATTTTGTCCAGGAGTTCAACCCGCTTTTATGTTTCATGCCTCCGGCGGGACTTACCAAATGCACCAGGATGCAGGTTCTAATTAAGACCGTTTGAATCGGCAACTCCATTTACTGGGCCCATATAGCGCACAAAGACAGCATCATTCGACAAGTGTAGTTTCTAAATCTAAATAAACTTCTATGAGAGGCAGAGCTATGCCAATTCCTCCATTCCTCGAGAGAATGAGGTTTATTCTTGACTGCTGGCCCCCTTAAATTCGGCAGAACGCGTCATGCATGCCAGCTTCAAGGCGCGTCGGCAGACGCGTTAACTCTCGTCAGCATTCCTGAGTGGTCTCAGTCTGGGATGTGTCAAACGTAACCAAGATTCCTAGAAACTTTAATTCCAGGATTAGGCGCGAAGACGATCTCTCTTTTTGCATCCCATTTTGGCCACCACAAAAAAGGTTTTCTGCAAGCCTGTTGCTTGTTGTAGTTCTCGAAAGTTTCACATTCTTTTGATCACGATTGCAGCGTTAGCGTAAAGAACTGCACTTCTTCAGATAGCATTTGGTCTGAGAAGGAGGAGGTATCTATCAGCACTGCGGTTGCCCGTAAACTTAAGTCTCTTGGCGTGGAGATTCTTCCTATCAACGAGTTTTTTTTATCCTTCTCTCCTCAGAGATCCGCAAGACCTATAGAATATGGAGGTTTGCCCTGCGGACTACCCTCAGCGGAAATCCACCATATCTCACCATTCTGCCGACACGCAATTCTCCTCTGATGCGCACACTAAAGCTACAAACCGTCTTTCTCAGGTCTCAACTACGTCCTCAAATGCTAGCAAACGTTCCAGGGCACACGTCGGCCCTTGGCAGCTCGGCCGCACCCTGGGCAGAGGCTCGTCAGGACGCGTCCGGCTAGCCAAACACAAGGACACGGGCCAATTGGCAGCTGTAAAGATTGTGCCGAAGTCTGTCGTTGGCTCTTTGGCCCAAGGGGGTGTGCCATATGGAATTGAGCGCGAGGTGATCATCATGAAATTGATCGAGCATCCGAATATCATGGGACTCTACGATGTCTGGGAGAATAAGGGCGAACTGTACCTTGTGCTCGAGTACATTGAAGCTGGTGAGTTGTTCGACTACCTGATTTCCCGAGGCAAGCTCTCTGAGCGCGAGGCGGTGCACTACTTTAAGCAGATCTGCTACGGTGTAGACTACTGCCACCAGTTCAACATCTGCCACCGAGACCTCAAGCCCGAGAATCTGCTACTGGACAAGAACCGTAATATCAAGATTGCTGACTTTGGCATGGCTGCACTAGAGACGCAAGGCAAAATGCTCGAGACCAGCTGTGGGTCACCGCATTATGCGAGCCCTGAGATTGTGGCTGGTAAAAACTACCACGGTGCTCCTAGCGATATTTGGTCGTGTGGCATCATTCTGTTCGCATTGTTAACAGGCCACCTGCCCTTCGACGATGACAATATCCGCAGATTGCTTCTTAAAGTTCAGTCTGGAGTGTACAAGATGCCGAGCAAGCTATCGCCCGAGGCCCAGGACCTCATCTCGCGAATTCTCCGCGTAGATCCAGCCAAACGCATCACGATGCGGGGCATCCTCTCGCATCCTCTGATTGCCAAGTATCCGGGGCGACGTGTTCCTGCTGCTAATACGGAGATCAAAGGACTGGTCAATGCCTCCCGCCCAGTTCGCTCTAAGGCTGAGATCGATCAGGAGATTCTTCGCAATCTCCAGACCCTGTGGCACCGTGACTCGCCCAATAAAATTATCCACAAGCTGCTGTCTCCCGAGCCCAATGCGGAGAAAACTTTCTACTGCTTATTGCTTAAATACCGCCAAAATCACGCGCATACCCGCGAGGGTGGAGTCCGTGGGACCAGCGGCGCCACGCCAATGAAGCGCGGCTCGCCACAGCGGCACAGAAAAGGTGCCTCTATTGTATCTCAGCGCTCGGTTCGGTCGACCCGGTCGATGCGATCGCTCAAATCGGTCAGATCGCTCACGTCCTCGAAGTCCATCCGATCGCAACGCTCAATCCGATCGCGACCCAGTGTTATTGTCCGTAGACCCACGATCAAGGGTACACGCCCGGCTGGTTCTAGCGGCGCTAGCCCGAGCAAAGAGCTCCGCGCGCAAAGGCACCAGAGAACACACAGCACAGCGAGCCGCCAGGGCTCCATTAGACGTGGAGTTGGCCGCTCAGAAGATCATGTTTCTGCCACCGCCCCGCCTGCCACCGCCCCGTCTGCTGGTAATGCTCGCTCTAGACAGCCCCTGCAATCTCGTGACCAGACCTCCTTTGCTATTAACGAGCAGTTTGTTAACATGCTCGATCTTGCATTCAATCCCGACGCATCGAGAAGAACTGTTTCTGCGCCGGAACAGCCAGTCACACTGGACCCTCGCCAGTCCCCGGCCCTCGGAGACGTCAAGGCCCGTTCTTCTTCGAGCGATGCCCACCAAATTACCCACCAAGCCTTCCTCTTGCCTATGATCTTCGAGGAAGATAAGTTCGGCGATCAATTGAAAGAAGTGGTTGATGGCAGAATCAGCCGCTCGAATGTGCAGGATACTGTCATGAACGCCATTTACCACCCCGCAGAGGCGGAGGCGAAGGTTGCAGCTCCCGTGCGCCCGGCGCCCGCTCCGCCCGCGGCCAGCGGAATGTATAACTTACAGGATTCTGGCACCCAAAACGAGGAACTCCATGAAGACATCACTCGAGAGCTGAACGTTGGCCGCGTGAGGAGTGCTCGCCGGAAGCCAGTGGCTCCAGAGACCCAAGCGGTAGACGCGCTGTTCTCCGACTCGGCCCTGAACTTGAACTTTACTGCCGGCTCGACTTTTCAAATGTCCGAAAACCGTTTGTTACCGGTTCCACCGCCTCATGCAGATCAGAGTCGTGGCCCTAATTCGAATTTGTCCGGCCTGTCCCACGACGAGAACAGACCTTCTCAGAAATCAACTCCTTTATCGGTTCTTCCTACGAATACTGTTGCCGCCAATGCCAACATCAAGGAACCGGTCCAGAAACGCTCGTTTTTCCGTCGCTTCACTCCGAAGAGAAGCCAGAAACCGTCCACCGTGTTGGAAGCTGCTGCACCAAATCAGGAGCGGACTGAAACGGCATTTACCGAGGAAGTAAAACAGAACTGGTTCATGAAAGTATTGAACCTGTCTTCTTCTAACGAGACTAAGTCTCTCCGTTCGAATCACGATGTCGTGGTCCTACAGAAGGCGCTATTTTCGGTGCTGCAGGACTGGCGAAAGTTCGGTCTTTCCATCTACAACTGCCGAGAGCAGTATATTCAAGCTTCTATCACACCTCGCAATGTGCTAAAGATGGGCCAGGCGCATTTCCACATCGACCTTTCTAGTTCGACAGGATCTGGAAGTGAAGCCAAGATTGTCTTCGACAAGGGCAGCAGGAAAGCCTACCTGCGGTTTGTTACGGAACTCACGAGAGTTCTGGATGGCATGCAGATGCTCAAAGCTAATATTTAACAAACGATCCTATTAATGTAATATAAAGCGATCTATCGAAATTCGTAATTTAAATACTTGCATAGCCGGTCTCTATCCGCGATTTTTGGGGCTGATCTCGAGTTCTCCTCAGAGTGCTGCACGGCCATATATCTCTGCTCTCTAGGCTTTGTCATCTTTCATGGTCGACTGCTTCCGGGTCTATCCCGCCCTGAACGACTTTGGAGATGCCCTGGAGGCCATCCCTTTAGAATTAGCCCGTTATTTCACTTTGTTGAAAGAGATTGATGCTAAAAGTACAGACCTTTTACCCGAGCTCGATATCTTGTTGTCAGGATTTACTTCGCTGCCTCTGACCGCTAAAAACAGAGAGGCCAAGCTGCTGTCGCTCTGCCAGAAATTGGAAGAAATTATGCCTTGCTTTGAAGAAAAAATGCACGTTACCTCCATGGCTGCCGATGCGATCCAGAGGTGTACCGATCGTCTGGACATGGACTTCCAGATAATCAAAGCCAACGAGATCCCAAAACTCGTTCAGGTTGACTACCAAGACTCTGCGCTTACCGAGATCAAACCCGCTGATACAGCTGCCAGCAACTCAAGGTCTGGTGCTCGTCGAGAAGCGATGGCTGCGAAGCGGGCAGCCGCAGCAGCCGCAGCCGCAGCCGCAGCCACTGAACAGAGTCCATCTTCGGGCCATCAGGGTTTCAATGGCGGCCAGAACACAAACGCGGCCGGCGAGCATGCTGGCCATAATCCTCGCGGACCACGAAGTGCAAACTTTAGTACACCATCAGCGGCAGCGACAACAGTTGGTGGACCTCTTAAGCCTGGGCGAGGACGAGGACGTACTGCTACTCCCCAGCCATCCGCTATCCACTCGGTAGCACAAACTTCAACTGCCAGCAATGTTGTCAATGAATCACAAGAATCCGCAAAATTTGATGTTAGTGGGGGCCACAGTGGGCCTGGTCCCAAGAAAAGACGGCACGAGGACGAGGACGAGGAAGAAGAAAATACACCGATGCCTGTTCCGTCAAGAAGAAGAAGAAACCCAGCAGAAAAGGAAGAGCCTGCATACTGTTACTGCGGCCAAGGCTCATATGGTGATATGGTCGGATGTGATGGCGAGCATTGTAAACGGGAGTGGTTCCATCTTACCTGTATAGGCCTGAACGCTCCACCAAAGGGCCAATGGTTCTGTCAGGACTGCACCCAGGGCAGACGCAAATGATCTGTCGTTGTAATGATAATAAAGCGCTATATTATATATTGTCTGACTTCGGATAACGAATGTATTTCTATTGCTGCTATGGAATTGAAAAATATAGTTCACAGAGGCACGCTTGAAACCCAATTACCAGTGTACATAGATCTAGCATGACCCTGCACACTATGCACTATATGCTTATATGCTTATATGCTTCAAATGCGTGTCTCACAATGGCAGTGCTTCCTGAGCCTCGGAGGAAGAGGAATCAAGAGGCCTTTTACAGCTTTTGATGCCGTCTGAACTTGGAGTTAAAATCCGAAATTTAGCGTAATTGATCAACTTCGCCATTAAGCGAACCCCACATTTGAACCGGCGGCCTGAGGGATGACGCGCAGCTGACTGTAGGACGCCAAATCTGTGACTAAAACCCCTACCCCCAGAACACTGTACGGTGAGGAAAAGTAGAAGTCCAGCAAGCTTACCTTCAAGTTCGCTAAACAATACGTTCTCGATAGCCAGCCCATCTTCAGGAAGAGCATCATCAATTTTAAAATTACAACATGGCATCACAGAGTCCTCAAAAAGAGTTCCAAGTCGTCGTTATCGGTGGCGGAGGTGTCGGTAAAAGCGCGTTAACCGTGCAGTTCATCCAGGGTCACTTCATTGACGAGTACGACCCCACCATCGAGGATTCATATCGTAAAGAATGCAAGATTGACGGCAGCTCGGTGTCCCTGGACATCCTTGATACTGCTGGCCAGGAGGAGTATTCGGCGATGCGGGAACAATACATGCGAAGCGGACAAGGTTTCATCATCGTGTACGCGGTAACTAGTCGGAACTCGTTTGAGGAGTCGAAGCAGTTCTATAAACAAATCTTGCGGTCGAAGGAGGCGGACGATTTCCCAATTGTTTTGGTTGGAAACAAGTCTGATTTAAATGACGAACGCGAGGTGACGTTCGAGGAAGGTCAACGACTCGCGAACTCCTTCAACGCCCCGTTCCTTGAGGCCTCGGCGAAAGACCGCATTAACGTTGACGAAACATTTATCACCATGGGAAAGTCCATCTTGAAGTTCCAGCAGGCTCAGGCTCGTCCCAAATCAATCTCCGCTGCTGCCCCTCAGCGCCGGCAGACACAGCCCTCGGCCAAGTCCTCAGAGGTCAAGAGCGGCAAGTGCTGCGTGGTGATGTGATCGCAAATGACACGAGTGACGAACGGTTTTAATTACTTGACTTAACGAATTTGATATCATTAATTTAATTGGAAGCGCTCTTGATACACTCCTTTCCAGTGGGCTGTCTAGAGAGTAGAGAAATAGTTTTAAGATTTTGGCCTATCCAGAGCTTCTCACACTCAGTTGATGAAGTGAAGAACAAGGAAGTGTAGTATCAACGAGCCCAGTACAAAGTCTCCGAACGCCCGCTTTGAGCTGATATGCTTGAATTCCGTATAGTTTTCGGGATTTATTTGCGTGCGCAGCGAGGCTAACAGCACGAACTGACCGACCGTCGAAGAGAATCCGCCCAAGAACGCATTAAATGGGAAATTGCCCACCAACAGACAAAACACAAACTGGAGAACACCCAAAAGCACCAAAAAGACCATGAACAAGTCGATGGCCTTCAAGCGAGCAGGGGCATTCCTGAAGGCGCCAACCTGGCTGGTGAAGAGGTCCATTAGTAAACTGGAGAGCCAGCTGTGCCAGGGAAGTACTAGCATGGGCGAGGACAGAGTTCAGAATTTAGATAAGTTTAATATAAACCACAAACTAAGTAAATTATTTTCGGGCGAATATTTTAAAGCCAATCTGAAAAAGTGAGTTGACGCATTCATTTTGGCTGAGGCGGCTGAGAAACTGGCGGTTGCAAGAGCTGCTCGTCAGGCGCCGGCGTCTCCCTTACCGTTTGAGCCTCATGATTTATTATCGAGGTACTTTCGTCTGCCGGGTCAGGGCTTTCAATTGTATTTGTAGGCTCTGTAGCAGCGTTTATGTTTTCGCAAAGCACAAACTCCTCGTCGAACGTATCGTTTGTGTCAAACTGGGCCGGTCGCCGACTGAGAATGTTCACGGCCCTCCGATTATCTGGTACGGCCAGCACGTCTTGCTTGAACAAAAAGTATTCATCCTCGCTCTTGATTAGAAAGCCAACCAACATTGACGGGTCCATACTCTCAAGAGGCAATGCCCGCAATCGTTTGGAATGTACCTCAGAATGTTGCGATTCAGAGAGTTCCGGCAACAGAGCAGCACGTGGTTCATGAGGGTCATGATATAGAAAGTTGTCGCCATTCGCACCATAGAAATAATGTGATTCGGAGGTACGGCCACCCGCAATACCAACTGTGTATTTCCATTGCAGAAATAGCTTGAGAGCATCGTAATACACTGGCGTGATGCTTTGGAGTCCCAGACGCAGGCCACACAGAACAAGTACCGGCTTGAATTCTGTAGTCCCGCTACTTGTGGTACAGTCAAACAGATCTTTTTCGATTATGTCTTGACCATCGCTCACGTATATTTTAAGATTGCAGCTTGGCGCCAGTTCCTTTATGCAGGATGCGACAGTACTAGGCCCGAACCACTGGCCAGGGAGCTTGCCGCAGGCCTGCTCTGCATGGGCCACGAATCTGTGTATCGAGAGCGGCGCTGAGGGATCGTCAGCAAATAATTTGATAATATCATTTTCCTCAGACCTCAAATCTGCAGCGGCAGTGGCATATCGCCAGTCGCGACCAAGTCTGATAGTCTGAAGGGCGTTGGCAAGTAAACTTTGGCCCGTTCGAACCATACAGCCCCAGCCAACATCTGTAACAAAACCATTCAGATCAATTGAGGTTCCTCGTAACAAAGCGCTGATCTGTATGGGGCTTGGGCCGTCCGGATGTTTGGCAATCAGCGGGAAAGCTGTGCGATACATCAGCCAGATCCGAGTTTCGACATCCAGAAGAAATGTTTCAGGCCATTGAAGCTTGTCAGGTGTTTCTTTCGATTGCACACAATGATATTCTTCTCCTAAACAATATACAGTGACATCAATGGGGTCCAAGTCGCCTTCCCAGAGATACCTCAAAACCCTTTGGAACGGGGCGGGTGTCATAATAAGCAGGTGCACAAGGGGCGACTGAACACAGGGACCTATATAAGTTAAAAGATAAGTTTTCTGGCACCACGTTCTGGGGCTAGGCTTTGCGTAATTCTACCTTAAATCCACCAAACAATGAATTCTTTCGAAAATTTTCCTTCAGCTAGGCCTCAGTGCCAATGCTTAAAGCTTAATCAGGACTCTGTTTGCACCTCTCGCCACTATGGCAAGGAAGAGTAAGCGCAAGGCCAAAGCTGGCAAGACGGCTGGCCGCAGACCGCAAAAAGCAAATTGGATTCACGGATTCCCTGAACCTGAAAATTCAGAGAGCTCTTCAGGCCCAATATTCGTGGATGATATTCCTGAACATCATGTGCCTCCCGTCGGTGGGTTCAGGAAGAAGACCAAGCAGGCCAAGTTGCAAGACAAGAAGAATCAGCGACAGAAGCAGAAGCCTGCTATTCACAAGCTGTCCAACGCACCCGGAAAGATGCAGAAACGTTTAAATTTTCGCGAAGACATGCGGCTGCGGCTTGCCCCTGTCCAGTTCGTCTGCGCTGGCGCTGAGACACTCGAGCGTTTGAAGGATGAACATGACTCTCTAAATAGCAATCAGGCCGGAGCAGACATAATCGACTCTCACGAAGTGGGCTGCGAAGGCCTCGAACACTCGCAACTTCCGATTCCCAGTGTGCCTGAGCAGCCTGACCCAAATTCACGAGAATTTCTTGTTGCTGCGGTTCCGGAACCAAAACATGAGTCGCTCGCTAATACTGAATCGAACAGCATCGACATAGAAAAGCTCAACCTCGATGACGAAGATTCAGTTCTTGAGGTCGAAAGCCCTGGCCTCGAAACCGGAGAAGATATATCAGGTGAAGAGGTGGGGGTTGAACCTCGAGATGACTTTGAGTCCGAAAAAGATTTCAGCAGTTTCAGCATCTCTGATGTTGAACTAGCTGAGGAAGAGGAGGAGGAGGAGGATGATGATGATGATGAAGGTGATTATGAGGGGGATGATGATGATGATGATGATGATGATGATTATTATTATTTCACAGAGCAGGGCGGCTTGGAGGCTTTAGACCGAGAAGCAGAGCCTGTCATCCAGGAATTAGACTCGAGCCAGTCGCTCATCGGTCAGGTGAGGGATGAAGATGCGCTCGAGGACGAAGAATTCGTAAAGTACGATGCGGAAGTTGCCTCGCAAAGCAATATTACTAGCGACCAGAGCTCTTCGGAGGATAGTTTTGATGAAGCACAGTTGATAGCTTTGAGCCGAATGGCCACGAGAGACCTGGAAGGCGGCAATTATAGCGATTATTTCGATGAAGATGATGGTGAGCTTATGAGCGATGAGGCCGATGATTTAATCCAAGAGCTGATCGAAGGACAGGTTGACTTCGATAGATATGAGCGGCTTGTGCCACAACGCAACAAATCGCTGAAAGCACCATATTCGCAGAATCACAAGGAGAAAGCACGGCGCAGAGAAGAAGCTCGGAACGCAGCACATCCGCTGCTCGTGAAATATCCTCATCATATGACTTCAGAGAACCTGGTCTCAGAGCTCACGATGTGGTGCTATGAATCTTCTAGCTCTCTGCAATTCCCCCCTTTCAATGACGATGCCAATTCAGTTATCGTGAGACTAGCTAAGCTACATGGTTGTTCTGTCAAGTGTAGTAGGCGACGAGTTCGTGCGGTCACAGTTTACAGACGGCAGACCACTCAGCCTCCTCGAAAAAGCAATTTGATGAAGGTGTTCAAAATCCTGGAAAAGCCGAGAAAGTTTGTGCGCACAGACTACAACACGGCTCAAAAAGATTTTAGTGGCCAGCCTTCCCGGGTCGACTTTCGGTCATCTCGCCCGAGAGAGGGCCAGCTCGTTGGATATAAAGCGCAGAGTATCGATAGCCAGAATTTCGGTCATCAGTTAATGTTGAAATTGGGCTGGACCCATGGTTCTGCCCTTGGTGCTGGCACGAGTGGGTTGGTGGAGCCAGTTCACGCCACAATAAAGCTATCGAGACGCGGCCTCGGCCAGTCCAACGAGTAGCACTGCATTGTTCATAAACTCGCTGATTTTTAAATTTTCAATACTCCAAATTCGAATAAAGCTACTCTTCTTACCACTTCCCGCTACTCGACAGCTTGCTGTCATTTACATATGACCATCCACCAAATTGTTTCTGAACGCTCTCGCTCAACATCGAGTTCTTGTCCACCACCGAGTCGACGGGCAGCTCGTTCGTGAACTCCTGGTCAAAGTTCGAGGTGTCCGTAGCCGAAGCCACGGATGGCTGGAAAGGTGCTGCGTATTTCTTGTTGAGCAGACACTTCCAGTCGATTTGACGGAAGAAAGGGTGGGCCTTGATCTCCTGGGCGCCGTTGACACCGAGGCGCTTTTTAGGGTCGCGGTCCAGCAATCCGAGCAAGAGCGAGCGTGCTTCGCGATCCATGTCACTAGGAAATGTGAGGGGGTCTTGCAGGATTTTGTGGTACATGGCGTTGGTGTCCTGGTCGTAGAAAGGCGGCAGGCCAGTGAGCATTTCGTAGAATAACACCCCCAGAGTCCACCAGTCCACGACTTTAGTGTAACCCTGGCCTAGCAAAACCTCAGGCGCCAAATATTCAGGTGTGCCGCAAAACGTGCTGGTCTTTTCCTGACCATTCATGTTCAGCTTGCACAGACCGAAATCACACAGGGCAATGTGTCCTGTGTAATCTAGCAGAATGTTCTCGGGCTTGAGGTCGCGATAAATAACGTTGTATTCGTGGAGGCACTCTAGCGCACAAAGTAACTCCGCAGTATAGAACCGGCTTCGGTTGAGGTCAAAACGACCCTCGCGCTGGAGGTGGTGGAAAAGCTCTCCGCCATTTACGAACGCCAAAACAAGGTAGAGCTTCTCTGGCGACTGGAAACTAAACTTGAGTGGCACAATGAAGGGGTTGTTGATTTTTGCCAGAACTGTGCGCTCTGCAAGCGTGTGACCGACCTCTGAGCGGGAGACAATGTGTGCCTTTCGAATGATCTTGAGTGCGTAAATCTGGTCCGTGTCTTTCTTGCGGACCTGCATAACTTTACCAAACGACCCCTTACCAACTACTTTGAGCAGCGTGAAATCGTCCATCGTTAACTGCCGTTTGCGGGTCTCTTCAAGCTCGAGTTTGATCTTGAGACGTCCGCTGTTCCCTGAAAGCGGCACACTTTCGGCGAAGCCTTTACTTGTGGGCAACTTTGTCGACGAAATAAGAATGTCTTTGACAGCTGGACCAGCCGGCTTGCCTTTCTTTTTGATCGTGAGAGCCAGCAGTGGCTCGGTCTTGGGGTCTTTAGGCCGTTGTGGAACTCTCGCATACACCTGAATAGACAACGGTGAAGACTTCGGACTGACATCGAACGCAGATGGCTTATCCCACACCGGATTTTCGATGGTGCCGGCGATGGCATGCAGGATAATTTGAGTCTTGTCGTAATCCATAACAATATGCAAGGGCGGCGGCCGGGTCGTGCCGGTCTCGAATACCCATGGCGGAAGCTGGTCTTTTATCGAGCGAGGTAGTTCCAGCCCTTTAATATCGTAAATCTTGACTCGAAGCAAAGCATGCGGCGAGCTGGGCGCATCAGTGCCCGATAATGTGGCCTGGGTATTGGCATTGAGGCCTGGGCTGGCATTAGCGCTGGCGCCAGCGGTGGCTCCAGTTAGGTTGCTTGAGCTTCCGCTTGCGCCACCAGTCACTACCGCCGAGCCATTCGAAACTGTGCCACGAGGGGTCTGCAAATCATCGTATACCTGATTGTCTGCAGTTTGAGCCTGCTGGCTACCTGGTTTTGTTTTGTGCTTGGCCACGATTGTATTCGAACGGGAGGCTTGCTGAGACGCGTGCGGCTCGCTCGAGGCGTGTGAGCTACCACCTCGCGAGAACGCAGAAGAAAGATGCGTTTCCTTCAATTTCTTGGTCAATTTCCACGTTGCCATCCTGGAAACTCGAAGAGTGAGGGGATAAAGTGCTCTCGAATGAGACAGCCAGGTTGGGAGGAGAAGGCAGATCTCGCTGACGCGGGTAGTGCTTAGCGGCTCAGCATGGCTATCTTGCAGCCCCCTCCCCTTAAGAGGATGCACACTGCTACGTCACGTACAGCTGAGCTGGGTAGCGAGGCTGCTTGTGGGTAAGGGTGGTGCCTTCAAATGATGCTCTGGGTGCGGTTAGTGCTAAATTTGATGCTTCTTATTGAAATTACTTGACATTAGGCCAGTAATTCTACAAATTATAGTGTAAAAATCTTCGGGTGGCATATCCGACCTTTGAGTATCCTTCAACTCCTGGATTCATGACCAACACTGATCCGACCGTTGAAACACCTAGCAAGGTAAATAATAGCAGAACAAATATGTTCAGTGATCAAATTCTTTTCATTGAATTGTGCATATTAACGTTGGGTCGCATATTTGGCTTTACTTTTAAATAGCGAGCAAAGCTGTGAGCATCTGGCAAAACACGGCGATTACAACAACGGTAGATCAGATTGTCGTGCATTAACACGGCCAAAGTTCGGATCTGAAAAATCAGAACACATTTATCAGCCCCTAATGTTTGAATCTAGAGCGTTTGCTGAAAATTCACACACCAGATGTTTTCACCACAGGGTGCCGCGACTTCTCGAGGCCCTTACTCAGCACTGACACCCATTTCAAGTCCCGAAGAATCTTCCCTTGAAACAGATATTGTTCCAACCATTCAAGATGCTGCGGACTGGCCTGAGACTAAGCCCGCGTAACCTTTTGCAGGGCTTAAGATATAATAGCTCGGCCACTCAACCGCAAGAATCGGCGGCCCCGAAGTCTGAGGACTCAGCCAAACCGATGGGCAACTGGGCCGAGCAGGGCCAATCCCAAAAGAACTATCTGCATTCGACTATTTCGAAAATTCTTGAAAAGCAGGAGCCGGCAGAATACTACCCCAAGTATTTGCCCTACACAGAGAACAAGCCTGCAGGCTTTGCCTACCGCCCATTCGACCTAGCCATTGCATCTTCTCGTCTTCAGAAGAGAAAGAAGCACGTCAGCCGGGTCTTCGACCGCTTTAAGGCTACAGAAACCAATCCTTTGTCGCTTTGGAAGGACCCGAGAGTCTTGTCAAAATTCATCACAGGTAACGGCAAGATCATTCCTGGATACATCACAGGCACTATGGGCGTAAACCAGCGTCGTTTGGCAAAGGCTATTCGGAGATGCCGGGCAGCTGGCCTCCTTTCTTCGGTTCATAGAAGTGTTGAAGACCTCAAGAATTAATCGTTCCATACTGGAGTCGTTCCATCTGGTTACGAGAATAATTTACTGTAAATAAATATAGCGAGAAGCTCAGACGTCACCTTCTATCACTCGCTCTAATGCTAAGTATGCCATTATCACATCTTTGACAGGAGTGCGATCATCCGCACGTACCTCGATGCCTTTGAAAATCTGTGCGACGAGCGCAAAATTTTCCTCAATACAAGCTTGAAATTCTTCCTCAGTCTTGCCATTGCTCGCCGTTTCGAGATCAGTGCTCAGAATGGGGAAAACGGCCGATGCGTCATTCAATTTGAGAAGAACTCGTTCGGCGCACGTTCCAAAGGCTTCAAAAAGCATCGCTGAACAATCGTTTGGCACAGAATGAATCTGGCCCAAATGAACTTGCCGACGAACAATTGTGGCGAGATAGAATGTTGCCGAGAATGTCGACGCCACCTCATCCAGCCTGCGAGAATCACTTAGACAAACGCAAACATAACCGTAAAGACTTGAGAGTAGCTCGAGCGACGCTCGTTCAACTCTGTCGCTTGTACCTATCCACGCTGCAGCCGAGTCAATGATGACCGGTAAAAGCTGCTGGATTAAACTTGGCCCGCCCGCCCGCTTTTCCCGAATAGCAGCATGAATGTACTTCACGAAATGCTCTAGAATACGTGTAGAGGCAGAGCCTTTCACGTCTTGTCGACCGCCTCTACTGGAAAATAGTATGGAGAGTTCTTGGAGATCAGAGATAAAGTGTTTAGCCTGTCCCTTTGTTTGCACCAGCGCGGACCTCAGCTTATAAAAAAGGAAATAGTCCAGCTGCTGAGTGGCAGCATTTAAACTGTTCATGAGTTGAAGCTGTGCCGTTTCGATCACATCGGTAAAAGATCTGCTCGAATTACCTAGCTCAGGGAATGCGCTCAACATCCTCTGCCTGAAGCTAGCGACCTGAACTTCATAGACGGCTTTGTATGGGTCTTCACGGCTAAAAGCAAGATGCTGAGTCCTCAGCTCCTCAAGAGCACGCGCAGCATCGATTTTCAGGGAGCGTATCGACATGAACTGCACTATATGACCCAAATCACGTAGTTCGGGAAATCTGAGCTTCAACTTCTGCAAAAACGCGTTCGGTCGGCTACGCTCCGGAACAATGTGGGCCTCCAGTGCGTACTTAAGCCAGAACTCCGCGTTTTCCGTTGTGAATTCCAACAAATGCTTGTAATACTGCCAGTAGATTTCATTCCGTGGTTTCAATCTATGGCTTTCAAGAGGCGGTGCCGTCCGAACCCAGCGATCCAGCTCATGTTCCGAAGGATTACGCTGGATCAGCGATCTGAATATATCAACAACAGCAGCAGGCTGATCTGGACTTAGCAACCCCCATGCCGGGCGCCTTGCAGCATGAGACAGGTCAGCCAACGGCAACAACAAGTCTCTCCAATCATCAGCGGGTATTTTCAATACCGCTTGACACGCCCGATCGGCCAGAATTTCATACATTGTTTGGAAAAACTCGTATATGGGTTCCCTGGACAAGGGGTTCAAAGTAGATTTCAGTTGCTTATAAGACTTAAACGCCATGTCCTTGATCCAATTCACGCAATCACTTATAGAGTACTGTTTGGCAACGCAAATTCTCAATGTGGCATACCAGGCGCTCAGCATCATAATTCTCATAGCAACGTGAGAATTCTCTAGGCCGATTCTATCGCGTATCTGCCTAATTGATGGTGCATTTTTTGGGCTCACAAATCGTAGGGCAACTAGTAAGATACTGTACTGTTGAGATGCCCGGCTCAAGTCCGCTGCAGAAATAGGCGACGTCTCGGGAAAAGTCAAACTAGCAAGAGGCTTGACTCTTTGAATTAACTTTGCAGCTGTATCCTCATCTAATCCCTTGAGGGTCAAACCGAACAACTCCAGAAATGCGTGTTGCTCAATTTGATGGCGTGCTCTACCGTCGAATCGGCCGGCCCATAAAAAACGCGGCAACTCGATGGCCTCACCCTCCGCATCAGCGTAATTCTGCTGTTTCGCATAATATTCGAAAATCTTGACAACAATATCTTTATTTGCAGGCCAGTTCCAGTCATAGATCAGTTGTGCACAGCGTTCTGATAACGCCAGACGGTCGCGTTTAGTAGGAAGCCGACTCGGCTCAATGATCTCGAGCACCAAATCCCACCGTGCGGGCAAGCCAAGATATTTGCCAACTGAGGCCACTGCAAATGTCAGCTGCCAGATATTTACTTTTGACAGCGATGCCATATGATCCAGGATGGTAGGTAGCTTTGACCAGGCCAGTTTCACGAGCAAGACGCTGAACTCGACTGCAACCAAGGTCTTACCTAGCATTCCTGAATGCTGAAGCCTTCGCACCTGTGTCTTCAAGAGCTCAAGTATATCTTGTAAAACGAGCATTAATCGAGCCATGAACACCTCTTGCATTTCAATGTTGAGTGACCCGTCCATTTTCAAGAACGCGAGCGCAAAGCAAAGACGACAGAGTTTCAGATTGGTCTTCAAAGTATCTTCAATCCCCGTGTCGAAGTTATCTGTTCTCAACAACGATTTTTTCAGGATGTCCCAGAGGAATCGGCGCACCTCTGGTTCGATAATGGTCTCGTCACGACACAGTTCGGAGGAGCATCGAAGATAGAAACCGTAAATATCTTCGTAAGTTTCCTGGGACAACGGCGATGTAGAGTCCATATGTTCAGCCAAAATACTATCTATATTCCCAAAATCTTGAGACACTTGTTCAAGGCTATTCTCGAGCGACGATCCGAATTCGAACTCCGTAGCACCATTCCACTGAACTGGGTAGTCAAGCATCTCCAGCAGGTTTGATCCTAAAAATGTATCTCGGCCGGCTTGGAACGAAGGGAAAGGCGTCGCCAGAATTGGCGGTTCATAATAATAGCGGCGAGTAACTTCGGAATTTTGATGCTGCTCGTCCTTATCTCGCCGTACGAAGTCCTCTCTACCCTGTTTGGCATGCGGTTTGTAAAAACTCTGACTTGGTAAAGCCTCCCTTTCCACAATTGTTGTGTGGTAATGCTCAGGTCCAGCACTCGCGTTCCGGGATTTCTTCAGCCTTTTGCCCGGGGGTGTCAATTTCGACAAAGAAGAGAGGGGCTTTGAAGCGACATGATAAAAGCCGGCAACTGGCATATGTATCTGTTGCTTCACAGTAGATTTCCCGCTTGCGTTCGAATCAGTGCCAATGCCACCTGATAAATCATGTCGACTTTGAACCTCTCGGGGCTTGGCATTACCGAGATTTAGGTCTCTGGAGCTTGACACAGCAGCTTTTCTAATTCTTCGCGACTGGGTCCAAGCGGCACTCTGACGGCGAACTTCTCTCGGCACACCAAATGACGGAACTCCGTTGAAGCCCTTTTTCCACCTGCTCAATGATTTAGACTCTTCCAAAAGCCCGGTGTCCTCATAAATAATCTTTTTTCCAGGATCATCTTTCTTTGATCCAGCGAGCTTCGCCGAACGAGCGGCAACTCTCATGTAATTCGAAGCATGAGTTCCCATCCGCTCCACAATCTCGACAACCGATAGTTTCTTGACCTTCCTTTTCTTAAGAGTTCTAGAATCGCTGCTACGGCCGGATCCACGTGTTGCCATATGCAAATGGAAGGCATTGTCCTCATAAACCTCCTGAAATTCACCTAATGCCTGGGATCGAGATGGTTGAGATCCAGAGTCATTGTAAGCTGTGCTTGCTTGAGAAGGCTGCCATTGCAGATCGTCCGGCTGCGATTCGATTGCCTGGCTGGCAAAACTTTCATCTGCACACAGTTGAGGACCAACCGTAGGCACTTTAGACGCCGGGACGAGCCCTTGAACTTGACCCTTATAAACGCGCTTCCGCCGAACTTTAGGAGCGGTAGCTGGAGCTTGGGTGTTTTGGCTCTGGCTTTGGCTCTGGCTTTGGCTTTGGCTCAAACCGTTGAGCTCAGGCATAGAGATTTGTGACTGTTCTTCAGAAATGAGTTGATTTGACTCTTGTATCACTTCTTCGTCAGACTCCGTATCTTCATCGGAGTCATTCTCTTCAGACTCTGTATCACTGTCGACCTCAAATTCGCTTTCACTCCCCACCAGCCGCACTCGAGCGCCTGCTAGTACATCAGAAAATTTTGAATTCCAGTTTTTGTTACGTTTCATGCCAGTTATTCTGCCATATACCGCGTAGTCGTAGGCGTATGGGTGCAGTTGATGCTGGGTCCTGGGTCGTAGTGTTCTCATCGGGGCTAATGGCAAGGTTCCTTTCTCTGCATTCACGAACTCCGGGAATTCTATACCAATAGCCTTCTCAGGAGATCTCGAGCCAGCATTGGGAGGCGAGACGATCTCTAAATCCAGATCTAGTTCAAGATTATTGTCGAAGCTGTCTGGAATTGTCACGGGCCTTGCATTCGTTGATTGCGAATTTAGATCAAGGCGCGATCGGGTTTGCGATTGTTGTTCTATTAGCGGAAGCTCCACATCACTGTCCGTAATGAAGCCATCATCTATCGCCATACCATAATTCGACTAGCATTCAATTACCTAATTGTATATCGAAAGTTGGCGCGTCCTTTCTTTCGCGACTCGCATATTTTGTAAATTGGGACGATTAGGGTATAACATTATATTTTTCTAACATTTCAACTGGGACTCCCAGGATCAAAAAAAATTACAAAAGACCTTACCTGCCGAAGTTTCAGCTCTTTTTCTATTTGAATTTTAGCTCGCGATTGTCAAAGCCATCATATTGGAACAATTGTGATGGGCGGATCAGTACTGAAGCAGCTCAAAAGCGATCTGCAAAAGCACAATTTGCTCCGCAATCAGGCAGGCAAAAAAAGAAAGCGCACAGATGACCACAAGGACCGTAAAATCAAAGACCAGAAGGCCATCGCTAGCATAAGAGAGGCATTCAACCCTTTCGATACCAAAGTTACAAAGAAGAAGCATGAAATTACTGGTGGAAGAACTGTGATTGGCCAGCAGGGACGCCCCAGCGTTTCGAAACAGGTTGGCGAAGAGCAGCGAAAGGCGACTTACGAAGCCCAAAAACGTATGAAGAATCGCGAGGGTGCGCTAATTGATCGTCGTTTTGGTGAAACAGATAACTCGTTGACTGCTGAAGACAAAATGGTGGCCCGTTATGCCCGCGAGAGACTTCTACAGACCCGTCGGTCAAAGTCGGGCTTCACCCTCGATGATGCCTCTGACAATGAGGTTCTGACCCACTCCGGCCAAGCCTTGTCTTTTCAGGATGATTTTGCTGAGGATGATATGATGGAAGAGCCTCTCTCAAAGCGCAGCAGAGCAATGGGTAATGAGTCTGATGAGGACGCGCTCGCAGGCGATAATAAGCGTCCAAAGACCAAGCAGGAAGTCATGCAAGAAATCATTCAAAAGTCAAAGGCCCATAAATTGTTGAGACAGAAGGCCAAAGAAGCACAAGAATCTAAAGTGGACGAGCTGAATGACTCTGATGAATTTGATGCGCTTTTGGACGACCTGAAGCAGTTTGACAGAGCCCACAAGCCTGAGCAACGCCAATCTACTGACATTGATGCGGCCTACGATCAAGCAGTGCGTGAAATGCAGTTTGACAGAAGGGCTGTACCCGGAGATAGAACGAAAACAGAGGCCGAGCTGCGTGAAGAGGCCGAACGAAAGTTCAAGGAACAGCAAAAAGCTCGCCAACAGCGCATGGAAGGTGATGCTGATGACCTAGATCTTGAAGAGATTCAGAATGACGCGGAAATGTTTGGGCTTAAAGCGCATAATGATAGTGAAAATGACAGCGACGAGTTCGAGGATTATACCGGAGAAGTCGAGACCACTCTACCAAAAGGACTAGATGGTTTGCGTCAGGCTCTTGCTGGGGGCGATGAAATCTCGTCCATCAAAGCTATGATCAAAAAAGTAGACCCTGCCAAGGCTGAGGGTAATATACACAAGCTTCGTCAGTTTTCGATTCTTTTGTGCGAGTACGCTCAGTACAGCAAGAACACAGTCTCCTTCAATGAGCTTTTGAAGGTGCTGAGAACTCTTTCTGTGAGATTCGAAAAAGAGTTCGGTAAATTTTTCCGTCACTCGCTGCGCAAACTTCACGAAAAAGTCATCAGTTCAAAAGAGTCGGACTCGAAAGTTTTCGAAAGAAGCGACCTTCTGCTCCTGTCAATGATAGTATCGCTATTTTCCACGTCCGACCAATGGCATCTGGTTGCAAATATGGCAACCTTGATTGTCGTGTCCTATCTATCGAAAACTATGGCCACTGATGCACCCACAGCCTTAACGTCGTTATACCTATGCGACTTGTTGCTTGTTTATCAAAGGGTATCCAAGCGCTACATCCCTGAGGTTTTAGGCTATGTGTTGAAGTTTTTGTCAGCTGTTAAAGGTGTCAATGGAATTGGAACTTATGTTCGGGCTGTATCCAAAGAGTTCGAGCTTGATGAGTCGTTCACCAACGCGAAGCCCGAGAAGTTGAGAATCGGTGCTTTCGACAAAGCCAACCACTCGCAGGCTGTGCTACATCTGATCGCGACCGTCGAGCGCTCGAGTAAACTCTGGAAGGGCCTGGACTCTTATACAGATATATTGAGTCCGATTACTTTCGCTCTGAATCAGTTACCGCCAAATGCCTATGTCAAAGATTGCCTCACACGTCTCGAGAAGACAATCAAGTTTGCTAGCGATGAGCGCCAATCGCTGCAGCTACAACAGCTTCGCCCAGTTGGAATTGTCACCCACGCCCCTCAATTCGAGGAAAATTTCAACCCCGATGTCAAGAATTACGACGACGACCCCAATCGCCGCGAGATGCAGAAGTTGCGTGCTCAATTCAAAAAAGAACGCAAACAGACTCTCAAAGAAATCCGCCGCGATACAGAATTTGTGTCTCGCGAAAAGCTGGAAGAGACTCGTACTCGCCAGAAGTCATACCACGATATGCTGGCACGTGTCACTAACCAGATTAACTCTGAGGAGGGTGCTGAGAAAAATCGTTACGAGCGTGAACGCCGCAAACGCCGGTGATCCCAATAGCAAATCATTTAATTTATATAATTTAGCTGATTTTCCAATACCTGCAAATCCTTGATAGTTGCACTTCAGAGTGTGCGCTTATTAGTAGCCAAACGATTGAGCAAGTGCAACACCCCTTGGTCGATGCTTTCTTCGCGGTCGCGAGAGGTAGGAGCCGAATAAAAATTATCGGAGCTGCTACGCTCCTCTGAAACAGGTTCCAAGCGAGCTCTGTCGTAGCGTTCCATCACGCTCGAATGAAGATTGGACTGGGGACGCTGGTTCATCTGACTATAAGATAGGAGAGACTTTGACGCAGTCGGTGCGTAAAGCGATTCAGGTGGTTCGTCATCATTGTCTTCGTATCTCGAAGTGCTCGTTGCTTGATCACCGTTGGATGGTAATTGGGCTGTGGAGTCTCTGATGCTCAGATCACGGCGCGTAAGTCCTCGGTGTGTTTTTGGCCCGTATATATCCATGAAGTTGAAGTAGCTCTTCAGCATTTTGCCATCTGCAGTGGCGTAGAATCTGTCTAATGCCTCTGCTCTAGCTTTGACGCGATTCACGTGATCGTAGTCAAAGACTGCGAAGGAGCAAACGTACCCAAGGTCGTCAACATGAACGCTGAACTCACGAATAAAATCGATGATTTTGTCGGCACACAGAGGTAGTTTGACCCATAAAAGCATTGGGTTAACTGCAATTGAGAGCAGGTCGCGCAGGAGGACCTTGACTTTAAGGTCATAAAGCTCGCAGTACTCGGCCTTGACTGCCTCTGTGTGAAGTCTCCCTTCCCATTCGTCTGGCAAGTAATGCGTGAACTCGACAATTTGGCACATTGCGGTCTCAGGTTCAAAAATGTCGGCTTCATCAGACCGCATGCCCCGCGCCATGGCAATTACTGTACCAAATACGCCAATATAGAAAAGGACGGTTTTATCGGGCGAAAGAAACAGGCCTAGGAGCTCTGGATCGTAGACCGACGCTATACCAAGCACTGCAGCAAATGACCCACACACAAAAATAAAAAATCGAAGTGCTATCTCAGTCTTTTGGCGGGGAAACTGAGATATATACCGCTGAGCAGGCACTACTGACATGCTTAGACGGCGCCGGAACAGATGATACAATTCATTGAGCTCCCGCAACTTCCACTCCGCCAGCGGAGTATACTGTCGGCTTCCCAAGCTCGATGGATCCCGGTGATATTCGTTGAAATATCTGAAAAAATAGTAGAGACTCATGTAGAGCACGGCGACGGGTGCAAGAATAATATTCATCAGAGCTGCGAATCTCAATCTTTGCTGCAAGCTCTCGATCAGAATCTCGCGTTTTGTCTCATCTAGAAACATGTTTCGCAATTGGCCTTTGCTGTTGAATGCAAAGTCTAGGAGACACAGACTTAGACTCCACTCCAAAGTCTTGGTTAGGAACTGATACTGCCCGGTGAGGGGCAGCTCGATTTCCAGATCTAAAACACCCTTGTTTATCATTGCAATCAAATAATTTTCTTTTCGCATAATTCTGTTGGCAATCGCGTGTGCGTCTAATGGCTTCGTTGATGCATTAGGGCTGCCACCTGCGGCCATCAGGTTGATGGAAGACAGCTTCACAAGACGATCGACAACTTGCGGCCAAGAAATTGTCTGAATTTCTGCATCAGATATGTCCAGCAGATGTTTGTAGAACATACGCATCTCATAAAGGTCGCGAGCACCCTGCACATATTGGAATAACTTGAGCAACCACAGCGCACCAAACAGCCATAAGACAAACTTGGTTAAAAAGGAAGTCTTGGCCAGACATCGTTGAACTCTAATATCAGCCAGATCTTTTGCTCCTCTCAATTTTGAATAATCGATGCAGCTGCTCAAGTAAACAGCGAAGGAAACAACAAACAAGACTGTAGCCATATTTAACGCCTGCTTCATGACCGTACACCAGAAGCCTTTGTCCAAAAAGAATTGGTAGACATCCTGCAAAAACACATCTAGGTTGTCAATGTTAGCCCATCTCCATTCAGCTAACTCTTTTTGAGAGAGCAATGGCGTGGCAGTCCCCTCTTCAGTCGGCAGTAAATCATTTTGAGGATGGCGATACGTTGATCTCGGGTATGTCGGCTGAGTCTCCGAGAACCCGGAGCTACCATACTCTACAGGGTCTTGAAATTCAGCCTCTTGATATATTGAATCCATTGAGGCATATGAAGATAGTTTCTTTGAGGCAGCGGCAATTCGAATTATAGGCCTAGCCTACGTGGGGAGGAAGGATAGTGGGGGCTACCCAGCCAGACCCTTACATCATCAGCATTGGTATCGGGGCTTACGTGTGGGTGCGGGTTGACCACAAGCTACCACTACTGACTTCTGGGTCCACTTGTCGAAATGCCAGTGCAACATTCACAATTCGTTTCTGATGAGCATGTCAAAGTTGTCGGAAACTTCAGGATAGATCCCCTGCGGACAAAGTTCAATGGCCCAGCATACGACACATCATCGGAGGACATCTTAGACGAGTGCATCGACCTCTTCCGTGTCAACTCATTCTACAAGAACTTTGAGATTCAGAGCAACGCAGACCGCAGCTTGATCTACGGAATTTTGTTCATTTCACAGTGTCTTCAGGCTTTGAAATCATTTATGCCGCTCAATGAAGCTCAAAAGAAGTTAAATGTCATCGCGACCCAGGACTTTGCTATCCCCGGATCGCCCAACTTTCCGCTCAACAGTATTTATGCTCCACCCGCTAGCCGTCACGAGTCCGAGGAGCTTCAGTCTTATCTTTTGCAGTTCCGTCAGGAGCTCGCTTCAAGATTGCTTCAGAATGTCTATTCTCAGGACCCTGCCAAGCCTAGCAAGTTCTGGCTGGCATTCAGCCGTCGCAAGTTCATGAACTTATCACTAGTCGGCAATTAAGTCTATCAGGAACTTATGTATGTCAATAAATAACTTAGTTGTGAAAACTGCAATGGTCAACTCTGCGTGGCCCCGAAGTGCGGTGCGGCTTTGGCCAACGTTTCAAGGTCTAAGGACAGCACACCTCTCATAAATTCTTTAGTGGTCAGTACGAGATCATGATAAATAACATTCTTGGGCGGCGGTTTTGTGTCTTTGAGTGCACTTGACGGATGAATGTGCACGGTTTGGTTGGTATCATGTGTGACGTAGAAAGTCCCTGCCTTCGTGACCCTGGCCGATTGCCGGAAAAAGCCTGCTGCAAACGAAAGCTTGATCCTATCCTCAGTAGAGGTCTCAATTTGATTCATGACCTCACATTGCCTGAATCTCGAAACTCGCAAGCACAATCTTTTCAATTGCTGTGCTACGTCTTGGGCTCTTCTCAAGGCGCGGTATTGAAGAAAGTGTGATTTGCACCAAATGATAGATTTACGATTTTCGATAAACCCTTTCCACACATTCAGTAAAACAAAATGATCGCCTGTCACTGCTAGTTTGAATCCAGCGTGAGCCTTGTCTGCCTCAGCCTTACGGCCCTTCGGCCGAATGAACAGCTGTCCCAATTCGCCCAATAAAGCACTTATCACGCTGATCTCGTCGCTGCAACCTAAAGCACAGCTTTCTACCAGAGTACGGGCCAGAACCGGGCTGACGGGTAATTCAGACATGATTCTCCCGAGCTTCGTGAGCCTACCGTGAGCTTCGATTGCCCCCAAAGCGTATAAGTGCTCGAGGGCTTTGATCAGAGACGCCTGTGAGGGTGGGTCCATAAACTGTAGCCCAAACACATTCTGAATGCCAAGAGCCAAAAGAATAAGTACGATTCCAGAAAGCTCGGATCGAAGTAGCTCGGGTGTGATCTGAAGAGGCCGGTCTGCAAAGTCTTTCGATGTGAACAATCTGTAGCACTTGCCCGGTTGGACACGTCCTGCACGGCCAGTACGTTGCATAGCGCTTGCTTGTGAGCATTTGACCACTTTCAGAGCGTCCATTCCCGTACGGACACTGAAAGTTTTCTCCTTGACCAGCCCCGTGTCGACGACATAAACTATGTTTTCGATCGTGATACTAGTTTCAGCGATGTTTGTTGCTATAACAACTTTTCTAGCATTCTCAGGTGTTGGCTCAAAGATTTTGTTTTGTTCCTCTTGTGGAAGATTAGCGTATACTGGCCTGATAATTAGCTCTTTGATGTTGCCCAAGAGCTGAGCTTTGGCCCAGTGAAGCTCTTGCGATAGCTGTTCGATATCATCTTGACCAGGCACAAATACAAGAATGTCACCCAGTTCCTGGGAGCTATGTATTTGCATTACTGTCTTGTATGCCGCGCTGATATATTCGGGCTCATTGGTTTTCGTATAGAAGACTTCCACCGGGTGCCGACGGCCAGGCACCTGATAGACACAGGCGCCATCGAAGTACTCTGAAAATTTAGCGGCATTGAGCGTTGCCGAGGAGACGATGATCTTCAGATCTTTTCTTAGGGTCATCAATTCCTTGAGCATTGCCAAGACCAAGTCAGTTTGGAGAGTACGCTCATGGGCCTCGTCGACAATAATTACCGAATAATTTTCGAGCTGACGGTCCATGAGCAGCTCGCGCATCAGCATACCATCAGTCATGTATTTAATTTTTGTTTGAGCAGAGGTTCTGTTTTCAAACCTGACAGTGTATCCGACCTTGTCACCCAACTGAGATCCAAGCTCGTCGGCTACTCTTTGAGCCACGGCCGTCGCTGCCAGTCTTCGAGGCTGCGTGCACGCGACTACTTTGTTCTTTTCGCAGTAGCCATCTTCATATAGAAACACTGGCAGCTTCGTTGTTTTTCCAGAGCCTGTCTCACCGGTCACAATGACAACCTGATTTTCAGCAATCAATTTGAGAAGCTCAGCTCTGTGAAGCTCGACCGGTAAGGCTGTTTGTTCGAAAGGCGGTTCAGATGATTGCGGCTCGTCGATATATTTGTTCACTGATTCTTCATCATCCCCATCACCCAAAAACTCGTAATTTTCCGCATCATCTTCCACTCCACCGCCAACCTGACGCTTTACCGCCCGCTCAATCTGCTCCTGCTCCCATAAGCCTCTGTCAAGCATCGTCCTGCTAACAACCTCCCCACAAGCACTAGTCATCTTACACATCACCTATGACGGAGGAGGCGTTAATCAAGGCCGATAAAGACTACAGCGAAACGCTGGACAAGGAGCTACCGCAAATTGCGAAGCTTTCACTCAACGACAGCGACATTGCTTTGGAGAAGTTGTATGTGCTGGAGAAGAAAGTGAGGCAAGCGAGTGACCTGGCGTCGAGTCAACGGGTCCTATCCGAGATTGTTAAAGTGCTCGTGAGGGCCGGTGAGTGGACCAAGATGAACGAAATTGTTCAGGTTTTGAGCAAAAAACATGGTCAGCTCAAAACTGCGATTCAAAGCTTGATCCAGGAGGTTATTGCAGCGTTGGATGACGCCCCAAATGAGGACGTCAAGGTCGCCGCCATCGAGTCAATTCGCGTCATTTCGGAAGGCAAAATCTACCTTGAACTCGAAAGAGCCCGAGTTACTCGTGAATTGTCTAAAATCAAGATGAAGAAGGGGGAGATTGGTATTGCTGCCGATCTGATGGGAGAATTGCAGGTCGAGACTTTCGGCAGCATGACCATGCGCGAGAAAACCGAGTACATCCTCGAGCAGATCGATCTGTATGTCCAAAAGGGTGACTTCAACTACGCTGCAATTGTTTCGCGCAAGATCCTGCCCAGATACTTTGATAATGGCGAAGCCGACGACCAGAAGCTGCGCTATTACGAGTTGTGCATCCACATTGCTCTGCACGACGAAAAGTATCTCGAAGCTTCGCGATACTACCGCTCCATTTACGACACTGATTCGACTAAAAAAGATGAGACCAAGCACCAGGAAGTACTCGGTATGATGGTGCTGTTTGCAATTCTGGCCCCTCACGACAATCTGCAAAGCGATATTCTCCACAAACTGACGCTGGAGTCTGATTTGCAAGATCTTGTTATCTTTGAACAACTCACGAGAATGTTCACGACTCTGGAGCTTATCAGATGGCCTAAGGTTGAACAGATTTATGGCAAGGACCTCAAAAGGCTGTGGGTGTTCTCAGCCGAAGATAGTCGCGGTTCTGGTGCCCGTCGCTGGGACGACTTGCGGAAGCGGATCACTGAACACAATATTCGCGTGATTTCTCGGTTTTACACTCGCATCACAATTGTTGGCCTAGCTGAGTTGTTAGATCTGGACGAGAAAGAATCTGAGAAAGTCTTGTCGGAGCTGGTCGCCGACCACCGCGTGTTTGCCCGGATCAATCGCCCCAAACGAATCATCACATTTGACAAAGCCAAGGAGTCCAATGATGTCCTCAACGAGTGGAGTTACAATGTCGCCAAACTATTGGAACACGTTGAGGTTCTGGGCCATCTCATTGCCAAGGAAGAAATGGTTGCGGGGCTCAAGGTAGAGAACTAATAAATCGTTGTTAAATAGAGTTGCGAGCAGGCTCGCAGTTATATTGCTAATCAAGATGGGCAGACCGTCTGGCTTCTTCTGAGACAGAACTTGCTTAGAGCATGGTCCACTTGCGATATCAATAACGCATATTGCTTTCGACATGAACAATAAACAAGATTAATTTGCTTGATCTCTTCGCCGTTTCGCGCTTTCTTTCAGCTCATCCCAACGACTTTTGAGTTTTGTGACCTGGATTTTAAGCTTGTCGTTTTCCGCTCTCAACCGATCAACTTCCTGAGTATGATCATCGAGGAATTGCAGCTCGCGAGAACTTAATTCACGCTGCAACTGGAGCAGCCCCTTTTTCATCGCGCTACGTTGGGCTTTGGCTGCTGCCTCGTGGGCCTCAACCTTGGCACTAAGCTCAGCCAGTCGGCTGTCGCCCTTGCCCGAGTGGTTGGCCTGGCCAGCAGGCGCATTGGCTCCGACAAGATAAAAACTTTCGGAAGGATCGTTACCCCGAGACGCCCCTATAGACTGATCATAGGCTCGATTATACGCGGCGTTAGCTTTGGCAATGATGCCGCTAAGATCGTCAATTCGCGCTATAGACACGGACTGGGTGGGTGAGTTGTGTCGCTCTTGGGCGCCAGTGCGAGCCGCTGCCAGCTGCGAGATTAGAGCAGGGCCCTTTGAGCTCGAGTTTGGAGTAATTAAGTGGCCGTTCGTATCGGAACTCTCGTCGCTCTCCCCTGACTCGGATCTAGCAGGCTGGGGCTGCAACTGCAGAGCGGCTAGTCGTTTGGCATCATTCCCCGCTTGGCCGCTGGCCAAATACTGTGCCCTACGGCTGTGTTGATTTGCCATTTTCTCTAAAGTGCGGGCCGCTGGATTTGAAGGAGATGCCGACTTAACAGCTAGAAATAAGGCCGCTGCTTCCTCATGGTGGCGGGCAGCTTTGGGGTAATCACCAGCCATTGTGGCAGAGTCCGCCTGCTTTGCAGCAACATAAGCCTTGTCCAGTTGTGTGTCTTCCATATCCCGCTATTGCATACACGTAGAATTCGAAACGCTTGGCACAAGCTTCTTTTACCGGAACAGCGCTTCTCTACAAAGAAGTAACTCATATGACTTGCCCAGCTTGGGAAGTTAAACCTCCGCCAGCCCCTCCTCACCTACGCAGATCGCTTCAGCCTAGGTCTCTTCCTGAACCAACGTGCTTGAAAGCATCTAGTTATCTGGCATTTGATGGCAAGCGGAGTATCGGCTTCATGGAGTTTTGGCATGACCTGAGTTCTCTGCTCGAAGTACCAGCCAGTAGCACCAAGGCACTGGACTTGCTCGACGTCTACCTAGATCTCGTTTCCGACCATGCTGCCGATTATCGAAAGCTTCAGTGCTCTTCCAAGGCTGAGTTTTACGAAAAAACTGCGCTGTCTTTCCGCCAATCCAAGGTTATTCAGAATCAAGCCGCAAAATGGAGAGTACAGGCCAGGCTCATAGCCCACATTAAGGACTACGAAAATCATTCTGCAGGCTTCTTGATGGCCATTTCCAGCATTCTTCTCACTTGCTTCAAGTCTGAAGTTCCTAAGTTATTTGCTGAATACGTTGAAATTCTATGGTTCTTTCGTTTCACAGAATTGGACATTCAAACTCCATTCACAGAACTGGCTGCAATTGTATGCGTGCAAGCCCCTAGAACGATCTCGCTCGCCAGTATAAACATGGATCGCATTAATTTTTTGCTTGGATGCATCAAGCAGGAGCTTCCCAACGCGCATTCGGCCCTGAAATTGTTGGTCTCGCTCTACGTAGCATTCGAAGAGCAGACATTCGATATTGAACAAAATTTGGTACACATAAGCCTCACTCTGAGCGACTGTCACTTCATGAGTGGTTATTTCGTGATATTTGCCAATAGAATTGCCACACGCGACTCAATTTTTACAACAGCTCTTATGACAGTCTTTCACAGCATATTCACCCATCCCGAGACTCAAGACCTGCTGTATGTCAATGACTTGAAGGTACTGGTGGACATTATCTTACGCGAGCTATCTGATCTCGAGAACAGTGAAGACCTCGACTATTTGCACGAAGCCTATCTGGAGGCGCTGTACCCTTTGCTTGCATTCACCAGACTTCACACCGATCACTACAAACGAAGCACGATTGTGCGTGTTCTCAGATCTATATTGGAGTGGGCACCCTGGAACTGCCGGGTAGCTGAAATTTGTAGCAAATGTTTGAGCATTGACTGGTTAGAATGGACACAGGATACATCTCAAGTGCTTTCGTCTGACTTTGATTCGGATTCTGACTCGTCTGTCGATGACCTTAATGATCCGAGCAGAGGCAGCATGCCACCAGATGTGCCACAACATAACAACGTCGAGAGCTCCGAAATCTCGTCAATACGCAAGCCTGTTCCGCCATTGCCTAGATGCAAAGGAGTTGCGGACAGATCTCACGCTAAGCCAACTCCTCCTCCCCCGCGAGAGCGTTGCAAGAGATAGTACCATATGCATTGATCTATATATATAAATTAGAAACGGGAAATAGCGACAGCTATGCACTTCATCACGCCGATTTGTTCGAGCTTGCGCCCGCAGATTTCTTAGCGGCATCCCAGCCACGTTTGAAGTAGGCATGTGGGCTGCGAGTATTTTCGGCGTAGATCATTTTGTCATAACTGTGGGTCAGTTTGTAAACCTTGTTGCAGGCCAGATGAAACTTTGTTTCTTGATTTAGACGTCGGATCTCGGAAAGATCAGCTTTATCGGTTATACCCATTCCTCTTAACCGCATCTCAAGGTCTTCAGGGGAGTAGGTACGGTATGGGCATCCATGCGTTTCATCTCCTGATGGCACAGTCCTTTGTATTTGCCCACAGTCGGAGGGTTTGTATTCGACCCGGGAACCGACCTGACCGTACAAATGTTTGACATTATACTCGTATTCTTTCTTGAACTGCTCGGCCGAGAAGCGAGGTGAGAATCCTTCTCTCCAAAATCTCATACTCTCCTCCAGAGTTAAACCAATGCCCTTGAGGAATTTTCCTAGCTGTAAACGGCCCTCGTATTTCAAATGATGGTCAGAGTGCACGCGATCGTTCATGTCGCGCATACAAAGCGGAAAGTGCTTCCGAGCCAGATCTTGATTAACTCCTTCGCCAACAGATCTTAACATCTGGGTTGTAACCGAATCGGTGACAGCATCTGCTTCTTCGGTCACAGAATTGGTAGCAAAATTACTGTTAGTCAAATGCTCCAGCAATGGCAGCAATCTCTCTTCCTCACCCATATGGGGTAGAGCGCGTGCAGCCTGTATCAAGCTGTCTTTCAAGAGTTTCTCATATTCGTTGACCACAAGCGAGAGCTGTGCCGACTCAGGGACAAATGCTTTGCCGTTCTTGATGAACACTCGGCGAGAATAAACCAAATCAGGCACTTTCCAGAAGTCTACTTTGTAATAACTCGTTTCCAGTTTATCACCATTCGCAGCCAAAAGCTCTTTACTGTACAGATCAAGCTCGTGGTCTGTGGCTTTCATGAGGTCGAAGTTCAGCGTTTCCAGGAATTGGGCTCGCGTTGCAGACTCTTCGGTGGTGTACCGCAGTTTAAATAACTCAGTTTCAAGTCTTACGAACTTGGTTCGCAGTTCCTCCGATTTGCAAAAAGCCAGTCTCAGAATGAAGTGCGAGAAGTGATCCTTGCGACGTTCTTTGTCTAACGACTTCCTCTCTCCGGAACTCAGAGGCAGGTACTTTTGGAAATGCGGTCGCATGTGTGCCTCAATATCCTTGGTTTTATTTCCATTGACAGCCAGAAAGTTATCGATCTCAGTGAGGATTCTCAGCCGGTCTAACCCCCATTGTTCGAATTCATCTTGCGTGATTTCTGCCAGAGGAGGAACTGTATAGAAATTCAAACGAAAGGGGTAGTCGACGTGCTGAACGACCTCGAGACCACCACCTTTGCCAAGTCCGCTGAGTTTGTGTCTCTGTCGAAACATTTGTGTTCACTAAACAACCTTGCAGACGGCGAAAAGTTTGAATTCACTGTTAAAACCAACCGGTGTGGGTGATACTAACGACGCGTCGCGTTAGTCAAGCCGCATAATTAGTTTCGCTAACAAAAGTCACCTGACGAGAGTCATTGCTTAGTAAGACGATATTCGAAAAACGCTCGTTCGCTGAGCAAAACGGAGAGTATTCGCAGCAGCATCCGTGGTTCATATAGGCATTAATATATTGATGAAATTTGTATTTTCTCTCCGATAGTATGTGATGAACGCTTATGTCTATGACATTAATAGTTAGTGGAGATTTTGAATTTAAGCCTGAGCGCGAAGAGAAGAGGCACGACGCTTCTTGATCTCGGCCTTCTCGGCCTTCTTCTCAGAAACACGCTTGGCGAGGAGCTGAGCGTACTCGGCAGCCTCGTCCTTGGAGTTCTTGACAGACTGGAGCTTGAGGGCCTGGAGACGGCGCTTGTGCTGGAGACGGCGGGGAGTGACAAGACGCTGGATTCTGGGGGCCTTGGTGTAAGTCTTGCCGTTCTTGCCGGTGACCTCACGACGAACAACGAAATCACGGACGTTGTCCTCCTTGGTGAGACCGAAGAATTTGCGGATGTTGTTGGCACGCTTGGGGCCAAGACGCTTGGGAACCTGAGCATCAGTGAGACCCTCAATGTCGGAGTCGCCCTGCTTCAGAACAACAAGGGAGAGGACAGCCATGTCGGGGCCAACAATGCAGCCACGGACGGACTTACGCTTGCGCTCACCGTCACGACGGGGACGGTAGCAAGAGTGGCCCTTAGAGAGAAGGAGGCGGACACGGGTGGGGTGGAGAACACCCTGCTTCATGGGGAAACCCTGCTTGTCGTTACCGCCGGTGATCTTGAAGACGTAACCCTTGAACTCGTCGCCGATGAGGTCGCCCTCAATCTCCTGGCCGACACGCTTATCGTAAAAAGCACGGACGCGGTGGTCGTCGTCAAACTCAATCAGCTTCTGAGTGCCGTTAGCCGGGTAGGCAATGTTGAGCTTCATAGTGTATGCGAAAATTGGATGGAGCCTCTGGGAGCTGAATACCCTCAGTGTTGTGAGTCGCCCGGGTTGGGACTACAGCCCTAAGCCCTATATTTGTGTTGGAACCCACCCCCGCTCTCCAATTTCTCATTTGTTACTAATATCAAAGTATATTATATTATATTATATATCCGGTCGTGATCGGGCAAAATTCGGTAAGAGCGTGCATTTACTTTGTTACGCAAAACACTAGATCATCTATATAAATATGAGCGCAATAGCTGAAATACCATGCAGCTTGGTGTTCAAGAGTTCTTGATTCGCTTGGCTTCTGACTGCTCTTCCTGAGGCAGCGACGAGCGTTTCTCGGCCGCCGAATCGTTCGCTCCTGTTTTTTGAGGCACTGCCGAAAAGTGCAAGGGCGAAGGTATCTCGCCAGCTACAGTTCTAGCTGCAGCAACGAACTCACCAGGGGTGAGACCAGGAAGTGCGCTAGGCAAACCCATAGTCTGCAGCCTGTGCAACTCTCGAGGATTGCCTGTAGACATCGCCGTGGGAGCGTACGACGTCGGTGTCATACCTGTTCCCCCAAAATACATCGGATGCCCTGGCTGTGGGCCTATAATGCCTTTGAGGCCTTCATTTCCTTGTGACGGCACTTGTGAGCCAGCGTAAGGCATGGTGGGCGCTACTCGGGCCCCATTAGGTGTCTGTATTCCACGTCTATCTTGGCTGACCGCGCTCCAAGGAATATTCCACTCCGATCCAAAATAGTTCGACGGTGATGGTAAAATGTCATTGAGATATCTCGACGGGAGACTTGCTGAGAGAGGTGTTTTTTCTCCGTTGGCCAGCGCAGCGGCCGTCTGGGGGCCCATAAATAAACCTGAGGGCGAAATCACCTGGTCCCATTCTGATTTAACATTTGTCTGGGTGGCAGGAGCTGAACCCATGGGAATCTCGACCTTCAACTTGGGCCGAACGCTGCCGTCCTGTGAGGAAGCTACGCTTAAAGCAGTCAAACGGCCCTCCGCATGACGGCCCTCCTGATCAGTTGGATTGTCATTTCTCATGATGGTCGCTTTACCTTGTCCACCCGACTGCCCCGTAGTGTTTCTTTGTGTATGAGCGGGCAAGTGTGCCTGGGCTTGGGCCTGAGCCTGAGCGAGTGCTATCGTATGCGCTTGAGCCTGAGCCTGGGCCTGGAACTGCTGCTGCTGGCCATAAGCATATTGTCTCATGTTTGGTCCCTGTAGCATTTGCGACTGGTATATCATACCTTGGCCACCTTGCATTGCATTCGCGGGTGCAGCGGTTTCGGGTAAATTTCGCTCACCGTCGTTATCTCTAGGAACCCGATTAGGTTCTGTATGTGTTATTGAAGCACCTGCTTTTACAGCACTTGGTTCAGACTTACCGTCGTCGCTCTCGTTTTCGCTGGCACTGGGAGAAGCCGCAGAGACGCTCCGGCCTCTGGCCGGCGTCCGTCCTGACTTGTGCCCTGAATCTGTGAAGTCGCTGGGGGTCTTGGCCTCAACGATATTTCTTTCTGCATAGGAATCTATGATTTCAGCAACATCGGAGGAGCCAAACTGGTGTAGCTTCCCGCTCGGGCTTCTGATTATCAGTGCCACTTCAACCTGGCAGAGAACAGCTAGTTCGTGGGCCTTTTTGAATAATCCTGTTTTTCGTTTGAGAAAGGTTCTTTAAGTTAGTAAACTGTCGAAAGATTTGTTTCGAGGCAGGTCCAAAATTGAGAGCGATCTCGTGAATGCGAGGGTGGCTCTGTAATGGAGGCGGCCTGAGCATCGTAAAACTTACACATGACGGTTTCTCTCGTCATCGATTGGCTCGATTGCAATTTTTCGGCGACCCATTGGGCTGTTTTGTGTGAAATCTCAACAATAATTCGCGCAAAAGCTAAATTAACGTGACTTCTAGGCGGACAGAGGGCAAGTCAAGTATAATTCGATTGTGCCTCAGTTCAGACTGAATCAGATGTCTGGATTGAATGCAAAATAAGTCGTTGATAGAAACGACGAGATCTACTGCGATACTGGTAGTAAAAGATCCTTCGTTCGTGTGGAATTATGTGTAGCAACTCTGCTTTGCTTGACTACAGCGCCGTGACCTTTGAATTCAAACAACAAGCAGAGATCGCTTGGGCCAACCAGGATACGTATAGCACAACTTCACTGTAACAAAGCGTAGAGTGTGCTGGCAATTAAATTGCCAAAACTCGTTACCTCTAGTTTGGCGTTCGTAGCTAGGCTCTGGTGTTGGAACTCAGTTTTATTATCTCATCTGCTCGAACCACGCATTTTAATACTATGATGTTCAAGTTATTTATAGACACTCACACCAAAAGTGACTAATGCAACCCACCCACAAGGGGTGCAGGAGGCACCATACGCAGATGGGGCATACCCTCGAGTTTGAGCTGATATTTGCCGAAGAATTCACTATGAATGTGCATTTGATGCTAAAATATGAAAGAATGTAAAATCTTGCTTTGGGACTTTTCTGGAGCAAAAGCTTGCGCTACGAAGGCGGCTATTTTAAGCCAAGTTCTGAGCATATGCAAAGCGAAGCTCGCGCCGCAGCCTTGGTCACCCTACAGATGCCTAAATTGTGGAACTCTTTCTACTGAGATGGTACCAAGCTGAGCCTCACAAAGATCACAAAGCGATGATGCTACTTGTAATATGTATTCACATCCCTCAGTAATCCTGATCTCCCACTGGCCACAGCCAATTCCACAATCGGAAAGTTATAGAGCCCTTTATTGTAGCGCTAACTAAGATCTCGCGTGATCGATCAAATTGATTTCACTTCGTATTAATTGAAAGTCTGGTTTTGAGCAATTCATGGCGGCAAGTATGCAACCCATGTCTTTGTTGCGATCAGTCAGGGACAAAGGTATATGTAACTTGCATGCTGCCTGTCCCCCACCTGCACAGCGTGCCAAAGGGCTTTCACGCTGGTTTGTTGAATAGTTCTAGAACTTAATTGCGATTACTACCCGTCACTCATAACCTGGCTCTCAAATCCTAATAAAAACATCTTATCATGCTCTCCAGGATCAAATGCAAAACGCAAACTATGAGAAGTATTCGTAGCCGTCGCGTCGCTTGTTCAAAAATGTACAAGTTTTAAGCTATTCGTAAAAACTGCCCTACATTATCCGATATACTCGTCTCAGTGGGCAATCTCAATTTAGATTGGCAGTAAACCCCCTACACGGATACTAAAAATATTCAAGTTTCTCGGCCAAAGTTGGTCCGCACACCTGCTGTCGAGATCAGAAATAGAGCGCCTAACACTGCCTCGTTACAACCTATTTTAGAACGATTGCACCAATTCACCATTCTACACACTGAGTTAAGGGAGTCGCTTCGACTTCGTTATATCTGCTCATGTTCATTCCTAAGCGAGCATCAGTGATGCAACATATACATAACATTGGAGCTTCGCGGTAACGTTGAGCATTGTCAAGACCCAGGCGAAACCGCCCCGAGGGGCGCGATTAGCCTGGTGATGAGATATGGTACTACCAGGCTTGGTATTATCCAAAACCCGCAATATTAGCTAGTTTAACAAGTTAATTTGATTTGCAGCTGCATATTTGCTACATTATGATGGCACCTGAGGGCAATATTTTGACTTAGTTGATCTGAGGACGAGCCTGGCCCTTCTGGCCACGCTGGGGAGCGGAAGAGTCGTCACGGACGGACTTGTGGGTGGTAGGAACAATGTTCTCAGGAAGGTGGAGCCACTCACGGAGGTACTCAACACCCTCGTCGGTGAGGGTGTAGTAGTAGTACTGCCACGAGAAACGGGTCTTGACGTAGCCTCTGGAGTTCAGGGACTGGAGAGCCTTGATCACGTACAGGTTCTTCACGCCGAGCTCCTCATGGGCAGGCTGGTTGAAGTCCTTCTTGGCGACGAGAACGCCCTCCTGGAACAGGTACTGGTGGATCTTACGACGGTCGGCGGTCGGAATGAACATTGCTAGGAAAGCTGGTCAGCGTCGCCTTGAGTTAGTGATTCACTGTCGTGAGTGTGTGGTGTGACTGTTAAAATTTGTGCCCTAGATTGTTCCAAGCCCTAAATTATGTTAGACCGAAATCTGGATAAGGGTTCATGATGGGAAACCTGGAGTAATTTTAAAGTTAGATAATCTTGAGAGACTCCCTGAAATGACTCTATTTAGGAACTAGGCAACAACTCATTTTCAGACGAAACTATATGCTAAAGCTTGTGTAGCGAAGGAAAGTGTTAGAATCAATATAAGTCACTGGCTCTTTCGTTCTTAAAATTTCAACTGAACTCCCCTCAAGAGAATTTGTAGTAACTAGATCCATCGAAGCTTGTCGCGGCAATATTGCCCTTATTCAGCATCTATCAACCACTAGACCCGAGTCTCGGGCAGAAGACTATCGAGTTGCCGTAGATTCATTGTCGGCAATTGCGTCGAAGGGCACCAAGTCCAACGCAATGCCTTTTTATCAGAACGCACAAAAAAACACTGCCAGTGGATTGGCCTCCAGGGTGGTAGATTTTGTCACCTCCTATAGGTTTATCAGAATCCCCCTTCTCAATTGGGGAATCATCTCAATATATGCCATCAATCTTGTCAAGCTAAGCTTTAAATTTAGCGAGCTTTCCCAAAACAGGCCCTTGACGGCAACTCTATTAACCAACACGTTGCTATATGGGCTGGCAGACACTCTTGCTCAAACAATACGTAGCGCCGCTGCATTCGCTCGATCTCAAGAGGGCACTATAACTCTCGATTCAGGTCCTAGAAGCCTGTTCAAGTTTTTGGTAGAGAAGGGCCGTTCTCGAAGGGTATTGTTAGACGAAGAGGATGACGACCTGGTGGAACTCGGACTTGGAGTACTTGAGCCTACAGTCCATCCCGGAAGTACTGTGCAAAACCCAGAAATTTTCAATTTTCGTCGGCTAGTTTTGTTTTCAGCCTGGGGTCTCATAATATCCAATGCTCAGTCCCCCTGGTACCGGTTCCTCAACTCTACATTCGGAGCACCTGAATCGCATATGAGGTTTGTCTCAGTATTACAGAGAGTATTGTGCGATCAGCTATTTTACTCTCCTATTTCTTTGGCATGTTTCCTTACTTACCTCACAGTCGTTGTCAAGGGCTTCTCTTCCTTGTCGGCGGTTCAAGAAACTCTGGCTACGGCTTACCTGCCTACATTGGGGGTGAATTATACACTCTGGCCAGCTACGCAGTTTCTGAACTTTCTCATTATACCCTCTGCTTTTCAGATCCCATTTTCATCGATTGTTTCTGTGTTCTGGAACTGTTATTTATCTCTGACTTCCCCAAGTTGATGCCTGCATGACATCCACTTACCTTTCCAGAACCTATATATTGTCCCATATTAGATGCGCGCGAATTCAACAGAATTCCGCAAAACTTAATCCTCAAAAAACTTTGAAACGTAATGATAATTCTACTAGCGCTGAAAGATCAAGCTTTCACTATTTCAGGACTCCAAGACGCGTATACTGCAAGACCAGCTCCAGGGTGCTGGAACATTTACTATATCTTTCGCGATACGGAAATTATCGCCAAACTTTACCGTTCACGTGCGGCGCAATGCATTGTATTTCAAGCTCCTAGCAGGCAAACTATATGGCTCAGAAAACAATACAAAGGACTTCATCGTGAGCTCCAGTTCGCGCTCGGTGAGCACCAATTCCTCTGGAGCGAACACGACTATAGCCTCTACAAACAGAGCTCGAGACAGATTAAGTCAAGAATCTGGTACAGGTTTGAGACGGTTATCCACCAGCCCCCAATCATGCGAGCAGATGATTCTTCAGTCAGATCATTAAGAGCAGCAGCTCAAAACTCAGGTTTCGCGACGACACCATTGGTATATGATTCTCATTTCGGACGGAACTCTCTTCTTAAGGTAGAAACGTTTGTCTCGACCATCATAGCGGCGGCTTTAGTATGGACAGAAGATTCAGTTTTTTGCCAGTTCATGAATTGTTTGAATACTAGATCAGCGCTGGCTTGGCAAAAAGCCGCTGGCAGATTTCGAGCATCTATGGAAGAATTTATGAGAAAACAAGAGGGTTCATCGCACGGTGAGTTACGCTCGAAGACTATAGAAACGGCCACCACTAATCACACAGAAGTCCAGGGACTCAAGTATGATCCTGGCCAGGCTTCCAATCGGAACAGCTAATGGCGAAAGCCTGACCAGTGAGGGATCTCCAGTCGACTTTTGCACTGCCGTCGATAAGATAGGCAAAAGTGTGAGACAGCATCTTCGCCATTTTCTTCCAGAGATTGCAGCGATCTCGGTCAGCGAATTTGGTTGAAAAAAGTCGAAAGACTCGGAGATCAAGTCGCCATCAACTTTCACGACCTTTTCAGGCAAAAGCTCGAGATTTAGAAGAGATCTATAACCATTCAATAAAGCGATGTCAATACCATGAAACACACTAGAGTTCATTGATTCAGTTGAACTGACGACAAATTTTGCGATGGTCTTTGCGAAGAAGGGCATCTTTTTTTCAAGTGGTAACACCTGTCGCATCGTTTCGGCTTCTCGTGATGCTAAGAGCTTGAAAAGTTTTGGCCCGATTTGCTCGATAGTACTCACCGTCATAATATCCAAGGGCTCGAGTGAGACCTCAGAGGCGGATTCCGGAGATTTCAACTTCTGTGCGAGGTCCAGGTTCCAAAACGCCAGCGAGGATCCAAAAATGGCGCTCTGTCTCGTTCGCAGTTCCTTAGACACAGAGAAGACCAGACTTGCGCGCTGAGCACTAAGAATAGGATACTGGTATGCGTACTGCTTGTGGCTCGTGTAGCCCGCCACAAAAATGCCTGACCGACTCAGGTCGGCACCAAAATAAGCGGTATTTGTATTTGAAGGGCCTGATTTGAGAGCCGGTCCTAATATAGAACTGAATGCGCCTCTTTGAGACTCGTAATATTCGCCCGACAGACAGATTGCAGACCAGGCGCCACCAAACTCCAGAAGACTGGTGACCGGGAGGCTGAACGGGACGGCTGTGCGCTCCATCTTATTGTCTCTCAAGCAAGTGACCTCTCCAGCTGCCACGAAATAAATAGAATTGGCGAATGCTTTCGAAAACAGAACCTTCTGGTTTTCGAAGTCGCGAATATGCTCCAAATCAAAGTTTGAAGGCTTTCCCTTGAACAAGTAAGCTTTGTTTTCTGCGGAGAGCGCCGCGAGCCCCAGGCCCCCCCACTCTAAGGATGTAGGCTGCCATTCGAGACTGTACTCCCTCAAAAATACGATACTACTGTTTTCGACAACAAAAATTGTGATTGAGTCACTCGCTGCCACCGCCAGGTAAGATATGCCCCAATTGCTTGACTCGAATGCCATTCGAGGTGAGAAAGCCAGAGCGTTAACGAGTGGAGTGGCTTGATCTTCCGGACGTATTTTTTTGAGTTCAGTCTGAAGACTGCAAAAGCGCTGCCACGGACCTTTCTCTGGAGGACCCATGTTGTGAAAGAGGAACGCTTCGTGTCTCGAAGTGATACCAGCCAGAACGCACCCTCTGGACAGCGACACTCCGGATGGAGACCAGTGTACGTCTGTGAAAACAGCAGCCCAACTTGAGCTTGCAATTGCGCTCAAAGACTCTTTTGAGTTGGTCCATTCAAGGTCCGCCAATTCGTTGATCATAAGTGTTTCGAGTCGGGCTTGTTGAAACTCGCCAGACTCAGCTATATAGCCCGTAAATATTGTGATCAGGTTCCCCGTGGCTGCGGCTAGATTTCCATCATCGGACCATTTGATGGCGTTGGTACGCAATGTGGCATCTAGCCGGGAAACTCTTGTTTCCATAATGCCTAGATGTGCGCTGACCGGCCCAGCGTTGCGTTCGCGTCAGATCAGACAACTGGGGTTTTGTCATCGCAGGGTGCTTAAGATCTTGGACACAAATGGCACTCGATCAGTTTAAGTCATATGAGTGGGAAACACTTCTGAGCACTAGATGTACATAAAATTCAACAAACTCCTTCCTATTTAAATGTGCGTACTAATGCCGATCAGGTATACAACGGCCTAAACTCAATTCGGGTAACCCAGTTGAGGTACCAACTCAGGATCCTCCAATAAATAAGCCTTGCCACCCCAAAAACTCAAAGCAACAGGCAGCAGAGCCAGGGCGTGTGTTGTGGCACAGATGACCAGAGCCAGCCACATGCGGAAATAGTAGATATCAAAGATCTGGGATCGCGTGAACGCCAAGACTGATACCCCAATGAATTTAGTTACGGCGATCCCACCAAAAACAGAACCTCCCGTGCCAGCCAACGAGGTGAATGCCCGATCCGTGCGCGTGACACCCTGAATTCCAAAAGCGTTCACACGCGAAACATAGGTAAAGGACCTCGCAATATGCACACAGAACTCGACACCGATACCCACACAAATTACGAGGTTGACAAGGCTGAGAGCATTCAAAGAGACATTGAAAATCACCATCATTCCTGCAATATTGGTCAACATCATCGCCACAACCATGCTCACAACGAAAGCAGTGGCAGGGGATCCTAGAATGATGGTGCATAGCACAAATATCACTGCGAACGCAAGGCCAAGAATTTTGACGGTGGATGCGACAATACTCGAATACTGCGCAAAATAAACATAGAAAATGGAGTAAGGAAAGACCTTGCGCCCCGTTGTGTTTCTGATCTCTTCTGAGATTCTTCGCGCCGCACTATAAGCCTCGATGAAGTCTTTCTGGGATCTCAGTGGGGTGTGCGAGGTTCTAAAATGCGAACTTATGACCTTTCCATCTAGATCACGGGCCACAGCATTCGAATATGGCGCTTTTCCAGCGAGAGGGCAGTTTTGGCTAGGAGCCTGTAACCATAAATCGAGGTAGTGTGAGAAATCTTCATTCTCGGGGAAGCCGGTCATATTAAAATCATATTTTTTGTCTTTGTAGCAAACGTGACAACTTGCGCTTTCATGAGAACATAAATTTCCCGAGGTCGTTTCCAGACAGCACTGGTCTAGACTCGGGTTCAACCACTGTAAAAAATCATCGATCCACGAGGCCACGGGTGTTTCCAGATACGATACATCCGATCTTTTGCGTTCCTGTTCCAAGAGAGTGGTCACTGATAAGGTATCACAGGATCCGAATCGAGAACAAAGCTCTCGCTGATCGTCCCTAGTAAGAGCTCCACCTTCCACAACGAAATAAACCGGCGGGCCAACATCCAGGTAATCATATACGCTGCTGAAGTAGTCCACCATGAAACTTTCTCTGGGAACTGCGAGCCGCTGATCCAAGCCCATTTGAATATTTGGGATAAGGCTGATCGAAATCGCCATCCATGCCAAGAATACACCGACGATCAGCTGTCGCATTTTCGAATTAAACAAGTTGCGAGCGTATTTCACCACAAAAAAAATCGAAAAGTGTCGAAAGTCCTCTTGTTGGGCAACGAGATTGGCGTCCATTGTAACTTCGGCGGCTAAGACTGCAGCACGGGAAGATGCGCTGTCTTCGCTGCCGCTCGAATTAGAGCGTAGTTTCACGGGTCTTCTCTGGTCATCCAATGCCATGGCAGCGACAAACATAGTCAACTGCAGCATGCTATTAAGAAGAACAGCCACTGCAGAATACACAGCGAAATTATGAACAGCAGGCATTTCCACCAAAGCACCTAGCAAGAAAGCTAGAACTTCGCAGCTGGACGAAAGAAAAATTGAGGGCCCTACCAGTGCTATGGCATGCGACAGACGTTCCGCGCAGTCATACTGAGGATAAACATTGTTGACCATGTCAAATGAGTGTACCATCAGGAAGATATTATCAATTCCAACTGCAAGAACCAAGAACGGGATCACCTCAGTGATAATTAGCGTCATGTGGTAACCAAGAGCCGAGCAGACTCCAACAGATGCGGCGACACTAAGAAGTACAACAATAATCCCGAACATGCCCAGGGCAACTTTCGATTTTGAAAGCTTATTTCCGAGTGCGAAAGAGGCATAGGCAAACATTACGATGTAAGAGATTGCGATAATCTTGCCGTCAGTGTTGGAGCTCTTGTTCAATTCACGCTGAAGCGAGGATTCAGTTGAAAAATTAAGCTTGAAGCCTCGCGATTCGGCCTGAGGAGTAACTTCCAGCTTCAGATAATTTTCGAGCTCTGCTTCCCAAACCTCCACCTTGAAGAGCTCAGATTCGTCGTTATAATTATTGAGAACAAAAGTCATGATCAATGCATTGGCACTCAGAGGTTCTGAGCTAGCATTTCCGAAAATCAGAGATGGCGAGATTGGCTGGCCAAAGGTTGGCAAACAGGAAACAGGTGTAGACGCGCATGCGGCTAGCTGCTTCCGCCAATTGGCGTTAGACGGGACATTGCCGTGGAAGTATTGATTCGCCGACTCAATGACACACGCAGATCCCATTGGTTTGAAACAAAAGTCCTGGAGCGTATCGCCGGCCGATGATTTTATGCGTGTTATTTCCTGTTCCACGCTAGACCACCACTTTAATGTCTCGTATCCGGTCTCATCGTCATCTACGGGGAAGATGGGACCATCTTCCTGGATAAGGAATATCTGCTCGGATCTGTAGAAAGGTCCAAAATTATGCTCGAATTCATACTGCTCCTTAGCTTCCAAAGAGTCTGGGCCTACCCATAGCTTTGCAGGCCGGGTTTCCAAATGTATGTGCGACCAACCAGTCATAAATATGCCGATAAGAAGAAAGCATACGACCAAAACTGTCTTAGGCCACTTGCCGCACAGATATGCCCATTTAGAGAAAAAAATCTCCAGTAATGAATTGAGACGGTACGGTTTTAGCTTCTCAACGCCACGGACAGCTGAAATGCTTTCGGCGTCATCGTCTATATCCTCGATAAGACGTTGCAACTCCACGTAGTCTCGCTTCCGGTTTTTGTAAGCTTTAATTTTGCGTGCTGCCACCGATGCAGCTACGATACAGAACAGATATCCAGCAAGAAGCGAGAGCGAGAGGCAATTGAAGCCACCGATCTCGCAGGTAGCTGGGGGAGCCACAGGAGCCAGTGACGGACAAGCATCTGGACAGTCCATGCAGGCGCAAGTCTCTTTACAGGGCGTCACATCCAGTTTCAGGAGCTGGTAATCGTGATTATCTTCATACAGAAAGTTCATTTGAAATGGAGAGCCGCCCAATAGTGGCTTCTCATCTCCAACAAATTTAAAAAACTCTGTGTAGTTTTTAGCGCCACCTCCGATGAGGTCCATAGCTCGTCCGTTGGTTGCGGAAAATTTCACCTCTGAACACGAGTTGTAAACTTTTGAAGCACTCACAGGGTCCAAGTAATAGTTCAGCTCTGCAACGGCAATTTTACCGTCCATAGTAGTGCGGTTGGAAACAATCTCGACAAATTCATTTTGCTCGTTTGAACAGGTCAAGTGACAGAAGACGTCCTTGAAGTTCTCGTAACAAGCCGGGCAGCTGCCAATAATGGATTCTGCCTTCTTCAAACTTTGTTTCAGTGTATCTACTTGCTCCGAAGAACAACATACACTCTCAATGTCTAGATTTGGACATAATTCAGCAAGCAACTCCGAGGTTTCGTCGTTGGGACGCGCCGGGTCTTGATCGACGATACAGGGCAATTGTGACCCGAATAACGACGCTTTGCCGCATTGACCATAGAGTTTACACTTACCTCCGTTATCTCGCATGCAGATTTGTTCTCAGAGGACAAACGGCTTTGAAGAAGGACTAGAGTTGAATTGTGCACGAGAAATTGGGGCGTAGATATAGAGCTTGGCCTTCCAATTCGCAGCACTCATAATCCAGGGTTGGGTCTTTCGCGACTGCAGGAACTCAGCGTGATACAGCCGCGGGTACGTTGAGATTAATAATCATGAGACCGCTCCCTGGACTACTTTCTTAACAACGATAACTCACCAGTAGCTATCGCATCAGGCTTACTAGCTGGCAACATGAGCGACGAGCAATATGATGCGGCCCTAGACCTTTTGAGGCGTTTGGACCCTCGTGACGTGTCGAAAAATCTCAATTTGCTTTGCCAAGTAAATAATGAGCTCGCCGAAGATCTCCTCTCATCTGTGGACCAACCGCTTCGAGTTCAGGCCTGCTCGGAGACCGGCAAGCAGTATTTGTGTTGCGACTACAACCGCGATGGTGACTCTTACAAAAGTCCTTACACTGGTAAGTACGAGCCCCAAATTGAGGACGCACCTGTTCTCGACCCTGCATTGAGAAAACTAGAGGTTGCTTTGAATGAGGCCTTCGACACTTACCGCGAACTTTACTACGAAGGAGGCATCTCATCAGTATACTTGTGGGAACAAGATGACAGTTTCGCGGGCGTTATTCTCATCAAAAAGTCCAATGGTGCTAAATCATCTTGGAATTCAATTCATGTGTTCGACACCTCTGTCTGTGGCCGCCAAGCCACTTATCGTGTGACGTCCACAGTTATTCTGGATGTAGGTGCGATCCTCGACTCTAATGGTGATCTTTCGCTCTCAGGAAACCTCACACGTCAAATGGAGAAGGTAATGAACGTTGGTAAGTCGTCAGACCATGTCGTCAATCTGGGCACAATTATTGAGGAGATAGAAGCCAGCTTGCGTTCAATTTTGAATGAGGTTTATTTTTCCAAAATGCGGGATGTTGTGGGAGATGTCCGGTCGATTGAAGCACAAAAGGAGTTGTCAGAGCAGCGGGAGCGACAAAAAATGCTGTCCTGAGGCGTGGAACTCGTTACACCCCAGAAAAACACTTCTTACCTGCACTAAATATGCATATACGATCAAATAACGACATTTACTTAAATATTATGGCTTCAATGGCTTTTCTCCTCGTAGCTTGATCTCAAGTGCACGGGCGGGTACGTAGACGATGGCTGTGAATCCAAGAGACAAGAAGGTGCCGAGGTCAGCGCCAGTGTCGCCGACCTTTCTGGCAAGTACACCAACATAATAGACCTGATTCATTCCAACAACACATCCAGCAATGCCGCAACAGAATGCAAGGGGGGCGGCCCACAAAACAGGGAAGTAAAGCTTGTCATTCCAGAGTTCCCAGTTGTACTCGTTCCTCGTTCTTGAGCGGAAGAGGAAAGACTCGAAAACCATGATGCACGTGTACATCATGGCCCAGTAACCTATCATAGGCAAAAAATTTGATAAAATCTCCTCGAGCTTTTGACGTCCGGCCAACGCGAGAACCATGTAAATGACTCCGGTGACAATCGCGAGGAAGTAACGGGGTATGCGGGTCCATATTCTTCCGAACACCTGTGCACTCAAGGGAATAGAGTAGGTGTTCAATATGTTATTGGTAACAAGCGAAATGAACATCAACACAATGAGGAACTTGCCTCCGCCTTTCCATTTCTCCATGGACTTGACGAGCAGCCCGCCGGTCGATAAATCGTCATAGGCGTCAAGCCAATCGCTATTAGCAAACTGAGCGACACAACCAATACCAATTCCGGGAATGCCTACAAAAATTGTTGTGAAGAAAATCGCACAGGAGGCAAAAATATAAGTTTTGATCGGGCTAGTAGTTTCAGGAAGATCGAGCATGTAGTCGCTCGCAAGAGCCACCCAAGTAGCAGTGATGCCAACGCAGGTACTGAAAAATGAAATCCAACGGGCTTGGATATCTGTAGCATGTCCAATGGACTCAGAGTGTACCGGCCACTGGCTACCTGTGCAGACGTACAGCAGAAGAAAGGCGATGAGGGCAGGAAATACAAAGATGCGGTCAAATTTCTGCACAAACGAGATCCCAAAAACAGCCACGACAATGCTGACAACAGTGATGATAACAATGCCAATCTCTAGCGGAACTTTCTCGCCCGAGACTGCGCGAAGCATCTCACCGCCGAACACTAGTGAAATCACTGCATAGCCCAGGAGTGTGAGTACATTCAAGAGAGCAATAAACTTCGCAGGCCACCATCCAAATTGGTAACGGGAAGATACCATCTGTCTCAAACCAGAACGAGGACCCATGACAGCGCCAAACGCAGCCATCAAAGAGCCAAAGAGAGCGCCCGCAAGACCAGAGGTCATCGAATCCTTAAAACCTAAGCCAAACACAAGCGGGCCGAGGAAAAATCCTGTAATCGAAGAAAGACTACCACAGGCCCCTAACCATATAAAGGTCAAATTGAGCCACTGTCTAAGACTTCCATTACCCCTTTCTTCTGGGGACTGCCGATGAACACCTCGAGCCTCGCCCAGATTGTCAATACGGGCACTGATATACCAGAACCAGCCCTTGATACCACTTGTAGAGTGTTCCGAATATATGTCGGGCTGTTTGGAGTCCGCCTTCTCCATTTTTGGAGCAGTGAAATCGAGGGCAGTATATATGCGTGAATCGGCGTAGCCCGGGTCTGTCTAATTGAGTAATAGCCTGATACGCGGGGCAAGGGCTTCAAATGAAAGGTAGGCGAATCTCCTGATTGCGCGGATATAATGTGTGTTCAATTACTATAATCTAGCCTTGAAGTTTCCCATGAATTAGGCCACTCAAAATCTAGTTTTTCTGCTGTGAAGTGCTCGAAAAGACAGGAATCATTGTCAAGCCTTGTAAAGTACCCCTTGCCCTATCAACGAACCCGGGAATCCTACCCGCCCCGAGTAAAATGCGTACCAGTTCGGATCTCGAAGGTGGTGTTCTATTCGGTTTTGGTTGCGACCGAAACAATTTTGGTTCAATTGGCCTTGGACTCCAATTAGGAGGCAGATGTTAACTCTGATGTTGCTTTCAATGTTGATGTATCTGGCTTCCGTTCTACATCAAGATCTCGATCATGTCTTCCCACCGTATTCCACGTTTCACTTTTAAGCGTGAAAGAAATTTATAATCTCAAAAGATTTTTAAAGAAGCATGAATTAGCCTCTGTTCCATATTTGTGCCGTCTATCGGAAGCTAGTAACTTAAAGTCACTTTGCATGTGAGCTAACAAGGCAAGGATTTTTAGAGCTCGAAATGCACGACTATTTCTTGGCAGATTAACTTGTTCAAATATCACTTCTGAAACCTATTAATATCAGCCGATGGATTTATGAGCTTTCACAACAGAAGCTCATGTCAACCTTCATTTATTCGTTTTTCGTTTTTTCTTTTCTTTCTCTCTCTCTCTCACAGACTCTCGCCCGCGCCTTGTGCAGATCGCGCGATCGCTACCTGGCCTAGACCGCCATTGCGCGACGTCTGCAAGTTCTGCGGGTGAGATGTGATGATAATTTGCCTGTCTGCGATGCTAATTTGGCTTGAACCTAATGTGGCTATTGGACCGGGCCCTCGAAAATGAAGTGGCGATGAACAATAAAAATGCAAAACCGATGAGAGCTACCATGCCGGTAGCGGCGTGCTCAAAGAAATAACTGTTTCACGTAAGTCTACGATTCGTGAAAATTCAATACAGAGATCAATTATTTCAGGCTAGCAAATTTGAGAACCGTTAACATTACTTAAATACAGGCAGAACGGTATGTTTTAAATTGAAATTGAGAGCGCGGCAATAAGCCCATTTACTGCTGAATTTTGTAGCCATGAGGATTTTTCTGAGTCCAATTCCACAAATCCCGGCAGGCATCCTCCACAGAAAGCTCTGCGTTCCAATTCAGCTCCTTATTCGCACGGTCAGGGTTGGCAGTGAGATCCAAAACATCGCCATCACGACGACCCACCACAACATAAGGGAGCTCTCTGCCCACAGCTTTATTGAAAGCTGAAACAATCTCAAACACAGTGGAGCCGTGGCCTGTGCCGAGATTCCACTCTCTGCAGAAACCAGACTTATCAGAAGGTGGTGTGATGGTCTGGAGCTTCTCGAGAGCCGAAAGGTGGCCGCGAGCCAGGTCCATGACGTGAATGTAATCTCTTATAGGAGTACCATCACGAGAAGGATAGTCATCACCAAAAACGTTAAGCCTGTCACGACGGCCAGTGGCGACCTGCGCCAAGTAAGGCAGCAAATTATTAGGGATGCCTTGGGGATCCTCGCCAATCTGGCCAGAGGGGTGGGCGCCAATAGGATTGAAGTAGCGAAGAAGGGCAGTCCGTTGATTACTTTTAGTTTTGGTGAAATCTCGTAACACAACTTCGATGAAAAGCTTGGAGCTGCCATACGGAGACATACCCATCGTAGGGCACTCTTCAGGGATCGGGATCATGTTTTCAAACCGCGTGGCATCGCCGTAAACGGTCGCACTAGAAGAGAATACAAAGTAGGGGATATTGAACTTCTTCACAACATTACACAGGTTGACGGTGCCACCCACGTTCTGCTCATAGTACTCGAGTGGAATTTCTACGCTCTCTCCAACTGCTTTGAGTCCCGCAAAATGAATCACAGAGTCTATCTCGGGATTTTCCTCGAAAACCTGGGTTAATTTACCGAAATCACGGATGTCAGCTTTGTAAAACTTGACCTGCTTTCCAGTCAGATTCTGAACGCGCTCGATAGCTTCAACCGACGAGTTGCTCAGGTTGTCTACAACAACGACTTTATAGTCATTCTCCAGCAACACGACCACAGTGTGGGAGCCAATATAACCGGCGCCACCAGTAACAAGCACAGTAGATTTTTTAACCATTTACGGTAAGCGAAATCAAGGAGTTGAGTGCTGACGTAGGGTGAAATTTACTTTAAATTGTTGATCCCAAAATCGTTTTGGCCTATTTTTAATGCCCAACCTGCATACTGCACGTGATGCGATCTACCGTGTTTGGCCGCTATGAGCCTGTTTAAAGCCCCAAGGCAACTCGTGATCCTTGAAATTGGTGGAAAACGTCGCTAGAGTCAGCTTATTACCGTAATTTAATGCTCGTTACTCGGGTTTATTCAGGAAAATCTGATTTTCTGGAAGCGGGGAAGCTGGGGAGAGGGCTTGGCGCCCCAGTCCTCTGAAAAGCCTCACTACCTGGGGACCTGCATGCCTGTGTCAGCAAATACGATCCCCAATCTTGATTGGAATCGATCCTACTAACATCACAAAATCAAATGGGATGGCCACTGCAGGCGCCAATGAACGCATTGACAAACTAGAGATATCTGAATATCGCAGTGCGCTCCGTTACAGGCAAGAGATATCATATAATTAGCTGTTCACAGGTTGGTTTATACGAGCACGTGGGCGCAGGATTTTATGATCCTCTAGCATGGCCTCACAAAGTCCTGCAAAGTTCCGAGGTCAGGAACAATCAAATTGAGTTGAGAATCCCCATCTAATATTTGATACACAGCCTTCTTCCTTTCCACAGCTCCAGCTTTAGTCAATATGAGATTCATTATGGTGCAGCATTTACTAAGCAAAAAAATAAAAATTATTTCAGCAGGGAGAGAGGTCTATCCTAGCTTTCATTCGCTCGTGCGATTTCCTTTTAGGTGTTTAGGATCTGTGAACACACCAATTGAGGCCCAAGAGTTCTGGAAAGGTAGATGCATTGCGAAAAGTCATGGCAAATATACCAAAATACCATTCAGAGTCACCTTTCATGTTGAGCTCCAAACTGCCAGGCACATTCGGAACCAACCATAATGAGAACTCAGAATCAGATTTCCATGAGGGCTCGGACGAAGATGGTTCTGCCGAAGATCGATTTTACAACGACCAGGAGGATTATGGTCTCACAGTGAGCGAGGGCCAAGAGGAGGAGGAAGAAGAGGAGGAGGAGGAGGAGCCCGACACCAACTCTGACTCCAACTCCGACTCAGGCCACCCCTCCGCCACTCGTAAAAATACTACAGGTCACTCCAGATCTGGGAAAACCCGAAGCAGATATCACGACTATGAAACGGAGTCACGACCGTCGTCTATGTCGGACTATGAATCAAACTCGATCAGCGATGATGCCGATGAAACCGACGATGATGAGTACGCCAGGTACCCTGAGTACTCACGAATTGGCGATGAGAATCCGTCTCTCATGCGTTACCTCGAAGAAATTGAATCCAACTCTAGTAGCGAGACGCCAAATAACGAACATGGATATTCAGACCTCGAGTTTGACGAGAACGAAGTCGACAACTACGGCGACGCCGCCGAAGACAGCTCAATTGAGAAAGAAGAGGAAGATCACATATTACACAATACTCAAGTCGATACGCCCGCCACAGACAAGAACTCTGACGATGACTTCGACGGGTTCATGTTCGGTGATACCATTGAATCTGACAGTGAGCACTCTGATGAGAACGACTACCTAGACATATTCCAGCCTTCGAACAATAGACGGCCCAGATTTTACGCCATTGAGTCGCCAGAACATCATAGCGATGAAGAAGGGCTGATTTGGGAATATTTCTTTACTTCCGATGGTGACGAAGATGAAGGAAGCGAGTATGGCGAGCGAAGCGGGAACGAGGGCTCCCATCGGCCAGATGGAAAATACGATACTAACGACCACAATCGCTCAGTCAGTTTCGGGTCGGATAAACACAGTGGAGACTCCACGGACGAAGACACAAACCTGCCTCCAGCCAAGCACCAGCCTGGTCAGCGCGCTTTCGAAGTTTTGGGCTCCAACTCGTTTTCCACCCGCCCGCCTATACTTGGCCAATGGCAGATTGATAACAGCCAAGGCACAATTGGAATTATTGACGGTTTAACTACGAGAACGCTCAGTCCACCTCTCAGACCGCGAAGGAAAAGTTTCAGCCGGAGCGAAGGAGGTGAACACCCCAAGATCTATTCCAAGAATCTACACAGCGACAGCGAGCAAGACATTAGCGATGTCGCACTCGACGAATTCATCAATACCGAGCAGTTCGACGACGAGAATGACGAAGGTCAAGACTACGCAGTTGAGAATGACAGCTTCAGCCAGCCCCATACCATTTCCCCTTATATTTATCGGCAGAGGTTCGAGCGTCAAGCACCTGCTGCATCGGCTTTCAAGCGCGGTCAAGGTTTCGACCAGCGGCGAAGACGTCGATCATCGATACTCTCGAGAGACAGTATCGTGTCTCTATCGCCGGTCCGGAGCATCAGAAAAAAGTCGCGGCGGAAAGCACGCAGAGAGCTGCAACCCGAGAGCCGGGACCTCATAGAGGAGCTAATCGACGCCAATGCAATCAGTCCTTTATTTGATATTTAGTCAATTCATAACTCGAATTCCTCTCAAAGTGCCGGAGTCAGACTCAATAGTTCATACGTGATCTTTTCGTTCAGGAGGACCAGGTCATTTTATGGCAGATTGCTAATGTTATACATATAGACCGGCGAGTAGCGTCTTCGAATTGAGCTTGTCCAAAATAAAATAGTGGCGTGAACTTCCTTTAATTTGTGGAGGAATTCCAATTATTTTCAAAGGGCGCTTTCAGCATCAAACCAGAGGCGTCAACTCGCTGGTCATATCAAGCTGGCCCTTGACCGCTCTAGTAAGAGCAGTCATAACCACAAGATCTTGCAAATAGGATCCGTAAAGCGACTCAAGGGAGGCTCCTGAAAGAGAAGGCACGAGCGTCAGTGTCTCGTAAAGGTATCTGCCGACAGCAACGGATGCCTCGCTTTTGTCGTTGATGACTCTGCGCACGTACGCCTGGACCTTTTCAAGCATGTGAATGACCTCTTCAATACTCTCATCGAGGTTGGCAATATCGCTGGAAATATCAGCTGAGCGCATGCGTGACTCGCTGGCCTTGGAAACGACCTGCATGGCTGACTTGTCAACTTCCGAGTAGACCACCTCGCTCTGAATGGGTAGGAAAATGCAATCAGGAGCGAAAGCACCATCTGTGGGGAGACCGATAGGTGACGACGTGTAGGCATCGATACTGAATTCACCGTCCTCGCTTGCATCAACACATAGGTGGACAGCGGGGAAAGGAGAGGTACCGTGATCCTGGCTGTAAAAATCTTGGATCAAGGCCGATATGTTGTTCAGCTTGGAGCTGGTCGCGTACCAGCCGACAATCACGCTCGAAGGATAGGCCTTGCGCATAAGATTGAACATATCCAAATGGTAGTCAACGTCAATATCAGCCTCGCCATCTTTTTCAGTCAAAGGAACGATGTAGGCCGATTTGACCTGAACTTCGTTTCCGTCATCACTGCGGCTTCCGATCAAAGTGCCGAACACGGGTGGCTGACCGGGCTGCTTTCGAAGAGCATGGGATAGAATCTGGAACACTGCCTGAGCATTAATGATCGCTTTTCCAGGGTTTTGCACTGCCTGGCGGCCAGTTTGAAGGGACGGGCGAGGAATTTGCAGCGTCGTCATGTTCAACTTTGTAAGCCTAATTCAGAACTTGAGTGCGTGTGATATATAATAATTTTCCAGACTACCCACTTTAGCACATTAAACGTCACAAGATCACAATGTCAAACGGGGCATGTCTGGGTAAGGGCCTGACGTCAAGCTCCCTAGCGAGTGGTGTGCCTGTGGAGGTTATCTTTAGACTGGTTCCCAGAGGACAAGGCGCATTTGTTAACTTGGCTCAACCCCACGAATGGATTTTTTCTTGCGTAGAGGGTTTCCTCACTTTACGACAGGGCTAGTGTCAGCTTGTGCAGGTATTTACGTTTGGGATCAGCAGTTCAACTCGAGAGGCCTGTCTCGCTCGCTAAGAACCTTGATTGTGGCGGCCACTATTGGGGTCGACTACAAATTAAATTGGAAGGCTGGGAATGACTGCGAGGCACTACATAGAAGATCTGCAGAGCGTCTCTACAATCTCATTACATCTAACAAAGGGCTCTACGTAAAAATGGGCCAGATGGTTGCTGTTCAAGCCCAAGTACTGCCTGCAGCGTACGGCGAGGTCTTATCAAGACTTTTCGATCATGCACCCGAAGACTCTTGGGATCAAGTAAAAGCTCTTCTTGATTCTGAGCTCAAGGTACCTATGAATACACTATTCATGAATTTTGAACAAGAGCCTGTAGCTTCTGCGTCCATTGCACAGGTGCATCGCGCTACTTTGAGGAGCGGCGAGCAAGTAGCGGTCAAGGTTCAGCACAGCGAAGTAGAAAACCTCACGAAGTGGGACCTATGGGCGTATAAAACTGTGATGTGGGGCTTTGAATCGTTTGTGTTCCATCTGCCATTGCAATTTATTGCAAAGTTCATTGCTGATCACATCCAGAGAGAGACTGATTTCCGTGTAGAGGGTCTTAATGCTGAAAAAATGCGAGATCTAGTGAGCTCTCAGCCATCGCTTGGCATTTACGTTCCGAAGGTATATCATGCGCTTAGCACTAAGCGAATCTTGATCATGGAATGGATTGATGGCACGCCTCTCTCCAAGCGTGAAGAGGTCAAAGCTCAATTCGACGTTGAGAGTATTCTTTCACGTATATTCAGATTAACAGGTCAGATGTGCTTCAATTGGGGCTTCGTGCATTGCGATCCCCATCCAGGAAACTGGATCATAACGCGCAAAGATGGACACATGCAAGTGGTGATGCTTGACCACGCTTTGTATATGGAACTCACTCCGACTCTAATTGAACAGTATACCTCACTTTGGGGCGCTATCTTGAATGGTGATATGAAAACGATCTCTGAGATCGCACGCACGTGGGGATTCAAGAACACGGAACTTTTCGCGAGTGCGACTTTACTCCAAAAATTCAATGATGAGGATGTGGACGATTTTGAAGACGAAGAAAAAGTGCGACAGAGATTCACTGAGTTTCTAGAGGATTCAGACAAACTTCCATTGGAGCTTCTATTCATTGCCAGATCACATCGAATTCTTCAAGGTATAAATAGAATTTTCGACTCGCCTGTAAACCGCTTGAAGATCCTAGCTGACGACGCTTTGACTGCAAAAATTCGCCAACAGAAAACGAAACTTGGCTATCTCAACGCATTAATATGGCGGATCATTGTGTTATTCATTTCTGATCTAGGATATTTGCTTGTTCGGATACGACAAATCTGGAGTGGGAAAACTCTCGAGGACTATCTCGATAGTAACATCAACGAAAGCAGCGAATCCCTCCTCAAATAATTCTACATCAAACCAGTATTGTTACCTCAGTTGAAGTATGATGTCTCATACGCTTCGACTCGCATATTTGTTTACAAAATTCCGTAAAAGGAAAAGATCTTAAGTAAGGGCTAGGGTATTGTGATGTATACATGCCCAGGGTTTATTATCAACAAGAACCTCACACAAAAGCTAGTCATACAAGCTTTGAAGCAGACCGGCGTGGGGCTCCGTGCGATACCAAAAGTGCTCATGCTATACATCACTAGCTCAAGGTGGAACGGTTTGTTCCTCTCATTGGCCGCAATGTTGGGCTATGCGGAGGCATGGCAGGCTGTGTACAATGGCAATAGAACTGCAGCCTACTTCGTGGACAATAATAACAATTTTTACAAATTCAGCATTCCTGCAGCGTCATTTAGTGCTGCAGAACTTCAGAAGAACCTCAAGTCAATCACTAGTCCACCACCAAACTCCACACTCATGCTGGACTCGAAGGATGTTCTATACGCAGTCCATGGTGATAGCTTCGGATCGAACTTGAAGGTCTCAGAGTTCTCAGAAAGTGACAACTCATGGAGCTTGCAAGCAGAGTCTAAGGACTCTTCAGCTCTATTTTTGAAGGGGGCCGTCGCTTGGTTCGATCAGAGCAACAATACTATATACGCGTACGGAGGATATGAGAATGACACAATATCTTCGAGTTTCTTTGGTTACTCCTTGGATTCTGCGACATTTTACGTCCCTGACTCGTCAACAATGCCCCGCGAAATGGCCTACGCAAAGGCAATTCCCCTTAGTTCCTCGAAAACCCTTATTTTAGGTGGCCGAGCCAATTCCGGCTGGCTATCAATGGCTCAGATTGCAGTGTGGCAAAATGGTGAGTGGTCATATATGTCATGCACTGGCGTTAACGGCATTGATTCGCGCGACTCGCCATTGCTCCTGCCACTTTGGGAACAAGGTGCCTCCGAAGTTACAGAGTTACTGACGATGGGCGGCACCGTCAACGGCAGAGACGCCAACCCTACTGTTATTTCACTCAGCTATAACACCTCATCTGGCTGGAGCTGGACATCCACCTCCTTATCTCTGGCAGATATTGCTTTTAGTGTCTATCACACACTTGCCGAGTTCAACTACACTGACAGCTCCTCGACAATTTCGGATAGCAGCTCTTCGACACTGTATGATGGTGACATGAAGTGGGCTCTAGTCAAGAGTGGAACTGTGGCTGTTTCTAGTGATGATGGTAGCTCAAGCACTGAGCCAGCCAAATCTAGTAACAAAGCCACTGCATACATTGCTACGCTGTCTACGGTGATCCCTGTTATTTTCCTGATTGGACTCGCCGGTGGTTTATTTATCTGGTGGCGCAAGAGAAAGCAAAGGATGACTTTCCAGCCTCGCCAGGCACGTCTTGCTTCACCGACTTTGAGCGAACAGCGCATGTCCCAGTTCACTGACCCTTTCACTGACCAGCGGTCTTACCAGTCGGCCGAAGATTTTCAAATTTTAGGACCACGAAGAGTTGCAGAATTGAGAGTTACAAACCCAGATAAAGAAGACACTTGGTATCCTGCTGGCGCCAGTCTGCAGACAAGCCGCAGGTCGAGCCGTTCCAGTGGCTCTACGGCTATATCTGGGTACCATGAAATGTCGGAAAAGTTCGAGGACCTCCCGCTATCACTAGTTGATTTTGGTAGTGGTACTGACAGGATCAGCCTGGCAACTTTGAACAAATCGCACAGCCGTACGACCTCGAGCGTCAGCGAGCACACAGCTAAATTCACACATCGGCGCGGCAATTCGAGCGTGAATCAGTTCGATTTCGGACCTCACTCATGACACAGATTCGGGATATTGCCCTTTGAATATTTAAGCTGAGATGTTATTTAATTCTGTACACATGAGAACACTAGCAAATCTACTCAAAAAGTTGAGACACTTACTCTAGCGACATAAGGCTCTTCCTGGCGTTTTGCGCGAGCAGAAGATCCAAGATAGTGATTGAAGCCATAGCCTCCACAATGGGAACAGCACGGGGCACAACATTGGGATCATGGCGACCTCTGGCCTCCAAAACACCCGCCTTGCCGTCATAAGTCGAAGTCTCCTGGGCCTGGGAGATGGTGGCCGGAGGCTTGAAGGCAACACTGAAGAAGATATTCTCGCCATTCGAAATGCCTCCCTGAATTCCGCCAGAATTGTTGGTGGTGGTGCGCAGCTTGCCGTCTTCGCCCTTCACGAATGGATCGTTGTGTTTCGAGCCAGACATTTGGGTGCCAGCGAAACCAGAACCGATTTCAAAACCCTTAGTCGCTGGAATGGACATCATAGCGTGGGCAAGCTTGGCCTCGAGCTTGTCAAAAACAGGCTCGCCCAAGCCGACTGGGACGTTGCGAATCACGCAGGTGACCACACCACCGACGGAATCCTTGATCTCTTTATGGTGGGCAACGAGGTCAGTCATCTTTTCTCTAGTGCCTGCATCAGGGCAGCGAATGGGACCAGTAGCATCAACGTCGTCACGTGTTATAGTATTGAGAAGTTTGAGGAATTCGGGATCCGTGCTGTCGCGAGGCATCTGGATAGGGCCAACGCCGGAGACAAAGGCAACAACTTCAACGCCATGAGCGAGCTTAAGCACTTTGTCGGCAATTGCACCTGCAGCCACACGTCCAATAGTCTCACGCGCCGAGGAGCGTCCGCCACCGCTTGCGGCTTTGATGCCATATTTGGATAGATAGGTGTAGTCGGCGTGGGAGGGTCGCGGATACAGATCGGTCTCGGAATAGTCGTGGGGGCGCTGATCTTTATTGGCCACAACCATACCAATAGGAGTGCCGAGAGTTTTGCCGTTCTCGATACCACTCTGGATGTTGACAGCATCAGCCTCATTCCGAGGAGTGGTCAATGCGCTTTGACCGGGCCGGCGGCGGGTGAGCTGGGGCTGAATATCCTCCTCAGAGAGACTGAGTCCAGGCGGAACACCGTCGACAATGCAGCCTACACTGCGGCAGTGAGATTCGCCATAAGTAGTCACCCGGAAATGCGATCCGAAAGTCGACATAATTATCGAAAGTTGGAAAGAGGTAGTACCCACTGGGAGATATCAGGCAATATATTTCACTCCTAATTTCCAGATGAGTCAATCTTAGTCACCAGACGGGACTTCGCGAGCCGGCTATTCAAGGCTGAATACCTGGTGTTAATATTCACGTCTCCAAATGCAAGTGCAAGTGCTTATCACGCTTTTAGTAGCATTGATAGCAACATTCTGCCTCGCATATACCATTTTTAAAAGAACCTCGTCCTCTAGGGACCCAAAAGAACGCAAAATTTTGTTATGCGGACCAAGTAATGCCGGCAAGACCTCGTTCCTTAATGCCCTAGGCCGACTGAGTGATCCTACAAAAACACTCACTTCCTCGAGTCCAAATAAAGTCGTTCTTCAAATTGACCCCCAGGATTCAGGGAGTAAGGCTCTGGTAGTTGATCTCCCTGGCCAGGAAAAGTTGAGGCATTACTTCAGGGAAGAAGTGGGAGCTGCCTCCCTTTGTGTGTTTGTGCTCGATGCTGCTGCTGGACGGACACAGCTCACACAGACTGCTAAACATCTATTCTATGTTCTTCAAGCTACCGAAACTCGAGGCCTCGACGTTGTAGTCGCGTGCAACAAGTCTGATTTGTTTAATACTCTGAGCATCACTCGAATTCAAAGCTTGTTGGAGGAGGAAATCAACAGCTTGCGGGCCTCCAAAACACGTTCTGTAGGAGAGTCCGGCCAGGACGATATCGAGGACGATACTTTTATCGGAACTAACAAGCCATTCGAGTTCTCACATCTTGAAGGTCAGGTAACGTTTTCTGCCGGTAGCATCAAGTCGGGCAAGATCGAGGAATGGAGACAACTTTTGCTGAACAATTGAATGAAACTTTTGAGATGTTTGATTAAATATTAATTAATTAGCTGTGTCGGGCAACACTCACTTTGGAAGCGTCTGCGGAACTCTCGGGAATGACGCTGTTTCTGCAACTGCTCGAGTCTTTTTAGCTTGAGCCACCCTTCGTTTGGCCTGCATTCGAGAATTAAATATCTGCTGGTTCAAAATGTAGACCTGATGAGAACCTGATACGGGAGACAAAGACTTCTCGGGGGCTGTGTGCGTTGATAGCTTGGCTTCCTTGCCGGAAGTGTCCTTGTCCTTGTCCTCGATGCCATTGGATTTTTTGACACTATCCCAATCTTGCTTAAGCCTCCGGATTTCGGCTTCAATTTCTGGCTTGGGTGGCGGCGGTGGCGGAACATTTTGGGACTGATTTTGATTCAAACTTTGACCTTGGTCCGGGTCTTGCTTTGATGTGCTGGTGGAGGCAAACCCTGGGTCTTTGAGATGGGCTTCACAGGTATAGAAAAAATCAGTGCCAGGCACCTCGTTCACTAAAACTGTTTGTGAAGGTTTGTAGCATATAAAACATGCCTTAGCGTCTGCAGAACTGACAAGTTTGCGCTTATATCTATTGTTGAACATAGTATCTTTGTGCCCAAGCGCCTGCAGGCTTACGAACTAGCCCCAGGTACCTTGAGTCCTCGCATGTAAGCGGTTCTCGCACGCCAATCGCAGCTTGATTCATTTGACGCGTTTTGAAATGGGCGAAAAATACATCGATTTGGGTCCCAAGAAGAGAGTCACTGTAAGACAGTACAATGGCAAGACTTTGATTGACATTCGCGAGTTTTATGAGAAAGATGGCGAACAGCTGCCTGGCAAGAAAGGCATTTCACTGACCCCTGAGCAGTGGAAAGTGCTCTCGGAAAACTTCAAGACAATTGAGGATTATATCGCCTCTTTCACAGAGCCTGAACCGTACTCGAAGAAGAGAGAACGCTCTGATTGTAGTGATGGAGAGACTAACGAAAAACCAGTCAAGAGGGAGAGTGTCTCCAAAAAACGTCCGTCGGAGCACCACTCGCCAGACTCTGCTTCTGACTGAAACAAAAATGAACACTTGACCAATTATAGCAGCTTCAAATCTATATTTTCGTACGTGCGGATTGAATTCAAGGGTAAGAGATGCTCGGCTACCGTGAGTCTAGCGAATTTTATAAATGCTGCCTCGATTTCATCATGGTCAGTTCTCAGACTAGTGAAAGATTATGATGTCATAGTTCATAGTTGCTACCGCAACCACCATGTTTCGCTCATTGTGAATGCGAAATACTACGGGAAAGCTAAGTACCGGCAGTCTAAATTCCTTCAGTATGTGCCTGAACAATAATATGTGTGCATTACCTTCCCACGAACTATCCCAGTCTCCCTGAATACGATGAAAGCTACGGCTACCTCACTTACCAATGGATCAGTGATCATGCAGAGGTCATGCAGACTTCGGCAACAACGTCATAGTGTCCAAGTCTCTGAGTTTAGAGAAGTTGACTTTGGACAATAGATCTATAGTCTCAAACAATAGTATCTAAGCTATTTCAAGTACTCCAAGTCGCTTGCGTTTCTTTGCTACGAGAGGTAATTATCGCAGCTTAAAGATCGCCCAGATGAGTGAGCTCTTAGGCGAATTCTCGCTACGACCCCGCATTTTGGTAACCTCTAATAACAGAAAATCAGCTCCGTATGGTCGGGTCAGATCTCACAGAACTATTTTGATGCACTTATCCTCAGTTTGCGAAAATCAATTCGGTAATTTAACGTTCTAAACCGCAACTATAAGCCTCCAGTGTGTACCCAGCCCAGGGCTCATGCTTACATACTACCCGCACCCCTCCGAGACAGTCATTAAGTTATCCATCTATCACCGCCGAGTCAAAGAGCAGCCTAGGTGGAATGAGCGAGCCGCCGATAGCAGGAAGCTCTTCGCGCGGCCAAGAGCCGCAGAGGTCTCGGGCTAGCTTTTCAGGGAATTCCTTTCGCCAGAACTACCAAAGGGAAGGAGGTTCAAAACGCATTTCCTGGGGCCCAGGCTCACAGTCCAGTCCGCCAGTATTTACCAGCAGCAACGACCCATCCCGTGACATGTCGCCCGTGAAGGAGACGAAATTCATAAGTATTGACTATAATCCAGTGAGTGGACGCAAGCAGCTGAACAAATACGAAATTTTCAATGAGCTTGGACGTGGACAGCATGGCAAAGTCAAGCTGGGCAGGGACACTGAGACGGGCCAGTATGTCGCAATAAAGACTGTGGACCGTAAGGAACGGCCAAGACTGGGTAGACCTCAAGGAACGTCTACAGAGGAGAAGATTAGAAGAGAAATTGCGATTCTCAAAAAGTGCCAGCACCCAAATATTGTAGCACTGTTTGAGGTGCTGGATGACGAGTCATCGAGGAAAATATACCTGGTATTAGAATATCTGGAAAAGGGCGAGATCAAGTGGCAGAATTCTGACGGTAGCCCGGCAATGTCTCACGAAGCGGCGCGGGCAGCTGCTCGTGACACTATTCAGGGTCTTGAATACCTCCATAAGAACGGAATTATCCACCGTGATATCAAGCCCGCCAATCTGCTGCTATCCAAGGACGATGTGGTGAAAATCTCAGATTTTGGCGTTTCCTACGCGGCTACCGGAGATTGCGCAGACACCGATCTCGAGCTCGCCAAAACAGTCGGTACCCCTGGTTTTTTCGCGCCTGAGATGTGCGTCGTCGATGAGTCGGGCGGCAAGCGGCAAATTTCAGACAGAATTGATATATGGGCTTTCGGAGTCACCCTGTTTTGTCTAATTTATGGCCATTTGCCTTTCGAGGCCGAAAATGAGTATGAACTATTCCGGGTGATTGCTAACCAGCCTTTGGAGTTACCTGACCCTGGAGACAACGAGGATTTAATTCAGTGCAATGATTTGCTCCGCAAGTTGCTCGATAAAAACCCAGCGACGCGAATCTACATCTCCGACATTAAGAACCATCCCTGGATCCTGCATGGGCTCTCTAAGCAGCGGAAAGACTCTTTTTTGTCCCAGGGCGAGATTCTCAAAAAACCCATTCAGGTTTCTGAATCCGAGGTGAACAACGCTGTCAAGGGTATCACAGGCCGGCTGAAGCAAGGCATTGCTAAATTGACTGCAAACATTCGGTCCCGTTCTCGATCTCGCTCAGGGACCGGACTTGCCTTAAGGCGGGAAACACTGAGTGCTCAAAGCCGAGCACATTCAAGCACAAATTTCAATTTGAATCAACAAAACTCGACCTCTTCGGCAACTATCAAAGCGAGCGCCTTCAGCAGGTCTCTGTCGCACTCTTCTCACGACAGTCGAACCAGCGTTATGTCGCGCACGAGCGCGGTGGCCAAGCTGCCACAGGACTCTGGTCTCAAAAATTCCAAGGCGAACGATGAGACTCAAGATGTTAATCTGGTGGATCCACCCCGAAAACCGCAGAGCGTAGCCTCTAGTAACACGAGCGCCTCAGCAGACGACATACCTAGAGCAGACGAGCCATACTTAGAAACCATGGACTCTGCTGCTGCCGCTGCCTTTTTCTTGCAACCAGATGCCTCTGTATCAACGATAGGGTCAACAAAGTCGCCTCGCATGTCGACCATAAGCCAGCAGTCGCTAGAGCTCTCTCGTGACACCTTTGAGCCTCTCGACGTTTGGAACACGAAAACATCTGCTGCTCGTGGTCGGCCTATTACAAGATCGCGCGGGTTCGGCATTCCAAACCAAACCATCGGTTCAGATTCAGATTCCTCCGATAGTGACAGTGACAGTGGCAGCGACGGCGGTAACGGCGAGCTGACGTTAGTGCTCAACCGGAAGCGTGTTCCTTGAAAAACTACCTTTCGAAAATTCATGTAAATTGACGGCTGGTCCGTAGGTACAAAAATATCTTTAGTTGAGTTTATGCGGAATCCCTCTTATAAACCCGACCAACCCACCATCCTTCTTCATTTGAACCGCTCGAGTTCCTGAATATTTCAATAGTCGAATAAAGTCGATCAACTCAATCAATACATCAAAGTGAGAGAAGAGCAATAATGAAAACACTGTGTTCTTGTTGATTAAATTTTTTATTCTGAAATAAATTCAGGTTCCAAAAATTGGTTCCCTAGCCAGCCTTAGCAAGACTACGTATAGTAAAGAACCAACACAAGATTGAAATATTTTAGGCTACAGGCTCCGAGACATTCTCAGAATATTTCAATTGACATCATTGAATTGAGGGAAAAGAATACAAGAATTGTAGTAAAAACAAAAATCCGAAGCATCGAGTTCAGACTGATGCCTCCATTACCTGACTGGCACACCTGAATCTATCGATCAGTGTGCAGGGATGGAGTTTGGCTCTATCGATGATTGATCTATACAACTAAAAAAACCACAACCCTATCGAGAGTCTTTCAAGTCGAAAACTTAACACAAACATGAATGCTTGTGACTTTTATCGCTCACCTTCTCTATCAGCCGAACCCTGCATCAGCATGCCAGGAAGAAGGATCACGCTAATATTACAAACCACATACACTGACTTCGTGATGAAGGACGATCTAGCCCGCTTCCCTACGCCGAAGGAGGCGTTTGGCGGCAACAATCCTTCTCCGGCCTACGGAAGTATCACAAATATTCCAAAACCGCCAGTGCAACGTTTCGCTAATTCGCCTCGTCCCTCTTCACGCAGCTCGTCCCAGAGGCAGACCTCCAACAACTACGCTGCACCTTCAGATTCACCTACAAAATCTCAGCAGCAACAGCAGCAATCCCAGCAACAGCAAATGTATCTGCAGCAAAATTTTAGCCAGAGTCGACCCCAGCAAGCCCAGCAACAACATCACACCTACCCTCAATCACAAGCTACCAGCCAATACTCGAACGGCCAGGCACCAGGGGGACTGTATAACCCAAAACCTCAATATGGTCAATCCCACCCGCCGCCGCGCCATCCAGCGCAACAAGTTCCAGGCCAAAACATGCAACCTTATCAAAACTATCAGTCAGGCCCGCCTCCAATCCACCCCCAGGCAATGTCCAACACCTCTCTTCCTCCGACTTCTGATCATTACTATGCTAAACAGCAGCAGCAGCAGCAGCCGCAGCAGCAGCAAGTTCAGGTGCCCAGAATGCAATACTCCGGCAGTAGGCCTGTTCAAAATGGCACAGCGCCTCGAGGATACAATCAGGCAGGTCCTGGTAACCCTCAGCTAAGCCGGCCACCACAGGCTCCTCAGGCGTCCCAAAACCAAGGTTATGCCCCATACAGCACTCAAAACGGCCAATCGCAAAAAGCATCTGCACAAAGTAACGCCGCACCAGCGTACTATGCCCCTGCCTCAGCACCTGAACAGCCCCAAGTGTCCCCAACCTATCTTGCTAACAGCATGACCAACTTGTCGATGGGTGAGAGTAAAGCTACGCGCTACGCGCATGAAATGCCACAAACACAAGCCCAACGCAAGGCGCCGGCCCCCTCAGCTGCTCCGGCGGATCCAGTTCCTCAGAGAGCACCGGATCTTCGCCAATTGTTTGACAGCGTCGATCGGGAACGAAATGGGTATTTGACCGAGCAAGAGCTCTCAAATGCGCTTGTGAATGGCGACTACAGTAGATTCCAGCTACAGACTGTGCGGCTCATGATCAAAATGTTCGACAAAGACCAGGACGGTCGTCTTTATTTTAGTGAATTTGGCCAGCTTTGGAAGTATCTTCACGAGTGGCGGAACATTTTTGACCAGTTTGATACTAACGCGAGTGAGGCTATCTCGTTGAAAGAGTTCAGCGATGCGCTGGAGGCGTTCGGATACAATTTGAGCCCATCGTGTGTTTCCGAGGTCTTCAACTCCGGCAGTAGGTTGTCAAAAACGGACGCCTCTCGCGAAATGTCTTTTGACATGTTTGTTCAAAGCTGCATCAATATAAAGTCGATCACCGATACATTCAAACGATATGATAAGGATAGGGATGGATTCGTGACAATGGGATTCGAGGAGTTTTTAACCGAAGTCACAAACCTTCGCTGAATTTCGCCCATTCAGACACAGCTAATAAGACTTTTTAATTAATATAATCAATCAACCTCGCTTCTCATCGTCTCTCCCGCACCTTGTGCCGAAGGGTTCCCAAACTGCACCGGCCTATAGCAATTTGTCATGCTGAACACAAATGGGCAACCTAGTCGAGGCGGCTCTACGCAGACGACCACTGAAGTACGGGAAGTAACGGTACCCGAAAGGTTGGTTCTGGTAGGTGAAGACTCATATCAACCTGTCGACGAGACGGAGGAGCGCAGCCGTGCCCGTAGAGTGACTTGGACAGAAGATACAGTGGACAATGAGCACATGAACAAGAAGAAGACCAAAATCTGCTGCATATACCACCCACCAGAAACAGAATCAGACTGCTGTGATAGCGAAAGCAGTAGTGAGACATCGTCTAGCGACTCCGACTCATGCTCCGACTCCGACTTTGACCGGGGTCGGCCCAATGCCTACGAGCGTCAGCCACAAAAAAAGCGGCCCACGCGGCAGCAAGGCCATAGCCACGAAATCTGTGCGCATAGCCACGATTCGTGTGCAACGTAGGGCAGATAGTCGACCAAATTCGTCCATATTTATTATGTAGCATTTAAATGCATAGCTTCAACTCGGATAAATGAATCAATATCCCACCCAGCCGCATCCTCATTGACGGTGTCAGACCACGAAAGTTCTGCGTGGCATCTGCATGATGCTACAGATGGTCGCACACCACAACCTTAGCTGGCGCAGTTCCTTTCGATCTTCCAAACAGCGCAGCTTTGGACCGTGTATGTTGGGCACGCTGACCAGCTAAAAAAATTGAGCAATTCAACTCAAAGACACCAGCGCTATATATCTATCATGACTGCGAAAGGGCTGGCCCCGTCAGTTGTTTATCAAACTCTCGTAACGGCAAACTTAGATCCAAATCACAATGCACCACTCCCTTACCCACCGTCCAACCGTTGGCGCTTGAGGGTATAACTAACCAGCTTATGCAGATGCCTTGCACCCAGTCTCACCCTCTTACCAATGTTCAGCAACTTTCGGCTGGGCAACGAGGTTGTCGACAGAAATCAGGCTGAGGAGCATTATCCGGGCCATTTCAACGTTAACAGACGAACATCCGTAGCTGCTGAATCTGTCATCTTGCCGGACGACGGCCTGGACTCCGCCAGTGGCGGAACACCTCGTCATGTGCCAGGAAATGCAGCCGCGATGAACAGTACTACGAATTCGGAATTGAAGAATTCGCTCCGTAAAATCTTCATCTTCAAGGGTCTCAGCGATGATGCCCTCAACACAGTCATGTCGCAGCTCACAGCCCGCCACTACACGTCCGGCCAGTCGGTGATCGATCAAGGCGACGAGGGCGATTACTTTTACATTATCGAGCAGGGCTATGTTGAATATCTCGTTGACGGTTCGAAGACAGGTTCGTCTGGACCTGGCACTAGCTTTGGTGAGCTGGCGCTACTTTATAACGCGGCTCGTGCCGCTACAGTCCGTGCCACAAGTCAACTCAAAGTCTGGGCTTTGGACCGTCAAACGTTCAAACAGATCATAGTACGCAAGCTCCTGAACAAGCGCGAGCATTCGCGCACCGTACTCAGCCAGGTTGAGATTCTCCAGCATCTTGAACTTTCTTCACAGCTGAAAATCGCCGACGCTCTTCAGCCTATCACTTTCGAAGCCGAAGATATAGTCCTCAGCCAAGGCGACAGCGGTGACAAGTTTTATATTATTGACGAAGGCGAGGTTAATGTCATCAAAGACAATAAAATCGTGACACAGCTCAAGCGCGGAGATTACTTCGGTGAGCTGGCCTTGCTCTACAAGGAACCACGAGCGGCAACTATTCAGGCCACCACAGACTTGAAGCTTGAATACCTAGACCACCACGGATTTGAGCGTCTTCTGGGACCACAAGTGGTTGCAGAGCTTCGAGCAAGAGACCCAAGGAGCGAGAACGCCCCCACCCACGGATGACACCCTAAAGTTGACAAGCCGTCTCGTACGTTTTGATGCCTTTGCTCAATAGTCGCAGCCAGGCATTGTGGAAGGGTTGCAGTTTTTTTGAGCTGCGAATACTCCGAGGGATTGTGGCATGATCCAGTATACGTGTGCCAGGCTCTCTTGAGCTAGCTATATATCTATATCTCTATAACGGCAATTATTATTGCACTGCGTATGACTCGCTAATATTTACCCCAATTGACAACCATGCAGGCGATAGTTCCACCAGAAACCAACAAAGGGCTCATAAGACCAGCCCCGAGCTTGGCGGTTCCGAAAACGAGCCATTCAGAGACGAAGTGAAAGCCGGCCAGAGCGTAAGTAGAGAACGCCAGCTGGTACCAGACGGGATCTCGCAGGTTGAAAGCAGCATAAAATCGAATAATAGCGACCATCATAGTCCAGGTACCAAACGTCCGGTTACTGAGAGGTGTGACCTGCGACTCAGCGCCGGTGTAGACGCGTCGCGACAGCCTGAGATCACCAGCGTAACATTGAACGCTGTTGAAAGCGCTAATGACACTAACGATGAGCATCCATCTAGAAAGCCAGCTTTCAGGAAGATTCAAGTCACTCAGGTTCATCGAAGAGGTAACGGCAAAAAAGCTCCGGTATTCGACACTGGATTATAGGCGTGTCGTGCGGTCGCCAGCTGCTGATTCAGGCCGTATATGAGATTTGCGTTTGGGTTGATGTAGGTATTTAAATAATAAAGAAGAGATTCTAGCTTTCACGTCGCATTTTTAAAACGGATTTCATCGTAGTTTCTGTCTCTGATTCAATCTAGAGCCGAATAGGGTTTAAAAACTCTTTCTTGCTGCAGTTCTGGGTAGCGCAATCTCGTCGGTGTCATAGTGCTCAAATTTGAATGAAGGGCTGGCGTTATAGCAGTAATATTCCATATCGTCTTGAAATCGTTGCATTTTACGCACTCTTCTCCATCTCACGTATATTAAGGCGGCTATTAGTAGAACGCCGAAAACACACCCGACGCTGATTGCTACTATCTTTCCCACACTTTCTGAAGCGTCGTAGTCCGCGTTTTCCATTTGGAGCAGCTGATCCACACCTCGACTGCCCGATCAAATTAATCAGGAACAGCTATTAGACTAGCGGGGGTGGGTGGAGTGCAGAGTCAACCGAATGAATCACAGAGTAATGCAGACCAACACGCTTGGATCTTCGGACATTTGCCCTTTCTTATATTCAGCTCGTCCTGCCTCTCAACTTGGCTTGGCACGGAGTGATTTCTAGTGTAGCCTAAAACCGCTTGTGGCATACCCATACCCTACACATACAATTGTCCCCCACACCCTAGGTTTTTGACAAGCTAGCCTCAAGTATGGTTCAGCTAGGGTCTAATACATTCGGAAAATTGTAATTTTAGTGACCTGAATGTATAAAAAAATTTATATGGATAGATTAGGGCCTGACGTCTGATCTGAAGCTCAGTTTGCCAAGAACAAACCTGGAAACTCTGCCAAGAAAGTGAAAACTGGGCTAGGGTCAAGGTAAGGGGTTTCTCGGCCGCGTCCACAAACCTCTAAGGTGTGCGTTGCGTGGCTCGGGGCGCCTTGGATTTCTTGCCAAGAAGCTAAGATTCTCGGCGGGGCCGCACTTGATCACTGGTATGGGGTAAGGTTCCCACCAGAGGTGATTTATCGACAGCTTCTGGTGTTAATTGTGGATACTAATAAATGTGGGACACAGCCCAAAATGTTTCCGCGTGGCTTTTCGAACAGCAACAATTCTTTGGCCGACATGACTGAGCCTTTTTTGAGCGAGCATTGGGCCCAGCGAAGTTTGGGATGACGGAGAGATATATCGCTCGAGAATTCAGGGGTTCGCTACATAGCTTCCTATCGAGATTCTTGGAAACCGGCTTTCAGAAAGCGCGCGGCTCGATGATAAAATGATTGCGCCGCGTAGTTGCCCGTTTTCGTATTTCGGTGCTGGGGGCATTTAATGTTATGTTGAGATATGACTCTCTCTGCAATGAGCGTAGTGACGTCAATTTGACGCCGTTAAACTTGTGTTGATGAGTTCTTGAAGCTTTTTGCGGCCCAGCGCATCGTTTGTTCTCGCTGCTTGAGCTCTCAAACCTTTCTAATCAAAGGGGCCCTAGAAGTCACTATTGGAACCAAACCAGGCCTTTGGAAATTTTCTATTCTTGCTATTCGAAATGTAGTTTCTTGCCGACTCAGTTGCTTGCATCCTTGAGAGTCTGAGCAGTTTTGTCGACCATTGCCGGATCATAGGTTGATACGTCTTTACTAAACTTGACAGTTTTTAGCCAAGCCCGAGCATCCTCCTCAGAGTAGTCGAAAGTGTTGTAAATGTACTCAATGGCCTCGTCCGTATTCGCTTCGAAATAAGTAATTCCTTCTTGCACTGCTGCGAGGAAGTCCTGCAAGCCACTTCCCTGGGCGTCGTCCACAATCTCGCCTCTTCCCGCAATGATCCAAGAGGGCCAAGGCGTATAAATCTCGCCAATTCGCTTAATCTCCCCGGAGTCGTAGTAGCGCTTTGAGGTGAAGTGCTCCCACATAAAAAAATCTGTTTTGTGGGCCTGGCCGACGTGATTTACGCCATCACGCAGATTCTTGAAGTCGTTGTTGATCTCATACGTGAATGGCTTGCTCCAGCCACGCTGCATCTGCAAAACCTTGGACATCACATCGGAGCCTGAGCCCATTCGACTTACGCCGGCGATGGCGCCCTCGAGCTCGCTGGCATCGGCAATTGAGCGGTTGGCGCCGGTGGAAATTGCCCAGCAGAGCGGAGATTCAACATAAGTACCGACCAGCTTGTAAGAATCGAGGTTGTTGATTCTGACGCCCTTAACAAAAGCATCTGTGAGACCAACCGTGACGTCCAGGGAGTTGTCTCCGAGACTCTGGATTAAATGGCCACTGCCAGAGGGATAAGGCAGAAACTCAACCTCCAAGTTGCGCTGCTTGAAAAACCCATGCTTCTCTGCCAGAAAGAGCGGCGTGCTGAAGTGCTCAGGTACGAAGCCGACTCTTAGTTTCTTGGTAGACATGCTTGGAAATTACGTGAGTTACTTCCAAACCGACTCGAAGGATACATTTAAATGTACAACAAGAGGGTTAGGTGTCGTCGATAACATTACACCGTTTAAGCAAGTTACACCTACGAGCTGCCAGCTCATGCACACCTATGCAAAGGGTGCCCCTGAAAGTCCTTTGGTATCACAACACACAACACTCGCATTCAACCCTGTTCTTTGCGCGAATCATCTCTGTAACCAGAATCGTACAGACACGGAAAATCCGAAACTATAAGAGAATTATTCTGTAGCACAGAATCGGATTTTTATACCGAGTAAGACAGCTCATCGGACAAGTTGTGCCCTGAAGTTCGGACTGTGGTATTTGCTCTTTTCAGACCCCGCATGGCTCTCTACAATTGGTCACAACGCAGGCTCTGACGACTTTGACGTTATTGTGCTCTTAGGGCAGCGTTAGCGGCAGCACGGAAATGACGGAATTGAGTATACAGCGGCAGCGCGAAATCGGCTACCAGAGCTCTCCGTTTTCTTTTCGGCGAGAAAGTCCAGGCCAACGAGATTGAAGATGTTGCAATTGGGCTGAAGTGTGGGCTTGGTCTCCAGAATGAGCGTGACTCGGTATAGGTTGGTGGGGTCGGTGGCATTAAATCTGGGGTCAATGAACGCTGACTGGCACTCGTAGTTTGAAGCCCTCTCCAGCTCGGCCCGAAAGAGATGTACAATTCGAGCATATCGGAAAATTGAGTGGACTCTTTTCACCTGCGCATCCTTCCTCGCGACATGCCATTGGCAATCAACTTGTTTCGGAAGCGAAACTCAGGGGTGAAGGTCAAGAATCCTTAATCTAAATAAATGGAATCAAAGGGGCTCAGTTCCCGCCCGAAAAAAAACTTCACAGGTTTTCAGATATCTAAAGGTCTCAGACACTCGCTAAATAGGGAATAAATTAGAGCGAGTCCATCAGCCTGTCTACCGGCCCAAGCATTCCCAGTGTGTCCTGCAGGCTAACACCACAGCAGCGTGACAAGGTGCGTGCGTAGGGTTCCGCCCTCTATCCTGAGAAACTTGTTCAACAAAAGTTGCTCGGTGAAACCTATGGAACAAGATATTATAGATTTGGTCCACAGGCTCAAGTAAGAGAGAGAGAGGTGAAATCTAATAATTAGGCGCGAATATACGGCGCCTACGACTTGCTGAAGGGGTATGTTTTTTGCAACTGCTTGCTCGATTGGTGCCAGGACGGCTTCCCATATTCAAAGCGACTCGAAGATTTTTGCTTCGGGCTCTCAAGTAAAATTATACATGACAGTACCTTCGCCCGCGTTTGCAGTACTTGATTCCAGGTTGAACAATGTAAGTGTCGACCAGAATGTGATTGATATATCGAACAATCATACGTCACACCTGCCTGGGTTCTAAAGTGAAAAACGATATAAACGGAAAATCCTTCCTATAACACGCTGAATACAGTTGATTTCAGCTCGGCCTCTCCAGCTTGACTGCACAAGACCCGAATGGTGCATAGAACTGCATGCATTTCCAAGTTTACTTGATTATGTTACACTAACATCAATATCAAACATCTTCAGTTTGTAGTTCTTAGTTTGATGTTCGCCTTCAATAATCGTAGTTTAGCTACAAACGAGTAAAATAAATTAGTTGGTTAGGTGGTTCAATCGAACAACTCACTCCGTTTTTTTCTTCGACTTTTTCTTATCACTGCCATTGGTGGATTTGTCTTTTTCTTTGTCCTTGGCAGCATCCTTTTTACTCTCTTTCTCTCGCTTTTGGTCCTCCTTCCGCTTGAGCTCCTCTTTCTTTTGATCGTCCTTCATGCTTTTATCATCATATACCTTCGAAAGCGATTTGCCCTCAGAATTATCAAAGGATTTGCGCGCCGCGTCTATCTCCCTCTGCATCGAAAGAAGCTCCTCAACACGGCCTAGTTTACGACTATCGTGCCTTAGCGCAAATTTGAAATCATCAACTTTCAGTTTCTGGCGATTTGCCGAACGGGCTACCCTTGAAGCCTCGTAGCAGATAGAAGTGATGTATTCTTCGAGAATGTCTTCTAGGACCTCTACAGTTTGGGGGTAAGGAGTCGCAACGTCACCATAGGCGTACAGTAAAGACTTCAAGTCTTTTGTGAACACATTCGCTCCTTTTCTTCGTCTCTCAGGCGGCATTTGAGATGGGGAAGCCTACCAGAAATAGTCAGAGATTGCCTCGTGGAAATCCCAGGTGATACCCAACAACCCTTTGTAATAATCATCTGTCTTTGCAACCCCGGCTGGTTAATGCCGGCTCGATCAAAATCTTTTACTGGATGCTGGACATGTCGTGCTAGGAAAATTAAATGTGATTTGACACAGCCGACCTGTAATCAGTGCCAGAAAAGAGGTTTAGAATGCGAGGGCTATTCGGTGAAGCTTCGATGGATAGGAGACGTGGACGGTGACGAAAAAGTGAATCGTCTTAGACGTCAAGTGGCATTCGTGAAGTATCCAGCAGATCAGTTGTACGAAACCTACGAGGAACTGGATGATTTACTGTTTAAGCTGCATCACTCAAGTGTACAGGATGGCGAAACAAAAACTGCAGGCCCTTTTTGCAAGTTTAGGGGATTCCGACCCTCGGAGCCCTTGGATAGCCCCACAATTAGCACGGACCCTCGAAAACGAAAGAAGAAAGGTCTGAGGAGCGAGTTCGAACCAAAAGATTTGCGAGTTTCAGGGCCTTCGCCTTCAATGGCAGGATTTTCCTTGCCGGGGGGCGATCTAGCTTCACACAGAGGCATTAGACAAGCGAGAGCCAGTGATAATCTCACTTTGCCATTTGAAAACATGCAAGGATCGTACCAAGAGAAAAACCCTGGCAATCCAGCGGAGCAGTACGAGGCTTACAAGAAAGACGGAGAGCTTACATCCAGTCTTCTTGGAGATGGATGGGACTTAGGTAGTCTGGATTTCATGCAGTACAACAACAACATGGATGGCCTGGACGTACTACTAGATCCAATATCCTCAACTTTCAGGGACGCAACACCTTTGGCTGCAGACAGGCCCAAGGATTTGCTGTTCAAGCCGCTGTTCATAGAAACAGGCACTGAATTCCTGAACCACTTGTCACCAGAAGAAATGCAGAACTATCCACCAGAAAGGTGTACCAGTGCTCCTGTAATGCTTGCAATAAGCCGCCACCTTCTATTCCACTACAAAGATATTGTTGCTCCGCATCTCACGGTCGTTGTACACAACAAAAACCCATGGTCTACCATCTATTTTCCCCGTGCCCTAGCTGCTATAGGCGATATCACCGTCACAGGTCTCACAACCCATGCCCGTTATGTTTGCTTGTATGCAATCACCGCCACAGCTGCATTTCACCTGCGAATACAGTATCCGGAGGCATCTGATGCTTATCGCTACTACACAGATTTAGGCAACAATCTTCAGGCAGAGGCACGAACCTGGCTTTCGAGGTGTCTCACCGGCCAAGGAGTGGGAAAGTACAAGGACTTGCTCGTGGGGTTGTTATCTATGGCAAGTCTCGAAATGATCAAGGGGTCCCATAGTTCTTGTGAGCTGGCGTTGGGTGCCGCCCAAAGATTGATCAACATGCGCTACAGAACGAGGCCAAAGATGAGCCGTAAGGCCAAGATTATTCACCGAATTTGTGTAGTGCTGACAATACTTATGAAGGCAACCGTGGTCGGACGTGATTCGCTGCTGAGCGAACAGGCGATAGCCAATGATCCCAGTGCACTGAGTGATGGCTGGATTGACAAGACGTTCGATGATGTTGTTGTTCCCCAGACAATGCCGCTTAAAATTCATGAGATCGAAAAGATGGAGAGCCGACATGTGCCCTTGAGTTACATGGACGATGCGTTACAGCTCGAAGAGTACTTCAAAGAGTACAGCAATGTGTTCCACACCACTCAAACAAACGCGCGGCCGGCAATGGGCAGTGTTGGAAGCACGATTCAACATCCTGGCTCTGTGCCAATGGAATATGAAGCGGTAAGTGCCCAACTCATTCACGGTCTGACTTTGCCCCTTGTCTACATTATCAAACAGGTCATCAACGTGGCCCGAACAGCTCTTCATTTACGAGAAGCAAATGGCGGCGAACCGACTTTCACACCGGAAATGATTGTGATCTGTACTGAGCTGGAGGCTCAATTGCAGAGTTGGAAATCGCATTTTATGAATACTCCGCCAGCAGAGGCGCTCAGCCCTTCAGTGAACGAGGCAGTTATGCATTCCGCACTAGCAATGCACGAAGCAATGGTTATTTACCACTACCGCATGACGAAGGATGTGAGCCGGTCGCTACTACAGCCTAGCATTAGTCGGATTGCGGACCACATGGAGGGCGTGTTCAAAATCAACGCGGGGCGCAGTCGGCCGCTCTGCATTCCGTTCATGTTCGCAACTTTCATCGGCTGCTGCGAAGTAGAATCGGACAATGTTGAGCTTAAGCAACGCATTTTGGCCCAGTACGAATCAATGAGGTCGACCGGTCTCTCGCGATACGAAACAACCACTAGTGTCATAAAGGAAGTTCATCGGCGACGTGAGGCCGGGCATTCAAGCAACTGGTGGGACGTGATTCGTGATATGAATGTGTCCCTTATTCTAACTTAACACTTTGCTATGCCCGTATGTATAAATTATTTAAAACATTATGTTTGTGGACATTTGTGGAGCTCCAAAATTTTGAGAGTAGATGACACTTTCGCATGAGCGAACGACAGGAAGTTACGAACCTTCAGTCTTTTAGCCCTTCAAGCGCGAGCTCTCACTTTCCAGCCCTCGCCCTTATGTAATTCTGGGGCTAAGATCTTTAGCCTACCTGCAACCCTTTCGTGTCTGGGGCGCTGTTACTGGAAGCGTCATAGTCCTTCCTTACATTGATTTTTCTAATTCAAGAGGGAATTGTAATTCTTCTCGAACCGGACTCGCTACGAGTTTTTCAATCAGAACTGCTGTTTTGTTTAATTTGAAGAACCTAGCAGCTCCTGAGCAGCTGACGCGGGCTCAATGGCACGAGCTTCAGCTCCAAATGAACTCTACGCTATGCCAAGTAGCGGTAGCTATGGCATGTTTTCGTGATTCAGTGGGCATAAAGACGCTACTTCTACTCTTGCCCAGCCTCATGGTGGAGTATGTCCACAAGTACATGATGATGAAGTTAAAGCATCCACACGAGCCAAAAACTAGTAAAGGCGCCAAAGCTGCTCTTTTCTTGCTGCATGCATTTGATATCACTTGGCTACATACTGTTTGGGTACTTTTGTACGCGTGGCAAGGCACAAGTCCACTGCTATTGGCTATGGGTGCCGAGCTGGCTGTTCTGTACGGCGAGCTCTTGGCTGCAACTCTGGAATATATCAGGCCCACAAAAACATCTAGTCAGCTTTTGCGGAGCTTCATGAGCATATATGCTTCCGTTATGAAGTTGGCAGTATATTTGACCCTGACGTACACCCTCATGGCGCACAACGTAGTCCCCCTACATATCCTGAGAGATTTCTACGTCACAGCGCGTGACATTTTGGGGAGTTTTCTAGACGCAATCGCGTATCGTCGTGCAACAAAGCAATTCAAGCTACAGATACAGCAATTGCCGCCCAAACCACCCTCGGACCATCCTGGTCCGCTTGCCGAGTATGGACAGAGCCGCGAGGACTTTGAGCGTTGCGTGATTTGCTACGACGAGTTCCAGACGCATCGTCGCCAAAGAGTTATATGCACTCCTTGTGGCCACATTCTTCATGTGAATTGCGGCTTGTTGTGGTTTAAACAAAGTCCGAAGTGCCCAGTCTGCCGCGCGTCAATAAATTGTTGTGGCGCTCCTGAAAAGGCGCGTAAAAATTGAGGCTTCCGGAGAGCTCTTCTATTTAATTCTTAATGTTTAATTCGTGATTTCGAGACATCGATCTCACATATCAATTCTCGCATCCTGAGGGATCGATTTTTGTACCCAGATGTTGCTGTATTTGAGTTGAGCGAAATATCCGACAGTTAACGTCTTGGATGCATTCAGCTTAAGCGCATGCACTCGGCATATCGCCGAGGCGGCGTGCATGAGTCGGCCTTATTAATCGTGCTTTCCCAGAACTTGTTGTCGTCGGCACATGGAACTGTAAGTTCCGATAACGAACTGCTACACTTATGAGTCAAAAGAACGAAGTGCCGAATCTGGCTAGCTCGGGTGGTTCAGAAGACAGTGATGGTTCGAAAAAGGAGAAGCTTTCACAAGCTCAGTCGCAAAACACAATTGACCGGGCATTGTCAAGAGTTCCCGGTGTTCGACGAGTTCTCGACCTCAAACCAGTTTCTGTGAATAAGAATCGAAGGAAGTTGTATCACAATCTTGCGTTGCCTGAAGAATTGATTGATCAAAGGACGGGATGCTCCAAAGAACAGTATAGGACAAATAAGGTGAGATCTACGAGATACACGCCCCTGAAGTTCATTCCGAAAAATCTTTATTTCCAATTTCAAAATGTGGCCAATATATATTTTCTTGCCATTGCAATTTTATCGGCCTTCCCTATTTTTGGTGTGGTCAGTGCAGGATTAGCCGCAGTTCCTATCATTGCGATTGTAGTCGTCACAGCAATCAGAGATGCGATCGAAGATTGGAGACGGCAGATCCTGGACCGCGATTTGAACAACGCTCTGACTGCAATTCTGAAGAACGTCGAAAATAAAAATGTTCATGACAGTAACATATCGATGTGGCGAAAGTTCAAAAAGTCTTGCTCTGCGTTTTACCGCTCAGTTTGGCACAAGCTCCGAAGAAAGTCAAATGCTGGCGATGATTTGAAGAGTCTGTATAGCGAGCACAAGTCTCCTTTTGGTGACCACAACGCCAACAATCCTGAGCGTCCGAAATTCAAAAGAGATTATTGGAAAAACGTCAAGGTGGGCCAGTTTGTGAAGATATTTGCAGACGAAGAAGTGCCCGCCGACGTGATTGTAATAGCATGCAGCGGCGGGGACGGCGAGTGCTTCATCGAAACAAAAAACCTTGATGGAGAAACCAACTTGAAGGCACGTCATGCTCTCAACAGCACAAAAGACTGGACTACGGCCCACGAAATTGCTCAGGCTTCTTTCTGGCTGGATGTTGAGCCAGCTAACTCAAACTTAAACTCTTTTGGCTACGCGCTACATACTGGTGAGTCTTCGGAACCCGTTACTCCTTCCAACTTCATACCCAGAGGGTCGACCCTGCGAAATTCGAAGTGGGCGATCGGCTATGTCGTCTACACGGGAGACGAATCAAAGATTATTCTCAATGCTGGAGAAACGCCATCGAAACGGAGTCGACTGACGCGAGATCTCAATTTTTACGTCATTACGTCTTTCGTGCTCTTACTGCCTCTAGGATTTGTAGCTGGAGTGGTGAATGGTGTGAGGATCAGAACGCCGCATAACACCATGCATCTTTTTGAGCTCGGTTTACCGGCAGGATCAGCAGCGTTAAGTGGGTTTGTTACATCGATCGCTGCTATTATTCTTATGCAGAATCTCATTCCTATCTCGCTTTACATTTCGATTGAGATTGTAAGAACAATCCAAGCGTTTTTCATCTACAGCGACGTGCATATGTATGACGATGTAACAGACACACCTTGTACCCCCAGGAGCTGGTCTATTTCCGATGATCTTGGCCAGATAGAATTTGTTTTTTCCGACAAGACTGGCACTTTGACGCAAAACAAAATGGAATTTCGCAAACTGCTTGTGAACGGAAAATCTTACGGATTGGCCTTCACTGAGGCCATGGCTGGCGAGTTGAAAAGAAATGGCGAGGATGTTGAGGCAGTCCGAGAAAAAATGGAGTCGGAAATCCACTCAGAGCAGGTGAAAATGCTTGAATTGTTGCAGAAATCTTTCAAGAATCCATATGCTCGACCAGGTGAGGTTGGCATTGTTTCGTTAGATTTAGCCAAAGATATGGATGGTGCAAGCGGGGCTGAACAGCAGCGAAAAATAGAGCTTCTTGCTCTCTCCTTGGCACTTTGTAATAATGTCACAACGAACATGACAGAGCACAGCGGACTTGTCTATGAAAGCCAAAATCCAGACGAGGGCGCTCTGGTTTCTGTTGCGAGAGACATTGGTTTCACTTTGCTGCATCGCGATCGCAAAAGCGTGACAGTTGATGTGCTTGGCCAAGAGAAGACTTATTCTGTTCTGCACGACATTGCATTTTCCTCGGCCAGGAAAAGAATGACCGTGATACTGCGAGAGGACCAAAGCGGGAGATGCTTTGCATTCACAAAAGGAGCTGACAGTGCTATGTCCTCCAGAGTCAACGGGGGTCTCGATAAGAATACAGAGGACATACTGCTTGACTATGCTAACAAAGCGTTGCGCTCGCTTGTTGTGGCATATAAGGAGATTGATCAGTCGGAAATCGAAAATTGGCTTCAGCGTTTGCAGGCGGCCTCAACCGAGCAAGATCGTGAGGCTCGAGTTGACGAGTTGTACGAAGAGATGGAGAACAACTTCGAGCTGTTAGGTGCTACTGGTGTTGAGGATCTACTACAACCAGGTGTACCTGACACCATCGAGCTTTTGGGTAAGAGTGGTGTAAAGCTTTGGGTTCTCACTGGTGACAAAGTTGAAACCGCCATTAGTATCGGATATGCGTGCAAATTGATCGACCAAAGAATGGAGCTCATGGTTTGCAAATCATGTGATGATTTGCGCGATAATTTCTTGAAAATGGGCCTGGTTCTTTCCGATGCAGCCTTCGAGACTGCTCGTGCGAATCACAAACCAGCCCCTGAAACGCATGCCTTGGTGATTGATGGCGAGACTCTTGGCGAGGTACTCGCAGACGAAGTCTTGAGCCATCAGTTGGCTCTTCTAGGCAAGCACTGCAAGTCGGTCTTATGCTGCCGTGTCTCACCGTCTCAAAAGGCCGCTGTTGTTTCTCTTATGAAACGAATATTCGATGTCACGACTCTGTCTGTTGGAGACGGCGCCAATGACATCGCCATGATTCAAGAAGCCGATGTTGGAGTTGGCATTGTTGGTGTCGAGGGTCGACAGGCCGCGATGTCTTCAGATTATGCCATTGGCCAGTTCAAATTCTTGCAAAGACTCATCTTGGTTCATGGACATTGGTCGTATCTGAGAGTTGCTGAGTTAGCGGCTAACCTCCTGTACAAAAACGTTGTCTTCTCGATGACTCTTTTTTGGTACAATTGCTTCACGCAGATGGACATGTCGTACGTTTTTGACTACACATACATCACGCTATTCAACTCCGTATTCACGTCTATCCCAGTGGTCATTATGGGTATTCTTGATCAGGACGTACCAGATTACTGCTGCCTCGCCTTTCCACATCTTTATGCTAAAGGTATTTTGCGGAAGGCATTCACGCGCAAAAAGTTCGCTGCTTACCTGCTTGACGGCTTATACCAATCCGCCGTATGCTTTTTCTTCACCTATGGAGTTTATGCTTCGGCGAACTTCCCGAATATGTCAGGTCAGCCTGCAAACTATGCTGAGGCGCTAGGTGTTTATGCCGGAACCGTGGCTATTCTGGCTTGTAACGCATATGTCTTGATCAACCAGCAACTTTGGGATATTGTTTCCATTATAATCAACATTATCTCGAGTCTTCTGGTCTTCGCTTGGACAGGCATCTACACACAATTTACTGCATCCACAAAATTCTACAAATCTGCGAATCACACCTATGGAAATCTCACTTTTTGGGCAAACTTGGTCCTGGCTTTGATCACGGCTCTGGCTCCCCGGATTGTGTTCGTGATGCTCCGAAAGACATGGTTCCCAGAGGATGTGGATATCATCAGAGAACAGCTCCAGATGGGTGCGCTTGAAGATCTGAAAAAGTCTAATAGGAACGACTCAACCGTGTCAAAGTCCCCTGAATTTGGGACGCAGCCGGAAGAAAGAAGGCGCAGCGGAGAAAGTGCTTATCACACCCCGTATTTATGATACTGAGCGATCGAGAAAGTGAAACTGAATTGCTATATAGCTTAATACTACTTTCTTGAGTGCCCGAATATTTTATGTACATTTGTGCACCAAAATTGAACATCTTCGGTGACCCAAAGGCTGGTATGTCGACCTGGCCGCAGTCATCCTTGTCTGCAAGATGACGCACTAGCTGCAGAAGCGCGGGAAATGGCTGGGTTGAGCTCCAGAGCGTGAAGGTAACTTTCTTTACTTCAAGTTGGAAACCATCTGGATTCTACGGAGCAAGATATTAGAGAGAGCATCTATTTATCGACAACCCAATGTAGATCAATGAAGCGATAAGTTCTTTATCGCTCCGGCCAAATCTGCAGGCCATTCTGCATTTCTAAGCAGCGCGCACTACGCCAATTTGGGTCGCCTTAAAAGCGAGGCTCATCTGTATTTGGCGAAGTACCATTTAAAACATACCATCGCAGGTGATTGAGGCCTTGGCCCATCAAAGAGAAGCAGTGAGATCTTCAATTCTAATACAGGCTGCAAAATGTCTGATAGCTCATACACCTATGAATGCGACGGTTCAACGTGCTATGAAGTTTCCACAAACCCGTTTCTTATTTGGGGAAAATGGGTACTCTTCGGGTCGTTAGTACTTTTGATTTGCGCCTCAATCTGGCTCATGTTCTATTTAATGAGCAGAAAGCGGATCAAGAAGGGCGAATCTCCAATTCAGGGCACAGCGTGGATGTTTGGCTCCTCCTTACGAGGCGAACAACCTCTGTACCAACGCGAGCCTTATCCTGCAACATATGAAGCAGCGCCGATGCCTTACGTGAATAAGTTGAGTCAAAAAAAGGTAGACAATCGGGGCTACGATTACTCTACCTACGATCTTGAAAAGGGCGACTACTACGCAGACACAACGCTGGCAAACTCGACTCAATCGGACGCGGAGCTCCAGTTACCGAAGGCCAGATATCGGTAGACTCCTAATTCTATATCGCGGCTACTGTTAATTTTACAGCACATGAAATTTTTTTTGTAGTTGGTTACAAGGTGAGATTGCGACCGCGTTCACTTTTCGTTGACTTATCGAGTTCTCCAGTCGGTTGCACAGAGAACGAGAGCTGAGAGCGGCACCCGTTACAGAGCCAAATGGCGGCGGCTCTAATAGTGTGAGTCAAGCAGCGATTATAAGTTGGAATAATGGTCATGCTGCTACTGCTGCTGCTGTAGTGTTTTTAGATTAAAGGTCAGCAAAGAAAGACCTGATATGGACGAAAAGAGCGAGTCAATCGCTAATCACACATTTTAGCTTATTTGAAATAAAAAGTATAGTACTTTAAACACAGTTCAATTTTCGAGGACATCAGGTTCCGCCTCGGTAGGTTCCTCTGACTTGGCCTCAGCATTCGTCGCATTTGCAGAAGGCTTAGGAGGAATCATGTCAAAGTGGCGCAAAAGCAGCTCTGCAGTTTGCTCCTTGGACACAAGAATATTCACAGAAGCTCTTCCTCTCCACAATGGGTAGACAACACTATTGCAGTCCAAGAAGCAGCTACCCTCGTCAAGAGCGTAGACCTGAGCCTTAAAGTCAGAGTCAATCGAATCGAGCTCACCAAACTTAGGGAAGTCTTCCGTCAGGAGATACTTTAGAAGCTCCATAGCATCGCTTTTAACGACACGTTTGGGTCCTACGTGAGGGCGCAGGATATTGATGCCTTCGCTTTGAAGACGCCACTTACACAAACCCGCGTTTTTTTGCTGCACGAACAAGCGAACGCCAGAGTGAATAAACTTCACTTTGGCATCATTGAACTGCAGGATTGGTTTCAATGAAGGGGCAACATAGTAGATAGTGCGAACTGGCTCGCCAGTCTGATTTCGTACCACGAGCGTGTCGCGGCTGAAAGAATCTTTTATGTCGTAGAAGCTCCAGCACGAGTCAACCTCAACATGCTTGGGATCTAGAAAATGAAAGGGCTCTTCCATGGCGTCGCGAGGCAACTTCTTTGACTTTTTAGGAGCCTGCGAAGTGTTTTCGCTAGTGGCGGAAGCCTCGACAACAGGAGTTTTCTGCTGCTCCTCGGTCTCAACCTCGACTTTCTGACGCTTGGCGCTTGGCCCATTGTCATCCTTTTCCAGAACAGCAATGAAGAAACCACCGGTATCCTGCTGGTGAGGGTACACGCGAATGGAGCGATCGAGGTTGAAAGTCTTCGCCTCCTCTTCGGAGGGAGGGAAGAAGCTTCTGGCGAGGTGGCTTGAGCTCTGATCATGCCACGCTTTGTCTTTGCCCTGGACCTTCCAATTAGATACACCCTCTGTCCGAACAAGACCTGCTAACTCATCCTTGACGTCAACCAAATGCATGTCGGGGAACTGGCGGAGAATCTGAGCAACAACCGCCTCATCCTCAATGGGATTGAGCGAACAAGTTGAGTAGACCAGTCTTCCGCCGGCCTTGAGCATCTGAACACCACGCACAGTGATGTTGAGCTGTAATTGATGGAGGCCTAGGCCATTTCCCACACCCCAGTCGTTCCATACGTTCAAATTCTTGCGCATTGTGGCATCACCTGAGCAAGGTACGTCGCACAAAATACGATCAAATTTCAAAATGTCTTTATTGGCATCGCTGAGACGCAGATTAGGGAATAGCTGGGCATCGTGATTCACCACTAGAACGTTCGGAGAGTTCAGACGCTTGATCTGGTGAGTCAACATGTGACTGCGCTTGTAGTCCGCATCATTGGCGATTACAAGACCGCTGGGAATCTCAGATTCTGAGCCGGTGGCATGAAGGGCCTCGATTAGCTGGACAGTTTTCGAGCCTGGTGAAGCACAGGTGTCGAGGACGTAGTGATGAGGCTTAACATCCAGCAACAGCGGAGGAATCATAGACACAGCTTCTTGTCTAGAGACGTTTCCAACTGCGGTCTCAGTCACAAGGAAGCGCTGAAATTTCGAGAAAAGAGGATTCTTGCGAATCACCTGCTTGCCTACACTGACCTGCCATCCCAGATGGTCCGGGTAAAATTTCAGAGGCTGCGGGGGACGAACCTCCTCACCCTCCCAAACAACACCGTGAAGGAGCGGCAAGTATTTCTCCTCGAGAAGTTTGCGGATCTCGAAAGCATGCTTCTTAGTTCCTGTGATTCTGAATGTCAGTGGCAGATCCCGCTGCATGGCTGCCTTGAACGCATCAAACTCTCCTTCTGGGACGAGATTTTGAGCCTTGTAAAAATCCTCCCAGGCTTGATTCTCTCGAGTGATCTGAACCCAATTGGCTCTGGCACGAGTGGTTTTGCGTTTTCCCATTGTGGATGTGACGAAACTTCTTCTGGTCAGATTCACAGTTAGGGTGATGTCGCGGATTACATTAATTTTTCTTTCAAGCCGGACTTTTCATTGATGACGAAAAGATGAATAAGGCGAGCTTACACTACCCGCAATTTTGAGTCATGGGAGTTTTCAGATAGATGGAACATAAAGCTCGAAAAATTTTCGAGCAATAATTATGGTAGCGAATAAATATATAGGTATAGACAATGGCATAACACTCAAAGCTCGTAAGAAACATTGTTCTCGTCTAGAAGGCCCTTCAGTTTAGACACGACTCCGTGAAGTCTGTCAATTTCATAGCGGAGACAGAGGTTTGTGGCACTCAGAGATTCGCATTGCGACTCTAGAGCAGCGAGCTTTACTGTATTTCTTGCACGAGACCGTCTAGCACTCTCGGCGTTACGAGCACGCTTCACCTCCACAGCTTTGTGAGCATGAGACCGTGGGCGCTGGCCAATGCTGGGCGGGCCCATGTCCACAGAACCACCCACATTCGTATGGCTTGCAGCAAATGGTGGATATAAAGGGCCTTCATTCCTGATTATCATACCAGCGGCCTGGGAATTACTACCTAGGCCGGGTCCTGGGTTGTCATTAGACTGCCCTGATGGCGAGGGACCAGAAGGACCGCCGAGCGCGCCCGGGAAAGGCATCATTCTGGGGACTTGAGCTTCTGAAATCAAAACATTTGAGTTTGGACCATCCCAGTCGGAGGTGAGAGGCGGACATCCCGCATCATCGTCCAGGCCTGGGACATCGTCTTCTCCACCCTCCTCGATTTTAATCTCGTACGAGCCTGCATCATAGTTTTGTCTCTCAAAATTTTGGAATGGTATCAAACCTGGTCTCCTAGGCTCCTTTGGGAAGTTGGAGCCCTGAGGTTGGATTTTCACTGACCAGGGATCGTTCAGTTTGTAGCGGAGGTCTGCACCTTCACGTTCAGCCTCGTAAGGCACGTCATACGATGAGAAGCGATAGTCGCCGGAGAAGTCGCTGACACCCATTCTTTTGATATGCGTCTATATTTCAACTGAACCAGTTTGATTCTTCTGAACAATGTGTACGTGTTGGGAGTCTAAGTGCTGAACAAGCTTCAGAAGGAAAATATCAGGCTGCAGTGACTAAGTCGGAGGCGGCGCGGGGATACCTCAGCTGTAGATGTCCCACCTGAAAATGGATGACATTCAGTGATGTAGAAGACTGTACGTTGGGTTTGATGTAAATAAATGAATAGATTATATGCTATGGACTTGCCACTCTTAATTTTTGCATCCTAGAAATTGAGAAGAGTTTCCTTTTCAAAGCTCATTCAGAATGAGCTCTCTGAGTGGTTCTACGTCACTCAAAGCTGTGATTAGATCCATCAACTGAACTTTAGATTGGATTTTTCGTAGGCCATAATCGTCAAGATAGCCATCACTGCGTCCTCCTCCAGAAGCACCGCCTCCACCATGTGAACTTCGGCCAGTTTGGGCAGCTCCTAAACCTTTCTTCAGGCATATTCCAGTCACGTTGATCAACGAGGAGGCTTCCAGCGCAGCAACTACCTGTAAAAACTCTGAAAAATTTAAAGGGTTCAGAACTGTGGATTTTTTGCATCTGGTAGAATAGTCTTGGAAAGCATCGTTGACCGTCAGGTTGGCTTTAACGTGACCTAGGACCTTCTCGACCAGCATTAGAACAACAAGCACTGCTTTTTGCTGAAGGTTAAGCTCCCTTAAACGGTCCAAGGCAGAGGCTTGGCCAAACGCTTGAGCACAAACCCGGGCAACATGCCCAACAGTTGCTCTAGGAGCGGACGCCAAATCGAATATGGGATATATGATCCCTTTTTTCAAGGCATCTTCCTCAACCAACTCGATACTCCGTCGGCAGATGTCGAAAGCCTTTCTCAGATCACCAGAGTTGGCAGCTGTTTTAGCTGCGCAGATTCTCACAGCTGCGGGATGCATCAAGAAAAAATCGTTCTCTCCTTCGCTCGCTGGGCTTATAGACCTCAGCCGCTCCGCGATGATCTCGTAGATTTCTTCTGCTGTATAAGGCTTGAAAGCCACAACTTGAGGAAGAACGTCGTGCGAATGTAGACGTGGCAAGAATCGGTCTGTGAGGCCAATTGCATTAGCGATTCCTATCACTATCAAATTGGACTTCTCCTGGCAAGCGTATTCGAAAATTCGAAAGAGAACTTCTTGGTCGCTGGATAAGAGCTGGTCAATCTCATCCAGCACAATAATGTGTGACTTGTTGCGCTGATAAATCTTGCTCTCGAGAAGACTGAGCGCTCTCTCCTTGGTTAATTGGTTACGTCTCTGGGCGAATTGCAACTCCTTGACAATGAGCGAGAAAATCATATCTGGGCGACTGACAGTCATACAGTTGATAAATGCCATAGCTGCTTGCTCTTGAATGCCTTTTTCGTTTAAAAGCTCGCTAATAAGCGCGGACTTTCCAGTGCCTGGCAATCCACTCAAGTACAAGGCTCCTGACGAATGCGCGGCCAACCGATGTTGCAAAAAATCCTGGATTTGGGCACGTTCTTGCACACGCCCAACTAAACTTTCACTTTTTGAACCGCGCTGAAACAACGCCTTGCCTTCCAGGAAGGCAGACGGAGTGCTAGGCGGGGTCATCATCTGGGCATCGGCCAGAGCAATTTTATTCTGAGTGCGGGGTTTTGTGGGAGTTTCGAGAGAACTCATGTCTGCAAACATTCCAGAATGGCTTGCGACTTTGGGGGAGCCGTGAATTACATCTATTTCCTTGGGCTCATCCGGTCTGGACAGTTCCCGTCTTTTCACTTTTTTGAGAGGTGTAGGCATGTATGTTAATTGGGACCCGCGTCACGCCAATATCTGCATAACCAGCCACGCGCTCGCCGTGATCTTGTGGTGCTTATTTCACAAGCGCGTATCTATTAGTAAGCACAAAGAACACGCACCGGCTTATTCGAGAGGTTAACTACCTAAGGGTTGTGGGTGAAGCTGGAAGCTGAAAGTGCATGATGGCTTTGAACCTTTTCGGAAGGCAACAACTATAAATTGAAGGAGAATCAGAAAGCTTCAATCTCTCGCCGCAACAATAATTAGGTCGCTAATGCTTCGCAACTCTTCAGCCAATGGTCATATGCAGGGTCTCAGTGTTCCGGCGCCTACTTCTGCCTTAGAGAAATTGCATCCTGATCGTAACCTTCCAATCCCTCGACCCGGCCCAAACCAAGCTCTTTGTAGGGTTCACTTTTCGGGTGTCACGCGAAACGATGTTGTTCAAGCGTCGAGTTTCTATCCGCTCCCAGAATACGCTTCCAACGTGCTCGGGGTTGAATTCTCTGGGGTAGTTCTCGAGGTCAATCCAAAACCTTTCAATTCTTCAAGGAGATCAAGACCGGCGAAATTTACCCCCGAGACATTGCCTCCAGGGAGCGAGGTTCTTGGGCTTGTCAAGTGGGGGTCACTTGCCGAATATGTCGTCTGTGATTTGGATATGATATCCAAAAAACCGATCCCGCTCAGCTTTGAAGTTGCTGCTGCACTTCCAGACAACTGGTTGACTGCTCTATATGCGCTGCGCCAATCTTTCCGCTTTCAGCAGCGCCATAAGCTACTAGTATATGAAGCTACGGATCCGCACACGATAGCGTTATGCCAGCTAGCCCAGCTTCTCGGTTGCAGGCGTGTTTATGTCGTCTGCGCTACCGAGAATGAAGTCAACTTTGTCCTGTCAAATCTCAGGCTAAAAGCCGCTCTGGTCGACGAAGTGATTCCGATCTACGCTGAGTCTATGGATCCAAAAATCATACAGGAAACGGTCGCGAAATATGAAAACATTGAGCACGTCGAAGCAGGTTTCACAGGGGTCGACTGTATTGTCGATTCTCGTGCTGACAGCGCTAGGCTGGAGACTGCAATGGAACTTCTAAATCCTGGTGGTGCCTGCATTGCTCTTGGCGTGCAGCCCTTAGATTACCACAAGGGACTTAACGATAAGCCAGATCCGTTTGCAGCGAAGTTCGGTCCCAGAAACATCTCGCTCTTAGTCTACAAGCGCCTTAGTCTCGTTGGCCTTTCGCTCCGGGCTCTACCCAACTATTTGATCGAGCCCCAATTAGAATATTTTGAGGAGCACATTCTTCCGAAGATTCTCAATGGACAACTAAAGACGCCCATACAAGCGTCATTCTCAATTTCCGACACAGGAAAGGCTCTTGCAGCTTATGCCACCGCGCAAGGTAAGATTATCGTTAATATAAATGGCAATATATGATGCCAAGATAGCCTTAGAGTAGTATTTAATCCTTAACCAGTCAAACTTAGGAGCGGCTCCTACTCTTTTTGCTCAGAGGGCTTTCATTTATCTTCGAAAGCAACAATTTGGCATCACGGACTTGGCGTTTATACAACTCTCCAAAGCTTTTGAAATCACCGCCCTCCTTAACATGCGTAATAAGGCCTTTATCGGCGCAATGATCTACTAAGTCGCCCATTAAAAACGTTTCTGGGGCCAGTTCTTTCACACATTGCAGAAAGCTTCTGGCGAATCTGCCTTCATCTGTAAAGTTATCAGGTAGTGACAACAGTTGCACCTTGTCAAAACCTTCGACTGCAATGTACTCTCTGATGTTTGAAAGGAGTAGTGCAAGGCATTGGATTGCTATACTGACTTTAGCAATGGCTCTGCAGGCGCCACGGACCCCCTCATGGCTTTCTGCCCGGAAGATACGTCTTTTGAATCTTTTGTGTAAGTGATTGAAATACCTTACGTTTCTCAAAGATTTTTCGGGATGATTAGAACTCAAATATTTCAGTTTCAAGGCCGTCGAGGCCTGTTTCATCACTGTTCTGCATCTGATCAACAGAAACTCACAGAGTCCAGTTGCTAGTTTCAAAATCTCAGTGTTGAGATCAGAGCTTGTATTGGGCACGGAGTTGTGTAACTCTTTCAAATCGGTTTCGAGAAAAGGTAATCTAGCGATTGCAGTATCCCCCAAATCTGGGGCACAGGACTCGCTCAAGCTCGTTTTCAAACAAGCTTGGATATGCGAGAGCCCGACTAATGCCTTAGAAGATAAATCAAGAACTTGATTGAAGTGTAAGCGTGTATTCATGTAGAAACTCGAGCTATGAGAGGTTTAAGTGCTTCTTCCGAGGGCACTGGTCATTATATCGGGATTCATACCTGCGGAGTGACAGGTCATGTCCCCAGCTTGCCATTATGTGGCATGCTTTTGAATTAAATTATGACTTGGTTAATTGAGCCTAATTCTGGTGAGTTTCACCACAATTCTCCAAATCCGTTTAGAATTTTCAACCATGAAGACTTGTCTATATATAATATAAGTAAAAGTATACTAATCATCTTATATGTATTTCGAACATAGGGACCGTCATTGTCCAAGCTTACTGACTAGTTGGCTACGCATCCGAATACTCGGCGGCTCCGGAAGTTGGAACTGACTGATTATCGAACCTCCTCGCTATTCTAGCTCATCATAGAAATGGAGACTCGACTTCGTCCCTTTGGAATGCTGTTCGAGCGCTCGCTCAAAAACCTTATCAAGGGGCTTAGAGCTCGAACAGACAGCGAGCGGCTGGCTAAGTATATCAAGCAAGTGATTGCGGAGTGCCGAGAAGAAGTTAGATCGGCAAATCTGGATATTAAGGCAATGGCAGTGCTCAAGTTATCATATCTCGAGATGTATGGCTTTGACATGTCTTGGGCTGGGTTCCACGTGCTAGAGGTGATGTCCTCGTCAAAGTTCCAGCAGAAGAGAGTTGGCTACCTTGCCGCAATGCAGTCAATTCACTCTGATCCAGAGCTACTCGTTCTAATAACGAATCTTTTGAAAAACGATTTGGCTGCCCCTACACAAGAGCGGGTCGCAATTGCATTAAGTGGTCTCGCTTCCGTCGTTTCGCCGTTACTGGCTTCAGACATATGTGACGATATATCAAAAATGTTGAGCCATTCGAATGCCTACGTTAGGAAACGAGCTGTGTTGGCAATGTACAAACTTATTTTGCAGTATCCAGAAGCGCTGGACGCGATGCTTTCTCGATTTAGAGATAAACTAGATGATGACGATGTCTCAGTTGTTTCGGCCACGGTCAATGTCGTTTGCGAGCTCAGCCACCAAAGCGAAAATTTGAGCCGCTACATGCAGTTTGCCCCGCCAATGTACGAAATTCTCACGACCAAGAAGAATACCTGGATGTCGATCAAGATCCTCAAGCTGCTCTCAAGATTTGCATTGTTCGAACCTAGATTGAAAGCTAAGTTTCGACCTCATTTGGTATCGATTATTGAGTCGGAGACCGCTGAAAGCTTGCTTTACGAAGCTATCTCTGCCATACTCAAAGGACAGATGATTGACGAGGCTGACTTCCAGATCGCAAAGCTTCTAATACAAAAATTGCGGAAGTTGATCAGCGGAAATGATCCCAACTTGAAGTATGTTAGTCTCTCGGCGTTGTCGCAGATGGCAAAGATCAATCCAGAATTCTTGGCTGGCGAACATGGCCTTGTCCTCGATTTTGGAGAGGATTCAGATGTCTCATTGAGGCGCAAAGTTTTGGAGATAATGAATCTGGTGGTAACTGAGGACACACTCGTTGACACGGTGATGAGGCTGATGGATCAGTTGCGAACCCCAGATATGCTAACATACACAGTGGACTATCAGCGTGTACTTGTCACTACCATTGTTCATTTGTGCTCCCACAACAACTATGACAGGCTTCCGAATTTTGAATGGTATATTCAAACTCTGGTCGAGCTTGCTAATCTTACCTATGCAGAGGTAAAAGAGGTCGGCTATCTTGTCGGCTCTCAACTACAAAATGTCGCGTTGCGCGTGAAGTCTGTTAGGCATATGGTGGTTCCTGCCTGTCTCCAGTTGTCTCAGAATAAGACCTTGACAGTGAAACACCCGGACATTATGTTTTATACATTATGGGTCGCAGGTGAATATATCGAGTCGAGCATGATGAACGATGCCCGTGAACTAATAGCAAACCTGAGCGAGTCTTCCGCTTCTGCAATTCTGCTGCCTGCCTTAGCGAAGATTTTCTCTCAGTGGATCAAGGACATCGAGGGTCAAAAATCCTGGTCTCGCTCTAGATCGGCCGTAGAACACACGATTTCCAACCTCTTGGGCCTGATGCAGTCGCTGGTGTCATCCTCTGATCTTGAAGTACAAGAACGTGCCGTTCAGTTCTCGGAAATTTTCAAACTTGCGGCCGATGCAATAGTTGCTCATCCCAAAGAAAGCGACGATGTACCTCCTTTCTTAATCCACGCATTCTATCAGTTGAAGAGTGATATGGCTATTAATCCCGTTGCCAAGGAGACGCAGGCGTATGTGAGCATACCAGATGGCCTCGATTTGGATGAAGCTGTACCGTTTGCTTCAGAAACCTGGCTTCTGAATCAAGATGACAGTGAGTTTGATGTTCCAGAAGTAGTCACAGACGGGGACCTGCGCGCCAGTTTGTCCGAGAGTAATGGAATTGAGTCCGCTCACAGCGAGATGAACGTTCTTAACGACGTTTTCACTCTCAATAACGATAAATCCAATGCTTCCGCTCAGATTGAGGCCACAAAAGTAAAGGCCCAGTTCGGACGAGTCAAGGTTCCCAAGGTCAAGGTTGACATCGCTCAGGACGAGGATTTAGGAAATCGTCAGGGGGTGCAATCTTCTTCAAAGATGCCTGCATCTTCTTCGCATTTGTTTAATGCTGGAAACAGACTCAAAGATCAGCAAAATCTCGCAACTGCGGAAGATGCTCCGGTCGAGGTTGTTGTGAAGCACAAAAAGGTAAATAAAGGCTCGAGCTCGACTCGTGAAAAGCGCTCCAAAAAGGAGCGCAAAACCAAACCAAAAGCCAGGGATACGCAAATTGAAGTCTAGAAAATATATAGCACTTCTGGTTAATAGCAAATTTAGTGCCAGTGCTGTCTCTCTTACAGAGATCTTTTGATCGCTGCCTGTGTATGTCTTGGTAGCCTCACTTGGTAGCCTCACTAGCTTACATGTGGGGACTCACATCCTTCTTCCTCTTTGCCCCCCTCTTAGCACATGGTCCCGCATGTACTCTCTAGATGAGGTCGGTGCCTCTGCTTTCCGCAAAGCTGTCGGCTTATATTCAAAAATTGGAGAGTATGTTCTGCTGGATTGCCGTGGAGGCATCATTATTATGAGCTGCTTCAACGGATCTGCATCTGTGACGGCGCATGCACAGTTCAGCCTGTTTGAGGGCCCTGGTATTACCAGGAAAGCCGAAATTAGGCTCAAATATCTCGAGGCATGTTTGAGCGGACTCGATTCAATCAAGTGTACGGGTCTCAAGCTGCAATTCGGCCGGAGTGGGTCTCAAGAGGTTATGCAGATAGATATTCTCGATTTAGATGGCTTCAGCCGGTTTTACCGGATCCCGTGTGTTGGGACTTTGAGGCCTGCACCCACAAAATTTGAGAGACGCTCCGCTTCAAGTTATTTGTGTTGTTCCGTTGAGCTGATTAAAGGTATTCTGCGCAGCTGCCTAGTGGCAGCTGAGAAGGCAGAACTTCAGTTCCAGGGGAATGAGCTGATATTCAGGGCCTATCGAGAGAGGCAGGGGAAGCCTAACATAAGATCTCTAGTGGATACTTCCATTAATGTGTCTTACGATCAACTCGAGCGCTTGCGAGTCTTTGCTCCGTGGTCAGCCTCGTTTCGTTTGAAAGAGTTCCGCGCACTAATCTCCTTCTTGGACTCTATGGGGTCCATGGCATGCATAAAAATGCTATTCTCCTCACCAGGTCAGCCGCTTTTGTGTACAGCAGAACATCTAGTATCCGGATTCAATGTCGAAATGTCATTTATCACAAAAGCCTCGTCTAGCCGCGCAGCATCTTCAGCACTTGTACTGCGAGGAACTGAGCTTGCGCAGCACGCTTCACACTCTGTTAGAAGCGGAAGCTCTATAGTGGACGATCAGTATGCCCACAGATCATCCAGTATGAACAGCGCCGGGCTAACTACCCTGCCTGATTGGAATGAACCCCAGCCCCACGAACTAGACAATCGATCTGTGCCCATACAACAAGGGCGGGGAGCCAAAATCCGTCGCATCGAAAGCAGTGGCATGGCAAATGAGCAATTGTTTCTTGATGAGGCTGAAGCTGACAGCAGAATAGAGTCAAATGAAGATCGGCAATTGGAAGCGGAAACTGAGTACATAGGCCCTACTCAAGACATGTCGCAGGCTAGCGGACTATTTGACGCTGAAGCTGACCCCGAATCCGTTTAGCTATTGAAAGGTAACCCTCAATAATTGAATGAGCTTGTAGACGAGAAGTTCCACTCGAACTCACCATTCTGATTAAATGACTGGCCAGGCGTGGTGCAACCGATGAATTTCGCTTGGAAATGATCGTTAATTTATATATGAATTGCAAAAAACGGACCACTAAATATGGGCAAATTACGCCTGTTTGGCCTTGTTCTCGTCGACATAGTGATACTTGAGCCAGCGAGTGCCCTGAGCAAGCTGAGCACCTTCGTTTACCAGGTGACAACCGAACAAAAGTGGGTTCCAAGGGCGCACCTGGGTGGCATAGCGCATGAAAACCAGCGAATAAATGACAAGGGCGCCAGTCATGCTTCCAGAAATAAGTTCAGGATCTTTTTTGAGGTCCATCAGCGCAGCAAGAGGAATACCAAAGTTGGATACGGGTCCCCAGAAATGGGTGGAACACACGTCTATGTTAGCGCCCGACACAAAAAAATTCCATGGAGGTCGATCTCCGTCATTACTTACAATTCAGAAAGTTCTTGCTGAACAAGAAATCAGAAGCTCTCTTGAATGCACTCATTTTCTAGAGTTGCGATCTGAACAAAAAGTCAACCTGTGACCCAACAGGGCCGACCCTTCATGTCAGCAATGCCTCGCGAGAGTAATCAGCGTCCGCCCATCCAGGCCAACCCGAATCCTGAAATACTGAAACGACAAGATCAAGATTTGGACTCGGAGGCCGTCCGAGAGACGCCTTCGAAGGCCCCACGGCTGGACGGTTCCCTCGATAAAGTAGACCCGGCTGTTCTTTCTGCTGCAAGAGACATCGACGCCTGGATCGAAGAACGTCGCAAGAGGTGGCCTACTAAAGAACGAGTAGCCCAGAGACTCGCGGAGGCCAAAGAGGCCAATGTTTTGATTGGTGAAGATAAAAACAGTGCTGCTATCAGTGATGCGAAAATCAGTAGCGACTCGAAACCAAGAGACGCCAGGCCACTATGCCGCTACTTCCTAAAAGGATCTTGCAAAAATGGCGACTCCTGCCGTTTCTCACATCGCAAGCCTGAAAACATTGAGACCAATGGCACACATCGGTCGCGTATTTACAAGCGGTTTGAGCCACCTGTCAAGTCATCACTGTTTGTCAAACTTTTACAGTCAGATCATGACCAGGATGACCTGCGGATTCTGCAGCTAGCAGCCCAACTTCACGATAAAGGCTACTTGCGCGACTGAAAAAAGCGATAAAAATGCATATTGTGTGTATTTATATATATATTTGAAGACAGATCCACGACATCATATTCATAGATCCCCAGCCAACAGAGCCTCCGTGGCGCACGATATGTACTCCCTGCGACGGTCTAGCCTGCAATTGAACTGCTGCTCCAGCTGTGCCCTGACCGAACGCTTGGTGATTTTCGTGAGATCGCCGGTGGCGATGATTTCTCGGATCGCCTCGGTCAGATCTGCATCGGTAGGCTGTGGACCTTCATCTTGTAGCTGCAAGGTCTCGGCAGATAATCTTCGCGAAAGACGATTCATTGAGGTCATCGTGCTGGGGGCCAGGCTAAGGGCGTCAATGCTACGTGTATCGTCGAATGCATCGTCGTTCCAGGCCTCTTCGGACATGTTTTTCTCCTTTTCCATTCGGGCCTCGAGCTCTGAGCGGTAGTCTGTCCAGGTCTGCTTGGGAATCTCTGCAATTGGCTCGTCGAAGTCTTCTTCTGCAATCAGCTTCTGGCCACTAGCTCCTACGACTACACGGGTAGAACCCCAAGAGAAGTCATCCATGTGCCAAAATGAGTACAGCGGCAGTGCCAAGGAGAATACAGGGAGGGCCAAAATGTACACAAACATCCAGCCGATCATCTCCCATTTGCGACGAATGATAAAAATAAACGCCTGTAAGCCATAGATAGCAGCCAGCATGATGATAGACGTAATAGGAATGTCATCCGTACGCGTAACGCAGAGGTAGATCAGATACGCCAGATAGGCAATCGTTACTGGCTGGATCAAAGTCGAGAATAGATCAATAACCACCATGAATCGCATAGAGAAGCAGCAGAAACCGCACAGCTGGCCCATGGGTACAAGCTCCACAAGGTTGTGAACAGTCGAATTAATCCAGCGACGGCGCTGAGACAGAAGAATCTTCCAGGTGTCTGGGGCCATAGTCCATGCTTGGGCATGTCGAAGATACTTTGTGGTATAGCGAGAATTGTACTTCAAAAGTAGTGTGGTCAGGTAGCGATCCTCACCCAAATGCAAGAGATTCTTGGTGTGCAGCGTGCGCACAATATTTTCAGAGTAATTCTCAACGATCGGCGTGGCAACAAAAATCGGCTTGGCAGTGCGCTGTTCATAGATACGGTACAGCGAGAAACAACCAGGCAAACAGGTGACCGAGCCGAACAGAGATTCGAAGGCTTTTGAGAGATTGTGCGAAATGTAGTATTCGTAAACCTGTATCATAGTGACCAACGAGTGGCGCGCGTTACTGATGGCCGTCTCACCGCACACCGATTGGATGCGGTTGTCGCGAACCATTTTTGCCACCAGCTGCGAAAGCGACTCTTTAGCAACAACTGTATCGGCATCCACCTGCATCAGATACTCATAGTATGCAGGGGACACACCAACCACATACTCGAAAATCCGATACAGCTCGAGCTCGAACGGCGACATCGGAGTACCGTAGTGCACTCGGTTCAAGAATCTCATCAGAATCATCTGTGAGTCCCGCTTGCCTCGATTACCGGGCTTGTGAGCCTCCGTGGGCTTGCCTACTTTAACAAGCACGAGGTATGGCACGAGGTGGCCACCTACCTCGTACACGCCGTAATAAATCTTGCCCATGTTGTACTGCTGGCTGCCTTCGCCAAGACCCTCAAGGGGTAGCGCTGGCGGGTCTTGGCCCTCAGAGCCACCGAGAATCTGCAGAACTAGTTTGGGTGTGGTCATCTCGTTGTCGATACCCTGAATCATGCCGTCGCAGATCACTACCAGAAGCTTACGCTTGTCGTCGTAAGTCGTGCGGGCTAGTGAATCAATGGCTCTGCGAAGTGAGGTTTCATCCTCGGTGTACACGGGGATCTGGCAAATCACGAACCGGTCAAGATCGTCGGGATACTCGTAAGAGCCAAACTGCAGGGCAGCGACAAATTTCACTGCAATTACCAAAACGACGAAACAGGTGACCGCTAGCAGAAAGTAGCGCGCAAACAGGCAGCGAGTTGAAGACTGATTGTCTACTTTGCCGATCATGAACACGTTATGAAGACAGCGGTTCATACGTTCCCGCACTTCTGCCGACACGCCGGCTCTTTTCCACGATTCTGTGATGTCCTGGCCAGCGTAGTTCAAGAATAAGTCCATGAGGGAAGAGTCCATGAAGTCAGTGTCTATGTTACTGGGTTTGTCCATCCCAGCCGGCACAGCGATGTTCATATTGCCATTCACGTAGTCGCTTACGTCGTAAACAAAACCGTCCAGACTCGCAACGGTCATCATTTTCGATGTCACCATCTTTTTGATGTCTTTCGGAGTGTATCCGATGTACTTCTTCTTGTAGTTCTTGTTGAAGAAATGCATCTTCTGCAGATACCAGTCTGGTCTGGAATCGTTCGTGAACGCACGGAAGTCGTGATACTGCGCATTGGTATCTGTGTAGTTGTTCGGGTCTCCGAACACGATATAATCAGACATGCTGCCGTTCACACCGCCACAGACCGCACTAATTTGAATGGGGAACAAATCAGTCGAGTCCTTACCCCCGTAATTTTCCACTTTCGACGTGCCAATGATTGACGGGTAGTGTGATGAAGAGAATTTGCCAAGATCGTATACAACGCCTCGAATGGACGTCCAAATTTTGCCGTCTGAGTTCGTCGACGAGTAGCCACTCAGCTCACCAGTGGAGATGACGTCTTCCAAGGGGCAAATGAGATAAGGAAAGCCAATCAGAAAGAGAATACAGCCGGCACACATACCCCAAATTATCAGGTTGATGGCGAATTTCTCGCGCCAGGCAATTTGCATGTTTTTGAACTGTAGCTTACCCCACTTCTTGATCAACAGGTTTGGAACCCACCACGTATACGCCGTTACAATTGTCAGCCAGGTTCGGCGGCTTGTTGACTCTCTTGACGGTTCGGTCAGATCTTCGGCATCCTCAATAAGCTCTGGCGTTATGATTTCTTTGCCAGCAAACCTGAACATGTTACTGAAGCCGCCGGCAGCGAGACTGCGAGTCTCGAGATCTGAGTACATGTACGCCTCTCGATACTTGTCTTCAGGAGCCGACGCAAATAGCTTCGCTGCACGCTCGGCAAAAGAATAGGTTGGATCTGCCAGCGCCAACCACGCTCTGTCACTCATAAACACACCCGTGGTACCAGCTCTGGCATCTTTGGCCGGCCAACCTAATCGGTTGAGCAGCGCATTTGCTCTATCACGCTCAGTCGAGTCTTCATCAAACAAATCATCCTGCGAAGACGCCAAACGCAGGTACTCGTTGAATGGCAGAAATACCGACAAATCTGTGTTTCGTGTCCGTTTTGCTAGCTCGGGAAGTCCTAAGCCGGTCGCTTGCTGACGCACACACCGCGCATCTAGAGATGATACCAAACGGTGATCGTTGGGCTTGATTGCCAGCACAAAGTAGCCATTTGATTCTTCGAAGGTGCTGATCATGCGATCCACTGCTACTGCGAAATTCGAAACCACTGAGTCTTGCGCGGGCTTTCCAGCATTGGCACGGCGATTCGCGCGCGCACGGCTCTGCTCGTTCGCTACAGAGTACCGGCGGCTCAGCTGTCGGCCGAGTCCGTGATGGTCTCTGATTAAAGAGGGCTGACGCTTGGGCTCCGAGCCTAGGGAGGCGCCGACAACCGCTGAGCCGTACTTATCTGTGACAATCGCGGAAGCCTTGAACACTTCTTTGAGGAAAGATGACGTTGCAGAAGAGGTGAAGAGCTGGATCACATCTCCGGCAATCTGTTCCCTGGCCTCAGCAAGCATGCCGCTGATGCTATAGCTCACGTCGCCGTCAAAGTGGCTGACGGTGAAGGATTTGGCTTCCGTGTCCACATGCACGCAGTTTGAATTGACGAACTTGCGGCGAAGCGCTTCAAGTAGCTGTCCGTCCTCTTTGTCCTGCATTGCGTAGCGCGAGATTATCGACAGCAGGCCAGAGTTGGGCTTGGTCAGACTCTTGACGGTATCCGTATTGTCGTAGAATTCTGTCGGATCGATCTGGATGTCTTCTGTCTCAAAAATCTCGTCGGGTTTTGTGAAAAAGCTGTGCATCAAGTAGTTGTAGAGCATTTCATGGGCAGAGTTGTGTAACAGTCTGTCAAGAGCCGGTCCCGACTGGAAGTTGAATCCGGGGAAGTCTACGATACGGATAGTTGTCGATATGATCGGATTGTAGTCATTGGGGTCGCAGTCCGATGCATTTTGCGACAGTTCCTGATTCAGGCGCTCGAGAATCCAGCCGAAAAGCATTGTGTACAGCATCTTCGCCACATCGTCCAGATTGGCCTTGGCCGCTGCTTTGTCGAGGATCACAGTCACACGGTCTTTATTGATTGTGACAGTTTTAGTGATCAAGCATGAGGTCATCACGTCCGTCTGCACACCCAAGAAGCTTGCAACAATCTCAACAATATCCTGATTGGCAATTTCGACTGCCGCGTTCTGGGCTACAGAGGCGTCTTGCAATACACTGCGGAATTGCACTTGGCCTAAATGCATGATGGCAGCAAGCACCTGAAAAATGTTTGCGACGTCAGATCGCGAAAACCCCAGCGAGTAAAGCGCATTTTTCAACTGCTTGAACTTGATGCGGTCGTCTATTCCCGACACCTTCAGCTGGCTGGGGTGACCTAGGTACCGATAGCGGGTCTGATCGGTCAATTGGAGATGATATTTTTCTTCATCACTCAGTCCATTGATCATTTGGTAGAACACGTGATAGTTACGCTCGTTTGTCGGCACTTTAGTGATGCGGCTGCGCTCCAGACGGTAGTCGAAAATGGCCGCCCCGACGAGATTCGAGCCACTGTCGTACTGAAGTTCCGTGATGAGACCAAGTTTAGATGCGTAGCTAGAGCTAGCAGTTTTGGTTGACCCGAATGCCTCCAAAATAGGCTGTATATTTCGGATTCTGGAACTCAAAGGGTTCCCTGCCAGGGTCAGGACATGTCGTAGCAGGGAATTGGCATACTCAGACTTGCCCGAGCCAGTCTCGCCCATAAAGCTTACAGTCTGAGATTCGCCGCGCAACTCCATGCGATTGCAGATCTGAGCTGCCAAGTCTCGAAATACCTGCTCCTGATTTATGTCCAAAGGACTGAAGGTGTTCAGAGCCACCAGGGTCCGAGTTGAGATTGTTCCATAAGGAATACCTTGGTGATACTGCGAAGCCAGATGGGCAGTAATGCCTCGCCCATCAAGAGCCGTTGGAGGCAGGCCAGAGATATCTGACATATGAAATCCGGCTTTGCAGGCGGTCCAACGCAAGTCAGAGCGATGCTGAGTTGTTTGTGAATTTAAGCACAGGGTTAGGTCCCAGCGGCAGGGAGAGAATTATGTGTTGTAGGCTAAAGGTGTAGTTACGTGACGTGGGTACATATAGCACACATATAGCACAGCATAAGCACAGTGGGGACATACGTCGTTGCAAAACTAAATTTGGAACCAATCGAGTTGTTCTGTAATCAAGCTGGAAACAGCAATTTTAAAAATAGATTCGATAGTCTTTTTTGGTTATTTCGGCAGAGGAGATTTTCTAAAATTCGTACTACATAGCAAGAATTATACTGTCATCGCAGCAATCTCGAGAGCCGCGGTCTGCGAATCATACAACTCGAGCAAACAGGCTTCAAATCGACTGCGGAAGTCCAAAAAACTTGATAGAGATGTTCAATGTGGGTGTAGCTCAGATATTTTAATGATTATTTTTTTGTGCAGGCTGATTTCACGTAGCCAGAATTCTCGTGAAAGTTAGCCCTGAAACCGTCGCTGTGATTCCACCCACCATCTATGAAAAACACCAGGCTCGCCGCCCTAACCTCATAAACAAGATACTCTTAATGAGCGAGGCCAGCTCCCGGAACCCTTCTCCGAAGTTGACAGGAGACAGGGGCTGGCTTTTACTGAAATATTCACCCAGTGGGATAGCTTCAAAGGTCGTCAGACTGAAAAAAAGGTGAATAAGAATGGAACATTCATTTGTCCTGTCGCAGATGCGGCCTCCGTTGACCACCTCGCAACTCATAAGTCGGCTACATGAGGTGTTTGTTTGCAATAACGCCTGGCGGGGCCAGGATATCGATAACCAAACACATCTTTCATTAGATGGCAAGATATCGCCAGATTTTGCTGAAAAGGTCTGGCAGCATGCATATAGACAGGGTGAAGACGAATTAATTCTTGTTCACTCTGCTCATGAGGCTGCTTCTTCGGCCTTCAGGTCTACGGTTGCCTCATTTCCTGGAATGGATCCCAAGGTTTTCCAGGCCCTGACCGTAATCGAGCCCTTTTTGCAAGCGCTAACGCCCTACAATCTCAACAGCCGCTATCACGCTGGATTTGGAGTTAGTTTTGGCGTAAACTGTAACGGAGCGGTAGTCACCACTCGGCTGTCGATTAACAAGCCCAGCCTTGCGTCTCTGGAGCCTTTGCTCAATCTTTCTGGTGCTCAAGGATACAGGGCGTTTGATGTCTTCTACCACTTGCTGTACAGTCAGAAAGATCGCTCAGAGCTGCTTTGTCTCAAGGCTCACCCCATGCAATACGAGCTGCTCAAAGCTTCCCAGACTTTCACGATTCCTGACTGGGTCGTTGATTCAGATGATTATGCGTTAGCCAAGGACTGGTATGATGCTGTGAAAGAATGTCTGCCTTCATCTTTCCGCCGCTCATTGATCGCAACGTTAAGTGGTATACTTCTTCTGGGTAACGCCAGTCCTGAGGATCGCGCAAACGCAGCCATGTTGATTGGTCTCTCGGCCCAGGCCTCAGTGATTGATCCGCACAAACTTATTGCAGAAACTTACGTTAAGCTCGTGGAAGTTTTGGTTGAGCAGCTCAATACGTATCTAAGCCGACAGGACCTTCAAACGCACATCGAAAACGGGGTTAATGTCAACGAGGTCTCTGCGGTAGTCACTGTGGTTGAGACCTCCCAAGCAGATGCCGCGGATTTAATGAAAAATGTTTTTGATAACGCAACGGGTCTAAACTTGGAGATGAGCAGCAACGGGGTCCCTGTTCCCCGCTGTCCTCCGGAAGTGGCCAGGCATATCAAAACGCTCATGGGACCAAAAGTATCAGACGTGGCATCTCAGGCCGCACAATCAGATGTAGCTTCACGTTTTGATCCAAGTGTGGACTGGATCCACTACAAACACATCAACACAGACACCTCATTGGAAACCTCGGATGGGCATCTGCAGCTTGATGAGATTATGCCCATGAGCCGCGTGTGGTCAATTCTATGCGTGGCACCATCTGACTCGGCCAAGGAAGTTGCACGCTCGAATTGGGTATCTTCGTGTGTATCACAACAGTTGCGGACCTTTTTTGTGCCTGAATGGATCCAAAAAAGAGCGCCGATTGACTACACAGCCGACTTTGGCATTGGTCAGTTCGTGGACTGGTACAGATCACTTCTGCCAAATTCAGGCCAGATAAAAATCGAAGACTGGGCTCTTAGTCGCGGCTACGATGCTTCGCAGCTTTTTGCTGGCAAAACGCGAATCTACCTGAGTGAAGACGTCTGGCAGCAGCTAGAGTCCGAACGGCTCGAACACATGTATGGCCACAACCCGTTTGCTTCAGCGTCGCATACTCAAGGTTTCACAAATCCTTCTCAAGGGCATTTCCACAACAAGTCTTATGCTAGCTTCAACGAGCGGAACCTAGTCGCCGATGCTGAAAATGCTCATTTTGTCTACGAACAGGCGGTGAACCCCTTCGAGGATGACGGTTCCGAGTATGGTGATAGCGCAGACGAAGGCGCACAGTTTATCAAAGAAGCGAAAAATGCAGGTGCAGAAGTCCACAGAGAAAAAATGACCAAGACGAGGCGCTGGTGGCTTGGCTTGACCTGGCTGGTGACTTGGTGGATTCCTTCGCCTTTGCTGAAGTACGGCGGTGGAATGAAGCGCCAAGAGGTTCGCACGGCCTGGCGAGAGAAGGTTGTAATATTTCTGCTTATCTTTCTGCTCAATGCGGCCATTATTTTTTATATGATCGTCCTCGGCAAGTTTATCTGCCCGAATTATGACAAGGTCTGGAACCACAAAGAACTTTCTTACCACCAGGGCACGACAGATTTTTACGTTGCAATTCACGGAAACGTGTACGATATTTCAAAGTTCTACACAAAGCAGCACAGTGATAACGGAATCAAGACTACATCGGCAACTATGCTCGAGTTCGCAGGTTTGGACATCAGCGACTACTTTCCGCCGCCCCTCACAGTGGCCTGTCCTAGTCTTGTGACGGATACTTCGGTTAAGCTCACATACAACACGACGCTCTCGCCATACACTACCGCGTCTCATTTGTCGGGCTCATACTTCATTACTGATGAGGACACGGCGCTGTATAACTATACCTGGTACGACGACGTTTTTACGCCGGCAATCAAAAAGTACTACAAGGGTAATGTTGTTGAGACTCAAAAAGGAATCCAGAATTATGTCAATACTGAAGCCAAGTATCTTTTTTACGTCAACAAGAAGATTTATGACGTGACCAACTACATGATCACCACTGACCTGTACCCGTCTAGCGAATCTACGTCTTATGAGAAGTACAACTTCTTTCCGGACAGCGTGGTCAAGATTTTCGAGACATACCAGGGTGAGGACGCAACTGAGGCATGGAATGCGCTAGATGCCAGTACTCGGAGCGCTGCCGAAGAATGTCTCAACAACATGTTTACGTACGGTGAGATCGATTTCCGTCATACTGTCAAATGCCAAGCTGCCAACGTCATTCTGCTGGTCATTGCCGGTATTTTGACGTTTATTACTGTGATCAAGTTTCTTTCTGCGCTTCGATTTGGATCAAAGCCACTGCCTTCGCCCCAGAATCGATTTGTTATTTGCCAGGTGCCGGTTTACACCGAGAGTGAGGACGAATTGCGTCTGGCTATCGACTCACTCACGGGTCTGGACTACGATCATCAGAGAAAATTGCTTGTTGTTATTTGTGATGGTTTGATCACTGGCCAGGGCCACGACCGTCCCACTCCTGAGATTGTGTTGGACATTTTTGGACACCAGGATCGCGACTCGGCTTTCCCCCGAGCTTACCATGCTGTTGCTGAAGGTGCAAAAGAGCTTAACTACGCGAAAGTTTACTCTGGAATATATGAGAACGAGGGAAATACAGTACCTTACCTGGTTGTGGTCAAGGTTGGATCCCCCACGGAGAATGAGAAACCTGGCAATCGTGGCAAACGTGATTCCCAGCTGATCCTTATGAACTACTTAAATCGCGTTCATTATCAGTCGCCAATGTGCCCGTTGGACCTGGAGATTTTCAACCACATGAACAACATCATTGGTGTGGAACCTGAGCGATACGACTATTTGTTCACTGTAGATGCAGATACTCAGGTCATGCCCGACGCGCTCACTCGTTTGGTGGCTTGCTGCACGCACGATAACAAGATTTCGGCAGTTTGTGGAGAAACCTCAATTGCAAACGAAGACAAGTCTCTTGCCACTATGGTCCAGGTGTACGAGTACTTTATTTCGCATCATTTGACAAAGGCTTTTGAGTCGCTTTTCGGATCCGTTACGTGTCTTCCTGGTTGTTTTTCTTTGTACCGTCTGCGCACCGAGAAAAGGTCGCGGCCTTTGCTCATCAGTGACGAGGTCATTAATGACTATGCAATCAGGCATGTCGATACGCTTCACAAGAAAAATCTTTTCTCGCTTGGTGAAGATCGCTACTTGACTACTCTAATGTCTAAATTCTTCCCTCGCATGAAGATGAAGTTCGTGCCCGACGCGAAATGCAAGACCCAAGTGCCGGACGATATGAGCGTGCTTCTCTCTCAGCGCCGTCGATGGATCAACTCTACTGTCCACAATCTTGTGGAGCTGCTGCGCCTGGAGACCATGTGCGGCTTCTTCCTGTTTTCAATGCGCGGTGTTGTATTTGTGGACCTGATTGGAACCTTGATGTTACCTAGCGTGGTTGTTTACCTGGTCTATCTGATCTACGTGATAGCTAGCGGCTCGTCGCCCTTGCCCATTATCTCGATTATTTTGATCGGTGTGGTGTACGGTCTCCAGGCGCTGGTGTATATTTTGCACCGCCAATGGCAGCACATTTTTTGGATGATTATTTACATTCTTGCGTACCCATTTCACTCGTTCATTTTGCCGATCTACTCGTTCTGGAACATGGACAACTTCACCTGGGGAAGCACCCGAATCGTGCTGGAAGAGAACAATGGAAAGATTCTGGTTTCGCAGGATGCCAATGACATGTTTGATTCTCGCTCGGTTCCTTACGAGACGTGGAGAGATTACGCTCTGCGGAACGGACTTGAAGGTGTCGAGCGGCCCATTGTCTTCGACCACCGTCAGGGCCGTATCATGCAGAGCATTTTCGAGCCTCTCAATTATGAGTCGAACACTCAGGGGGTGACGAAACCTGCCGGTATCACGGGTCAAGAAGCTTCTGTAGCGTTTGATGAGGGCACGGCCGCAGAGATTCGAGCTTCCATTCGTCAGGTGCTCCGTACTAACAATCTTGAGGACATGACTTCGAGACAGCTGAGAGAAAGAGTTGCTGATCTGCTAGGTATGACGTTTGAGGGCTCGAGCTCTGCAGCGGTCGACAGAATGATTGACGAAGAGCTAGAAGTAATGGACGACAGTGGACTCGAGGAAGACGCATTGACAGATCCTAGCAATCAGGTTTGAGTGTATGGGATTTGTAACTCCTAGATGATACAGTGTATGTAATTCAGACTAGATACTTTATTTATGCTTCTTTCTTTTGTTGCTACTAGCTTTGGAGATCTCCTCATTGAGGATCTCTGTAGCGTTCTCCTTGCGCTTGTGTCCAGTAGATTTAGCGCTCACACGACCGTTTTTAGCACCATTCTGCATATCATCGAACTCCGCATCTTCAGAAATAGCGTACTTCGAAAAATCAAGAGAGTTGATAAGCTCGCGCTTTTTGAATTTGAGCGCAGCCTCCTCCTCATCTTCGTCTTCGTCTACTTCTCCGGCTTCCTCATCTTGAGGTTTCTGATCACGGGACGCTTCCGGTGCCAGATATACCTGATCGTCATCTACAGCATCATTCACATCGGGAAGCTCCGCTTCGATCGCCTCTGTTTGAATCTTGCGGAACAGTGTCGAGCTCTTGCGGATCATTTTGGCGTACATTGCCAAAGCCTGGCTCACGGGGAGGTTCAGCTCAGCAGCCATGTCATCGATGTCCTTCTTCTGAAGACCCATACCAAGCAGAATGGCCTGCTGAACACTGCTCAGGCCGTAGTCGGAAGGCAGCTTGCCGTGGAAGTAAAGCGTGGCAATCATAGGAAGAAGATCAGTGATAACATGATGGTCGACACGGCTCTTCGCGTAAGAGTCCAGGCGTTTCAGGTCAAAGGGAGTCATGCACTCCGCCAGCTGCTCGGCATTCAAAGTCGAGCCCTCTCTGGCAAAGGTAGAGGTGACCGCTTCCATCACACTCAAGGCTTGAGCAGCGGCAAACTTCTTGAATTGGAAGGACAGCAGCTGTAGGAAGCGGCGAGAGAAGTCCTGACTGAACTCAGCGAGCCACTTGTTGGACGTCTCTCCTAAGGTTTTGATCATAATACAAGTGTGTTCGCCAGTGAGCTCGTTGCTGGTCTGACGGAGGTACACAGGTGCGTAGCCATTGCGCTTCCAGAACTTGAACAACGAGTTGGTCAGACCATAAGACACACCGAGGTAGTCAAGACGATCGGCTTCCATTTCGCTCAGACGCATCAGAAGCGGAGGCATCGCTTTCGGGTCTCTCGTCTGCACGAGATCTGTGAGAAGTGACGACTTTTCAAGCTCCTTGTCGCTGATTCGAGGGCAGACCTCGTAGTCGTGGCGGTAGAGCTTAGCCCCCTCATTTAGATTTGTGAACTTGCCTTCAAAGAAATCCTGTAGTTGCTGCATGGCACGCGCACCATAGCCCATGCTCATATAGTCCGGATGGGTGGCAACACGGACCACACGTCCACCACTCAGAGAGGCAAAACCATCGTCTTGAAATTGCTGGGAGACAACCCAAGGAATGAGATCGCCTCCTCCACGTTTGCCGGCAGCTAGCGAACTCATAATCGAAGCCTTGGAGATCTTGCCCTCCAAAGCAACCTGAATCACACACAGAGGCTCAGGGAGTTTGCCTTCGCTGGGGTTGACCGGAGGCAGCAACACGTATAGTTGATGGGCAGGGGCATCACTCAACAATTGGAGATCGTTGGGCGAGTTTTTGTAGTGCGAAGCCACGTAGAGCGACATAATTTTATGCAGAAATGCTTCGGATACGGGGTGGTAAGAGAAAAGCGTGTTTCTGTTGATTGCATAGAGCTCGCATTCTTTCGGATGCGGGAAGCCCTTAGTGCTCAAACGGCCTTTTTGAACCTGAGTGGCATCTAAACAAAGCAGCTTGTTAAGCCACGACTCAACTGGATCGTTAGGCGCATAACGGATAGGTGTTTCGAGGGTGATCTCTCTAAGTTTTCGGCTTGTAGTTCCGGCAGCAGACTGTGTTCTGAGCTGCGAGATCAGTTTCAGAGAAAGTGAGCGGCCTGTGCCCTCATAGCCGTGGATGGTAGACGCCATAAAAATCAGATAGGGCCCCAGCAACTGCTTGACGACAGGCAATGGAATGGCGGCCGCCTCATCGATGACCAGAAGTTCGGCCTGGCCAAGTACCTGGTAGTCGGTGGGCTGGATGTATTGAATTGTCTGACGATGGCTCTTGAACACATTGACGCGGACAATAGCTTTACCGAACTTGGGATTCGTTGACTGAATAATATCGTAGTCACGGTGTTCTTCGTAACCTAGAACATCGAAGCCTTTGAATACAAACTCAAAAAGAGTCTTCAAGTTCTCCGGACTCGGCGAAGTGATAAAAATATTGGAATAGCCCGATGCAATCGCCGACGCAATTGCCAAACCCATAGCCGCAGACTTACCACGGCCACGGCCTGCAGTCAATGCAACCGTGCTTTTTAGCGTCTTCTCAGTGACAGCGTCGAAAAATGTCAGAATCGCCTTGGCTTGATCTGGCGTTTTGCAGCTGTCAATTAGCGGATGTAAGATTGCGACATCCTCAACTGACTCTTTGAGAGCTTTGAGTTCCGTACCAGCCTGAGTGAGTTCCGAGCCAGTTTCAAGCGGTGGGAGTGCTTTGATACCTTTTGCTCCAGAGATCGGAAGAACATTGAGCTCATCATCGACAACCAGACAATTTTTGTTAGAGCCGAGAGACAAGATGAAGCGTTCATTGAAGCGAGCAACAACATCTTCATGAGCCTCTGTGCGGTATCGAGCGTGAACATCCATGGTCATTGAGTACAATTGCTTCAGAGAACGCATATCTTTGAGAAGCATGACCACGAGTCCACCACCCTGAACAGTTTCAATTGTACGAGCCAAGATATTCGGAGTGACAGCCTCGAAGTCCTGAAGAATACACATACCATACGTATTACCGAGGATATTTTCCGTCTCTTTGTAGTAAACGTAACGGATGTTCTGCAGCGAAACAAACAACTCGAAGGGATCTTCGTGATTGGCCTCCCGGACACCACGCTTGATTTCCTTCTTAATTTTTGTTTCACGCTTTTTACGATGAGATGTGAAGCCAAGAAGCTTGTTTTTATACGCCCACAGAACCGATTTATTCATGGTCAGATCAGCACTGGACATCAGATAGTGCAAATTGGGGAGCTGATTCCTAGACTTGTCTCCCACAATCACAAAAAAGCCACGCTCTTTAGTTTGAGCACAGTTCCGGATGAGAGCCGGAATGCGGCTATCGATCTTTTTCTGCACCATTTTCTAATGGAAGGGTGAGGTACGACCAATTTGATTTTTCGTTCAAGGCTTCAGTCTGATGTAATTTTTTCCTCGGGACCGATAATAAACTTAGGAACTTGTGCACGCTAAGATAGATTATCCGGATTATATCATCTAAACTTTTGCTCTCAAGAACATTAAAAGCATCACTCTCTCTGCAGCTGCGAATTCAATTCCAGAAGCCACATGGATAGTGACTCGTCAAGCTATGCCGGATCAGCAGAATCGGACTACTCTACCAAGGACTTTCCTGCAAACACAGTGGCATTGTGCATAGACGAAGCAACTAGCTCACTCTCTTTGGATAAAGCCCTGGCATTCGAATCGCAATTGAGCGGCCTCCTGAGGTCAAAAACTCTGGGCTTGGAGGCATTACTGGCGGAATTCGAATCACGATCTAAAGACGTTCAAAAACTACAGAAGAAGGCTAAAGACCTCCAAAAAAGTATACGCCAAGATTTACAGTGGATTGAGAAAAAAATTAAGGAATTGCAGACAAGAGTCAAGGTACAATACCCAATAGAGTTTGCTGAGGCGTGCGAATTAGTACGGCCGCAGGCATTATAGCTCGTTAGAAGAGACGGTCTTCGCAGACCTAATGTTTCGAATGACTTTCTAGTCAAATATAAATTAAAGTGGCGGGGGCCGAGCGGACAGAATACACCCCTAAACTCGCCAGACCTCGATGCCAATGATATCGAATTTAGTGCCCTCCTTTGACAGCGGCTCATTGCCGAAGGTCAAGCAGCGGTAAGTTACACCCTTCCGCAAGTCGTCGTCTATCCAGAGTCCGTAATGTCCATCTCCACCTCCTAGACTGAGAAACTTTGATGTACAGAACATAACGAAGTCATTAGTGCCATTGAATGGGAACGCTTCGAACCGCAACCCCCCACCGCTGGCGAGAATCGAGCTTTTCCACAAAAAGCAGTCGGCATTTCCAATGTATCTGATACCATCGCCGGGATGAGGATGCAAATTTGTATACGCACCGAATCTGCCCCCAAGAGAGTCTTTCACAACCAATATGTAGCCGTGTTGTCTTCTAGTCTGGGGCTCCACCTTTTCATAGAGTGTGCGCAAGGAGGCGCCATTAGATTCGAGACTGTACAGCAAGTGCCACTCAGATGTGACTTGCAATCGTTCGGGAATTAAACTCTGTATACTTTCAGCTAGTTCCTGGTCAAGAATTGTCTTCCCTCGGCGGGTAGTGCCAATTAGCCTCAGGCTCATGTGTCAAATGAGAAGAACGGGATTACGAAGGCGGAGGAAAGATGCTTGCAGGTCTGGTCAAACGCTATTTTTGCTTTTTGTTCTACACTTTCTCATATTCTAGGAACACTGCGAATCAGAAATCGTGGTTTTAAAATTCGAATAAATATATTATGTAGGCTACCGATCTGAAACTTGATTGGCAGCAAGACAGACAATGCACATTTATAGATGCGACCTGGCGAGGTGAGTGCCAGGCCATTTCCGGCCTAGTTCATGCGCTTGGAGTTCGCGGAAACACAAGTGCGTGAATGGCTCCTTGTAAACCACTTTCACTAATTTTTCAAGGATTGGAGCACTAAGTCGCGGGCACGTCTATCCATACTGCTTGCGAAGCGCAATCACCTGCGCCTGCTGGTCTGCTGGTAGCAATGAGATTTCTTCCGGCTTCAAAACCAAAACTTGTCGCACGACGGCAGCTTGTTCAGGGCCGAGAGCGGCGAGTTTGGCCTCTGCAGAGCTGGAGAGATCCTGAGAACCAGTCCGAGAAACTGGCGGCTGCTGCGAATTTGAGGCATCAATCTCTTTGGCAGATTCAGTTCTGGCACGCGGCTCATCAGGATTCGCTAATACGCGCTCAACCACGTCCTCATCGACAAGACCCATGAGTAGGAGCGCTTGGAGCGCGGCAAAAGGCAGGTTCGGATTGTTTTTCAAGAGCGATTCTGCTTGCGCTGGCTCCGCTTCTGCCAGGGGTTTGAGCCCCCGAAGGACCTCTATCAATTGCGGAGGCTTAAACTTTTCGAGAGATTGCGAGATAGGCTCATTGGCGACAAAATACGTATCTCGCATTTGTGCTGAGACTAGTGAGGTTACTAACCTTCCCGGAAGATTTCCCTGCGTTTAGGGTCATCTCTCTGCCCACAAGTAGACCACAAACATGAGAAGCAGGAACCGAAATCTGCGACGTGAAATAGAACATATAGTTAAGGTTAAAAATATTATATATTATTAGTCGAACTTGATCTTTTTGGCTTTGGCGCTGGGATCGACGTTCTTGAAAAACGCACCATAGAGCGAGTGTTCCTTCTTTTTGGTGTGCGAGCCGAATTTGAGAAGATCTTCCGGTACGGGCTGGTCAGCACCGTTCAAAACATTGATCAATGCACCGCTCAAATGTTTCTCGTTTTCTGTGAAAAGAGTGTGAGCAATACCGGTCTGTCCAGCGCGGCCAGTACGTCCAATACGATGCACGTAATCCTCAGCTGTCAACGGAAAAGTGAGATTGATCACAACTTTGACGGCAGGAATGTCTAGACCTCTGGCAGCTACATCTGTAGCCAGCATCAGGCTGCACTCACCCTTCTTAAAGCTGTCAAGGGCAGCAGTACGCTGATGCTGGCTGAGATCGCCATGAATAGCAGCTACTTGGTAGCCTCTCTGCTCGAGAGCTCGTTCGATGCGACTAGCTTCTTTCTTGTAAAGAGCAAAAATGAGAATCTTTTGCTTCGGGTCCTTCTGGACATACGATTTGAGGACATTGAAGAAGTGACGCTCTTTTTCACGCACATCCAGGACCTCGACAATCTGCTTGATACGTTTGTTGGCCGCCAGCTCGTCCGCATCTCCAATAGACACTTTCACGACGCTTTTGTTCATAAATGTGGCAGCAAGGTCCCGGACCTGGGGTGGCCAAGTCGCAGTGAACATCACGGTTTGTCTTCCATCACTGTGAGTCGAGCCAATAATCTCTTTGATGTCCTCCTCGAAACCTTTTTCCAGCATCCGGTCAGCCTCGTCCAGCACAAGATACTTCACTTTCGACGTATCGAGCGAGCCTTCGCTGATGAAATCCTTCAAACGACCAGGAGTGCCTACCACAATAGAGGCATCGCGGAGAGCAGGCAATTGTTCGCGCTTGGGCACACCGCCATAAACACAAGTGGCTTTGACTCCACTCTCAGAGGTGAGAAGCTTGAGATTATCGTCAATCTGCATGGCCAACTCGCGAGTGGGCGAGACAATGAGAACACTGACGCCTTTAAGTTTTTGGGAAATAACTTTTTGCACAGCGGGAACACCGAAAGCCATTGTCTTACCACTGCCAGTCTCGGCAACACCAATCACGTCTCTGTCGGCCAATAGATGCGGCCAGGCTGCAGATTGGATCGGGGTAGGCTTGGGATACTGCGAGATCACCTTCTTGATCGAGCCAATTACAGCAACCTCCGCCATGCTGAGATAGACGGGTTTGTTTTCCAGATCCTCAGGCACCTCAATCGAGACTTGTTCGGACTTCAAAAAGTTCTCGATGTCATCCTTAGAAGCACTAGGAAGAGCAGCGCTATTCTCGACATCCTCGGAGATTGAACTCGAGGGCGCACTCTTCGACTTAGATTTCTTTTCCTTCTTCTCTTTTTTGTCTTTGGAGGATTTCTCCTTGCGAGAATCGTCCTTCTTGGACTTTTTGGATTTTTTTTCCAATCCTGCCTCTGCCGAACGCTTAGACATGATCCTAGAAATTTTAGCTCCCAGCCGTGGGTTGATGAAATATTTTGGGCAGGAAGGGTTCGCGGGTCTCGGGTGCTGCCACCCTTCGCTGCACCCAGATGCATGCAGTTATTCAGGTGGCAAAACCTCACGCTCTGAGTGTCGATGGAAAGCGAAGAAGAAGAGCAAAACCATTAAAATTCGAGCCTGATATTGTGTGCCGTGCTCGATTTACTGAAAATCTTCACAGTTACACCTTAAGATCTCAGCAGAAGCCAAGAACAGCGGCCTGGACAGAAGCACGGCTGACTTATAACGGCCTCCCAGACATATTTCAGTTTGGGACACGCCGAAGCTGCATCCTTCACTCAGAGGATTTTGTTGCACAGGGCAAGTCATGTTATGGCTGTCAATTTTAAACACTGTTGTAGCAGCAGAGCTGCCCTACATTGTTGATTTTTCGAATGTTCAGATTAAAGATACAGATTATTCGGTGGCTGATGCCAACACTCTCAACTCCAGAGTACGGGAACAGCTGGACGCATTGATAGAGAACCCCTATTTTTCAACTTACAAAGTTGACTTGACTAGTGGGCTTTGTCCTTTCACAGATGACACCGGGTTCTGCGGCAACCGCGCCTGCGCTATAGAGCCGATGGATGCAGACATCCCGGAACAATGGCAATTTCTGGGTCGCCTACGGAGCGATTCTATCACAGAGCACGCTCCCGCCGACAGCATGGAGGACTGCGCTCCGGAAGAAAAAAGTATTTATGCGTATTTGGGCCGGAATGCAGGCTACAGAGACTATTGCTACCCTGAGGACGAGCGAAACACGAACGCCGTGTGGGTTGATCTCAATGACAATATAGAACGTTTCACCGGCTACGGTGGGTCACATGCGCATAAGGTTTGGCGAGCAATCTATCAGGAGAACTGTTTTGGCTACGAGATCGAGAGTTTCCAAACGAAAAAATCGACGCATGACTCTTCGCCGCGTGACTCGGCCACCAACCAGGTAGCAGCCTTATTTATGGACGAGTCGAACAGACACCTCAGACAAGAAGTAGGCGGCCCGGCCGCTGACGAAGTGCTCAACATGGGCCAGTGCGTGGAGCAGCGCCTGTTTTACAAGCTTCTATCTGGCATGCACTCCTCAATCTCCACCCACCTGTCCTATGACTGGCTCAACATGACCTCCGGGGAATGGGAGGCGAACCCAGATCTATTTATGGAGCGTGTTGGTGAGTATCCTGAACGGCTGAACAATCTTTACTTCAATTATGTTCTCGTGGCCCGCGCCATCGCGAAGCTCGAGACTTATCTTCCGTTACTTTCGATCTCAACGTCATGTGGAGAGGTGGACCAGGACATACGCGAACGCCTCTGGAAATTGAGTACGGCCCTCAAAGCGCATCGCCAAGGTCTTAACGAAACCCAGCTTTTCAGCTCCCCAGAGGCGCAGAAGCTCAAAGAAGAGTTCAGAGCGCGTGTTCGCAATGTGAGCGCTTTGATGAGCTGCGTAGGATGTGAGAGATGCAAACTTTGGGGTAAAATTCAAACTGCGGGCTATGGAACTGCGCTCAAATTGCTCTTGGAACTTCCCGAACAGCCCGGCGATGATCCCGCCCGCGTAAGGGAGGTGCTGAGTGACTTCAAACGCAGCGAGTTGGTGGCATTGATCCAAACTTTCGCGCGTCTCTCGCACTCAATTTCTGTGGTTCAGAGATTTGGAAAGATTGTCGAAATGCGCCACGTTGACTACAAGTCGTTCAGTTACCAGATGAAGCTTATCTTGAAAGAGACGCGCGAGGCCTTCAAGTTCATTCTGTACTCCTACATCGAGTTCCCCAAAAACGTCTGGCGAATCTTCCTTTTCTACGCCAGCTTGTATTGGAACCTTTTCATTGGAAAGCCGTTTTCCGTTGATGTCAAGATCGATCTGTAAATATATTTTTGAAGCTATTCATCTCGTTCTCGGTAAGATCAGCTGGAACACGAGCAAGTGGTGGATCTCTGTTCTCTCGGAGCCTCGTCTAGATAGTTGAAGCATACAGAGTTATCGAATTCCTGAAAAGGGTCCTGGATCATTTCTAAAACTTTTTCATATCTCTCCCAGTCACCTTGCTGTGCATGGTCAATAACATCCTGCAAAACCCAATTTTTGAGGACGAAGGACGGGTTCCACTGTTGAGAATCTTGTGAGCGGTTGAAGCGGGCCTCATCTGACTCTTGAGCTAGGCGAGCCTTGAATAAAGACATCCAAGTGCTGATTTCCTTAAGAGCATCCTCCTTTGTCAATGTTTGGACCAATCCGCGATCTTTTGGTAGGAACTGCTCGCCTATCGTAGCCTCGCTATAGCTTTCATCGTCAAAGTTGACATTTCGAAGTCGCCGGAAAAATATGTTGTAGTCCAGTTCTGCTCGCTCAAGCATGGTCAAGAGAGGTTCAATAATTTCGTCGCTATCCGAGGATCTCAGAGAGATGCCCAGTCGCTTGGCCATGATCTCTGAAAACTCGGCTTGGTAGCAGTCTCTGAATTCTTTACCAACTGCCTTGATGCGATTTGTGGCTAAGGCAGCCACTTCTGGGCGCTTCTCCTTTGGTGTGCCCTGCTCAATGAAATCAGCAGTATCTACCTGGTCTCCAGCGCCCAACAACTCTCCTAAAGCCTCGCCGAGTCGCACAGAATTCCACCAGATGGCCTGAGGAGCGCTTCCGTAGCCGTATCTAGCGGAATGATCGTCATGGTTCGGGGTGAAAGAGCGGTCGAATGTATCCATGAAAGCAAACGGGCCATAGTCCATACTCAATCCCAAAATCGAGGTATTATCAGTGTTCAAGACACCGTTCATGAAACCGTAGGCCTGGCACTTGGCGATCATTCTCGCATTGCGAAGAACAATCTCGCGGTAAAGTTGGAAATAGCGATCCACTGACGTCTGTGGTATATCAGGATATAACGTGAGCACGTAGTCTGCAAGCTTTCGCAGGTTTTCGCGATCGCCACGAGCATGGTAAATGTCGAATGTGCCAAATCGGACCCAACTCTCCGCGAATCTTGCAACAATTGCACAGGATTCCGTACGCTCGCGACGGGCAAAGGTGTCAGGAAGTTCTACTAGAGCCAGCGCCCGCGTCGTAGGAATCCTTAAAGCGTTAATATACTCGGAAGCTAAAGCCTCGCGAATACTTGACCGTAGAACGGCCTTCCCATCGGCAAATCTGGAGAATGGGGTCAGACCAGCACCTTTGAGTTGCAGCTCGTACTTTGTTTGGTTCGCACCAGTAAACTCAAAAAGAGAAATAGCACGCCCATCGCCCAATTGACCCGCCCATTGGCCGAATTGATAGCCAGCGTAGTTCTGGGCCCAGGGATACACTTCTGGAGTCTCCCAAATATGTTGACCAGCCAAAGTGTCTTCTAGCAGCGGATCTTTGCAATCATTATCGTTAAGTCCCAGATCGCGAGCAGCGAGGCTGGAGATTGCCCGGAGCTTGTACTTGCTGCGCTGCTCAGGTGCCACCCAAGTGAATGCACCGTCAACTTTGCGCGCTTTTCGAATCAGATCATCCGAAGCTGCCCGAGCAATCTCAATTGTGGGCAATGATGCGTCCGGCTTCAATGCTTTCGTGAAACCGGCAGATTTAGAAATGTTAGAGATCCACGACATGTCAAGAACGACTCTATGTACTTCTTGCCCGCCGCAGACAACCCAGTTGCTTAGTCCAGATCGGTCCCAAATATTAAAGAGAGGATTCATTTTGGACGTAATACGAAGCTTCAGCAAAATTTAAGCCTGCGATGCAGAATAGCTGGTAGAGATTGTTCCCTCAGTCGTTTTTGGAATTTGCACGATTGTTTCCTGAAGCCCTGGTCTTTTTTTCAAGGGATCACCGTTTCATCTGCGCAGTGGATATGTGAGTTAGTTTCATTGTGCTTCATCGAGGTGTGCTCAGACAAGATGTGCTCGAATGCAATGTGCTCAAGTGCAGCAACTCAATTGATGTGGCTCGAGGTGTAATCGCGCCCAAGTCGTGTTATAGCCCCACAGTCCCAGTCCCAGTCCTTGTGGCTCCTTGCAGTGTCTGAAAGTCCTCAGTCTCTATGCATCGCATCATGCTTGACCCAGATGTAGTCTCCGTGCAGCATGCAGGAAAACTGTGCGTTGCTCAAATTATGTAGGAAGCAGTGGGTCCCTAGCAGTCTCGCCAGCTTTCGAGACCAATTTGGATGCATTGAGTTCATCGCCGTCATGCATGCAGGCGATAACCCTGTGCATGCAGAAGAGTCGTTAAACCAAATGCAGCTCTTCATTTTCGGGACCAGAGTTGATTATATTCAAACGAGCCTCGAGAATATCTAATGGAGGGCCTATGTCGTAAACACAAACGCGCAGGGGCCTGAGCTGCAGGTTTGAGCGCGTTATTATTTTAGAGAGTTAATTTTATAATTCAACATTTGCAGTCATGTGCTGCCCTCAAGTGGAAGACACTAAATCTACAGGTCTAAGCACCCAAGTAGCGCAACGCGCTCATCGGATTGCAGGCTAGCTCTCTTCTGTGTGCTCGCAGAGGCGACTTCTCGAGCCCAATGGTAGAGTGTCCTCCAAATTTTGGCTTCGTTGCCAGCCAGGTTTACAGGTCATCATTTCCGAGGGCGGAGCACTTCGAGTTTCTTTCTACGCTGAAACTAAAGGCCATTCTCGTCTTGGTTTCTGAGGCTTATCCGCCAGAAAATGAGGCTTTTTTAAAAGCTAACAACATCACACTTCATCAGCACCCGCTTTCTGGTAACAAGGAGCCATTTGTCCACATGAATCCCGAGAATATTGCGAGTGCACTCGAGGTTGTTGCCAACCCCGACAATTACCCTCTTCTTATTCACTGCAATCAGGGAAAGCACCGTACTGGGTGCATTGTTGGCTGTTATAGAAGACTTCAGCAGTGGTCGTTGGCCTCAATTTTCGAGGAGTATCGGCGATATGCCTTCCCGAAAGTCCGCCCTTTGGATCAGCTGATGATTGAGACGTTTGAGCCCGATAGGCTTCTCGACAAACTCGACAAGGATTTCGCCACATGGCAGATGCAAATTTGGGGATAAACTGGCGTTTCTCATGCCTGATGTTTTGATTATTCGTGGTTTTTGAATCAGGCATACCTTTTGCGGACCTGAACCCACATGGTCATCCGACAGACAGGGGTTAAACAGAAATAAATAATTTATCAATCATGTGCTGAGATCAAGTCCACAACTTGACCCTCATTTTATGTGTAGGGCACTTTTTGGGTCTGAGCTGTCTTGAGGTGCCCGTCCCTTGGAAGCAAAGCTTAAAACGCCTTACCACGCAATTGCATGAGCCCAGCGCGCTCTACGAAGCACACCCAAATGAAACTCGACCCGGCCAACACCATATGGATAAGAAACTGCTTGCTGGTGTCGGCATTTCCAACTATGAACGAAAGAATGGCAGCAGGGACAAGAACGATTGCGCTGTTGAGCTTCGGCAAAGTAGTGTATAGCCAGCTTTGTGGTGAGTGGCCAGCGCCCGAGAAATATTTCACGGCATAATTAAGTGCCCAAAGAATTCTCAAACTCATGGAAAACTGTTGAGAATACACAAGTCCCACTGCTCCTAGATCTAGCAGCGACATGAACACCCAGGACACGACTGTGAATGCGCCCGCGATGGCTACCATTGCAAATCCCTGCTGTTTCAAATCTTGCAGCGAAGCAGTGCTCTGGCAAAAAGCTTCCAGAGTGCCGTTCCAGGCGAGAAAAGGCAGATATACCGCGTAAGCCGCAAGGACTTTTGGCGCGTCGGTCTCAGCCCAGGTCGAACTTACCGCGACTTTCAGCACAAATTTACTGACTTTGGGCCCGAAAATAGCAGCCAAAATGCCAATGTAGGCGTAGGCTCGAAGTGCTGTCGATAGAACAGAGAGGGACAAGGGCACGTTTCCAAACGTAGAGCCTGTGGGGCTGGCAGCGGGAGTCGGCTTCTTGCTCGACTCAGGAGTCAACATTTTCACGGCCCCTGGATCCTGGTCATTAGTTTTTTCAGTGTCTTCGCTTATGGTGATGATGGGATGGCTAGCGCTGGGCTTGGTGGCAGCTTGAGTATTGCGCGTCGTCAAATTTTTAGCGAACACACCTCTAAGCACCTCTTCTGAAGGGTACAACACCAGTCGGGCAAATAGAGAGCCGTAGTTAGCGGCCAGATGGTATACACCCTGCTGCTCCAAAGAGATCATGACCTGTACAACGAGTCTGTCGCTTTCTGTCAAAAACCATTTGAGGGTGCTCTGCGCAGCCATGCCGCCTGCGCGCTTGATCACATCCTCATCGAAGTATTCTGAATAGGCAGATCTTTTCTCCTCTGTCACACGAGTTTTACTAAAGTAGAGCTTGGTTTGGGATCCGGCGACGTTGGTTCGATGGTAAAATAGTGCGTTCACCGCAAGCGCGTAGCCAAGCTGCCCCAGTAAGAAGGCCAGTACGGGATCTAGTCTGAAAATAGCAATCGCTGCAAAACTTGTCATGGTTCTGACAATCACGCTCTCAACCTCTACGCGAGCCCGAAGCTTCATATTCCCGGTTAATTGACCCAAGAGAAAGCAGGGCTCGGAAAGCAGCTCGATGACGGTTGCCAGGGCCATGAAAAAGGAGAGAGAGCCAAGCTTAGAGGTGTAGAACATTACTAGCGACACAATCAGTGCAGTGACCGTACCCATACCAATAGAGACGTAGCCGATGTTGATGGTTTTCTGAGCAATTCCCGACTTCGTTTGTGCACCGGGCAGCCCATCACGACTGTACTCGTCTGCGTTGGCATTTTTGAGGCTCAGTCGTTGAGACGCGAATCGGATAGCGTCTCGGCCAATGCTGAGAGCCGTAATCCCTGCAAACTCGAGCTGGGCAGCTGCGCCTAATTGCTCGGCAGAAACAAACCGTAGCGCCAACTGGTTGAGCATGAACGTCAAAAGTTTCGTCAAAATTTGTGAGCCTGCTAGAGCACTTGCTCCGGCTAGGTATTTCGTCCAATTGCCCTGATGATCTGAAACGGGGGCCGCGTCTGAATCCGGTGTGGCTGTGCATTGGCGCGGAGGCACGTAAATTGTGGATGATTTTCGTCGGTGGTGTCTGCGAAAGACAGCACTTACCGGAATATTTTGGGATCCCGTGAGCTTCGCGCTTGTTTCACTGCTATCTGCAGTGGAAGTAGGTAGAAGAGGCGGAGGACGCTTAGCCGTGGTCCCCTGCATGATGAGAGAAGACTTAATTTGGGGATTTTAAAGGCAGCAAACAGACGAGTTAGCAACAAATTTTGTAGGAGGATGAATTAACAGAGTTTCAAATCTTCCAAACCCGAAAAACGCGCCAAGCTTCCCGCAAAGGTGCTTGTAGTCGACCAAAGTTTTGGGTATGCTCAGCTGCCTAATAAAAGGGGCCGGGCGTGTATGCGACTGCATACAGAAGAGGACTGCAGGAGGTTAAACTTCCACTGAGAGAAGGAAAAAACATTTCGAGGCATATTGTAAATTAGAATCAGGTATGAGCTTTGAAAAAATAAAAAAAAGAAACAAATAAAAAGAAACGCTGCAGAGATTATAGTTGACATACGTACGAAAACTGAACCTGGAACTGAACCCTCAATTCGTCCTCATCTTACCTGATCCGGAGCCAAAGAGCCTCGCAGCCAAGTGAAACTTGAGACGGCTAAACGCACATGTCGTTGGACCGCAAGCCCTTCGAGCGGCTCATTGCCGATTACATGCAGATGTTTACGCGGTTTGATAGGCCCAAATACACAGACATTGTGCTGCTGGAGTTTGATCGGGCGCTTTTCCACACTCCACACTCCAATCTCGATCTCGTCGATAGCAAGTCTGCTCGCATTCTTGATAGCGGTCTCGGTGCGCATGGGGTTTGGTCGACTCCTTCAGTTCTTTTGGCGGCTCAACAATTCTGCAATTCCTGGAACGAGCCCCTTTGCGAGCTTTATCGGGCCGGAGCCCGGTCACAGAACGTCTTCACAGTGCTAACCACCGGCCGCTCCGAAGCTAGTCGGAGTGCTATTATCGAGGTTATGCAAAAACATGGACTGGAGCCCCCAGATGTTCTCATATGTGGTGATGACCAGTCACCTGTTCGCATCCTCAAAGTAGCACTGCTGCATGCGTTGTGGAAATATTTCACTTTTGCAAAGCGACTAACAGCATTTGAAGGCCGACCGAGAGACGCCGAATCCTTAGCCCATGGCATTGCAGAGCTATCCAGTCCCGAGCGATCTGGACTGTTTCTTGTGAACGTTGAAGCGCCGCTGGTGCTGCTGCCGCCGAAAGTTGAGCGGAAACTGATAGAAGAGGCGATCCAAAGCTTTAACAACGATCAGAGTTCCGGCCAGAAAGCGCAGCTCCATATAAACGAGTCCGGATGTATGTTGAGGCTGACTGAAGAAGCGATCGAAACCTTGAAATCGAAAATAGACGAACACAATTTGAAGCTGAATCTGGACCTATTCAACGGCTGCATGCAAGTCCCGCTGGCGGTGATTTCGGCGGCTGTCCACCTGGCGCATGGAAGCGTCTTGAGCTTCACTGTTTCTGGCTTTTTTCACGAGAAAGTCAGGCAAAAAGATATCGTCTACGCCCAATTGTTCTGCAAAACTATGCACATCGAGCCGGCCCTCTTAAAGCTTCCTATCTGCACTGGCCAGCTCCATGCCAGCCACGAGTTCACGGTTGAAGCTTTTGTGCAACACATCCGGAAGATCAGCGTCCGGTTGATCACTCCCAGAACCAACTTCGCGGCTTCTCAACCGTCCTATCTAGTATGATATGACAACTCTCAATCCCCTGATGTATATATATATTTTATTCGGTACACTATAACCACTCGACTTTCAGTGCTGAGCCGGTATTTGGTACTTCTGGGCAATTTTATCGAAAAGTTCAGACTTGTCACGGACATCTGCGGCATGGGAACTGTTCCTGCTTTGGATAGCAAGACGGTAGTCTTGTGCATCCTCCTGGTTGGCTAGTTTGATCGAAACAGCACTGTCAAGCACGTCTTCTTCTTCAGGGCCTAACTCCAAGGCCCGTGCCAGACTCTGGTTGGCTTCCTCGTAGCGGCGAAGAATCATACGCGAAACTGCCTCGCCCAGGTGGGAACGCGAAGTCGGGTGCAGGCCATTGTTCTCCTCAAAAATGTAGTACGCTTTTTGTGCCTGATCGCCGCCCGCTCCAAGGGCTGCGAGAGCCTCTGCCACATTGAAGGCAACATGATCATTGGCCCAGCTTTTAGCCGTACGAATGACTTGCTCAGCGTCCTCGGTTCTGTTGAGCTCCAAAAGAATGTGAGTTTTAAGAAGCACACAGTCGAGATTGTTGCCAGAGCTGCCCAAGATAGAGAGCGCCTGGGTGTAGTCGTGCGCATGTGCATAAATGAGCGCCATGAGGTGCTTGGCGGCATCTTCTTGTTTCGAATTTTCAAAAACCTCCAACGCAGCATCAATCGTAACGAAATTGTTGACGCTCGCCTCGGCATACGCTTTGAGCATCCGCAGGACTGGATCGCTCTCGCTCGCGAGCTGCGCAGCTACATCGGCAGCTTTGCCCTCGAGCACACGAGCTCTCAATTGCAGCTGACGAGCCAGGTGTTTTTCCTGCTCAGGAAAACCGTTTACATCGATTCCACAAACGGTTTTGTAGTCACCAGTATAGAAACTGCGTTCTAAATTGTTCAAAGACGACATACGTGTTGGAATGGACAGAGCGCGGACCCCGGCTGGTGTAATATTAGTCAGGGCCGACGAACTGGCAACAGGCAACAGATTACGGGTGCTTTGGTCGACTATCTCGTTACCAGAATGCCGGCATGTAGCATCGCAAGTTTGGAGAAGAGACTGAACATAAATTTGTCGAACAAGCTTGAGACCGGTACGGAAAATGCTCTTTTAAATTAACAAGGTAGGCAAAAAAACGGTTGAATACAAAAGTGTCAAATGAAAAAGTTAAATATCGATGCCGGAACGCCTCAATTGCCAAGAAAAGTAGTAGATCATGACACAGGTGGGCTGTCCGAACATAATGCTGAGCCAGAAAATACAGTTGCCGATGGTGGTGCTGGGCCCTCTCATTTTTTCGAGAGGTTCGGTGACTTTGATGAGAGGTACTTGGGCAATCATGCACAGGAAGGCCACGCCATTGAAGTTATGCGTGGGAACACCCACCAGGATTTCGTGAAACACAGCAGAGAAAAAAAACACAGCAGACGAGGCCACAAGGGAGCTGTAACCCCTGCGCCTCAATGGGATGTAGACGTGGCGCCTCAAATAGTTGCTGACCGGTTTGTTCCACTGACGCCAGTAACTGCCGACACTGCCCGCGTTCCACCAATCCCGATAAAACTCTCTGTCGGCAAACAAAGTAACTTCGGCCATAAGATTGAGTAGAGACTGGAAGATGAGGAAGAACCCGAGCAGCCATATGACAATGTTGACCATACTAAGGCGGAGATAATTGTCAAAAAGCGAGGTGTAATCGGCATTTTTCCAATCATTGAGAGCCGACTCGAGAATGGGCGCGGAAATCTCGGTGATTAGAACCCAGATAGTAACAAGTGCGCTGGTAACTTCGCCCAGTTGAGTTAGCATCACCTTCCACCTTCGGTGGAGGAATCGGGGGTAAACTGGTTGATATACGAGGGTCGGCGATAGCCAAAAATAGATCAAGCTCTTCAACGATACATTGTTCGGATATGAAAGCTCGCCATAAACATCATAAGGCTCGCTATCATCACCTCTGTTGCTCAAATAAGCCGCACGTAGATCACGCATGGCCAGGCAATAGGACGACAGTTTCAAGAAAGTCACAATTGTCACCGCCTCACACAATGTGCCAATAGCAGGACTCCACACGTAGATGTAGCACAATGCACTGGCAAATGTTAGGCAGAAAAAGGCATTGACGAGATGGATGGCCGCAATGAGTTTCCACCACATTTTTGGTCCGAAAACGAGACTTTGCTTCTTTTTCGCCTGGTTTCGGGCATTCACGGCAACCCGGGCGGCCATAATTTCAATTCCAAACGCTACCGGCAAATAGAGAAGGTTTACGGCACATGTGATAGTAGCATAGAGCAGATCCGAGCGAGAGATTCCTACTCTTGCTAAAGCATTTCGAAATCCGTAGGACTGAAGGTCAGTGTAGAAAAGCCTGAGATTACCGACAACCAAAAGAATCATAATGAGGTGTTTGAAGCCGGTGAATTCGAGCTCTGCCGGCCGCGCCCTTCTCCGGACAACGGATAACACAGACGTAGCCTTTGTGATATGGACAGGATCGCAATGCACGTATTGAGTACTGAGCTTTTTGAGGCCAGCATTGACGAATTGCTCCGGTTCATTTGAGTCAGTTGTCGACGAGCTACAGCTGCAGTCACTGGACAGAGTTCTGGGATGTGAGAGATGATCTCCAGAGCTTTCGACGGATCGAAATCGATTCTTCAGCTCAGTAGTTTCCAAGTTCTCTTTTTCGTCAATATTAAGAGAGCTTCCGTGAGACTGATCAAAGCTGAGCGATTCGGAGGTTCCGGCAGATGCAGGCTCCTGGCCAGGGGAATGCCTCTTCTGCTTTCCCATCTTATGATTTTTATCATTCTCCTGCTTCTTTGATGCCTGAGATTGCCCCGGAAGCAGAACAGCATCCACGCGCTTCGAAACGACTTCCATTGATCGACAATTTGCGAGCCGGCACAACGGAAGTAAGTGGAGAGATCGTGCTACCGTGAGTAATCTCCTGCACTTAAGAGGTATGTGGGAGCCGATAAATTTGCGCAGCACTATCTGCAGCACGAGAGAGCTCCATTCTGTTTGTTTGCTACCTTAAATGAAAATTCGATGAACTATAACTCCAAATTGGCTTGCTTGAGCTGATAGGAATAATGGCGCGCTGTGGTCGTTTTGTCGTTACTTTTTTTCAAAAATCATTGATATGCGAATAGTTCACAGGCGAGACTACCAAACCCTTGCCTTTGCGTGCCCCGCGAAAGATGGTCTCAATGATGTCTATCAGCTCCTGAGGGTCCTCTATGGAGAAATTCAGCTTGTTGTTATCACCAGTCCCATAGTCGCACAGCATGTGTTTGTTTCTCCAAAAAAACATCAGTGTCATATCATCGTAAAGCTCGTACATGTCGTTAAAGCCTGGAACCTCACCGATATCACAAAGATATATCACAGCAAAATTCCGGACCTGTTCCGCTATGCCGTATAAAAGCTCATCCATTTTCATACAAGCGCTATCATGATCTCGGCCAAACCTGATGATCACAAGCCTTTCTTCTTCACTAGTGATGGCTTTGTCAACGTGCCATTCGCTATGTAAATGAGGCAGAAATATGCTGCCCATCCAAAAAAAGAAGCTGAAAATTCGTGAGGCCTGTCACTTCAATTCCAACACCTCGCTTGCTACCGAGAGCGGCTTCGAGAAATCCCCGACTTATTTTTCGGGCTTAGCCTTAAATCGCTTGAAATACGATTACAAAGAAACTTCCACTAGTTGTCCAATCGTAGTTTCTCGCTAGCCAGCTCTATTTGGAAGAAAGGCTCCCATAACTAGATTTAATGACGGATTATGAGCTGTGGCATGTTCATTTTCAGATTCAAATCATTAAAATTGGATTGACACCTCGTGCCGAAAAGAACCTCGTGTCCCAGATCAAAATGGTTTAATTGATCGAATAGGGGTAATTGACTGATCGGGTAAATTGATTGAAAGGCCAATGACGTAATCAAGATGAAACGTCGTGAAACGCCCAAACTAGTTTCGAAGTATGTAAGCTTGAGAATCGCATCGCACGGGCTTGCAATTGTCCAGAAAACGAGCTTTGTGAACAGCGCTCATAATCTAGCGCTGGAGACTTTTTGGTTTGACTCGCCAGAATTCGAGTTCGAAGTTGAAGTTTGCAAAAATGTAGTTTGACTTTGTGCCTGCTTCACGGTGGATCCTCAGGCACAGGTTTTCCGTTAGCTGCCTAGCCCTAAATGCACATGCAGCTGACAATAGTAAATCGGGATCTTGTTCGCCCAACAGGAGTTCCTGATATACTAGAGCAGACGCCCAAACAAACGCGAATAGAAAGCATTGATTCGGGACATGTAAGCCCATGAATATCTGGACTGCGGCCGCACACAAGTCAACCGCATTGTTAAAACACCTCGATGGACTGGGCCCACATCGGACGTTTTCCTGCATGCATAGTATATATACCTGCATAATTAGCTCGCCTAAATTGGAGAGGGTCCGCTAACGATAATCGTCTCTTTTAGCAACCATCGATCGCCACAGAAATGCTCGCGAGAACGCCACAACGAACTGCTCCGGACTTGAGCTGGTCTCCGGATACCAATTCCGAAAGCGTATTTGATTGCGAAGCAGAGACACCTCCTCGCCGAACAAGACTTCCTCGGTATATGTTGAAGAAGAATGATGATGAAGCTCTAGACGACAAGGCGCTTTACCCGGACCAGCTGCCATTCAAGAACTTCGGGCCTTATCCCGAAGCTGGAGCCCTAAATTTCGAGCCCAAATCTCAGGATAATGTGGTAAATGACAGACTTCCCACTAGCGAGCTGCAGCTGCCGCTTGCACCACCGCCCGCTGGTTTCCGCGACACGGATCATTCTTCGTGCCAATCTTGGCCGCTGGAGATAGGAAGTGTCCATAGTCCATCGAGCGGCATTTTTGAGGAGTCCAACGCCAACTTTTGTGTTGTTTGTATGATCGATACCGATGAATTTCATGCGCGGGACAAAAGCCAACTGATCTGCACACACTTCGTTCACACTTTCTGTTTGGCTACTCTTATGACAGATGTGAATGATCCGTATTGCAATCTGTGTGGTTATCCTATGCGGTTGAAACAAAAAGGGTTGCAATCGAAGCTCAAAAATTTAACCGAGCACCTCGGCGTGGATGTCACTCTTCCTCTGCAAGTTCCCTCTAAGTCTTTCCAAACACACAGCCATGCCAGTTTACCTCACAGCTGTCACGGAAGTGTGGGTGTTTGCAGTACCGAGCAGGGCTACTTTAGTGATTTCGAGTCAGATACAAATGTGTCGAGGAGCAGTGCATCACCCCACAGCCTCCCAGCTACCTCGAGGTCGCAGAACCGGCTTTTTGGAGTCCAGTCTCAGACTCTTCTGGCTTGTAGATCAGACTTGGACTCCAGGCCAGAAAGCATGGCATCTAGTGTTTATGACGAGCCAGAGACATTTGTCGTAAAATCTGATTTTGTCGAAGTTGGTCTCCCTAGGACTCTCAAAGTGTCTACTAGCCTGCAACTGTGTGAAGATCTGGGCTCTAGAGCCACAGTATTCTGCAATGTAAAGCTGGAATCTCCATTGGAGACGCATATATCGTCATATGTTCCGTCGATGGCAGATATAGATTTCAGCGCATCTCGTGTAGCTGAGCTCGATGCCAGAGCTGGGGCCCAGGGACTCAATCTTAATTTGTCTGCCAAAGGCTGCATCAGACATTTTGGACCTGTGAGTTACTCCACCCACGGGCCAGAGGGTCCGTTAAGGGATGGCGTTGCGTATGTTCTCTCAGATTACTTCGTTTTAGCGGACGAAAACAACAACCCTTCTATTGTTGTGAACATTCGTAAAGAAGTCCAGCACATTGCAATGATGCGCAATAGTGACATGAAATATGCCGTTCAGTTGCTTCTAAGCATCGAATGGGTTCCCGAGCTCGTCATATCTGCTGGAACGCTCGAGGACTTGAGCAACTGGCTCATCGTGTTGCAATCGGAAACGTCTTACTACCCTCTAGTTGAAGAAACCAAGCGGTTCGTACAGAGGAGTAGCTTGAAACCGCAGACCAACATGCGATTGAAGTCTAGGGCTCCTATCAAGATGATTGTTTGTACGCCATATGGATCCACGCTTGGCCCAAGCGCAGAAATGTTGGGTCGTTTCGGTATGTTCGACGAGCTTGGGCTTGTACTGAGCAGAGGCGAAGACGCCAAAGTTGTTTCGCCTCACAAACTTGATTGGAAAGGATGGGGTGCATTGTTCGCGGCTGAAAACCCCGAAGCTCTCACTGCCTACAGCGTGAACTTAAAATCTCAGCTGCAAGCCGCATCTGCTTTGTTCAATGATGGGCAAGAAATGAGCGCGTCTTACCGCTGCGTATTGCTCATGGGATTCAAATCTTTTCAAGATGAGGGCGAGGATTTGGAAGACGTGGAGGGAATCATGACAGGAATACCCAAGGATGTTTCGATCTCCTATATTGGAAGCTACGCTGGGGTAAAGTCTGCAAATCTAAGGAGAATCTGTGAAGCTCGCAATGGGTATTTCATCTACTCAGATAGCGAGGCTAAAACCCATGAGGCGGCTGTTGTCTTGTTTTCACATTTGCGAACAAGAACTCATAGAAACGTCACACTCAGAATGCGGCCCCTCAAGGGGTGTCGAATCATAGAGGCACAGGGCCAAACGGTCAAAGCGGACGAGCTTTACAACTTCTCTGCTGGAATCGGGAACCTGTATCAGGGCCTGTCTAAGTCTGTGTTGTTGAAAGCTGAGATCCCTAGCTCTGTTCTCAGCCAAGTTCAGGAGGCGTCGGCAGCGACTATCCTCAATATTGATCTTTTCGAGAACGATCTTTTCTCGAGCAAATTTGACGTGTGTTTGGATCAGCAAGTCTTCATTTCCCAACCTGCCGAAGCTTTGGAGTGTATCGTGTCGCGACTGGAACGCACGCTGTCAATGGCGGTCACGCAAGCGTTCGAATTCATCATCGGAGGAGAGCATGAGATGGCATATAAAAGATTGAGCACTGCCAACATCACGGGCATCAGTTTTATGAAGAGAATTTCTCAGGACCGTCAAGGAGAAGCTCAAGCAGATGTCATCTTGAATGACGCGAGAATACGCGAGAAAGTATCTGTAGTTCTGGCGCTATTTCAGCGTTCCTGCTCTGAGCTCTTGCACCAGAGAAGTCTCGGCAACGAGCTAATTGGATTTATGGCAACAACTTTGCTACCTCTTACTGACATTTTGCTCGCTCAAAGAGCATTTTCAAGAGCTACGGCAGTACATAAGGCCTATTTCGGTGAAGGCGAAGTGAACATGCTTTAAGACCCCACGGCATGCTCTAGATCATACGGCCGAGATCAGCACACTCCGCGACAAATTTCGACGGCGACAACATAGAAGTAGACCCATAGACAATCTTTTTATTAGGTGTCTTTGCAACCCAGTCTTGCACGTTAGAGTATTCATAATAGTTTCCGCCACCTACTGTGAAAATAATGGCCTCATTGTAACCAACCTTTTTAGCTGGACGTGAAGGAGGGCCCCGAGCTTCCTTTGGATCGAAACAGAGGTAGTCGTCGACAATGCTGGCTGATCCAGGCGGCTCGAGGATATTCTGCACAATCTTTGTTAGGGGCAGGTCCTTATTTTCGGGCAAGAAATTCCGGACACCAGAAATGATGGAGCCGAAACCCTCGGTGATAGAGTCCTGATTGATTTTATCGGTCAGTCTGCTTGTTAAGCCGGTCACTTTCTTGAACAAATCGCTCTGATGAGATGCCGGCTGTTGCGAGCCTGTCTGTGCCGAAGAAACAATGCTCATTTTCGAAATCTCCTTTGTCCGTTTGACATAGTTGAGAGCAGACAGGTCGCATCCCTGGTCTACGAGGGCACCCTCCAACTCTTTCTGCTCGGCGGCGGAAAGTTTCGTCGAAACAATGAAGTAAACCATGTAGAGACGAAGTTTGTCTTCAGCATTGACAAACTCTTTATTCTGGATCAGCTCGAGAATCGCCTTGACTGGTTGCCGGCTAGCGGTTTCCTCTGCTTCGAACAGCTGTGCGAGACCCCGGTCACCAATGGCCTTCAATAAAACGGTGGCCAGATTCATGTGCATGTCGATGACTTGTTTGCGCTGCGTCAGCTCTGGCAGAGCGGTGAGTGCAGTCTTCAGATGTGTTGCCGAGGGCTCAATTTCAGAAATATCAGTCGTGCCGGTGACCCGCTGAGCGTCCTGTTTGTACTTCGTCAAAGCATTATCGAGGTTTTCTGCAACTTCGGGAAAAGGCATGAGCATATTTTCGGCCCAGAAAAAGTCATTCGGGTCGAGGTCGTAGGCTTTAACAACCCCGTCGTCGCCTTTCACGGAGATTCGATTGCGGTTGAAAACACATGCGTCGTTGATTAGCGACTGATACGTCCATGAATGCGAGAACATAGAGATCAAATCGACATTCCGATCCAAAATTACCAGCACCGGCCGGTCAGAAGTGTTGAGGTTGGCCTGAGACGCCCGAGCCCTTGAGTTCTGGAGATAAGACCGCAACTTCTCATTGAGCCGTTCCGCTATCATCTCGGCCGCATTACCACGTGTTGCTCGGATGACTGGAAGCTTCTCGTATGTGACCAATGTGCAAAACAAGCCATCAACAATGCTTTCGCACAGGCGGCTGATAGTTTCCTCGGAAGCCTGTGGGTTGGCAAAATCACGGTAGACGTTCTCCATCTCCAACGAGAACACATTGGACTCGAGCATGCAGAACTCGAGGTACTGATCGTAAACCTGATTGATTTTTGCAGAGGTGTGCAGTGTCTTGGAGGCCAGATCCTCCAGCAAAGGACGTGACAATGGGGTGACGAAGTTGAGGCTCCATGTTTGATAAAGATTCTTGGAGATGTCGCGCCCAATTATGTTAATGTTCTCGGCCGTGGGAGCTACAAAATAAATAGCAGGGGCCTCGGGAAGCGGATGGCGATCGCTGTCGAGAAGAAGGTGCAGAGTGACACCGTGCTTGAACAAGTCGTTAACTCGCAAGACACTTGAGATGATGTCTCTGCCGGCCTGATCGAAAACGAGGACTTTCCAGACCACCTGCGACATCTGCTCCTTCGATTCGGGGGAATTGAAGCGGAGCATTTGCTCGAGTGCGTTGACTTGCTTCGTCCTTAGCGACATACTCGACATCGCTTAGACTTGAACTTGGACAACGGGATCGGTTGTATAAGCCTACGTCTCACGTACGTAGTGTTATACAGTGTTGATGTAAGGGTTTTGACAATGACAGGCATCGGTTGTCGCCTTCTACAGTATTGGAAAGCCATATTCTTAGTCAGGCAACTCGGGGCCCTTGGAACGACCTGGAGAGGCAGTATGTGTCAGAGCGTAGTAAATCGCATATTATTACCCACCCACACCACCACCAGCCAGTATCTACTAAGATGCCACAAACAGTTTGTCTTGTGTCCAGCGATGGCGTCAAATACGATGTCGACACAGATGTCGCCAAAAAGAGCCAGCTGATCGAGAACATGCTTGCAGATGTTGGTGGCGACGTGACAGAGATCCCGATTCAGAGTGTGAATGCCAACGTTCTCAAGAAGGTCATCGAATATTGCGAGCACCATCGCAATGACCCCCCGTATGTTAATAGTGACGAAGGAATTGCACGGGCCAAAGCAGCAGAGATCTCCCAATGGGACCAGAAGTTTTTCCAGGTGGACCAGGAGATGCTGTTCGAGATCATTCTCAGTGCCAGTTACCTCGACATCAGACCGCTTCTGGAGGTGGGCTGCCGTACTGTGGCAAACATGATCAAGGGCAAGACTCCCGAGGAGATTCGCAAGACGTTCAATATCCAGAATGATTTCACAAAGGAAGAGGAGATCCAGATCCGCCGGGAGCACGAGTGGGCTCGTGACCGTTGAATCGGGAAGCTTTGTGCGCCCTCGTTAGTGTAAGTTTATATATTAAATTTTTTGTTCTCAACTTTCATTCAAGCTTTTGCTTGGGTTCTAGCCTCGAAAGCCGGGCTACGTGAAGATCGCACCTCTACCAAACTGATAAAATATAGCTTACTCGTCTATGACTTACTGCTTAAGAGATGACCTGCCGGCTTTGAGAAGCTCGTCGCAAAGCAGGAGGTTGGATGCGATGCCGACACAGGATGAAACTGAGTTGCGAATGACCCGGTATGAATCCCATACGCCCGCGACAGTGGGATCCATAGCTTCGCCGTTCTCGAGATTGATGCCTGCGCATTTGCCCTCGGCATACGCGTCTTGTGCCGCCGAAACTGTCTCGAGGACCTGGAGACCTGCATTAGCAGCCAGAGTTTTGGGAATCACGAGTAACGCGTCGGCAAACGCCTGGACACCGGCTCTGTTCTTGCCTCGGGCATGCGTGGCCATCAGGTGCTCACGCGCCGCGATTTGGAAGGCGCCCGCACCGGGAACGAGGTATTTGTCTCCTAGAGTGTTGGCGACTGCTCTCAGACCGTCGCGAACAGCGTCTTGTAGTTGCAAGATGGTGTGGCGGTTGGGGCCCTTGATGAGAATAGTGACGGACTTGGGCTCCTTGACTTCCTCGACAAAAGTAAACTTCTCTTCACCGATCGTCTGTTCGTAGACCTTGCCGGCCCATCCCAAAATTGACGGACTGAGATCGTCCACGGCGTTCTGTGCAACACCACCAGTGATGAATTGCAGACGCTCCATGTTACGGCGTTTGGCACGACGAAGTGCCATGATTCCGTTCTGGGCCAGGACCTCGAGCGATTGCGGGTCGATTCCTTTCTGATTGATGACCAAAAACGACGATCCGTCGGCGCAGACCTCGTTCTTGAGTGCGACAATTTTGTCAAGTTTCTGCTGCACGAACTGGCGTTCGCTGGCCACCAGCTTGTCGCGCTGGTCCGCATTTGAGTAGTAAAACGACGAGTTCACCTCGGTTTTCTCGTACTCCAGACTCACGTTTAAAATTAGAACGTGACAGTTCTCAAGGTACCGCGGCATGTCGGGGTGTCTGGGGCCGTGGTCTAGCACTAGACCCTTCACGAGCTTGGTTTCCGTGGCAGCCTGGTGCTGCATCTTCTGGATCTCGACCATGTGCAAGTCTGGCCGTTCTTGGCCGTTCTGAGAAATGGCGAGAACCGCATCAGTCACGATGGGGGCCAGGTGTTCGGCGAGATACGGCCGCAGTTTTGTGGCGATCGAAGTCAACGCAACTTGAAGCAGCAGTTCGCGGCTAATTTCAACCGGTTTGCGGTACTCGTCGAGAAATTTTAGGGTGGCTTGACGCGCAGTCTCGAAACCATCAACGATGACCCGTGGGTGGAGGCCCTCCTGAATGAAGCGCTGGGCCTCGCGCAAAAGCGCACCTACGTACAAAACCACTGATGTCGTGCCGTCGCCGGTGATTTCGTCCTGAGCAGTGGCGACGCGAGCAATCATGATCGCCGTGGGGTTCTGGATCTGCATCTCTGACAAGAGGACCTTGCCATCTTTCGTGAGTTTGATCTGGCCGCCGCCGTCGACAAGCATTTTGATAGTTCCCTTGGGGCCGAGGTTAGACTGCAAAATGCCTTGCAGACCTTGGGCAGCATTAATGTTGACCGCTAGGGCCTGGTTGCGTCGCAAAGACTCTGCCTTCGGATTTACCAACTGGAGGCTCATGACTAAGGGTGAAAGTCGCCAGACAGGTCGCGACGATATTTGGGAGGACGACTGGGCACGGCTTATTCTGACTTCGACGTCACGAACTAATTAGGTAGCAACTGACTAGGTAGCAACTAACTAGGTCGCAAACCAACTTTTAAATAATTTTTATACAATCAAGTATACAGACTGAGGTCCAAGGGAACAGTGGAGCCTCGGCCTGACGGATACTTTCTTCCGATCCGCTCAAAATGGCCTTCGGGCAGTGTCCTAGGCGCCGGAAGATCGCTCTGTTCCTTGAAGCGGAAGCGGCTGTCATCGATTGTCAATTTGCGGTGCTCAGCTGATCCATTGAGCGTGTATGCGGATGCATCGATTCGCGACGAGGACGATCTGTTTCCGGTTGTGGACGATGTGGCCGCTGCGGCAGCTGGAGGAGGCGGCGGAGCGCGTGGCGCTCTCGAGGTTTGTGCTGGAGCGGGAGCCGGCGGAGCGGGAGCGGAAGGAGCCTGAGCCTGAGGAGGAGCCTGAGGAGGAGCCTGAGGAAGAGCGGGAGCGGGTGGAGCATGAGCGGTGGGTACAGAAGGAGCCCGAGCGGTTGCGGGCAGAGTAGGTGCGGGCGGTGCGGGCGGTGCGGGCGGTGCTGGATTAGAAGATGCGAGAACGTTATTGCCAGATGTATTCGAAGATGGAAGAGGCGGTGCTGGCGGAGCTGGCGGAGGCGCAGGTGCAGAACCTGGTATTTTCGGAGGCTGAGAGGTCTGCGGAGCTTTGACGCTAGGAAGCTCAGGCGCAGCTAGTTTTGGTGGAGCAGGGACTGCGGGAGCTTGAAGTCCCGGAATTGGCGGGGCCTTCAAGCTTGGTGGAATGGGACTCACCGACTTGGACTGTGCGGGGCTCGAAACAGCCTGCTGCAGCGAAGAAGAAGAGCTGCTTCTGGAGCGCTGGTCCACGCTTGGCGCCAGGTTTCTGCGACTCGATACATCAAGATCAGGCTTCTTGCCTCGGGGGATGGTGGGCCGAGTAGAGGGCCGGGCAGGCACCGCAGACTTCGGTAGACTCGGGGCACCGCTTCCAGGAACCGGAGGAGCGCTTCCAGGAACTGGTGGAGCGCTTCCAGGAACTGCTGGCGCCGAACCGGGCACCGCTGGGGCATTTCCCATGGGTGGAGCAGCTGGAACGGACTGTGCTGTGTTTGTGTTAGAAATTTGCACATTTGAACCAGGCACCGGTGGAGCTGAGTTCTGCGGGGCAGGCCGGTTCGAAGCTGGGGAAGCACCCACCGCTCGCAGCTTGGATCCACCCATCAGCTCTGCAACTAATGGGTTTGTCGGCAGCGGTTCGCTTTTCTGTTGAGCGGAATTGGGCACAGGGGGTGCCATTGGAGTGTTAGCTGGCCGACCAGGCTGCGAACCGGACGAGGCATCGACGATCCGGCCGCCAGTGACTGGAGCAGAGCGATCGTTTGTTGCGGTTTTTTTGAGTCTGGTGCCCTTTTGGATTTCGCTCAGAAGCGCAGAACTCATTGGGCTCGCTGCGGGCGCCGCTGCGGGCGCTTTGGCCCCACCAAAACTTGGCGGAGGCGGCGGAGGCGGAGGCGGTGCAGGCATGCTGGTACTAAGTAGGAGAGATGATTCAGCCTTGGACAGACAGGTCTGTTGTCTGCTGGTTATCGAATCAGAGACAGTGTTTTGGCTTGGGGCTATCTGGCGGTTGAATGCGGGGCGCATTTGTAATTTCAGATTTTTAGAGACGATGTTTTATCTGGAAATAAGCAGCTCGACCGTCAGGTCTTACAGGTAAATGATGGTCTGTAGTGCCAATTGAGGGCGACGCATATAGCCATAAGCCACGAGGAGTTCGGCTACGGCGAGTCGTAGAAACTCATATATGTGTTAAAGAAGCAGCCCACGTCTTGTACCAATGCCTACCCCCGAGAATACCAGCGAAATGTGTCTGAACGAGAGGGCCTCAATTGGTCTGGACGTCATTGCTGCTGTACAATGACGTATACTCTGCAGCAGCTGGCCGGAGCCAAATTTTTTTTCCAGCTTGGCGAAACGTCAGATAAGTGTTCGGGTGGCCACTAAACGTTCAAATTAGATTGGTCTGGCTTACGAAGCTTGCTATGTTTTGTGTTGGAGTGAAAGAATCAAAGGGATTCGCCCAACATGTCCACAAAAGCGTGATTTGCGTGCTGCGGCCACTGGTGAACCACAAACAACCTCCAAATGATTCCTGTTCCGGAAGTACATACCATGAGGATCGCGGACGAAATACTAACTTTGATGGGATAACTCAATAAAAAACGTAAAAATAATGACTATGTCTAGCCTCAACACTCGCCTATCGCGGGCTTCCAGCGGTGTATCCCAGTTGCATGACCGGGATCATCTCAACAATCACGTGGCTGCAGTTATGTAAAAGTATACCCTTGTCGGTGTGTTATCTCTCGACGACTATCACTGAAAATGCGAGCCGCTGGAATCACTATGGCCAGCATGGTCACGAGCGACCCCGAGTTGTTCGAGGAAGCTGTTGAATTTTACGAGAAGCTCGGTTTCAAAGTCAACGCTGAGTGGGATAGACGAGGCGAGTCACAATCCCAGGTTTCCCATGCGCATGACTCGAGACGGGAAGCAACTCTTGTTCTTTTTGGCACGAAAAGCGGAGAAGATGCGTCGTTCTTGATCCGTCTTGCTACGGCCGGGCTCAGCGCCGACGATGCCAAAATCCGCAAGGAACGTTTGCTGGAACACCACTCGAGCCACGACTGGCGCGGCCTGTACCCGGCGATCATTGTGCCTGTCGAGTCTTTTGAAATCGAAAATTTCGAGCATGTTCAGCACCAGAAGTACCCGCCTGTAGGTAAGGCGGTGGAGCTGTACGTTGTCGACCCATTGGGCAACACCATTGGTTTTTCGTGCAACAAAGTGATCTCGACTGCCCGGGGCCGTTCCGAAACGGTCAGCGAAGCCTCGACCCCGAAACAAGCTGCTTCTCAAGATTTGAGCGGGTTGCCCACCAACCCCGAGCCTGCGGTTGCTAGCAAAAATGTCCCCGCCGTGACTGGCCAGCCGCGGAAACGCATAGCCGTTCTGACCAGCGGTGGTGATGCCCCCGGCATGAATGCTGCCGTTCGTGCGGTTGTCCGCAATGGTATCCACAACGGATGCGAGGTGTTTGCTGTTTACGAAGGCTACGAAGGCCTTGTCCAGGGCGGCGACTACATCAAGAAAATGGAGTGGGACGACGTCCGCGGCTTCCTTTCCATTGGCGGTACTTCCATTGGCACTGCGCGCTGCATGGCGTTCAAGGAGCGCAAGGGCCGTCTCACCGCGTGCCACAACATGATCAAGAGCGGAATTGATGCTCTGATTGTGTGTGGTGGCGACGGATCTTTGACGGGTGCTGATAGGTTCCGATCTGAGTGGCCCGGTCTCATCGAGGAGCTTGCTACCGAGGGCCTGATCACACCGGAGCAGGCCAACAAACACAAGCACCTGCTTATTTCGGGCTTGGTGGGCAGCATCGACAACGACATGGCGCTGACCGACTGCACGATCGGTGCCTTCTCGTCTCTGGCTCGCATCTGTACGAACATCGAGTGGGTCGAGGCCACGGCGGAATCCCACTCGCGTGCGTTCGTCATTGAGGTTATGGGCCGCCACTGCGGCTGGCTCGCCCTCATGGCGGCTATTGCCACCCGTGCGGACTACGTTTTTCTTCCGGAAATGCCGCCGCAGGCCGGTGCCTGGGTGGAGAAGATGCAGAAGGTGGTCAAGCGGCACCGCGCCGCAGGCCGTCGTCGTTCGATTGTTATTGTAGCCGAAGGCGCGATCGATACGGACCTGAACCACATCAGCCCCGATGCGGTTGCCAAGGAGCTGACGGCCATCGGCCTCGATACCCGTGTGACCACTTTCGGCCACGTCCAGCGCGGCGGATCGGCTGTCGCCTACGATCGCATGATTGCCACGATGCAGGGCGCGGAGGCGGTTAACGCCGTGCTCGATGCCACGCCCGAGACGCCGTCGCCCGTGATCGGTATCAAGGAGAACAAGATTGTGCGCATCAACATGATGGAGTCTGTGGCCGAGACCAAGAAGGTTGCCGAGGCCATCGAAGCGAAGGAGTTTGAGCTGGCGCGCTCGCTGCGCGACTCCGAGTTCAATGAGCATCTCAGAAACTACCTGATCATGTCCAACAGCGACCGTCTCGACGAAATGAACCGCACCGACAAGCCGCTCAACGTCGCGATCATTGCCGTTGGTGCGCCCGCCGGTGGCATGAATGCTGCTGTGGCCGCGGCTGCGTCTTACTGTATGGCCCGCGGCCACAAGCCGCTCACGATTCACAACGGCTGGACCGGTCTGGCTCGCCACGAGTCCGTCCGCGAGGTTACCTGGCTGCAGGTCGAGAAGATGTTCTCGCAAGGTGGATGCGAAATCGGCACCAACCGTGCTTTGCCCGACGTGGACTACGGCATGATCGCGTACTACTTTGGCAAATACAACTTCGACGGCCTGATCATCATCGGAGGCTTCGAGGCATACAAGTCGCTGCATATGCTCGACGCTGTTCGCGCAAACTACCCGGCGTTCCGCATCCCCATGGTCTGCTTGCCGGCCACGATCTCGAACAACGTCCCTGGCACAGAGTACTCTCTGGGCACAGACACGTGTCTGAATGCTTTGACCGAGTACTGCGATGTCGTGAAGCAGAGCGCCTCCTCCACCCGCCGCCGAGTCTTTGTTGTCGAGGTCCAGGGCGGAAACAGCGGCTACGTCGCTGCCTACTGTGGTCTGATCACCGGCGCCCACGCCGTGTACATCCCGGAAGAGGGCATTTCTCTCGGCCAGATGTCGGCCGATATCAGACACCTCCGCGACTGCTTTGCCAAAGACGAGGGTCGCCAAAGAGCCGGCCGTCTTGTTATCCGCAACGAGCGTGCTTCGCGTGGCTTCACGACCGAGAATCTTACCGAGATCTTCGAGACTGAGTCGCACGGCAAGTTCGATGCTCGCGAGGCCGTGCCTGGCCATTTGCAGCAGGGCGGTGTACCCTCTCCTATGGATCATATCCGTGCTACCAGACAGGCCATCCGCTGTGTGGAGTTTTTGGAAACCACTACTGTGGACTGGAAGGACCCCCAGCAAGCCAGTAAAACTGCCTGTGTCATTGGTGTGGTTGGCGCTCAGATCAAACTGACTCCTGTCAGATACCTCTGGGAATATGAGACCGAAGTCGCCACGAGAACTTCGAGCAATATTCACTGGCGGCCACTGCTCGATATGGCCAACCTGATGACTGCCAGACCTGTTGCGGACCGTAAGCTCTAGTAAGGACTCAGACTCTATATTCAATTCTATATACACTCTATACAAATAGACGGACACTCCAGTTGATTTCACTTGAGCCTGTATCCCGTTCCATCCGGTTCGATCTTTCCTTCTCCGAGAAGCTGGTCGAAGTCACGAGCGGAAACAAAGCTTTTGGACTCAATGAATGGGTTCGTAGACACAGTCTGGTTCCATTTCTGAATATCGTCACTGATGGTCTGCAACTCTTGCGCAGCCCATGTGACGGGAAAAGGGCGCTCGGGCTGCAGGTTCAGGAACGCCCAGGTCTCAGAAAGCCGGTATACTGCATAGTCCACATCATTGTAGAACTCAGTGGTAATGTCTGTGGCCAAAGTCTTGGTAACTAGTTCTTGGCGACGCTTGATGCTGGGGTTCAAGGCCTGGAAAAGCGAGGGCTTCACCTTGTGGAACAGGTATTCGTAGGTAAACTCGGTCTGAGTGCACGTAATGTAATGATCAACCAACACCTTCTCCTCTTCGCTAAGAGAATCGTAGTTAGGCACTTCTTCTTTCTTGTAGATGCGTTCGCCTGGGTTGCGGACGTACCACGGCACGCCATGTAGAGCTAGGGGACGGATAGCAGTGTTCTCGAAATCAATGAGCCAAAACTTTTTAAGCTCGTCCTGAGCCAAAATGTTCAGTGGTGACAGATCAGGGTGGTGCATGCGCGCAGAGTAGATGTCTTCCGAGTACTCCTGGGCCGTGAACAGCTCAGGAATGATCTGTTTGTAGCGGTCTAGTGCAGCCTGGGCTTTGTCAAAGTAGCTGGGCACAGTTTCCTTAGCCTTCAGCTCGTCGAGATAAGCCTGCTGAATGTTAGCAGTATCGTTGAGATAATCCTGCCACGAGGACCAGGGGCCTCTGAATTCGGCACCGGTCTCTGCACTGAGTCCCTTCCAAAAACGTTTTTCTGTGGTGGGACCGATCCTCCACCGATCTATGAGCTCTTTGTCAGTTTCGCCATCATAAGGAGCCTCTTTCTGGTATTTGGGGTCAACGTCTTCCGTGAAGTAGAGGGAGCCGTACTTATTGAACTTTGTGCTGAGCAGACCGTCAACGAAATCCACCGAAGGTTTGATGATACTCGATTTCTCCTTCATGTCGTCAACCCAGGGCTTCCAGTACTTCATCAGCTTCTCACCTCCAATGAAATCCATCAAAATGTACTGGCTTTCGAGGGGATTGTTGGACGACCCAGACCAGGCAATGCAACCCGGGATCTTCATTTCATGCTTTTTTTTGAGGAAATCCATGGTAGCAACTTCAGAAAGTAAACGCGATTTGCGATAATCCTCGTGGCCGACTGCATAAGGAATGCGGAGCATGTACGAACGCATATCCTTCAAAGTCACCTTATACAGTTTGTTGTGCTTGCCCTCGAAGTATGGCTCAATGGTAGCAATCGCCAGCTCGCTCTGCTCTGGAGTCTTCTCAAGATAGTCCACTTTTTCTTTGAGGACATCTAGGAGACCAGCTAGCGAGAACTTTGTCGAACGTGCAGCTCGTTCGGCTTTATCGTTGTCTAGCCAGCGGCCCGTCTGGTATTCGAAAAAGTCTTTGGTGTCCGCCTGTTTGTCTTCGGGGTGGATAAACAGAGTATTTTCATCTTGAGAAGATCCAGAAACAAATCTGGACCTAGCAAAGAAGTTGTTGCCCAACCGCAACACACTAGAACGAATTCCTGTTCGAAGCATGGGTGATTTGGCGTTGAATCTTGGTCATCACCACTTCGATATTTCAGCCTTAGTGAATCTCAGCTATACCGGAAGCAGAAGTCTAAACCCAGTTAGCGAAGATATTTCAGCGCGCAAATAATGCGCACTAGTTAATTGTGTCGAAATGGAAAGAAACGGTTTACCAGCGAGTACGCCGGCTGTTGGCCGCGGTTAATTATTTGAACCGCGGAGGCGCGCACCTTCACCTCACGTGACCGGAAGTCGAGCGAGGGCCCAAACGTAAGCCTGGGGACCCGTGTGAGAACCCTCTTTGTGATCAGTCGCGATAAATAAGTGGCCACCAATTCTTATGGTCAAATTCCATGTATCCAGCGATCTGAAGACTCAATTGAGGCTCAAGCTCGGATCTCTGGAAGGCTCGCCGGAGAAGCTACCTCTGTCGGCTACAATTAAAGATCCAAGCCTAAGTCTATCGTTCAAAGGATGTAAAAGCGCGCCCGCTTTGTCTGTCAGTGTCCGCGCATACTCAGATGCAATTCCTCTCACGCAGACAGTCTGGTCTGCTCAGAAGCCGTCTCAAAGCTCATCCAAGTGGAACGAATGGTTAGAATTACCAATGGACATAAGTGAGCTCCCACTCGATACAGTTCTGGCTATAACAGTTTGGGGTCCCTCAGGAGGTCCTGACTTGAGTGTTTACGGTGGGACAACAATGCCTCTGTATGATACTTCTTGCCACACATTATTGCAGGGTCGCCAAAAACTTCGATTGTATATTGAGCAGGCTGCAGATTTTCTCCCTAATTCAACGACATTTGCTTTTGGCGGTGAAGAGGAGGAGATGGACAAGCTTGAGAAACTGATCAAATTGCATCAGTCAGGTCGGATCAAGGAGATTGACTGGCTCGATAATCTTGCATTTCGCAAAATCGAAAGTGTCAACCGAGAGTTCATGAATAAGGGAAACAACCATCACTACTTGTTCATAGAGCTTCCGCAGTACGACCATGAAGTGGTGTACAAGCCACAGACGTACGAGCAGCAAATACCATCGTCGATTTTGCTTTCTGCTCCTGTTCAAATGTTTGGTGAGCATGAAACACAGCTTCGCGTGCTTTTTGATCCAGATTTTAGCCGTGAAACGCCAATCGAAACTAAGTACCGCAGAATGCTGCGTTCTTCAGTTAACGACAAAGAGCTGAGACCCAACGCCAAAATCAGAGACGAGCTGACCGCAATCATATCTGCTTCCCCGATGAAAGAGCTCACTGCGGATGAGAAAAACTTGATTTGGACTTTCAGATACTATTTGACGCGCCACAAGGTGGCCCTTACAAAGTTTGTGCATTCGGTAACCTGGGATAACTCGAAGGAGGCTCAGGAAGCCGTTGAGGTTCTACAGTCCTGGGCTGACATTGACGTGGCAGATGCGCTTGAATTGCTTGGTCCTTCGGTGTCGAACTCTCAAGTGCGAGCTTACGCAGTGGATAGATTGAGAAACGCCAGCGATCGCGATCTCGAACTATATCTTCTGCAGCTAGTCGAGGCGCTCAAGTTCGAGAGATGGCAAATGAACGCCACTAAATCGTATCTCGCCCGCTTTTTGATCAACAGGGCCTTGCTGGAGCCCACACTCGGGAATTTGTTTTACTGGTATGTCACAGTCCAATCTGCAGAACGTCGATACGGCGAGCAAATCTACCAGCCCGTATTACAGCACTACCTCAAATTGCTACCTAATTCGCCTAAAGGTAAGCAAAAATTAGCAAACGTGAAGCTACAAGTCAGTTTGATGAACAAGCTTCTAGACGTTGCAAAGATGGTCAAGCTTAGCAAAGAGAACCGACTACGCCGCATCCAGCAGATGCGTGAGTACATCAGTGATCCCGCACACGAAATGCTGAACTTCCCGCCAACACCTCTGCCATTAGATCCTAATGTGATGGTTGTAGGCTTGGAGCCCGAACAGTGCAGTGTCTTCAAGAGTAGTATGTTGCCGCTGAAAATAGTGCTCAAAACGATGGATGGAGGTACATACAAGCTCATCTTCAAGAACGGTGATGATCTGCGCCAGGATCAGCTCGTTATCCAGATCATCCAGTTGATGGACCAGCTGCTGCGCAATGAGAACTTGGATTTGCGGTTGACACCGTACAAAATTCTCGCGACTAGCCCGAAGGACGGTGCGATGCAATTCATTCCCAACGAAACTTTGGCGCATGTTCTAGGCAACGACCATGGAATCCTAAACTTCTTGAGGGATCACAGTCCCGATGAGTCGGAACCACTGGGTGTTCGAGCCGATGTGATGGAGAACTTTGTCCGCTCCTCAGCTGGGTATGCAGTTATAACGTATCTTCTTGGTGTTGGTGATCGGCATCTCGACAATTTGCTGATCGACTTCGAAGGACGGTTCTTCCACATCGATTTTGGCTACATTCTTGGCCAGGACCCGAAGCCCTTCCCGCCCATGATCAAGCTTCCTATTCAGTTGATCGACGGTATGGGCGGGATCAATAGCGAAAACTACAATCGCTTCCGAAGCTATTGTTTTACAGCGTTTACTACTCTTCGCAAGTCCTCCAACCTAATCTTGGCGTTGTTCAGTTTGATGACTGAGTCCACAATCCCGAACATTCTAACAGAACGAGGCCAAGCTGTGCACAAAGTTGAGGAGAGGTTTTGCCTAAATATGAGCGAGGAAGAGGCAATCTTCCACTTCCAGAATTTGATCAATGACTCGGTGAATGCATTCATGCCAATGGTTATTGACCGGCTTCACTCGCTAGCGCAATACTGGCGCGCTTGAATTTATATCGGATTTCTCTACTTACAGCTGCGTCTACCATATTTAATTACGCGAGGTCAATCACACAACGTAGGCACTCGCCAGAGTGCATGTCATCGAAAGCCTGCTGAATCTCTGCCAAGGGCCGGCGGTGCGTGACAAACTCGTCAACCTTGAGCTTCTTGTTCTTATAATCCTCGATGAGCTGGGGCATCTGAGTGCGACCCTTAATACCGCCAAATGCCGAGCCTTTCCACACACGGCCGGTTACCAGCTGGAATGGACGAGTCGCAATTTCTTTGCCAGCGGCAGCAACACCAATGATGATGCTCTGGCCCCAGCCTTTATGACAAGCCTCGAGAGCTGATCGCATAACGTCGGTATTGCCTGTGCAATCGAAAGTGAAATCAAAGCCGCCGTCAAACTCATCGACCAAGTACTGCTGCACCGGTTTGTCGAGCTCCTTCGAATTGACGAAATGCGTGGCACCGAATTCTTTCGCAAGTTTTTCCTTGCGGGGATCAATATCAACTGCAACGATGTATTTGGCATTGCGGACCTTGGCACCCTGAACAACTGAAAGACCGACGCAGCCAATGCCAAACACAGCAACCGTGTCGCCCTCCTGGACGTTGGCAGTAACAGTAGCCGCACCATAACCAGTCGTGATGCCGCAGCCAAGCAAGCACACACTTTCGAGAGGAGCCGACTTGTCAACAGCTACCACACTCACATCGGCAACCACTGTATACTGCGAGAAGGTCGAGCATCCCATGTAGTGGTACAGCGGCTTGCCATTGCAAGAAAGACGGCTGGTTCCGTCAGGCATGACGCCCTGGCCCTGAGTCGTACGGACAGACGAGCAAAGATTTGTCTTGCCGCTCTTGCAGAACTTACACTCGCGGCACTCTGCGGTATAGAGAGGAATAACGTGGTCGCCAACCTTGACATTGGTGACGCCTTCTCCAACACTCTCAACAACACCGCCGCCTTCATGGCCCAGAACCACGGGGAACAATCCCTCGGGATCAGAGCCAGAAAGAGTGTAGGCGTCTGTGTGGCACACTCCAGTGTAGTTTAATTTGATGCGAACCTCGTGGGCCTTCGGGGGTGCGACCTCGATGTCCTCGATTTTGAGCTCCTCGCCAGGGCCCCAAGCAACAGCAGCTTTGCACTTAATCACACTCATATTATTTCACAAAAACAAAAACGGTTCAGAGACAATATCTGTACAGACAGGTGGGTGGTTGTAGTCAACGGCTGAGTATCTAGGCGGCGTATAAGTAAGCTTACTCGGGCTGCTGTGGGCAGAGTTGCTGATATCTGGCTGCATGATCATGCATCTCCCTCAACCAACCTGAAATTAGAGCCTAGAATTGAATGGTTGTTTTTTATACATCGATACTGAACAAACATGCTATGCTGGAATAGCATCGACCGGCACTCCGCAATGTCGCCTCTCCGAACGTCTGTTTATGTAACTGCTACTATTAGCTCGCTTGTTCCTTCCACCGCGTTCCGCCATGCTGATTGTAGGATTGACTGGAGGAATTGCGACGGGTAAAAGCACAGTCTCGAAAAGACTCCGCACTGTTCATAACTATCCAATTGTTGATGCCGACGTCATTGCACGCAAAGTAGTCGAGCCTGGAACGGCTGCGTACAACGCAATTGTTGAAACTTTCGGAGACTCCACCCCTGACCTTTTGCTCCCCGATAAATCTTTGAATCGAGCGGCACTCGGTAAGGCAGTGTTTGGAAACGAGCCTAATCGGCTAAAATTAAATCGCATCGTTCATCCAGCCGTGCGAAAGCGTATGCTGTTCGAAGTCCTGCTCGCGTGGATAAGAGGCTCTGCTGTGGTGATTCTCGATGTGCCGCTCTTGTTTGAATCGAAACTTGACCAATTCTGCGGAGTCACAGTTGTTGTTGCTTGTTCCGACGAAACACAGTTGAAACGTCTGCTGTCAAGAGACGTCGATCTCAGCCAGGAGGATGCCAAACACCGTATCGCTTCGCAGATGCCTGTGGAGGCAAAGAAAGGCTTAGCGACTTATGTTGTGGATAACGACGGCTCACTGGAGCAGCTTTACTTGAATATAGATAGCGTTGTGTCTCAGCTTGAGCCTTCGCGACTCGCAACATGGCTGCAGTACCCACCGCTTGGGACTATCTTCGCCCTTTGGCATTACTTGAAACACAAGCTATTCTAATTTATCATAGAAATCTATCTATTCAAAAGCCGTTGTATGATAAAAGGATCGTTGATTCGACAATAAAAATGTTCTAGACACTCGCCTTAAATACTGGAATTCTCGCGCACCAACTTCCGTAATCTCGACAATCTGAAAATACCTAGATGCATATTGTCGGGACAGGCAATATTGGAAGCCTTGTCGCGGCAAATCTGTGCCGCGTGAAACCAATCACATTACTATTGAGGTCTGCTGCTGAGGTTCAGAGATATCAACAGGCCGGAGGCTGTATCAGAATCAAAAGTAATGGCACTCAACTGCAGGAGAACATCTCGGCAACACACGAAGTTGAGGCCCCTATATCGCAACTGATAGTTTGTACTAAGGCAAACGATCAGGTGAATGCGATAAGAAATATATTTAATCGGTCCGAGATGCCCTTCACGGAAAACCCGGAAATTTTACTACTACACAACGGTCTTGGGGTATACGAGCGAGTCCAAAAATTTATGATGGAGCACAACTGCAAGCCAAAAATCATTGCTGGTGTTATATCCACAGGCGTTAAAACAGCAGGTTTTCCGTGGTCTTATATACACGAAGGAGCGGCGCCGCTGATAGTCTCATCCAGAGATGAGAAAGTCCGAAGCCAGTCATCGATTATATCCTCGCTGATTGAAGCCTCCAACTTATTTATGACAGAGTCCCTTCCCTGGAAAGAGTTTGAAATCAAACAGTACGAAAAGCTTGTTGTTAACTGCGTGATCAATCCGCTCACAGCGATCCTAGATATCGACAATGGCCGTCTCTTAGAGGGTGATCAATCACTGATGTTTAAAATCGTACAGGAATGTTGCGGAGTTGTACGAGCAGCTCACGCCAACAACTATGATTTGCAAGTTTCGATGGATCCTGCTCGAGTAATTCAGATTGTCAAAGATGTTTGCAAGTTGACTGCAAGAAACGTCTCTTCCATGCGCGCCGACGTTCTGGCTGGCAGACCGAATGAAATCGAGTTTATCAACGGCCATATCCGCGATTTGGCAAGGTCCACTGGAGCGAGCTCGAAAAGAAACGAAATGCTTATCAGTCTTCTCTCTATGAAGGTTTTAGAGGTTGCCAGACAACAACATGTTCTAGATGTCCCATTGACACGAAAGTAGCGCTTCGACCTAAGTAGCGCGTGTTACAACTGCTCAATACATGCATCAATCGTGGAAATCCATACCGTATACAAAGTTCTCAACTCTTTTGCTTGAACCCTGGCGCAAAGGCTTGAGTACTTGGCCTTAGCGTTATCTAAAATCTCGAGAAGGCTTGCATGCAATTTCGGCTCCAGCAAGCCTTCTACAGCTTTCTCGACATAGCGGGGCGAACCGAACAGTTCAGTTAAGGCTATCATCAATCTGAAAGACGGTCCGCTACTGTCAATAGTGTAATCACCGAGAAATCCCAAACTGTCGAGATGCTGCTTCTGTACCTCGCTGAGAAGGGCTTCTACTTCCTCCGTGAGATCGACGTATTCCCAGCTATTTTGTTCCAGAACAAACCCATATTCACATAAGAGGAAGCCGTTCTCGTGTGGCCCATAACTTAAGCATATTTCTTCGCTCTTTTCGTATGATTTTTGAGAATAAATAGACATCTTGAGGCCGGTCTTGACTTCAACGCTCTTGGCCTGCCGGTCATTGTGATTCAGTAAATCGATATATGGCGCAAGAGTCATATTTTCTTCTTTACTACGACCAACGCTCCAATAAAGGCATCTCGAGTTGACGCATAGCCATGCATTCTTGAAACTCTGTGGTTCAATTATTTCGTCATTGTGGACGCTCACAGCTTCACGGTCGCATTCGATCTGTTTCAATTGCCTGTTGACCTGGCGCTGATACCGCGAGGGTAAAAGCTTTCGCTCTGCTTCCGACCAATTTACTGGAAAAGAGTCAAAATTTATCGGCAAAGAGTCTTTGAAGGGTCCCCGAAGCTTCAAAATCTGATTTGTTAGGGCTTGATGCGAGGTCAGTGTGCCAACTTGATCTGAAGGTAGAGTGCTGATGTTCACAAGCAAGTTTCGAGGAATTTCAATCAATTTTGTACCGCACGGAATACGCTCTCTGGCAATAATTCCATTTCCGCGGCCATCTAGACTCTTGCTGCAGATTTTATCTGAGACGAATCCACCATTTTCCACCACCCAGTGTGTCAGCGCTTCCATATTGAATGCTAAAGTACAATCCAGTGAAAAGGATCGGATATAAAGCTGCCGATGAAATTCAAGGCCTCTTAGTACGCAAAATTTTGGACGCGAAAGCCCAAAAAACAGAGCTTCCTACTTTCGAGATTCTCAATTATGAGATGAATCCAGTATATACATGCGGAAGGAGGCAGGTGGGCCAGCTTTCAGAGCCCGAAAAAGCCTTGTATATATCTGGAAGCTTCAACGGCGAGACATCTGAATTCCATGAAACTCTAAGAGGCGGACACGTCACTTTTCATGGCCCAGGGCAACTAGTGTCATACCCAATCGTTGACCTGAAAAGTCTCAACCTGAAAATAAGGGACTATATCTGCAATCTCGAGGGCTCAGTAATCGACACTTTGAAGGACTTCGGAGTCAACGGTAAGAGGACCGAGAACACAGGAGTATGGGTCGACGACTGCCACAAGATTGCGAGTATAGGCGTCCACGTGCAGCGCTCAGTGACATCCCACGGCGTTGGTTTGAACGTCAGTACCGACGGCTACTGGTTCAATAGAATCGTGGCCTGCAATTTGCCGAATGCCACGATGGTATCGCTCAAGAATTACGAAGTGAACGTGAGTGTTCAGGATGTGAGCTTGAAACTCGCCGAGCATCTGGCACGTAGACTGGGACTGACACTCCAAATGTGATTTCTCTGGGTACACCGCTACAAAATTTATTTATTTACCTCGGGAACTCTCGCAATATTCGCGCTCATGCTTTATAGTTAGTCTTTCTGATTGGGTGCTCATTAAATTTAATTCCTCAACGCAACAACATTCGCGCTGTAGATCCAGATGGGAACAAACTTACGTCTAGTACGTCATCTTGGCTGTAAGTACCGATCGTGGGTTATGGATGAACAGTGGCTTCTAGATAGAATTGAGCCTGAAGTCGCAGCTTCTGCACGAGAAATTGGAGACTGCTTGAAAAATCTGGAAACTCCGGTAAAGCTCGCTTTAACCAGTGGTCGCAGCACGCATGAAAGTAACAGCAAAGCACACATTCGGCCAGACGCTTTTAAGGGCACCCTCTCACGAACTGGAACGAGTTGTAAGATTAGCGCAAGCACCGGGTTAATATCACGAAAACGATTGGTCATTGATGAAGTTTGTCGAATTCCATCTCTCGAAGAAATGATGAATGCAATGCATGTAGCCCAGCGCTGCTTAGAGGGATGGGCAACTCACAAGAAGGTTGATTCAGAATATAGACTGCTTTCGACGATTGAAACTGCAATCAATAGCCTGAGACATGCTCAAAGTATCTTGAAATCGGAAGCTGAGTTTGACAGCAATTGCCCCGAAACGCTTAGTCTTTCTGGAACTGATTTACTGCTGAATGTCGAAGTTGATCAACAAGGCCTCTCGATTCGATTATCCAGTATTGATGAGAAGTCCCAGAAGCTGAAAATGTGCGCTATTGAGAGCTCTCCGGATCCTATCATTATGGCTACAGATGCTAAACTTAAAATCGCTCTTCAGCAACTAAAAAGTTTCCGAAGAAAGCTGTTGGCTACGAGGCCTCATACCCAAGCGTCAGGCCTTTAAGGCAGATTAACTGCCATTCTTGAGGAGGAGTTCCTCTATCCTGTCCGCTCATATACAATTGTTGCTGGAGAGATGCGTTTAATGATGTGGCTTCATCCAACTCACTGGCGAATGCGGCTAAAATCTCTTGTACTGCTGAGAGCACGAGGTCGAATGGCAAAGGGCCGTGTTGTAATTTTGCAGCGTGGACAGAGAACACCAATTTTTGTCCAGTGACTGAGATCAATCGCTTCAAGTCTTGGTTTGCACTCTCCATGATATGCCTGACCTTGTCCAGGTTCTGTACTGCCTCAGAGAAGCCGTCCTCTACGCGAAAGTTCATGTGGCGGTTCAAACTTTGATCCCTCAAAGAGATGATAATATTATGACCAGTTGAATCTGAATCTTCTTTCCTAAGCATCCTGGAATGTGCATGATCCCCAAGTTCACCGAAAGTGAGAGCTCAACTTTCCAATAAAGAGGGCAAACCGATTTAGTGAGGAGAAAGCATCAATATCATGGCTCACTGTGAAATGCTCTTGAGGACATTAAATGTTGCAATTGAATTGAATTTCAGCCACTCAAAGGTGCTAGCCTCTGCATATTCGAGGCGGCCCCATCGCTCGACCTGGCGTCTGCTAAATTCCAGAGTGTGCTTGTAGCTCTTGGACGAATCTTTTGCCATACAAGCTTCACTGGCAACGTATATAGCGGCTAAAGTGCCACGGCGAGCATACCAGCTCGAATCATTTGATTTGTCTCCGGCCAAAAAACAGATTTCGTCTACTAAACGAGACAGGTGGCCCAGTGAAAGGGGCAAAAAGCGTGGCGAGCTAAGTAGCGATACAACTTCCGGAAGATTCACGCCAAGCCTCTGGTTCATCAGAAGTCTTGCATGTAATAATTGTGTAACTTGATCCACAAAGCTCGAAGTTTCACTTAGTGGGACCTCTGATAGCTCCTCGAGAGCGGTTTCCAAGTGATGTTGAACTAAATCGAACTTTCCGTTTGGAAATATGCTTGCGGCCTGGTCACTCAAATTGTGTCTGCGAATTGCTGGAGTCAAGTCGAGGCCATCTTTCTCGATAGAATCCAAAGCACTTCGAAGCACACTAGGAATAACAGGGAGGGTTTTCTCAGGGCCGACGCCGCTATTCAAATTTAAATTTGTAGTAGACGCCCACCGATTTTGAGGCAGACGAACAAGCTTGCCTAGACGAAGAGCAATACTTTTGGTTCGCATCATCCTGTCTCCAAGTACAAAATGGCTTGTATTGTGCGCTGAGATGCTAGCTCTCCGGGGCAAACTCATGTGATCCCATTAGTCATCGTTGACCAGTATTACAACTCGAACCCAGGAACCATCGTATTCTGCCTTGCCTTGACCTGCAAGCTTTGACGACCTGCTCGGAGCCGCTGTCTCATTCAATTCAAGAATTTTTCTGAATAGTCAAATTTTTTCGAAGGGAACGCTCATATTAAGCTGGAGGCATGAGCGTTCAGACTGAAGCACCACCAAATGCAGTTGGCCCCGGAGTCGACCACGTCAGTTCTTCTGGGGTGCGCCGTATCCCTCCACCACGCCGGGCCCAGTATGCTGTGCTTCTCGTGCTCACTTCAATAAATAACACATTCGAAAGGAAATCATTGGTTCTGCCATTCCGGCCTGGTAAACTGAGGCTGGGACGACAAACTAATGCCAAAACAGCCGCCTGCGCCGATAATGGGTTTTTTGATTCCCGTGTATTGTCGCGTGAACATGCTGAAATTTGGGCGGACAGAGACACTGGGAAAGTCTGGCTAAAAGACACTAGTTCATCAAACGGTACTTACATCAACCGTCAAAGGCTATCTGCAGAAAGCACTGAAAGTGAACCGTTCGAGCTGAAGCCCAACGATATCGTAGACTTCGGCATCGATATTGTTTGTGACCACAAGTCTTCGTCTGTTTACAAAAAGATATCTGCCAAAGTCGAAAGAATATCTATGATGCCCCTAACAGCCTCGAGCCAGTCGACCCCTACAACATCGCCCTTCGCGTCACCCTTAATTTCCCCAGTCACATCGGCTCCTTCAACTCCAGTTGGCGAAAAAGACACTTCAGAGCTAAACCCTCTGAATCTTGAACATACAAAGTCTGACGGTGTCGAGAAGATAATGAGCAAACGCGATCAATCGACTGGCTTAGCCGCAGCTGAGACTTCAGCCTCCCAGCAGCCAAGCAAACCTGTTAACGGAACGCCACTCTTTGGCACCAATGGCAACAATAATCAGCAAAACCATGGCATTAGAGATCGCGAGAATTTGCGAACGCTTACACTCAACGCCCTCAAAGCAGTGGATAATGAATCAGAGCTTTCATCTGCGGTGTTCGGGCCATCCAACCTGTCGTTGGATAACTTGGCATTGCTGCATGCTCGTGAGATTAGCAACGGCCCTGCTGTAGCATCAAATTCAGAGACTGTTTGCAACGCTAAATTTGAACTGGCGGCAAAACGATTGATGCAAGAAGTGCGGAAATCCAAGGCTGAGACTGCAAAACTGCTGTCGGTGAGAAACATGATCCAGAGCTACCATGCGCGTATCGAGAATGACGAGGAACTGAACGTACTCAAGCGAGAAAATGCTAAGCTCAAATCTGAACTCATGGAAACTAAAGAGAAGCTCTCTGCGATGTTAGTAACCTTCGACTCTCAGCCATTCAAGTCAGAATCCCTGCGACTGGGAGGCAATAATCAACATCAATCGAGCCATACCATTCAGTCCGGACGACTTCAGCGTAGGCCTAAGAAAAAGATTTTTCGGAATAATGAGACCAACAATCTCATGCTCCTGGCCTCTACCACAATACTCATGGTTTTTGCTGGAACTTGTATTATGCTGTTTTTCAACCCTCCTTCTTGATTACTGGATATTCATGCGATGGTTCGGAAACACAATTTCACATATCTACTTATTTATCTTATTTTCAATTAACTCTCGCATTTTCGTTGTCTGAAGCTGGCCCGAGCGAATACTTCCTTCCTACAAGGGAAGTATTTCCACAACAATGGAGTTGAGTTTCCTGAATCCCGGCAGTACAACTGGGACCACAAGGCACGCAATAATGATTGCCTGGACTACAAAAAAGACGATCACGTATCTTTGAGCTGTAAGTTTCTGTTGGCGTGCCTTTTTGAACGACAGTGCGGGTTCCTTTTTAGGTACTAGCCAGAAAAGTAGCAGCGAATGGAGGCGATCGATGTAAGGCACAACCAGAAGAGGACTCTGAAGAAGCAGAATCGCATGGCAAAGCAAGAAATCTTTCACGAACTCGGGACATTCCAGGGTTTTTAGAAGTAGTTCGTTGAAAGGAACATAAATGGCTCTCCATCCCAGGCCTGATTTCCACCACTTGCCAGACCACCACGGGTCAGAAGCTTGGCTATCCTCGCGTTGGCGGCCCACCAAGAATATTGTTGCAAACGCATCAAAAAGATTCTGAATGTTGCCCACTAAAAGGAGTCCTAAAATTGTATTAGGCACAGATCCATTTTCATATAGGAACAGCAGTAAAACGAACCCTATCTGAACGAAAACACAAAGAAGCCTCACAGTCGTGGATACGATCGACGCCGCGCGCTTCGATGCACGGTCAGACTTGCAGAACACAATGCCCAGTAACAAAGATATTACCCCGAAGATAAGCAAGAGAAGTGCGTCGATGAGAACAGGGCCAATGGCACAAACGACTGCTCGTAGAAGCGGATTCTTGTCGGGGCTCTTTTGATATCTTCCAGACTTCTGGGATCCTATATAAAGATAAGGAATGCCAGTAATTATTGCTCGTAGTGCCGTAGATGCTAAGCGAGAAGTTATCAGCTTAACAAATTTGGGCTCGAATGTATCGACTACTGTAGCCTGCTCGTGGAAGCCAGTAAGCTTGCCGCGGTTCGCTCTTGAATAGGCCTGCCACGAGTTAGCACCAGAGCTACGACCAAACCATTGAAGCAGACGTCTATAATCAAGAAAAAACTCCCGTCTCGAAAATTGGTGTGGGTTGAATATTGAAGGGGATAGCAGAAGAGACACAGATGTAGTCCAAAACCAAATTAAAGATGGATGCCAAAATACAATCGAGACGTAGAGCAACACGACCATGGACTGAGCACCGAAATAGATTGCTTGCGGCCCATATCCACTATAAAGAATCCAGAAAGATACTCGAGACGTCGAAAACCCTCTTCCAGTAGCGATATACTTCGCACCGCCGATAGTAAGATCCCTGATAAAGGTCCAGGCGTATACACGGCAGACAAAGATTTCGAAGAGCATACTTAAAGACACGAAATGCTTTCCGATACGCGATATAGATCGCCAAAGCCCCTTTTCAGCCAGCTCTTGGACAAGCAATGGTAGCAGCGATATGGAGAATACCGTGATGATTGAGATTACACAACGACGAATCCAGTCCGTCAAAGTGTAGATCGGAAGACAACCCTCGGGTTCACGAGGCAAACCAAAAACATCATCCTTGTTATAGTTGCACACCTTTGTCGTCGCGCCAATACTTGACATCCAAAGAATACAGGCAATGAAACAATCGAGCGACAGCATGATGAAAACATTGTTCAGATGAAAACCAGGGTGGGCGTAGTAAAAACTGATAAATCGATCAATTGGAAGGCGCGAACCAAGGTAGAAGTACTCTCTGGAGAGCATCTGTTCACCCATACCAGCTCCGATCTTAGCGGTGAAATTGAGGATAGACACAAATCCCTGATCTCGGCCTTTACCGCACTGATGATATTCGGTGTGCTTGATCCTTCCACCTCGCATCACAGCGGTCATACCGGCATAAATATCTTCATTCAGGTGCAGACCTTTTTGAGCTTTGGAAACTCCTCCCCTCGTGGTCATAAAGATTGCATTGAGCACGTCAGGGTGGCCGTAGTGCAGCTTTCCTCCAATCTTAGCCAACGTTCTAGCGGCCAGTGTTCCGAAAGTCTGCTCTTTTCCTGCTGCGACATCACCCAAGACTCCAACATTCTCACTAAAAATATACTCGCGAGCGCCAACAATTGCAACTGGTCTTTCCTGGCATTGAGACGGCGAATAAGGGTTCGCAGGGAACCGGAACTCTTCAAACTCCATCAACATATTGCGTATCTTGATACACTCCTCGAAATAATGATCCTGGTTACTGTCAATAAGCTGGATGTACTCTCCTCGATAGTAAATTAATGAGTGGTTCTGGTTATCAGATTTGCCATCGCCTAGGATCGGATTTCCGCTGATTCGTACCCGCAGCCGAGGACGAGTTAGCTGGCCAGATTCGTGACAATTGCCATCTAGCAAAGATGAAAAGTAACGTGGCTCATCTTCGCCTTCAACATGTTCCTCCTCAACGAAGACAATCCGCAAAGTTGGGAAAGCTTGGAGCAGCGTTACCACATCGTTCATCTGCTCTTGATTAAAAGAACCCAGCTTTTGCATTGCAACCAGCATATGAAACTTTCGATTGACCAACTGGTCTACCATAGTTTGCATTTCAGACCGCGGAAGCGACTCTGTTCTGAACGCTTCATTCTCAGCGTAGTATAGAATCTTGATTGCGTGAGAGTACTGCATGAAACCGTTGATGGTCCGGTACAGGGTTTGTGTATGAGACGAGCCCCACAGACGAGTTCGATTAGTATCACAGGGTCGTGATGTTACAAACCCCAACTTGTTAAAAGGAATATCGAAGGCGCTGCTGTTCAAGTCCATATTCAAAAGCGTAAACGGCAAATCCTCGACTGGCATACAATCACCACTCTCTTCTTTCGTTGCCTCGTTTTCGTTGGGTCCTCTGCCTTGCTTGAGTTCAGACTGCAATTTAGATGTTAATTCTCGCGACTGCTGAACAAAGTACTCCCATTCGACTGGATACAGGTTCTGTAGGTACTCCAGAATAGTAATTTTGGCCGAGTCATTGTCTTTTCTGATAGTTTCCCTGAGCGTTAAGAAAATCTTTTCGGAGTAGTGAGGTACCAGAACCGTGAAAGCTGGAATCTGCTGTGTTGGTGGCGGCTCTGGAATAGGCGTTGCAAGGCTCTGGGCAAAAAATGAGATGCGCCTGTGCGCTTCGCAGTCGGACGAAAAGATCGAAGTTTCAATAGATCTATCTTCTTCGCTCGTAAAGAACGCTGGCTCAACAATTGTAGAGCCAGACTCATCAATTCGAGTCGTATACGTCAGTTTTCGCATCTGTTCGCGGGTCACCAGGTTGTTTCTACGCATGCTCTCGATTATCGCATTCCACAACAGCTTGAGAGCAACATCAGTGGAGGTAGTTAATAACTTTGAGGACAGTCTTTGTGGTAGCCTGGAGTAGACATTTCTCCAAGGTGTCCAAATTGATGCTCCTCCGTAGAACGAGATGTTGAGACTCACCAATGTGTTGAACACCACATACCATAGATAGGTATCGAGGAAGAATAGGACCATATCAGTGACAAACATAGCCACCATAATCATCGCTGGAAAAAACTTGCAGATTAGAGATCCCATAACCTGATCACCAATGCACTTATCCTGTAGTTGCATCATTGAGAGTTCACGGATCGGGTCCCGGAGCGATAGGGTCAGAAAGAAGTAGGACTCAGTGAGCTTAGCTCCAAATATCAGCAGAGCCATCATTGTTGAAAGGGTCTGATCTGATTTTTTTAGTTTTGCAAAGTCACTAGTGAAGGTTCGGTTTGCCAGAAACTTCCGATCGCCACTGCATTTCAAACCAAGCCTTCCCACTGAGCTGAGCGGCACAATGGAAAAGTACAAGGTAGAGATACACGCAAGAACAAACTGAACACAAGAAAGAGCAAGAGCAGACGAACTAGGCTCGCTCCAAGAGCTTATTAGAAGAATGCAGATGGATGGCGCTATCACTAGGCCTGCGATCATCAGAAGCAATAGTAAGGGTACAAATATGGGTTCCGCCCCGGCGTAGGATCGAGGTACAGAGTATGCTTGGAAGAGCAGCGCGAAGATGGAGATTAGTGGGCCAAACCCACCTCCTAAAGAGATGATTGACCACTGAATGTGGGCCATTGGCGCTTTCATGGTCTCAATAGGCCCGTAAACAATGCCAGGGGTGTAGAGGGAAGGAGAGTTAAAGGCTGTATAGAACCAGAACATAGAAGCATGTATAACCCAGATTCTCGAGAAGTTCGTGATTGCATGCACCCAAGTCCGTGCCTCCTTGTATGTCTTACTGAAGGCGGCAGGCCACATCACTTTGGATAACATCTTGTAACGTTGGCCTCGGGGCATGTCCAAAAGGGAGCCGCCTTCAGAGACGCGGATTTTTTTGAGACCAGCATTATACCAGAATTGTTGGTTCATGTCGTCATATCCTATTGTCGAGCGGTGGTCTTTACCTCTTCTAACCCAGCCATGTTTCTCGGACTTCCTGAAGTTGAAGTCCCGGTAGCACCGGTACAGAGGGTTAATGGCGTTCTCCAGAAAGTAAAACTCTGATAAGCTGGTGCTGCGGTTTTCCTCAAAGTAGTCACGGGCACTTTTGTAGATGAAGCAAAGGCACTCTGGCATATATCTCACCTGATTTGCTTCGCCCCAACATCCCAGATATATAGCCAGGTCGATGATTCTTTCCTCATCAGACAACATCTCCATACGCTTAACATAAAGACTTTCGCTCTGCTCAAGGCTACAATCTTCAAGCGCAAACTCTCCGGAACTGACGTACACGGGACTACCTGGGGAACCGACATCCACGACACTGAATCCCTTCGACCACGTATTGACAAAGTCTGCACGGCCTCGCTTGGCTACCTGGAAAGAGTTTTTGGCATCAGACACCACCTTCTCTTCAGATTTCGAGGATGCGGAGGCTATAGCTGCTTTGCGGTCACATATATCCATTCCTGACGCAAAATACCACTTTTTGTAGTTCGAATGCGGTCCTCCAATGTAGTCGGCATGGGTTGACTTCAGAGCCATCTTGGGGCTGGTACGCGAGGCGCGGCTATCGAGCTGGCTCATGAGCAGCTCAAAAGTGTTCACGCTCGAATGAAACTGAAAGCCTAGAACGTAGCGCACTTCATTGAACAATCTCGCGATACACTCGACTGACAACGATGCGTCCGTCTCACGGCGAGCCTTAGAAGCGGACTCAGTTGAGGGTGCCGGAACCTCAGGGAACAATACGGTCTGCGCTTGTAATTCTTTTTGCGTCCAGGAAGGATAGCTATCATCCGTCCAATGAAGACCAAGCAATAGCTTGTAGGGTAGCGTGTTACCTTCAGCATCGATCTTCGCTCCTGAATTGAGGAACCCAGGCGTGGGTGCTGGTGTTGGTGGACACGAGTCGCCATGCCAGTCCGCAGAGACAAAGCCGGGAATCGTGGAGGCTGGAGAATGTATTTCTTCCGTATCTTTGACCTCCTGATTCATTGAGTTGGGTTTCAACGTTTCCTTATGCTGCCTCAATTCGAACTTGTATCACCCTGCAGGCCCTCCCCTACAACAGGGCGAACCGTGCATGAAGTTGCATAGAGGTACAAACACAGGAAAACATAGAGAATATACAGGGTATTACGGGTACACGATGATTGCTTTTAATTTCTCAAGCCTTCTGAAGATCTCATTGCTAGTCAGAACGCCTCAGATCCTCCACAAGCCAGGAATCCAGTTTTCTTCGCTACCTTAAGAAAGCGGTCATGAACAGTTATTTGCGTCAGGCTTTCGTCACATTGTAGCTTCAGCTCTCAATTATATCCTAAATTAACATTCGTCTTAATACGCATTGTACCTGTGAAGCCACTCGCATTCAGGTCGATCAATGTACGGTACAATGTATGGTACTTATTTTAGTCAGAGCCGCCTTTCGAGTCTCCTGTGCGCTACCCACCACCAAAGGTCCTGAGAGCTTCCCTGCTGAGAAGCCTTTTAACATAGGGAACATGCAGAGATACCCCGGCCATGTGAGTCTCAATGCATTCCAAAGGTGCTTCCTGTTCGCGAGCTCGGGAATCGCGGCGGTCCTGAATCCCCGTAGAGCCGATTTGATTGCTACTTTCGGAGAGATGACCGTCCAGCCATACTTCGCTGCTAGGTTGAAACGTCAGATGCTTATGGACAAGGTAGGTCGGAGAATTTTGCGAGAGAAACCCAGAATCACATCCACCAGTTTGGACCTCGAGTATCTCAGAAGCTTGCCGCCAAGCACGGTTGGAAATCAATATGTTCAATGGCTTGACAAAGAACATGTCTCTCCAGATACCCGGCTAGATGTTCGTTATGTGGATGATCCTGAAGAAGCGTACGTGATGCAGCGCTACAGAGAGTGTCATGATTTTTTTCACGCCATCACTGGTCTCCCGGTAATCATGGAGGGGGAGATTGCAGTGAAGGCTTTCGAGTTTGCCAACTTGAAGATTCCAATGACAGGACTAGCGGCATTTTCCGAGCCCCTCAAGCTCAATTCAAAAGCTAAACAGCGTATTCAGAGTATTTATATGCCATGGGCTCTGATGAACGGTCTCTTCTCCAAATGTTTACTGAACGTTTATTGGGAAGAGATTCTGGAGCGGGATGCGAACGAGGTGCGCGATGAACTCGGCATTCAACTTCCTCCTGATCTCCGTGATCTGAGGAAAGTTCACAACAAGAAACTCGGCAGACCAAGGCGAAAACCCAGCCAAGCAGCTTGATATAATGAACTCAATCAGCCGACTTATTTAGCGTCTCACCTCGCTGTGGCCACGAAGCGATACTTAATTAACGTAGCATTCTGAAATCCGAAGAGTAAGGAATATAGGACAAGATATCCTCTCCTTAAAATGTTTATTTATTCACACTGGCATATTTCTCTGGAACCCAGGGGCCATTCCAAGCTGCTTCCTACTTCGATTCGCGACACATTAGTAACTGTTTCTCAACTTCTCCCCACAACTCCACAACTCCACAACTCCTCAGACAATGTCGGAGCTCACTTTGGCTGCTAGCCAGGCCAAAGATCTCTCTTATTCGCCGTATTCTAAATTTAGAGTTGGGGCAGCTATCAGGCTAGGGAATGGGGAAATAGTTAAAGGCGCTAATGTCGAGAACGCAAGCTATGGAGCTGGCATCTGTGCTGAACGATCTGCCATTATTACTGCGCGTATGACCTACGGAAATGACATTGAGATTACGCAAGTCGCAGTTACTTCTGATAGTAAGGATCTCGTTAGCCCATGCGGTATATGCAGACAATTTATTAGGGAGTTTTGTCCGTTGAGTACACCAATCCAGATGATGACGGTCGACGGAGTACTTACTACAAAATCGCTGGAAGAGCTGTTGCCGTTGAGCTTTGGCCCTGAAAACTTGGGAAAGTAGAAGTTTTGGGGTACAAAGCTGGGGTATCACCACGCCCAGGGCGGTTTTGAATAGCGTCCGAACACAGAATTCTGGAGTCGATGCCGACGGTGTACACACTGGCTTAGCACACTGCCCCTAATGCCTTTGTTGTTTGATCTAGAAAAGTCAGCATCAATCAAGACATTTTTGCCGCTAACGGGAGGGGAAATTCATGCTGCATCCTGCACCAGGGCTTATCAGGTGATGTCGTTGGTGAAAGGGGTACGGTATGTAGTGCAGCTGTCTGGGGCGAATATGAAACGTCGCAGATGACATCTAGAAGATAAATAAAGCATATTTTGAGCATCCAAGTCAACTGAACGTGGTACCATTTAGACAGATAATGTAAGCTCACATGATACTTAATATTCAATGGTGCGATTATTCGCTGGCCACATGATTTTGGACCCAACAAGCTACTCTGGCAGTTCGCCCCATCATCGCGCTCTAAATGCAGGCGCTTGCAGGTATTCACTTGACAGCATCGGAAGCTTTCGGAAAATAGCCCTCCAAATCTGACATCTGGCTGCGAGACTCTGAGGATTTCGGAAAACATTTCGTTCATTTTTGTTTCTGGTTGACTCTCGTCCAGCTTTAATCCGAGAATTCCAGTGTTTTGACGGGACTTGACCGATCTTATCATGCACAAACCCAACCCACAAGCGGTGCGTGTAGGTTCCTTCTGCATTACCCCGATCTTTATTCCTCACTCCTTTTAAGCGACCTGACTGTCATACTCTCGAAAAAGAGAATTGGCTGCTCAAACTTTCTCAGCTTTCGTTTTTAAAGCCTCAGTCACTGGACTTTTTGCGCCGCCAAATTCTATCTCGAAGAGCCAACACCAGAATTCCCACGCCACCCCCGGACGTTTCCCCTCATTTGGACTTTTGGCGATGCAGAACGACTCTGTTTCTCGTGTTCTCACACCAACGAAATTGAAATCACGATCTAGTAGCAGCCTGTCAAGGCCAATAACTGTAGAAGGCAGTATAAGTACTGCAAGTTGTTACCGAAACTCGGAGGGAGACCTTAAGCTACGGGCAACTTCTCCCCCAAATGTCCATATGAGCGATGGAGATGAACCGATCTGTGAACAAAGAGGCCGGTCATTCGAGCGGCATTCATCTATATCCAACGCATCCAAACGGGTTGATTGGTCTAAATCCTCTGCCGCGCGTATTGCCAAAAGTCGCCTCCTCTCCTACAGAAATTTTGCGAATCAAGATACGGCAGGCAAGGACAAGGACTCACTTGGTTCTTTATCTCCCGGTCCAATTTCCATTTAGTTCAGAAGCATGCTGGGCATGCCTGCCGAATTCGAAATTGTACATGGGTGAAATTTAGGCATTAATACCTGCCTTCCCACGTGGCAGTCTTAACACAGTTCAGAAGCAGCATTGTGCGCGAATTGTTATATATTTAATAATGTTTTTTCTTGAACACGTTCGGGCGTTCAGTTCCAGCTAAACGGGTGCGGTATATCAGGGTCCTGAGTCAAAAGCGCACAGCGCGCAGCGGTCACTTAACCCAACACCGAGCGCCCGTTTGATTACAGCCCAAACTCTGCCTACATGGAACTCAGCAGCATGAACTGGTTAAATCCGAGTTAGATGCCCAATTAAGTTGATACTTGCAACGCGTTCCCAGTCCTGAAATGTATACCTTATCGAACACTTTGAGTCTGTGAAGTTAGCAATAAATTACCGATCTAAGATCTATGCGGGTGTTTCGGTCTGTTGTTGAGCAGCCTGGTGCTGTGATTGCATCTTAGCCTGTAATTCCTGCTGTTTCTTGATTAGACTCTCTTGAAGAGACTTCATTCTCTCTTCAACCGTCTCGATACTGTTTTTTATAAACTCAAGCCGCTTTTCGATATTAGATTCGGCCTCGGTTTTGACTTGAGGCATCAAAACGGGTCCCATCATCTTGTAAATTTTGGCGTCTGCTCCGAGCAGATCCAGCTCGCTTTTGACAATTTTGTTCTCGTGTAGCTGAGTCTCGAGCCTTTGCCGCTCAGAAACAAGTTTCTGGAGCTCCTGCTGCTGCGTATTTACAGTATTGATGAGACTATCCATCCTCGGAGGCGCTGATCTCTTCGACTTTGACAGTGTGAAAGAAGTTGGTTCGTTTGCTGACATGCTTTTTAAGGACGGTGTGGAACTACCTCACGGTCGGTACAGCCTCGATGATGATCTCAATGACGATGAATCATATGTTTATACAGCCATGATTTTGAAGACAGAACAAAATCAGAGTGCTCTGGGCGCAATCGAGAAGCTTGTTGTACTTGCGCCACAGGTCATTGGGTCTAGAGGTGCGCTACATCAGGTAACGAAACTGACCGAAATTACCGTCAACATTGCACAGAGTCGGTCCAGGCCACAAGCCTTCACTATGGATACTGATTTTATGACTGAGAAAGTCGATTGTAATGACGAGTCCGAGAGTTTCGTGAAACAGATCAAGCTGGTATTCTACCAGTCGACCAAGGGTTATGCCGTACTACCAATGCCTGCAATTGATGAACTTGTAGCTTCTTGTTTAGCGAAGGATCTACGCAGTATGCTCGGTTCGTTGAAATCTATAGCGATCGCTGCTCCGGCTGTGCTCTATGATTTATCGGTCGGTTACATCGAATCTTCGAAAGCCATTGGCAGTGCTCTCGCAGATGCCTCGATTCCAGGCTATGGCAAAGCTGTGCCTCCTACAATCCTTCGTGGTTTCCCTGCTGCATTGATATCTGTTTGTGAGCAGACCGATTTGCCAGGTGTATGCTACTTGGTGGCGAGCGATGGATCTCTCAATCACGAGGCAATTCAGCCAGAAAACTTCCAGGTTCTGAGTGAAGTTCTTTCAAAATCTGTTGATGTTACCATTGGTTCTCAAAATCTATCAAACCTGTATATATAGAGAAACTCGCTTCCAGCGACAGATAATACCATTCGCTAGTCACTTTCTTCAGATGTAGTCAGGACCGGCAAAAGTAGGCATCACTACACAATTGCGACAAGAGTTAATGAAAGAAGCCGTTTTATCCGTACAACGGACAAAGTAATATCCGGTCTCAGAGAATCAGTTTATTTGATCTTGATTATATATAGAATACAGCTTGATAAATACCCACTAGTTCTTCTTGCTCTTCTTCTTAGGGGACTCTTCGGTATCAAGCTTACGCTTCTTGTCCTTCTTATCCTTCTTGTCCTTCTTTTCTTTCTTGTCCTTTTTGTCCTTCTTCTCTTTCTTGTCCTTCTTCTCCTTCTTCACCTCAGTGTCCTCTTCCTCGCTATCGTTTTCAGCATCTTCGTCCATAGCTGCGAGCTGAACACGCACACGTCTGAGAGCATCGTTCATAGCATCAACGTTCTTGACGGGAGGCTTGCCGGTCTCAAAAAACTGGAGGCGCTCCTCCATCTGCTCCTTCAGCACCTGTCCAAAGATGTTCGAAGGGTTCTCAGCGAAAGAGTCCAAACGGGAGGCGATGGAGCATTTGTTGGCAAGGAAACGAGAGATGCGTCCCTTATTCTTGGCGCCAGCGCGACCGATGAACGAAGAGTGGTAAATAAGACCGTACTTGGGGGTGTTTCCCTTGGTCTTGAGCGCACGGAAAAGAGCCTTCTCGGCTCCGAGAATCTGCACAGTCGAGGCAGGGTATTTAGAGAGGTTGATCAACGAACCGGCGTGAGAAATGAGGCGAGCACCAACCATCTCACCGATTAGCTCAGTCAAATTGGGCGCAATTTGGCCCATCTTCGACGAGAGGTAGGCGTAAAGCTGAGTACGGTACTCTGTGATCTCGACCACACGCTGGGCGAACTCAGTGACACACTCCATGTCGGTCTCACTGAGGTCTTGGCCCATAGACATCTTAGCAGCGTGAATGATAGCCTCAGCTTTGGCCTCGTCATCACCAACGATAGCAGCAACATCGTGCTTCTTCTCGTCGTCCAGAGTCGATTTGTCCTGGATAAGAACAACCAAGGCAGCGAAGTCGTGATTATCGTTGACAATGGCCTTGAGCTCGGGGAAGTGCCAGCCATACCATTCCTTGACACGCATAGCGTAAACGTTGATGTCCTTGTCAAGCTGATCGATCAGAGCGATAGCCTGGATGATGTGATTGTCGTTCTTGGTGACAGAGAACTTAACCTTAGAACGGGAATAGGCATGGCCGAGACCGAGCTGAGCACGCTCCAGATCACCCTCCTCTAAACCAGACAGAAGCTTCTGGTTAAAGGCACGAATGCCACGGAGCAGATCCTGGATGCCCTCGTTGGAAACGGTCTCGACGTAAGGGAAAGCATCCTTGATGCTCTGGCCCAAATTTTTATCAGAGATACCCAAGTTCACCTTCGACTTCTTCGAGGCCTTGGGGAGGTTGAACTCGAGGAAAGATTTCAGGTACTCGTTAACAATTCCCTCGCTGATATCGTTGGCGTTCTCAAGAGCCTGTGCTGCGCCCTGGAAGGGCTGGAAAGAGACAAGCTCGATCATCTTGGAAAGCTTGCCGAGATCAGATCCGGCAGCCTGAACTTCCTTCAAGCGCGATCCAATCTCCTCAGACTTTATCGTGACCTTGAAGAGGGCATAACCAGTAGCCTCCTCAAAGAGAATGTAGTCGGCCATTTTTAATTAGAGATGTTCCTACGAGGTTGAATTTTTCTTTTCACAAATCTGTAATACGGCCTGCTTACTTAGTCAAAAAAAAAAGCGATGCCCGTACCCCCGACACATTAATGTAAGGGTTGGGGTATTCGCCAAATTTATAACTCACTGGTAAAATCCTGACTATTTCAATGTCCACAAACGGTCGCCTGCAGTTTGTAAAGACGTCTACTTCTTAAACTTCGTCGATATGAAGTGCGACGGTGCGGACTGTAGCAAGGATGCGGGCACGTTGAAATGTCCGGTTTGTTTGAAGAATAATCTCGAGAGCATTTACTGTTCACAAAGCTGCTTTCAAAGAAACTGGCCGCTCCACAAAATCGTTCACCCGACAGAAGACAACTCCACTTACGACCCCTTCCCTTCTTCTGTATATACTGGCAAGCTTCGTGCTGTGTACCCTCTCGCCCCTATTAGAGCTGTCAAAGAAGGTATTGAGCAGCCTGATTACGCCGTTGATGGCAACCCAGTAAGCGAGCGCCAGGAGCGCGGGATTCGCATTTGTGACGAGGAACTTATCGAGAGGATGCGCAGAGTCTGCCGTATTGCTCGCGAAGTGATTGATATTGCTGGTAGAGCTTGCAAGCCTGGTGTTACCACCGAAGAGATTGACAAAATCGTGCACGACGCATGCATGGAGCGTGGCGCCTACCCTTCTCCTTTAAATTATTGCAACTTCCCCAAATCCGTCTGCACATCTGTGAATGAAGTAATCTGCCACGGTATTCCCGACAAGCGTCCTCTGGAAGATGGAGACATTGTCAACATCGACATCACTGTGTACAAAGAAGGAGTTCACAGCGACATGAATCACACCTATTATGTTGGCGATAAGGCTCGAGCCAACCCGGACTGCGTTCGGTTGATTGAGGGCACTCGCCAGGCATTGGACGCAGCAATAGCTCTTGTGAAACCAGGTGCGCTTTTCAGATCTTTTGGCGATGAAATCGAGAAGGTCGCGTCCAAGTTCGGCTTGTCGGTGGTCAAGACTTACACTGGCCATGGCGTCCACGAGCTATTCCATGCCCAGCCCAACATTCCTCACTACGCAAATAACAAAGCCCCAGGTATGTGCAAGCCGGGAATGATCTTCACAATTGAACCTATGCTCAACTTGGGCAGCTACCGGGACTCGAGATGGCCTGACCAGTGGACTGCCGTCACAAGAGATGGCAAATGGTCGGCTCAATTCGAGCATGTCATTCTTGTCACCGAAGATGGCCATGAAGTCTTGACACGGCCTAATAAACGCTCACCGGGAGGCCCAATGCCTGTCTCGAAGAAGCTATTAGAGCCTTATGCCAGCAAGAATTAGACGGGCGTTGTTATAAATATGTAGATACAAATAATTTACTGAGATTGAAGCTGTGAAATTGACCGCCCACAGGCATAAAAACATATTGCTGCCCCTTCAAGATGTTGACCAGATGCCGGAACTCTGCCATACTACTTCAGAGTAATAGCAGTCTGATCTTTGGAGGGGCGGCTGGCGCGGCAGCTATGACGTAGTCATCAAGGCCTGATAGAATAGGTGATCGTGAAAGGGCCATTCCGAACAATTCGACGTGATACCCTTGCTCCAGCTTCGATGAGTAGAGGCCAAGATAAAAGACGTTTCAACCCTCACCCGAGTGAATCTGGCGAGTCACTCAATTGCAGATCACCGCAAATGTCCTCCAACTCTGGCTCTCAATTCGCCAATGCGGCAATAGAGAGCCCTGGATTTTACCGAGACCCTGAAATCCAGGAGAGGTTAGAATTCCTGGCCGAAGAGAAGAATTTACCGAGCATGGTTTTCAATAAAAATGAAGCGCTCAAAATGGGTGCTTCTGGCAAGATCCTGAGGGTCACTCTGTCCCCTGACGGCATTCTTGACGACTCGAACTACGAAGAAATGAACCCAGAGAACGAGGTACGCAAACCAAAGTCTGGTGTCCTGAACAAATTTCGAAAGCAGAAGCCTCAGCCGCCTGTTATTATCACGAGCGACGAGATGCAGGATCAATAGTGGCGAAAGTCTGCCACCGCTCTGATATAATCCATTCTCGTTCATTGCGTGCTGGTATTATTTCTATGTCCTTCAAAGGACGGATCGAATCTAAGTTTATGTATTTATATGTATGTACAAGCTTGTCTTTGAACGAATAAACCCCATCATGCAGGCAGCCTCGTTTAGGCGCTCCACCTAACCCAATCGTGAAAAAACGCATTCTTGGCTCCAGCTTTACAGACTTTTTTTCTAATAAAGCAGGCGGTCAGTAGCAATTTGAAGCCATGCCCGCTGGAGTTTGACGAGTTCCGCCATTAATTCCCAGATTTTTTGAAATTATCCCAGCCCTCTTTCCAGCGGGCACTCCAGTAGTTACAATCGAACTTGGGTTTGCCATTCTGGACGTTTACTTCGTTGTGGAACTCACAAAACCACAAACTCAATTTTTCTCGTGAGCTGACATCAGGTTGGTTCGTCTTCAGATAGCTTCTCATGTGATCGGAGCACCAAGAGCACGGGAACACATAACTGAAAGAGTCGATGAAGGTCTTCATTCGATTTTGTTCTTCAGAGCTCGGCGCGCGAGGGTAATTAGCCGCCATTGAATGCAAAAATGTCCATGTGTGACTTCCCAATTTGAGCTTGTCCGGGGGTTCCTGTAGATATTCGCTAGACATCTTAGGAAGAGTTGCCGCTGCCTTAGGAGCTTGGCCAGATTGACGGCCTATCCCCATTCCAGAGCCGAGGCCTAAGCTCCCGGCCATTTGAAAATCCTGCAAAGTGTTGCATGTGCGGCAGGGCTTGCCGTCTTCGTCAAGTATGATCGTCTTGCCGTCCACATTGACGGATCTCGCAGCCTTTGACATTTGGAAATTGTTTCCAGAGGGCGCGCTTAGAAAACTGGGAGCTTCCGACCTGTCTATAGATTGGCCACCAAAATTAAACATAGGGTGGCAACCTCATTCCCGAGTTCGTAAATTTGCTTTAAATTTTTTAAAATGCTGGCTGTATCAGAAACAAAATCATCTATATTCAGGGACGTAATTATTGGCCATTCTCTTGGCCGAGGGTCCATCGACGAAGAAATCAGTAGTCGCCAGAGGACGCAGCTCAATGAAGTCTTCTGTTGAACGACCCTCCTTAATATTTGCTTTCAGGTTTTCTCTCATCGGGCGCATTAATGCATCGCGACATAGTTCCTCCAAATCCGACCCGGAGAACCCCGCAGTCAAATCTACAATATAATCCCAGTCGAAGCCTGGCACGAGCTTCGCATCTGCCAGCACCAATTTCAGGATTTTGAGACGCTCAGCCGCTTTCGGGAGCTGCACGGGGAATTTTTTCGCTAGTCTTCTCAGAATTGCCTTGTCAATATCGTTGGGTCGATTCGTGGCACCTAGAACCATGACCCTTCCATCAGTCTGCAAACCGTCCCAAAGGGTCATGAACTCACCTTTGAGCATGCTAGTCAACTCATGGTCGGAAGACGATCGTTCACGCAAAAATGAGTCGATCTCGTCAATAAAAAGAATGCACGGTGACAATTTTTGGGCGAGCGAGAACATCGCAGCCACGATCTTGTTGCTTTCGCCATAGAACTTGTCCAGAATTGTGGACATTTTGATGTTCAAAAAGTTGGCACCAGACTCCTTGGCCAGGGCCTTTGCCAGCATGGTCTTGCCGCAGCCAGGCGGGCCGTAGAGCAGCACACCTTTAGGGGCCTGGAGAAGCTTGGAGTACTGCGAGAAGAGCTCTGGTCGCATCAAAGGGTAAAGCACGGCTTCGCGAAGCTCATCGACAATATCGTCCAGCCCGCCAATCTCTTTGAACCCGGTCTTGATTTCATCCGGCCCAATGACGTTGGCCAGGAGCATCTTTTCGTGGCCGTCCAGGGTGCTCAGGGCTGCGGGGTTGGTAATTCTCAATCGTTTCATACTCTCGTTGGCTCGTTTTTCGGAGGCCTGGGACATTTTCGGCTGTTCCTGGCGTTCCAGAAGCCACGAAAGCATCCAATAAACACTGGCGCTTGACGCGGCAAGCAGCGCCAGGTCCAAAAAGATAGCCGCCTTCGGACGGTTTGACATGAGTAATGCAAGATGATGGGCAAGACGCGGAGTTGTTAAACGCGCTGCGACTGCGACTCAGGAAGGGAACTTCTGCTCGAAGACGAATTGAAGCTTTAGAAAAGGAAAACAAAGCGTTGAAACAGGCTCTGGACGTGCTCATAGCCAAACGGCGACGCGACCGCCAAGTGATTGAGCAATGGAAGCTCTACGCCCGCCAGGCTCAGCTTCACGAGACAGAGATGCGCGAAAATCCGGTTGTTTTGGACTATTTGCCCAATAAAACTAAACATAATTCGCAGGAACAAGGCATGGGCCTGACAAACCCACCGTTACCGCTCGCTCTGCCTGTATCAGACCCATTGGCTAGTGCTTCGCCGTCGCCTGAATTATCTCCCGTGAAGCAAGAGCCCGAAATCCTGCCATTGATGGCCCCACCAAGCAGTGATGCTACAACTCACGCGGCTTCCAGTCCTCCGAACCCTGCCAGTAGCCAATTGGATGTCGAAGCATTTGTCGACAATCTGACTCGACGCGTGTGGCATCCCTCAGACTTCATGGTTAACAAGCGTAAAGGCGCCCAGGCTGTGACCGAGGTTATCCGAGGTACGCGCCGAAATTGTTTGGAAGGGCACGACTGTCCAGACTGCAAAAAATTTTACAATTTAGTCGGAATCTGGCCTGGAGTAGACGGCCTGGAGATGCTGGAAAAGGCTTCCAAGCATCGTGAAAATTGGCAACGGCAAGAAACTCCACCCGGGTTTTGGCGCAGTGAGTTTGCTTCCACCCAAGAACTGGCCCAAGAAAGAGCACTCATGGCTCGCAGTCGCGCTGCAGAAGGCCAAAAGCGGCTGGCAGAGGCGCTGGTGGATGGGAAGTACGTTTTCCGCGACCCCAAACTACGTCAACTCGTGTGCCACGTGAATAAAAGCGCGCCTTGATACAGCATAGGTGCATAATAACTTATTTTCTTATTTTCTATTTTAACTTTCAAGAGTTTGTTACAGACTCACTCTGGACGAGCTGAATCAGAGGGCCTGGGCTCGGCAGCAACCATAGACACCGGTATCTCGGCGCTCCCTCTCAACTCATCAAAAGCGATCAGTCTCTCGTGAAACTTCTTGGCATGGCTTTGGCCCGCCAAAGTTAAGGAGTTGTTGCGTAGGTCTTGGATTGCCAAAAACAGGTCGAGTATCGCCTGCCTCGAGATCTCTAGCTTCGCTCGGTTTGCCAGCCTGAAGTATTGCTCGGTCACCTCATTTGTAGATCCTCCAGGCTGCTCTTTTTTCTCTGTTTTGATGTACTTTGCCGCGATCAATTGAGCAATGTGCCCTTCCTTTAAGCCAAACTGATCGAGGGTATCTCGTCCAGCAGGGTCGTCCGCTATCTTGCCATCCTCCGCGGCAACTATGATGCTGGCAAACAGAACGGCCTGTGTGTATAAAATATCAGTTTTTGAAGCAGGCTGACTGAAATCATGGCTCTTTATACAGTTTAGAACTGATCTGGGCAGATCCCATTGAAGCTGGAGATGTGAGCTTGCGCTCCTCTCGATCTTCAGGCAGAAGTCTTCACGCAGCTCCTCGTTTGCAGCTTTGATCCAATTCATATTAACTTGTCCGTCCATTTTTATTGCTGATGCTATGTCTTTCAGTGTGAACATCCCGGACGAACTAGGGGCAACCCCGCCCTCCAGGCCGTAATGCAGAAGCGCTGTGCTAAACGAATGACCATCTATACGAAAGTTTGCCGCCTGGTTGCTAACTCTGCTCGCCATTTATTTCAAGTCTCTCGTTAAAAACAACAGATTTTTTGTGAAGCCTACGCCTGGGTTTTTAGAATAAGATTCTCCTCACAATTCGGTTGCTGATCGCTTCGAATTTATGATCACTCTCTCGAATCCATAAACGCGTCAGCAGATGCGGCGCGCGCGCCTGTTAATTAAGCTCGCTGGGACTCGAACCCACTCTGACACATGCACAGAGGTAATCGAAAACAATGCCTCCAGAGCCGGGTATATCAAGTGTAAACAACACTAATTTCAGCGATGGAGCAAGAGAAAAAGCCCCCCTTGCTGAAAAATTTATTCTAGATATGTCAGATGACGATGATCTGGAATTCGTAGGCGTCTCGCAGTCACAGCAGAGGCCAGAAGAGGAGGTGCGACGAGAGGTATTCAGTTTGTCTTCGTCACCTGTAGAAGCCTCTCATCCGCGCCAATTCATTGAAATTTCCAGCGATGATGAAGACTGTCTTATAGTCAAGTTGTCGGATCTCCGCAGTTCTGAGCCTGGAGAAGCAGAAGTTCTGGCTAATCTCGATCCTCGCGCCACGATTTCAGACTGCAGTCGTCCAATGACGGCTATTGCATCGGACAAAAGGAACATCTCTACCTGCGTCTCGCCGGGAAGGTCGCCAAAACTGAAGCGATTCGGGCTGGACATTCTGGAGCATGACCCTTCTGGCTTGATCTCATCTGAAGATTCAGTGTACGTATCTGCTGCTGCCCGCTCCGCTAAGGCCAACGCTAAAGCACTCGCTGCTGTTGCTTCGGATGAAACAGCAGTTTCTACTCTTTCAGCTGCTTCTGCTATCAAAAAGCCGAGTTTCGTCCGCCCTGATTCCCCGCCAGTCCTGAGCTCGAGCCGACCTAAATTCAAAGAACCCGATACAAGCCTCCCAAACGCTTCGCCTAACAGAAGGGCATCCAAAAAAGCCTCGATTGCAAAAAAAACAAAATCAGTAAAGAAAATGACCGACAGAAAGGAAACGGTGCGGGGCATGAGGTGCCAATTCCAAGGCGACCCCCAGCGGGCTGCATCTTTGGAAGCTGCTCTCCAGGAGCTCGGTGTCAAATATGATTGGATATCGCATGATTGTACGAGTTTGGACATGACAACAGACTCGCTGCTGATAATTACGCTCAGCAGAGAAGTGTCTGATCGGTATTGCTCAGAGCAAGACACATTTGTTCCGTGCGAGCCCCATGTCGAAGAAGAAGATACTGCTATTGTGGTCCTTAATAGCAACACATTCGGTGAAGTTCTACTCGATGAGACTCGCCACAAGCCGTACTTTGAAAAATTGTTCTCAATTGTGCGTAAGCCTAACGCGGTCTTTGTCGTGGAAGGTATCCAAAAAGTTCTGTCTGGCGCAATGAGAAAACAGAACCGCGTCTTTCAAGAACGTGCCAGGGCCTACATCGGCGGCCAGAGCGTTCTGCATCCTCTACCTACGATTCAGAAGATCGATCACACACTAATTAGCTCGTGCCAGACTAAGCTGCAGGTCAATCAGAAAGTAAGGGTTGTGTACCCTTCTTCCCCTCTCCAGACCAGCGAATGGGTCTCGAACTTGATACAAGATCTCAGTCTGGCGAGATACACAAGCCGGTATACTGATCTGCGTAACGTCAAATCGGCCAGTAGCGCCGAGGATTGTACCAAAGAATCTCTCATCAAACTACGGATGGTCACTCCTGCAGTAGCTGCGAAAGTACAAGCCCGTCACCTTACGCTAGGCTCCATAATGCGGGCATGTTCCTCGGGGACCCATGGTGCATTGAAAGAATTAGTGGGTGAAAAGCTTGGCCAGACGATTGAGACCATGCTTCTTGCCGACGACCCAGACTCCCTCGTGTAACTCTATTTATTCTTATACTACATATATGTGCTACTTGAAACATTCGCAAGAGCTCAAAGCGCAGAAACTCTTCAAGAACTCTAGTGCATCATCATGCAACAGCAGCGCTTTTCGTGACCCGGAAAGGCAGGATTGCAACCAGCCTTCCTCGGGTGGCTGGTCGCGATCTTGCCAGATTGGATATGCACAGAGAGAGCGCATTAGCGCGAACTTACGGTAGCTCTCCAATCCCCGGACTAGGACAGGCCAAATGGTATTATCGTATCCCTTTTCTTTTGCTTCATGTTTCCTGGGCCCAATTCATACGGTTAATTACTCTGGAAACTCCAGCAACCTCACTATGCAGAATGGCCAAAGCTCTACTTAAGTGGGCCCCTGCTTGCAGGCTGTTGCATATTATGCATGGGGATTCGCCAGCCACCTCGACGCCCGGCATGATCGTATAAATTAGTTATTTTCGCCTGAAGTACGATTTCCTTTAAGCATACTTTTTGTTGTGTTTTCAGAAAGACGTAATCGTATTCAAAAACGAATCTGTACCAGTCCTAGGTCTGTGTGAAAGCTAATTGCTCTCTCGAAACACATTCTGCCCCTCCACACACTCTTTCCACCCACATTCTTTTCCATCACATTCCTTTCTTTTTTCTCTTTGTCTGGCAGCTCTTAAGTCATTAGCGAATTGAAATGATCCAGTTACTTTTGGCTCTTCTTCCGTCTCTCGTCGACGCTTTCTCTGCCTCGGCCAACACAAACAACGTTGTTTACTGGGGCCAAAATTCAGCCGGTGGGTCATCCACCCAGGAGCGGCTTTCGTACTACTGTGAGCAGGACTCGACCGATATTCTGATCCTGTCGTTTTTGACTGTGTTTGATTCCACAGGCGGCTTGCCGGAAATTAATCTCAGCAATGCTTGTGAAGGCTCCTACTTTGACGGAACCTCTCTGCTGCAGTGTGATACGGTAGCTGCCGACATTGCCACATGCCAATCGCTTGGAAAGAAGGTGCTTCTCTCTCTGGGAGGCGCTGCTGGCTCATACGGCTTCTCTAGCCAAACTCAGGCCACCGAGTTTGCTGATACGCTTTGGGACATTTTTGGTAATGGTTCCAGTGATACCCGTCCTTTTGGTACTTCTGTTGTTGATGGTTTCGATCTCGACATTGAGGGTGGCTCCACCCTCTACTATGAGGATTTCGTGACCCGTATGCGCGAGCACTACTCCGCCGATACCTCAAAGCAGTACTACATGTCTGGTGCGCCACAGTGCCCGCTGCCAGATGCGTATTTGAATACGGCTTTGACAAAAAGCTACTTTGACTTTATTTTTGTCCAGTTCTACAACAACTACTGCGGTGTGAACTACTACGATACCTCGAACTTCAACTTCGCGGACTGGCACACTTTTGCCACGACTGAGTCGTACAACACCGATGCCAAGGTCTATCTGGGCGTGCCTGCTTCTTCTTCAGCAGCTGGACTTGGTTACGTTGCTCCAGGGACTCTTGGTCCGATTGTTCAGACTCTGCAAAGCACCTACTCCTCGTTCGGAGGTGTAATGATGTGGGATGCCTCTCAGGCATGGGCCAACGACGACTTTGCCGGAGCCATGAAGGAATACCTCACCGAGTCTGCCAGTGCTACGACAGCTGCAGCTACGTCAACAACCTCTTCTGCCGTTGCCACCACATCTAGCTCCAGCTCTTCGACAACCAGCACTTCAACAGAGTCTACAAGCACTACCACCATCCAGACTACTGTTACCACTATCACCATCACACTGGGAACAACCTTCACCGCTACATCGCTGAGCACCGAGACACTCGAGGCTGATGCTAGTGCTACGAGCATTGCGGCGGCAACTTCTACCGAGTCCAGCACCAACGCATACGAATATTTGAGTGCCTCTGTTACGCCGTCGTCCACTCAGATCAAGGCCCAAGTAACCTCTTCTACGTCTTCAGAGTCGAGCTCATCCACTTCTGCAGCTGGCGAGACTACCAGCGAGGTTTCATCGTTCTTCTCCACCAGTCTTGCCGCTGCATTTACCTCCCCTGCTGCGTCTTCCACAGATGTTGTCTCTTCCAGTGATACTGTCTCCTCAAGTTCCGAGGCTACCTCCAGTATTGGTACTTCTGGTGAGGTTTCTGCCCTGACTGAGGCTTCTTCCAGTACCGCTGTATTGTCTAGCGCTTCTGCTTCCAGCAGCGCAGTTCAGATCAGCTCGTTTGTGCCTAGCTCCTCTGCTTCTAGCTATTCTACGTCTGATGTGTTTGTTTCTGGCACTGCTGCTCCCAGCTCTGTTGCTGATATCACTTCATCGAACCTGGCCTCTAGCAGTACCTCCCCGTCTACGTCTTCCACATTGAACGCTACTTCCTTGGAAACACAAGAGCCTACCTCTCTTGTGACTGTCTCGTCTGTTTCGTCTGTTTCTTCTGAGTCTGTGGCTCCTGTTTCGACCCTTGAGGGTTCTGTGACTAGTTCTTCGAGTGCTTTGGAGCCTACCAGCCTAGCCAGTAGTTCTGCGAGCTCTACTGCTAGCTCTACTGCTAGCTCTGAAGCCACCAGCTCTGAGGCTACTAGCTCTGAGGCTATTTCTTCTGTTGCTTCCACTGAGTCTAGCTCGGCTTTCAACAGCAGCTCATCCAACGAGTCGCAGGCACCTACCCAGACTACACAGACTACACAGACTACACAGACTACCGTGTCTACCGTGTCTACTGAGACCACCCAGAATACCCAGAATACCCAGAATACTGAATCTACTGTGACTACCGAAGCTAGCCAGTCTATTGCAACAGTCTCAGCTCAGTCTACTGAGACTACTGTGACCACTGTGACGGCTGAGACCACTCAGTCTGGCCAATCTGCTTCTGATACCATAACTTCCCAGCCAACTGAGGAGCCCGTTAGCTCTTTGGAGTCTTCTTCTTCCGAGGATTCGACCTCAACCACCGGAGCTGAACCAGCCAGCACCGCTGCTCCCGCTGCCTCTACCGCCGAGTACACCTCGTCCACGGAGGAGACTTCCAGCGCGACCACTCAGCAGGGTGAGAGCTCTACTGCCGAGATCACTACCACTACGATCAGTACCGCGACCACCACGGCATCTTCTGCTTCTTTTTCGGCGAGTGTGACGGGAGCCCCTGCCGTGACCCCTGATACAACTTCTTCGCGCTCTACTTCGGCTGCTTCACAGTCCACCTCCGCCAGCTCCACCAGCTCAGTCACTTCAAATATTGTTGAAGGCGGTAGCTGCAGCGGCGAAGGCAAAATGGCGTGCAGCGGCACTGGCTTTGCGACGTGTGTGTTCGGCCAGTGGGTGATCAGAGCTTGCGGCCCCGGTACGGTCTGCCAGCAGCCCAGCGACGATGTTCTTTACTGTGGCTACCCGACTAGCGATGCGAGGAAGAGAAGTCTTTCTCCCGTGCGCCGCGACAGCGATGTGGACGTGATTTCTGCTGATGTGGTTATTGGCCGCTTCAACTCCACACACTACCGGGGCCATGTCGTAGCACATGCTAGCGCTGATGCACCAATCGGCGCCGGCTGGGTCTTAGAATTTACCGCCTCTGGTACCGTCACTACTGCCGACTTGGGCACGGTTTCTGCAGGTTCCAACAGTTCAACTTGGCAGATCTCCGCTCCTTCTGAGTTCACTGGTCCTAACATGGCCGTCGAGGTTAGTATCTGGGGAACTTATTGAACGCGGCATCCCCTTTTGTTTCAACAATTCTTATATATATATAATGCACTAATATTTTCATCCTTCTGCCATTCCCGACCAAAGCACTCTGCAGCCTGTTTAGAGTGTATAAATAGATGCTAACTCGCTATCGACGATCAATAACTTCAACCAAGTTTCGTTTCTCCATAAATTGGATTGGACTCTGCGAACGCAAAAAGCTTCTACTGGTGCTGAATCGATGCTCGCAGTGCTCGCTCAGCGAAGATCTGCTGCTCCAGTCCGGCTGAATCCACCTCCGACTGAGCGCCATCCGTGGACGCCAGATACTCGTAACCTTTGGGCGTATAGCTCGGCAATTTTTGAGCAGTTTCAAGAGCTTCGCTCAAGTTTTTGGCAGCAGAAAGAAGCCGCGACGTTACAACGCCATAAACACTGGGGGCTTGGTATATATTCTCCGCGACAACGAAGTAGGTTGCAAGTATATCTGCTTCTGTGGGGCTTTTGCGATTCTGCTTCCTTATTACCCAAATGTCTGGCTCTTGTGCAGCTGCGACCACGTACTCAATGCCTTTCATATTTCGCAATTCCTTGTTGAGATCGGGCCGAGTCTGGAGTTGTTCGTTGTACATAGACTGCATTCGCAAAACCTGGTTGTTCGAGCTTCTGTCATAGAAGGGACTCAACGAAAAGTACTCCAGTACATTGTGTGACCGCAGTCCGTTCGATTGGATCCATTCTGGTGCTCTCCATTGCACCTCGTCAAGCTCAACCGACATTTTTGGATGACGATTAATCATCCGCAGTCCGTCAAGGATAAGAATACTGCCAAACGCAGGCTCTACATATTAGTGTTATCGTCATTTTTTTAAACTTTTATCGAGAATCGATCGCAATCCGGTGTGCAATCACCGTATCTCGAAATCGTGCCCGGATGCGCTGCCTACAACTTCGAATACTTATGTCTAGTAAGCATTGGACGAAGACAATATTCACAAAATTAAGTACGTAACGACCTGACATGCTGGAATTGCTACAGGAGATCAATCCTCCGTACTGTCCGTCGACCAGTATCTACAACTGGCACTCTGAGAAAACGGGTTTGCAAGTTGTCTTGGTGAAAAAAGCCACGCCTGCTGTGAATGGTTACTTTACCGTAGCCACAGAGGCCAATGATAATTTCGGCTGTCCACACACTTTGGAGCATCTCGTATTCATGGGCAGCAAGAGTTGGCCTTACAAGGGCCTGCTCGACATCATTGGGTCTTCTCAGATGTCCTCAACAAATGCTTGGACCGGCCAGGACCAGACTGTGTACACATTAACCACCGCTGGATGGCAGGGCTTCAACAAGCTGCTACCCATGTACATCGACCACATCCTGAATCCAACGCTGGCGCCGACTGCTTTTACCACAGAGGTTTATCACATTGATGGTAAAGGTCAGGAAAGAGGCGTTGTGATGAGCGAGATGCAAGGCATCGAGAACAACTCTTTCAGTCTCGTGGCGGGAGCGTCCCAAAAACTTGTGTACGGTGATTCCCACCCTTATGCTGTGAATACTGGTGGCCTCATGAGCTCTCTGCGCACTTTAACTAACGACGAAATCAAAAAATACCATGCTGCCAGCTACCGTCCACAAAACTTATCGATCATTATCACTGGAGACATTGTCCCTGACGAATTGAAGGCGTGCATAGATGCTATCGATGCAGAGCTGCCTGTGAAAGACACGTCTTTCAAACGTCCATTTGTTGAAACAGGGGTGTCTGTTAAGCCCTTGCCAAAAACTCTCAGATCAGAAGTGAATTTTCCCGAGAAAGACGAGTCGTTGGCGGAGGCCATGTTCACATGGATTGGTCCCTCACACGAGGACCTTCTCGAAAACACAGCCGTAGATATTCTTGGAACATACTTCACCACATCAGGTGTAGGTAAATTCTCTTCTACGCTTCTTGACGTGGCCGATCCTGTGGCCAGCGATGTACAGTATTATACTGATAACTACATGAAGTCCGCCATAAACTACTACTGGTCTGGAATTCCTGTCGAGAAGCTTGATTCCTTCGAGAATGAGGTTCTGAAAGTCATCAGTGACTCTGCGAAGGATATTGATCTTGATTTGATCCGGGACTGTGTGGACAGAAAACTTAACAAATTCATACTGGACGTCGAGAACGATCCTTCTGCATTTGCCTATCTGGCTATCGAATCTTATATTTACGGCGAGCGAGATGGCAGTACCCTACGATCTGGTCTACAGGATGCCAAAGAGTACGCGACGCTCAAGCAATGGTCCAAAGAACAATGGGAGTCGTTCATCCATAAATACTTTGTTGACGCAAACCACGTCCTCGTTGTTGGCAAGCCATCCAAGAATGAGTACAAGCGTTTGAAGGATGAGAAAGCAGCTCGTTTGGAGCACATAAAGCAAAATTATGACCTTGAAAAACTGGCTAAACAACTCGAGGATGCGAAAGCCGCCAATGATGTGCCCATACCTCAGGATATCATTGACTTGTTCACATCTCCCGATCCTTCGACAGTGCCATTTATTAAAACCAAGAGCGCCTCAACTAAAGCCGCTGAGACTGGAGGTGAACCCGCCGATGAAGAGTTACAGAAATTTATTGACGAAGACAGCAAGGACGTTGGCGATTTACCACTGAGCATTAACTTCGAGTCGTATGCGTCTCAGTTCATCACCATCAAGGTATATGTCACTACAGCAGGCGTAGACAAGAGTTTACTGCCTTTGGTCGATATTTTGCTGAGTGAGTCTTTCAACATGCCCATGCAACTCGATGATGGGACTGTTCTCTCTTCCGATGAGGTATCTCAACTGATCAAGCGTGAAACTCTAGTCAGTAGCATTGATGTCAACTCGATGATGCAGGAGTATATCATGCTTGATTTCCGTGTGCTGAAGAGTGCTTACTCCAAAGCGATTGAGTGGGTTCGCAGAGCGATGAAAAATGTCGTGTTCGATCCGGAGCGCATCTTGATTTTCTTGAACAAATACTTGAGCTCTCTCGCGGAAGAGAAACGCGATGGATCTTCTCAGCTTCTGGCTTCGATCTATTCCCATACCCTCAACGAAGGATCGCTGCGTAGACAGTCGGAAGGACTCGTTATTGAGCCCGTTGTCAAAGATTTGCTCGAGGTTTCGGCAAACAGCATCCAGGCGAGTCTCAATGATCTGGTCAAGCAACTGTACAAGCCTTCCAATATGCGCATTCTCGTGCACGGTGACGTATTTGGTTTGACAGCCCCCGTGAGTACCTGGATTCCGCTCTATCGTGCCCTCGAATCTCCTGAAGATGGTGAATCTGCCCTGGCCGAAGTGCCTAGCTCTGCAGGTCACCGTACTGAGCTCGGTTGCAACCCCAAGAAGAAGGCCTTTGTCACCATTTCGCCTAGCACGGAGTCATCCTATCTTTCTGTGATAACCTCAGCGCCCACCACTTACACAGGCGATGACTTGTGGGAGCTGAGCTTGTGCAGTGACTATTTACAGGTTACCGAAGGCCCTCTTTGGAAGGAGGTAAGAGGTGCCGGCCTGGCTTATGGTGCTCGATTTTACGTCCAGATCGAGACTGGTCAGCTTGTTTGCAACTTCTATCGTGCCAGCGATGCTTTGAAAGCTCTTCAGGTAACGAAGACACTTGTCGAAGACCTGGCCAGCGGCAAAACCACCATTCAGGACGATGCTTTGCGGAGAGCTGTTCTTACCCATGTGAGCGACACAGCTGCTGATAGAAGCACTTTCAGCGCCGCTGTGGTCCACAAGTATTTCGACAACGTTTTACGCAAGCGCGGGCCTAACTTCCTGGAAAAATTTATGACTACCATTAGCCAGATCACTGCTGACGATCTGCGCAGGGTCTTGAACGAGCGCGTACTCCGTTTGTTCTCGCCAGACACAAGTGCGCTTTTCGCAGTAATTCACACCAGCGAATCCAATTCCATTATTGAAGGTTTGAAAAAATTAGGCTACAGCGTCGAAACAAAGGAAGTTGCTGGCGGTGAAGATGACAGCGATGAGTACGATAGCGATGAAGACGAGCTTTCTGAAGATGAAGAGACTAGTTCGGAGTCCGATTATAGTAGCGAAGAGGATTAAGTAGCATTATCTTAGCAAATTGCCGTCAATATATGAGGTATCTACTAGCAATTTGGTTAGCCTCATTCCATTTTCTGCTCCACGGCAATTGGTGGCTCTCAGGTTTTACGTTATAGCTATGCAGTAATTCCTACATCCAATGCATGATTCTGCGGGGTGCCTCACTGATTGTCTCGAGTAAAGGTGCTGGGGCTTACGAACGGCGGTATAATTCCTCCAATGACATATGCTAACATTCTCTGATAATGGGCGGAGTATTTTCCACCACCGCCGTGCATCCCATGATTGCAGCCCCATAGTATATGACTGCTTATTCGCGCAGGTCCCATGCAACGAGGGACAGGACTCATGCTGGTGACCCCGATCGGGAATGTACTGAAGTTTTACAGCCCTGCAGGAGCATAAGTGCTGGACTGAGTTATCACACAAGTAAGCCAAATTGAAGCATAAAGTCTTAAGAGGTATTTTTTGAATTATATGGGGCTACACGCGTCCTATTCTGGCTTTTTGCCAACGCCTTAGTCTGCAGACGTGCGGAATGAATCAGCACCCTGCAGCACTTCACCATTTCTGGATTGCAGGTGAGCGGCAAAAGATGTTAGGGTTAGCGCTCTGACCGCTTATGTTAGGTAGAATGCTTTCTTCCAAGATATATATCTTGGTCTTTTTTTCTTGAGCCCAGATAAGGTCACCTACGCAAGCTTAATTTGCGGTACGTTCTGTTAAGTCATTTCTCCAGGCGATAGGCATTGCAAGATACGCGCCTCTTGTAGTTTATCTTATCAGATCAGCCGAAGCTAGCTGATAATGTCGAGCAGATCACCTGCTTCAAGATCAAGAAATATGGTAGCAAACCAGACACCACTTCGTTGCGATCTCGCGCAATTTGACTCACAATGTATAGATGACGTGCCTGATCTTGACAATAGCCCCAGCAGTCCTGGAAGTCCGACTAGTCCAGTAGGGAGAGGCTGGACCTATGTTCAGTCAAACTCACCTCTTTCGACTCCTACAGCGCGCAAAGCGCCCGGGCTCTTATCAATTGGGGATTCCGCCATCACTGCACCCAGACTTCGAGATAGGAAAAGCTCGCAAACGCCTCACACGCTACATGTCGAGCCTTCAAGTCCAGAATCCTGCGGCTCTCCTATCGGTCTTGGTCTGAGCGAGTTGGTGATAAGCAAAGAACTGCTGGGGAAAGGCTCGTTTGCAGCTGTATACAAGGCTCGCGATCCTTCGAATGGCTCTATTTATGCAGTTAAAGCTCCACGTGCCGGATCAGACCACACTGCTCAACTCCAGCACGAAAGCCAGATCATGAAGCGTTTGAATTTCCCTGGCCACCCGAACGTTGTGAGTTGCTTGGCCACAAGTCAGCAGTTTTTGGTGATGCCGGTGTACGAAAGCACAGTTGAAGACGTTGTGTTGAATTGTTTACGGCAGGAATCGCGCTCGCCAAGCCTCGATTTCTTCAAATTGACGCAACCAATCTGCGGAACAGATCGTCTGAGGCGCTGGTCCGAGCAGCTCAGGTCCGCTCTCAGCTACCTACACGAACACGGTGTGGTCCATGGGGACCTCAAACCCAACAATTTGCTCTACAAAGACGTCGACCTGGCTATCTGCGACTTCGCTTGTGCTACCAGTGCTGGAACGAATACCACTGCTGATACAGTAGACGAGCTGCGCAGCAAGGCAATGATCACAGCATTCAGCCCCACGTATTCGTCACCGAAAGTTAGGAACGGCGCCCAACCGGAATATGCGGACGACCAGTACTCGCGGTCTTGCGTCATTATGTTCTGTGCGACCGGCAGTGGACCCTACTCCAACGTCACAAGCAGTGCGCAAAGAATCTTGTGGATGTCGAAAGTGAACCCTATGGATAGTTACAGTGCCGAAGATCAGATGCGTTGGAGAGGTTTCGAGAATGAAATTTCAGATGCACATATTTATTGAACATACACGCATATTTAAATACTCCTCTAGTGATGTAATGATTAGCCACGACCTTTGTCGACGTGAGTTCGCGGGTGCAGCTGGCGTGCCGACCGCTTTTGCTCACTTCTTGATTTTTCGACAGAAACGCAATATCGACCTGACGTATCGGCTCACCCTGCATCTCGACTCGCCCTGCATTCCGCCAACGCGTGAGGTTTGGTCTGTTTATGTGGTGTGTCGTTTGATAATATTAGGAGCACTGCGTTTAATATTCGAGATACAGTGCTATGGGAACCATATTGAAAGAGCTTCTTTTTTCGATACATGCATTGTATGGATGTTGGTCAACCGCTTGAAATTTATCAACAAATTTTAAACTACCACTTCCTAGTCACCCTTCCAACCACTACCTGGAAGCTGAGGCGAGAAGGGTCGGGCGAACGTGGGACTCATGTACGCGAGCTGCAACTGTGACACTTTGTCAGCTCGACAAATGGAGCAGCCAGGTCAAACCCCAGGGAGGGACAGGCCGATGGTTGACGCTGCGGCCCAAATAGAGGGTGCGGGCGGGAATCATCCTCTTTCTTCGCCTACAACCGCCAGATCCTCAGCTGTGCCGGAAATGCTCCCAGCTGGCAGCCACACCATGGGTTCTGAGCCGCGGCCAGCTGGTGGGTCGAACGCGACTGACAGTCTAGCGCTGGACCCGGCGTTCAGCAATCTCGGAAATGAAATTATGGACACGGCCTCGAGCAAAGAGCACGATTCTGGGACCAGCGTGCCAGCTGGAGCCGCCTCATCTGCGACTAGGGCCAATGACGACGCGAAACCCGGAGAGGACGGCGACGACTCGCAACGCGTTTCGGCGTACGCGCGGCTAGATTTCGAGTCGTTCACGTTCTATGTTCAGACTTTGAATGTTATTTTGGGCCGCAGAGGCGATGACTCGAGCCACGTGGTGGAAGTGGACGTCCACCTCGGAACCGCCAAGGCGATCTCGCGGCGACACGCGAGAATATTCTACAACTTTGCCACGCAACGGTTCGAATTGACCGTGATGGGACGGAATGGTGCATTTGTGAACGACGACTACGTCTCTCCAGGAACCACCGTTCCTCTGGATGGCGGGACGCGTGTTCAGATCCACCAGATTCCGTTCACCTTCGTGCTGCCCGAGGGCTCGGCCCCGGCAATCAAAGACCAGCAGTTTCACCAGACCGAAGCCGAGAAGACAGCAGGCTCTGGCACCCCTGTGTCGTCTTCAGAGCACGCGCAGAAGTATTCCGCCGACGAAGAAACGAACTTTTTTGCCGTCCATGGCGAGTCAGGCAAACAGCGCCGCAAGGACAGCACGGCGGGCTCTGAGGCGCCTGCGTCCCGAAGGAAACCAAGGCGAGAGTACCTGCCAGAGGAGATTCCCAAGGAGTATCGAGAGAAGCCGCCGCATTCCTACTCACATCTCATTTCCACGGCTCTCCGCGAGAGAGCTCCTCAGAGCGGCATGACGCTCAGCGATATCTACGACGCCATCCGCGAGATTTTCCCGTACTACGAGTACTGTAACCCTGCCTGGCAGAATTCTGTCAGGCACAATCTGTCGTCGTCGAAGGCGTTCCGTAAAGTGGCCAAGGAGGGCAAAGGCTGGCTGTGGGGTCTGAACGAGCAGTATTTTGCCGAGAAAGAAGAGCAGAAGAAACGCGCAGCAGCCAAACAACTTCGCCAGCAGCAGCAACAGCAACAACAGCAACAACAGCAACAGGAAATGCAGCAGCAGGAACTGAAAACAATCGCTGAGCTGGCTCAAGAGATCCCGGCTCGGCGACCAGCGTCCCAGTTGACACAGGATACCGTCAATCTCCTGGCCAGTCTCCAGCAACGATTGCAGCAGCAGCTTGCCAAGGCTGGGCAGCCGGCTATCAACTCGCAGCTTTTAACCAACGCGCTGGCGGTCGTAGTGGCCCAAGCCGCTAAGCAGGCGGGCGGCATCCAGAACCTCGACAACTTGCTCAAAAACTCGCAGGCAGTCCAGGTGCTGTTGGTGCAAACACTCGAATACATGAAACGCAAAGCGCAGCAGCCCCAAGTGCAAGCGCAGGTATCGAACATCGACTCCTCGCCAGTAGTCGGGCTGGATGCTGCCGCTAAAAGCACTGTCCCGGCTGCAGTCAATGCGAACTTGAACACAAACGATAATGCGTCCACGAACACGCCTATGAATGTGTCAGTAGTCGAGCAGACTAATACGAATGCTGTGAAGGAAGAGCCACATACGGAGCCAGTCCCGGCGCAGTCGCAGTCGCAGTCGCAGTCGCAGTCGCAGCCCACAACAGAAGCGGTCAAGACCGAAAAACCTGAGTCTGCAAACCCAGCTGCGAACCAACCGGCGGCTGGGCCTGCTTCTGCCGCGTCGGTGCCGGCAGCCTCAGCTCCTGCAGCTCCATCTCCTGCAGCTCCGGCTCCAGGCTCTACCACAAAAGCACCTCCCTCTGCTAATCAGATCGCTGAGCTTCTCGCGCGGGCGGAGAAAATAGCGAACCCTACACCTCAAGTGTTGGCAATGATCGAGCAACTGAGAGCACACCAAAAGCAACTAGCTCTGAAGAGACCAGCGCCCGAGGTGGAGGCCCCCGATACCCCTGCGGCCAAGCGGCCTTCTTCGGCAGTTAATAACTAACTTAAAGGTAGCAATACCTACCCTATTTAATTTATCACTAATATTTTTTTCCTGAGTATCGTCGAGACTTCGCTTCTTTTTCACGAAGTTGCTCTCACTGGCTGACCGGCAGCCACTTCTACGACTGAAACTAAATCTGAAACTGCAACTGCACCTACGACAGGTGGTTGAATGTTCCTTCCGCATGCGCCTCGTAAATTCCCTGCGAGGCATCGTAATTGCCGTGGTACACCCATCCCTCGGGCTTGATGTGATACAGATTCACGGTGCCTCCAGAGTACGCATCACGGTGTGTCGCAGCAAGAATCGCCCGCTTGCCTAGAGCCAGCGCATCTTCGACCGACAGATCGTAGCTGTATCCCTGGTCAAGTACGCCGTACGCAAATGTCTGGCCACTTCCAACGCAAAATCTGTCGCCAGAAACACGCGAGCCATCACTGTCGACGTAGTAGATCTCGGGCTTATTGAATTTGGAGTAGCCACAGATCATGGTACCCATGCTGAGACCGGCGCCCTTGTACTGGTACGTCACATTGGCCAGAATCTTGCTTGCTGCACTCACAGTAATTCTCTGCTTGTTTCGCAGCTCGTACAAACGGCATTGCGAGCCGAGCCAGCGCTCCCAGTACTGACAGTCTGCGGCACCTCCAGCCATGGTTCCGAGCAAGTACGGGTTAATCTCGAGCACTTTCTTAACACTTTGGGAGGCAATCCAGCTACCAGCAGTAGCTCTAGAGTCCACGGCCACAATCACTCCGCCCTGGAACTTGAAACTTAAGGTCGTAGTACCGTGCTGGAGTTTGATACGGGCATCCGGGTTAGAGGCGTCGTCGGTGTGCGCCCGCAAGAACGCCTCTGGGCGCTCGACCTGGGCCACCTCGAACCCTGAGCTGGCAGCATTGTTCATAGGGCCAGCTTGCAATTCCATTGTTGTTGCCAAACGTGTAGAGAACTGCTAAGGCGACAAGCTAGCGGTGGTGGTGTAAAGGGGAATACACTTGGGGGAGGACGTGCCTGCTATTACGTACGCTCGCCACACTACGGGGTACCTCAGGTGTGAGCGCAGTGACCTGGCTAATTGCACTACTCGATAAAAAAAAATCCTTCGAGCACTCTTCAAACAACAGCCTGAGATGCTTGTACGAATTATAAGATCATGCCAACAAAATATTTAATTCCCATCCGCCGCGGGCCCCCATTCTGACCACCTCAGGCTAACCTCGCTTATATAACATCGTTCGGTTGTAGCTCAAAAATCACACACCACCAGGCCCACTTTCCTCTTCCCATAACAAGAAGCATGAGTGAGAAGACCACTGATACCGCCAGCTCCGGTGCTGAGGCCCCCAAGCCCGCCAATGTGTTTGCTATGTTCGGCGGCAAGAAGGAGAAGACCGAGGAGAAGACCGAGGAAACCCCCAAGGAGTCTGAGGATTCCGCCGACAAGAAGACCGAGACCAAGAAAGAGGACGATGATGATAAGGCCGATGAGGAGGAGGCTGATGTCCATTTCGAGCCCCTTGTCAAGCTCGAAAAGGTTGAGGTCAAGACGAATGAGGAGGATGAGGATACTCTGTTCAAGATCCGCGCCAAGCTTTTCCGCTTCCACTCCGACATCAACGAGTGGAAGGAGCGCGGCACTGGCGACGTTAAGTTCCTCCAGCACAAAACCACCAAAAAGGTGCGTCTCGTTATGCGTCGTGATAAAACCCTGAAAATCTGCGCCAACCACTTCTTGTCGCCTGAATACAAGCTGCAGCCTAACATCGGCTCCGATCGTTCGTGGGTCTACAATGTGAGCGCTGATGTTTCCGACGGCGAGCCTGAGGCCCAAACACTGGCTATTCGTTTTGGAAACAAGGACAAAGCAGACGAGTTCAAGGAGGAGTTCGAGAAGGCTCAGCAGCTCAACGCGTAGGTAAATGTTTCATATAGATCGTATAGACTAGTTCTCAAAAACTGATCAGCTGGAATGATCACGCACACAGGCTCAAGCTGCCTGGCTATATCGATATGCTGAACTTCTTGTTCCGTGATCGCCATTCGAGACTCTTGAAACGCATCATGAGGATCTTGTATGTCGGGGTCTCCAGGACTTGGGGCAGGCTGCTGTGGCTGTAGTACGTTGCATCGTCTGTGAGTTCCTCAATGTTTTCTGTTTCGTACCAGCTGGAGTTCTTTTCCCAGTCCTCCATGGTTGACATACTATGTTCGGCCAAAATTGATGCCAATCCCTGGTGTCGTCACAAAGCCAGGACTCGTAGTAATGAATTGAGACCTGCAAGTCTATATGTCCTCAATCTTTAGTTTCCACTTTCCTATCTCGGTATTTATTAGCCCTGTCTCATCAAGCTCCCAACCTGCTAGCTGCAAACCCCTAGAAAGGCCATCATGCAGGATCAAAAGCCATGTCTGAATATTTCCATGTGAGTTTCACAGACATCCAGATTCTCGCGCACAACTCTCGCTGAGCGCTTGCTCATTGACAACGTGAAGAACAACATATGCCTTCATAACATTTCTACTCTAAATCAGCATTCGCAAGCCAGCCCTGCCACAGGTCATTGTTGTTGTTGTTTTTTTACATTCAAACCTTAAATAATATCATGCATGTGCCACGGCTACCACTCACTGTGGAGAGTCGCTACCCACTCCCGGCAACTCCCAGACGCAGGGGGGGAAAGTCATCACAGGCCCTACCAGTTATGAATAAGGTTCGGGCATATGATCAGTCAGCAGTCGAGCAGACGTGAGCTCTTGATTATTCATCGACCAACTCACCGACTGTTGGGTAAATTTAGGGCTTAGGGCCCGCGTCACACGCCATCAGCGTAGGATACCACTCGCCTTGAGGCCCGGAAATCCACCCATCTACAATGAGCGACAAGTCGGCTAACCCCATGAGGGAGGTGAAGATCGAGAAGCTGGTTCTCAACATTTGTGTTGGTGAGTCTGGTGATCGCCTTACCCGTGCTGCTAAGGTTCTGGAGCAGCTCTCCGGTCAGACCCCCGTCTACTCCAAGGCCCGCTACACCGTCCGTACCTTCTCCATTCGTCGTAACGAAAAGATCTCTGTCCACGTCACCATCCGTGGCCCCAAGGCTGAGGAGATTCTTGAGCGTGGCCTCAAGGTCAAGGAGTACGAGCTCTTTGAGAAGAACTTCTCTGAGACCGGTAACTTCGGTTTCGGTATCAGCGAGCACATCGACATGGGCATCAAGTACGACCCTAATATCGGTATCTACGGTATGGACTTCTACGTTGTCTGCGGCCGTGCTGGTTACCGTGTTGCTCGCCGCAAGCACGCCAAGGCCAGAGTTGGCAAGGCTCACCGTCTCTCCAAAGAGGATACCATCAAGTGGTTCAAGCAGAAGTACGACGCCGTCGTCCTCTAATCTTAAATCTGATATTAAATGCACTGTAGATACTCTCAGGTCTATTCAAAAAATAACTTCGTTCGTGTTTTGATGCCCGCTCGATCATATTGCGGCTTCCTAGAAAGAAAAATAGGAGGGGTGATTTCATTGTCAGCTCAGCGACAAATTCCGAGCTGATAGTATCGTCAGCCCATATGCCAGATGATTGAAGCAATTGAAGCTCCGTCGTTAACAATAAATAACTGACGTGGAAAAATAAATTAAGGGCTACGACCGGGCTAATTTCACCTATACTTTTGAGCTTCTTCCTGCCTCAAACGCTCTGTCTCATTGTATCCGTAGCGAACCAGGGTTTTGAAATACTCCCAGATCCCATATTCTGGCCATAAGCGAGAATTGAACTCAATCTGAGTACCTTTGACGCCAACTTTGGGGCTTTCATCTATTTCAAGGAGCATGAAGTCGCTCAATCGATCGGTGCCGCTGGTTCGTACCAGCAGATCTAGGTGTCGACACTGGCCGGTATAAAGGTTTTGTCTCAAGAACTCCTGAGTGATTTCGCTCGGGCTCAAACTTTTTCTAGCAACACTTCTTATAGAGTGTGTAATATCGTCGCGGGATGTGTACGGCATGCAGATGTTCAGGATTGCCCTGGAATTATTTTTTGAGTGCTCGGTCACGCGATCACACACTTCGCGGACATCTGTGGGAAGAAGGCTTAGGTCTCCGACCATATTAATTTTAATGTTGTATTGCGACACTAGCTCGCCATTCTCACAAATTTGATTCAGACGAGACTTGGCAGTGTCCATTAATGACTGCACCTCCTTCGCGGGACGGTTGAAATTCTCAATACTGAAGGCATAAACTGTAATTTCTTTGATGCCAACACGATAGCTAAATTCCAAAATAGCTGACAATGAGTCAAAGCCGGCGCTATGGCCCTCTGAGGTTTCCTGATGTCTCTTTTTGGCGAACCTTCTGTTACCGTCCATAATGAAAGCTACGTGGCTGGGGACTGGCCCTTGTTTGATGAGCCCTATCAGTATAGAACCACAGAGCAATTCAAAGCGGCTCTGTCTGGCCATTTTTGTAGCCTTATCGAATAGTGTACACGTAGATGCAGTGGGGTTCTGGCACTTGTAATCACTTGAAGCTTACTGTTTTACCATCGCCCAGTAGCTGCTAACTAGGTGCGTCCGGCGACTACTGCTTGTCAGCGGGAGAATTTTGCCTGCCCTTTGTGGTAGCCAGCCGCAGCATGTGACTCTGAATGTAACGGTCGAGCTCCAGCTAAACCCTCGTGTGCTCGTGATTATTAAGACTGATCGGACTCAACCTAGAGAGATCGGTCGCTGCTGGGACCACACCCACACACACACACACACACATCTCCTGCCTCTCTTTCTTTCTCTTTCGAACCGAGCAGCAGTTTGCGTTTACCCCGAACAAATACATCACACCTGAGTTAAGTAGACTTCCAGCCTTTGTTTCAACAACATATCGGCAATGTCGCTCAAAGTTTTTGGCGCAAGGCAGTACTCTATCCTTTCAAAGGCCATTGGAAAGGTGGTTTCCGGGCCGGCAGCCGACCTTGCCTCAAAGTTAGAAGGCAGACATGATCCGAAACTTGGGGCTGAGATTGACCGGGTAAGCAAAATTGTCGAGCCTGCTAAGCCAGTTAATGATCCATTTAGCATTGTCTCGAGCGAAATGTCAACGCTTGCTGGGAACATTGCCAGTCTCATTGGTTCCCACCACCCCACCTTGAACAAAGTGGCCAAATATTATTTCTCTAGCAATGGCAAGCATGTTCGCCCGCTCATTGTTTTATTACTATCCAAGGCTTTGAGTGAAATTCCCGAAGCGCAAAGACAAAGAAGGTCGGTAGACAAGGAAGACTTTCAGAGCATGGCTGCGATGCAAGGCGAAGGTGTCGACGATCCTCTCAGCCCACTCTCGATTTTGCACGAGATTAATCCTAATCTGGTTCTCAACCCACTCTCGCGGCCACACGATCCGTTCCCCTCCGAATGTAATGGCATTCTGCCGAAACAGCGCCGTTTAGCTGAGATTGTTGAGATGATTCACACCGCGTCGTTGCTACATGACGACGTTATCGATAATAGCGAGACCCGGCGGTCGATGCCAAGTGGCAACATTGCCTTCTCGAACAAAATGGCAATTCTTGCCGGTGACTTTCTTCTTGGACGAGCTTCAGTTGCTATTGCCCGGCTGCGAAACCTCGAGGTTATCGAGCTTCTTTCCACTACGATTGCGAATCTAGTGGAAGGCGAGTTCATGCAGCTGAAAAACACAGCAGTCGACTCCTCTGCTGCTGCTGGGCGTGCTTCCTTCGAATACTACATCCAAAAGACGTATCTCAAAACAGCTTCTCTGATGTCGAAGAGTTGCCGGGCCACAGCCGTTTTGGCCGGGTGCGAGGACAAGATTATAGAATCCTCGTACCTTTTCGGGAGAAACCTCGGTCTGTGCTTCCAGGTCGTTGATGATATGCTCGATTACACCGTTGGCGAGGCCGAGCTCGGCAAGCCTTCAGGGGCCGATCTGAAGCTTGGCCTGGCCACTGCTCCTGTTTTGTTTGCGTGGGAGAAGTACCCTGAGCTTGGCAACATGATCAGACGTAAATTCAGTGAGCCAGATGATGTTTACCTGGCCAGAGAGTATGTCAAAAAAGCAGGAGGCGTTGAAAGAACCCGTGAGCTGGCGGTTCACTACCACGACGAGGCGCTCAAGCATTTGAGTATGCTTCCTGACAGCGAGGCATCCGCCGGCCTCAAGTCTCTCACCAACACTGTTTTGACTCGCAGCAAGTAGGCGTTTGATCAAGTGGAGGTTTCTTGTTGATTGTACATAGATCAGCTGGCGAAGCACTTAAGACTTCGTTTCGGAGAGAGAGACCGATGAAAATAATCTATATCGAACAATCCAGATAAATCAGAGTTGATTTAATTATCTTTCGCTCATCCTAGCTTATGCGGCAATCTCGGGATGACGGTATATCGATAATCACAGCAGCTGGATCGTCATGCATAGCTTCCAGTTTGGGCGAAGTGCATGAGGGTCAACTAGCTATAGGCTTAAATGAGAAATGTTCTGTTCATTAGACTGAACTCGATTTCAAGATGTTATGCAAATACTACGAAGAGCGAAAGTCAAGCATTGAGCTCGAACTGGGGGCTTCAGATTTCAGTGCGTTTCGTCCTACCGCAACCTTCACCGCATTTGCCGCGCAAAAAGGTCGCAGTCTCGTATACAAAGTGGTTCGCTACGTGCCATTCAATCCTGAAGCTCCACTGGAAGCTCCAAAGATTGAGTCTGCATATACGCTAGTCCGACATGCGCTAAGCTCTCATACGTATTCGTTACTCAAAGACTCACGTAACTGGCACCAGCGTCCAATTGCAGTATACAGCTCACCTGGAAAGCACTACAACCATGGCAGAATTCTCGACTTGTCCATGGACTACGGACAGCCTCCCTCGATTTATGACCTAGCTTTGGCACAGAATTCTTGGGTTTCCGGCAAGCTCGAGTTCAGCATTTGCGATGACTTTAGGTATCAATGGAGATACGAAGAGATAGGCTTCACGGGACAAAAAACTTACCAGCTGTGGCGCCATAGACTAGCTGATGGACAGCGCCTGCCAGTTGCGCGCATTGTGAACGCTCTTTTCAGGAGCCCTATCGATAACTCCAATCTTTGGTCTCTGGAGCTTGACTCCAGTCGATTAAAACCTTCGGTGGCTTTTCTATCGGCTTATATGCTCAAGACTTTGTGGCCATTCTGGTGGTATGGCACAAGGCCTGCCAAAATGCCTGTGCTTGCCAGTAACTTTGCATTCCAAGACGATGGCATCGTGTTCCGCCGAGATTCCAAATTCTACAGCGACTGGGAAGACGAAGATGGGATTGGTGAGAATCCCAAGCAAATTCATCTGATCAATGTGTATACCAAAGAATTTTTAGCTCGATGGAGTCTACCAGCCGAGGTGCTGAGTATCTTATCATCTGAGTGCCTCAAATCACGCAAAGCTCTGAACTCAGGCTGGGTTTGAATCAATTAATTAAAGTGCTATTCTTCGTAATATTTGTGCCATTGTATATGAATACGGGTAGTTATATTTAAATTTTAATGAGATGGAGATTCAGGTTCGAAATGATTCGTTTTTGGACAGTCAACTTGTTTACGCAAACTAATTTAATTGCATATGAGCAACAATTCAAGCCTTACTGCTGGGGATCATAAATCAGAACGATTCATGGGCAAAAATCGGAAAAACAAACAAAAAAACAAAAAACTAGCCTCCCTACTCAAAATCATTATATCTCCTCCCGAAAATCTTCTCCGTCCTGTTGTGTGCCCGCTTGGTCCACTTGCATAAAAGCGCAGCGTGGATCGGTCGCACTCCTCATGTCAGCCAGGGTGGTAGCCATAGCTGCAATACTAGCAACGTACGCCACCGCGTCAGTCTGGCCCAATGATTGGGCTCTCAATCCATTTGCATTGGACGATTCGTCTTGCTACAATTGCAATGCCCCGGATTCTGCGTGCTCACACTTTGCCGCGTGCGATGAGTATTCTGGGTGGTGCGATTGCCCCAGCGGTTTTGGAGGCCCAGACTGCGCAGAACCTGTTTGTGGATCGCTTCCCAAAGGTAGCAAAAGACCTGTTCGCAAAGTAAATTCTACTTGCGACTGCGATGAAGGCTGGTCAGGTATCAATTGCAATATGTGTGAGTCTGACAATGCATGTGCAGCGCTAATGCCTGCGGGCCAGCCGGGAACTTGCTACTCTGGTGGTCAATTGGTCAAGGAGAACTTTCATGCCTGCAAAGTCACCAATCGGAAGATTCTGGACGTTTTGGATGGTAAAAAGGCCGATGTCACGTTTGGCTGTTCCCGCAACGAGTCTAGATGCGATCTGCAGCTGTGGGTGGATCAACAGGAGTCTTTTTTCTGCGAATTTACCGACTGCGACTTTGACAGCACCTCTGATATCTCTCGCAACCGTACAGGCTACACTTGTGAGTCCATCACCTGCAGATGCGTTCCGGGGCGCCTTCTCTGTGGTGCTGAAGGCTCGATCGATATCAGTGAATGGCTGGTGAGATCCGTCAAAGGCCCTGGTGACCTTCGCTGTGACAATAATGTCTGCAAATTTGAGGAGCCTGAGATGAACAAGCTGATCCAGTTCGTTTTTGGAGACCGTAGCATCGAGCTCGATTGTGCGAGCTCAGAGTGTGTGCATTATTCTGAGGTCCCTGGATGGTCGCCGCCTGAGCCGCAAACGTCGACGACTTTGGCGATTTTATCGCTGTTTGTTGTGGCTTCCGTGATTATCTCGCTACTTTGGTTGATAAGAAAAATATTTAATCGGCCCGAGAAGCCTATCGAACTGCCTACGTCAAGTAACGCCTGGCGGGCGTTCGAAAGCAAGCCCCTAGCGCTGTCATTTGAAGGCGTCAACTATCGAGTTAACGGTAGAGAAATTTTATCCGATATCTACGGCCACGTCCCAGCCGGTGAGATGCTGGCCATCATGGGAGGCTCTGGAGCTGGCAAAACCACACTGCTAGATATCCTGGCCAGAAAGAACAAGAGTGGCATTGCCAACGGCGATATTATACTCAACGGACGGGTCATCAGAAAGAAGGGTTGTGAGACCACCGAGAAGGTGTATCGTCATCTATGTGGGTTTGTCGATCAGGAAGACGCGCTGATTCCATCTCTGACTGTATTCGAGACAGTGACTGCCTCTGCAATGCTCAGACTACCGAAAGAGATGTCTGTCGAGGAGAAAAAGCTCTGCGCGCTGGACAAGCTGTCTGAACTTGGTATTTTGCACTTGAAGGATCGACTCATCGGCAGTGAAACTACCCGTGGCCTCTCAGGAGGCGAGAAGCGCCGCGTTCAGATCGCCTGCGAGCTGGTCACGTCGCCGCCTATTTTATTTCTTGACGAGCCTACTTCTGGTCTTGACGCATTTAATGCCTACAATGTGGTCGAGAGCCTGGTGACCCTGGCTCGTACTCACAAGCGCACGGTAATCTTTACAATTCATCAACCCCGGTCTAATATCGTTGCCCTGTTTGATCGCTTGCTGCTTCTTGCCGAGGGCAAATTGGTGTTTTTCGGCAGGCCAAAGCAAGCTGAAGAGCATTTCAGAAGCCTTGGCCACACGTGTGCGCCGGGCTATAACCTGGCTGATTTCTTAATTGATCTCACAATGAAAGCCGCCAGGGCTGAGTTTAATGCAGTGCAAGAGACAAACACACCTCCAAATGCCGACGCTTCCTCGAGCATCATCAATGACGAAATTGGCCTGGATCCTTGCGACGATCCGGTGGCGATGCAAGATCCCAATGTTGCCTGGAGCGACCAGGCGTATCATAGAAACCAGTTGTTTGCTAGCGCTAAGCCTGTGAGCACGGTACGCGATTATTCAGGGCTGTCTCCTTTGGTTTCAGCATTTGAAACGTCTGGCCACTCCACCGGTGTCAAGGCAGAGATCAGAAGTTTGCTAGAAAGCCCATCTCCGGAGCTACCGAAAGTTTACCGCAGGGTGAATATTTTTGGCCAATTCAAGATTCTTGCTGGCAGAACTTTCAAGAATTTGTATCGCAACCCCATGCTTGTTCTCACCCATTTTTCTATATCCATTGTTCTTGGTCTCGTGTGCGGCTTCCTGTACTACCGAGTGGCGAATGATATATCTGGGTTCCAGAACCGGCTCGGTCTTTTCTTTTTCCTTCTGGCTCTGTTCGGATTTTCCACACTAACTACTCTTTCTTTGTTTGCACAAGAGCGTCTGATTTTCATGAGGGAGAGAGCCAATGGCTATTACCATCCATTTGCCTACTATGCTTCGAAGGTTCTTCTCGACATAGTGCCCTTAAGAGTGTTGCCCCCGTTGATACTGGGTGTCATTGTGTATCCCTTAGTGGGATTGAATACGGCTGACGGTGCTCCCTGGAAGTTCATTCTCATTTTGGTGCTCTTCAATTTGAGTGCGGCTACCATCATGCTGGTGATTGGCATACTGATTGCTGACTTCGGAGTGGCCTCGCTGGTTGGCTGTCTCATCAACTTGTTCGGCATTTTGTTTGCCGGCCTGTTTCTCAATCAGACATCTATGCCCCCGCTGGCGGCCTGGCTGAGATATCTGTCCATTTTCCACTATGCATATGAGGCTTTAAGCGTCAATGAGGTGAGATACCTATCGCTGGTCGAAGAAAAGTTTGGTCTACAAATCGAAGTTCCCGGGGCCACGATCCTGTCGGCGTTCGGCTTCGATAATTCCGCGGTTGGCAAGGATATTGCCAGTTTGGGTCTAATCTCGGTGCTCTGCATCATCGTCGGCTACGGCACACTCCACAAGTTCCTTGTCGAGCGCAGATGATTATGCTCAATCTGCGGCTATTGCCGTAAGGAGACTATCGACCGATATTTGCATGTTTGGCCCACGCCGCAGCCCAAATTCAGTTCTTAAAAAATGTAGATGATCTAATATACTAATTGAGTTTATTTGGAACTGGTCGGGGTCCGCGATGTGTTTAGAACTTGTAGCAACTCTCAAACTGAAGCTGCCTTGAAACCACTGTGTGATGTTAGGTTTAAAATTTCAGATGTTAGGGTGAGTTCGTGCATATGGCTGGCCCGCCCTGACCTTCACCAGGATTGTGTGCACCTGGCGCGAGACGAGGGAATCAGCCAATTTTAAGGTTTTAGGCGAAGGTTTGGCTTGGCAGTGCAATGCATTTTGCAACGAGCATCGCTGCTGAAGGTTCCACAAGTGTGCAGAGCCAAGAGCGGGGCTCAATCTTTCTTGAAGCTATATGGCGGGCTTCGCGGAGAAACCCCAGGAATAAGGTGGGTAAAAGCACTTTATGGGTGCCGAATATGAACGGGCGGAGTTCAAATCTGCAGGATACTTGATTCGCTTTCCGAAAAGCCGGTTCAATGAGGCTTCCGGCGTTCCCGTTAGTCCACTTTGGGAAAGGCTCTGAGTTTATCTAAGGCTGTACACCGGAAGTGATATGCAGCATACAGGGGCCGGACGGCCGGCTTTCAGACGCCGTACGTACTGGTAGGACGGCTTCACCGCTAATGGAAATTCGAACTGATAAATATCCAGTTTGAGATTTACGATCTGTACCTCTTATAGAACAGTGCGTGCCTTGCAGCGATTCGACGTAGATTCATATCCCGCAGTCAGAAACCCTTACATCTACCATGCATGCAATGACATAAGCCTCATTGTCACTGGATGACAAATTAATTTGGCCACTTACAACTTAGAGTGCCTATATATCCAAACGTCCTGGGATTCGGGTAAGATTCCTGTAGATTGGCGTATAGGACGGGACGAAACTAGCTGGTGATCAGACGCTTACTTCTTACGTTTATTGTAAACTCCTGTATCTCCTGGAGACCGATTCTAGAGGCTCAACCATCCGCCTCGGTCAACGCTACGACGGATCTAATTAGCCGATCTCAGATCTCTAAGAAGCCGCTTTTCAGATTGCTTCGTGCCTGAAACTGTATTTTGAACCTCAAAACAACCTACTCGCATTGGGACAATAGCGAATAATTGCAAAATACAATGAGTACTGTGCCAATCGATATATCGTACAGAAACCCCAAGCTTCCATCATCGTTTCACCGCGACAGTTTCGCCCATTCACAGGGAATGGGCGGTATTTCGTGGGGTGCGGCCAGTGTTGGAAGCTGGCTGCGTGAGGAAGTCATGCTCAACAACCTGAACACCAACGGCTCGGCAGTTGCTGCCTCGCCTGAGGGCTCCCAGATGAGCTCGTACTTCCCGACGCTCGAGGCTGACTTTTGCAGAGACTACACATGCTGTGGAAGTACTTTGCCAACGCTACACGATCTACTGAAACACTACGAAGAAAGCCACATCACTCCTTCGCCTCCGATAGAGCCTCCTGTCATGAGACGAATGCAGAACCTCGAAATGGTCAGCACGAACGAAGTGTTCTTGTCGCCACAAATCACAGCACAATCCTCGCAGCCCAGCGGGATTGGCATGCCTCCTGGCCAGGCCAATGTTGCTCAGCAACTCGCCGGCAATTTGGGCTCTCAGGGCCAGCCTGTGGGCGGCCATAACGGTCTGGGCTCCAATGTCGGCAATGGCCTCAGCAACGTCGGCGGATACGGAATGAACTCTCAAAACGGCTTTTCCCAGCTTGCGAAAGATGAGGCTTGTATAGACGACCCAGCTCGGCAGCTTTATGTATCCGAGCGCAACGACAACCGGCCGTACAAATGTCCTGTCATTGGCTGCGAGAAGACCTACAAGAACCAGAACGGTCTCAAGTACCACCGCCTACACGGCCACCAAAACCAGACATTACACCAAAACGATGACGGAACGTACTCCATTATCGACCCTCTGTCGAACACCCCCTACCCCGACGGGATGGGCATGGAGAAGGACAAGCCCTACCGGTGTGAGATTTGTGGTAAACGATACAAAAATCTCAATGGACTTAAATATCACCGGGCCCACTCAACTCATTGAAACTGATCCGGCGAAGAGTTGTTATTTATTTAACATTATTCTTAAATTTGTGGTAGAAAAAAAGTGATTCAATTGGGGTGGGTAGAGTGTTGATGGTCGGCTGTGGGATTGGTTGTAATCGCGAATATCACGGCATATAATCAACATAAACTATCAACGACGAACCGAACTGTCGCATTGGGACCGGGCGTGTGGCCTCTTAGACAACAGCCGTGCTTCCACCTCATCGTTGCATCGTGGCTGTTTCGTATGCCTGCTGCTGCCGGACCTAATGCCCGAGTAGCTTCCACGCGCCGTGCTGCGTCTGACACACTTCACGCACCAGCCAGGATAAAACTGAACTGGAAAGAGAACTCGATTAAAATTAAGGCGCAGTAGAAATTGGCACCGAGCTGAGATTAGAAAAAAACAAAGTTTTTTAGTTCGAAGTCCGTTGGCCAGTTGCAGAAGCCCAAGATCAGGAAGGCGCGGCATAGGCCCTGCAAGATGCAGCATTCTTAGGCTCGCGGGTGGATTTGTAAAACGCATAGCTACTAAGACTCCCCCCATTCCGGGCCTGTGTCCAGCTGGGCGCAAAGCCGGATGCAGCTCGAAAACTACCAAAAAACCAGGAACCACAGTGCACAAACCCCCGTAGCCGCACGCATCGTCACGATCGGCAGGTCGTTTATTTACCTCAAATAAGCGCTGTCTTTTTTTCCCAAACGTCCAAAGCTGCGTCACCCTAGCTGCGGGTGTGGTGATCACGGCCTGAGCCCAAAATCCCTCAGCCAGCAGATATGTGTAAGATCATGCAGGCACGCGTCAGCAAAGTCGAGAGTGTGCACACGCGCAGCCCGAAAAAGACCCTCCTGACATTCTTCTAAGTCACGTTTACCTCATCCACCGAAAACCCCCCGATGGCTTTATTGTCAAAATATCGCAATAAAAGACGCGATAGCACCCGTTCGGACGAGGTCAACGACTCTGCCAGCGGCGGCCGCTCCCCGCATCGGAACCTGTCCGTTTCGTCGAAAGATTCGTCGCTCCACAGACGCCAGGGCTCGCAATCGTACGCGAAAAGCAGCCATTCTGAGCAGTTTGGGGCTGGCACCAGCAGCAGCGCCGGCGCAGCTGCGAGTTCCCAGAACCAGGCCACTCAAAGCTACGTCAATGGCACGTCTGGCCAGGTGCGAAGCCTGGTAGGGAGCCTGAGCTCTGCCTCGAAGCAGGGCGTCCAAAGCGCGAACCAGGCGGGCCGACAGGCAGGCCAGGCAGGCCAGGCAGGGCAGTACGGCTACGACGATGTGCGTGGTGCTGCAAAAAAATTAAACTCGCCTTTTCTGGGCCACGGCCAGGAAGGCTCCCCGCAGAACCAGCAGTCGCCAGGCTCAAGAGGTGCCGTGCATTCTTCGGGCAAAGAGCCGGCTCGCGCTTTGAGACAGGACCAGACACCTGAACAGGCCCGGTTCCAGGCCCAGCCGGCAGGGATGCGTGGTGACATGGGCACACCGTTACGCTCCAACCAGGAGAATCCGACATACAATACCCAGCTCAACACTCCGCAGACTGTGCAGCAGCTGCGCGACCACGACCAGACCTTCCAGCAACGATACAAGCAGACGATGTCGCCAGTCGCCATGCGGTCGCCGCATCATTACGAGGAGACGCAGATCAGCGAGAACCCGTGGGCCGAGTACCCGATTCTGCGGGCCTGTCCGACGCCTCGCTTCGGCCACTCGGCCAACTACGTTGCAGCCCGCGACGGCGAGCTGTTCATCATGGGCGGCATCCGCGACATGGACATTCTGGACGATATCTGGGTGATCGACACGCACATGCTCACGGGCTACCAGCTGCGCACCGAGGGCCCTCGCGTCGGCCCGCGCGTCGGCCATGCTGCCATCACGCTGGGCAACGCGTATATTTTGTTCGGCGGCGACACGAAAATCACAGAGACGGACCCGCTGGACGAGGGCCTGTACCTGCTGAACACCACGAACCTGCGCTGGACCAAGGCCGAGCCCAAGGGCCCGCGTCCCTGCGGCAGATACGGCCACAGCCTGGTCAATCTCGGCGTCAAGATCTACGTGTTCGGCGGCCAGGTCGACGACACCTTCTATTCGGATATGTGGATGTTTGATCTCGCCAAGCTCAAGGACAAGGACGCGTGCCGATGGGAAAAGATCGAGCCGCGCACCCCGCCGCCGCCGCCGCGCACAAACCACACAGTCGTCGCCTGGCAGGACAAGATCTATCTGTTCGGCGGTGCCAACGGCGACCTGTGGTATTCGGACACATGGTGCTACAACCCCGCGGACCGGACCTGGACCCAGCTGGACTGCACGGGCTACGTGCCTGCGCCGTGCCAGGGCCACGCAGCCACGATCGTGGGCGACACGATGTACGTGTTTGGCGGCATGTCGTCGCAGGGCAATCTTATCGACCAGCTGTTCGCGCTCAAGCTGGCGACTTGCAAGTGGTACACCTTCCAGAACCTCGGAGTCGGGCCCTCGCCACGCAGCGGCCACTCGCTCACGGCTTGCGACGGCGACAAAATTCTTGTGTGGGGCGGCAGCGACCAGTACTCCTCTGCGTTTGTGCTCGACGTCTCGCGCATCAACTACCCCGAGGATGGCGACTTCGACGACGACGGCGACACTTCACTTGGCGTGGCTGGCACCTCTCCTTCTGCTCCTGAGTCTGTGGGCGCTGCGACTGCTGCCTTCGAGAACGGGTCACCGCAGCAACAGATTCCGCAGCAGCAGATTCCGCAGCCGCAGATCCAGCCAGATGAACGCGGCATAGAACCCGATAGCGTTCAGTCTCACAACGATACCCCGGATGTCGCAGCACAAGCAGGTCTTGGCCGGAACAAGTCTGTGGACGCTTCTCGTGAGCTCTCGCGCGCCGTGTCGACCCGCGAGTACCGCGAAACTTCCGACAGAGCCACGCCAGGGGCACGCAACTCGATCATCTACAACAACCGGCAGTCTTGGAACCGTTCTCGCGGCGGCGACGAATTGGCGCCGCAGAAGGCTTTGGCCGAGGTGAGCGAGTCTCAAGAAAACGTTGCAGAGCCGCCGGTGCCCGAAATCCCGGCGATCCACAGCGAGCACGCTAACAAGCTGGCCAGTTCAGACTTCATGGGCGGCGCTTCGGGCGCTGGTCTTTCGGACGTTGACAGTGTCGGCTTCCAGAGCACGAAAAGCCTCGGCCAGACCCCTGAGGTTACGATGCCCGGGGGATTCGACACTTCTGTTGAGCAGGACGCGAACACGAGTGCTTGGGAAGCCCAACCCGATACCGATGTTGATGCTAATGATGTTGGTGCTAATGATGTTGATGCTAATGATGTTGGTGCTAATGATGCTGGTGCCAATGATGGTGGTGCTAATGATGTTGATGCAGGAAACGACAGCTTTGCTGAAGTCAAGGATGCTAGTGACACGCAGGAATATTCTGCGACCGAGGCTCCAAATACTGCTGGTTCTTATGCTACAGATGTGTCCAACGAGCCAAATGTTTCGGAACGCAACGGCGTAGCCGGAATAGCTGGGGCCGGCGTAGTGGCCGGGCTTGCAGGCGTAGGCAATTCCCCGAGGCAAGGCGATGTGCCGGTTAAAACTATCGAATCTGCCGAGCCGACTCAAAGCACGGCATCGGTCAAAACACTCAATAGCATCGAAGCTCCCATCCAGCCCTCGAATCTGGAGGCGCCCAGCCAGTTCGAAGGCCAAAGCATAAGCTCGCCGACCACACCGGTTGTTGCTGAGGCGTCTGCGGCTTTCCCGCAGAATCCTACAGAGATCTCGTTTGCTAACCAGGCTGCCGAGCCGCACGTCTCTGCTGTTTCGCAAACGCCCCGCAACGCTGCTCTCCCGGCCGTCACTGACCCGGCAGTCTCTTCTTTGGAGGAACCCAGCGGCGGAGCAGCGGCCGTGTCGCTTCGCAAACAGCTTCTTGACCACCAGGATCGGTTTGGCCACCTGCAACGCGATTACCAGCTGCTCAGCGACAACCACAACTCGCTCAAGTCGACGTACGATGCTCTCCACGCGTCCACCTCTGAGCAGGTCGAGGCGCTGAAGAGCGCGCACCAGGCTCTCGAGCTAGCCAAACAGCAAAACGCCGACTTGTCTGAGCGGGCTTCTGCTCTCGAGAGCGAGTCTCAACAGCTGCGGTCGCGGCTTGCAGAGCTCGAGCATTTGCGGGCCAACGAGGATCGCCAGCTCGATATTTCTTCGAGCCATGCCGACTACAACAACAAGCTGTCTGCGCTTTTGGAAAAATGGTCTGTTCTCGGCCCCGCGGAGCAGCAAGTTGCGAACTCGCGCGCTCTGGCTGAAGAGACCGGCACCGATTCTAGTTTCAAAAATCTGTACGAGACACACAAGCAAGCCAACCAAGACGCACTGGCTGAGCTCGAAAGCGTGCATGCCGAGCTGGCTCAGGTGAAAGCCCAGCTGGCGGCCCAAAGCGAACAGCAGGCTACCATGCATTCACAGGAGCACGTCGACAATTTGCAGCGGTCTTGGCAAGAGAAATCGAGCAGCATGGAACAGGCACACTCGCAAACCATGCAAGAGCTCGAAACGGCTAGAACGCAACATGCAAGCCTGCTACAGACCCACGACTCCGTCCGGTCCGACCTGGAAACACAGTTGGCAGCTCTTCGCGAGGAATTCAACAAACTGGAGCAAGAGTACACGAAGAGCTTCGAGCTGTCCAAGAACCAGAGCACTGCGCTTTCTCGTACGCGCAACGACCTGAACAAACTCAAGGAGGAAAACAGCCAGCTTCGCGAGGAACTCAGCGACTTGCGTGTACAGGCCGATCCAGATGCGTCGACCCGCAGCACAAGTTCGGTCAATGGTCGCCAGGCAGAGATGCTTATTCGTGACCTGCGCGCTCAGGTGATTATTCTTGAAGAAGAGCGAGAAGAGGACCGCAACAAGATCATGCAGCTTCGTAAAGCGGCTATGACTAGCAGCATGCAGTGAGCCCACAGTCTACATCTACGTCCACAGTGCAGCTTTTTTTTAAACACATACATACAATCTCACGGGCAAGTCTACTGAACTGTAATTCACGCCCCAATCTTATCAAACTCATCCCAGTCTTCCTCATCTTCAGCTTTGGCCCCAGAGCCAGATTGATCAGAGTTCAGACCTTGAACAAACGAGCAGACTGCTTCGATATACGGCTTTTGTGAAGGGACGTAGTGGCCGCCCGGGTGTTTGAGAATTGAAGGGGACTCAAATGTATCTGCGAGGGCTTGACTTTTTTCCTCGGCCACAACGGTGTCCATGGATCCAATCACATGTAGCGATGGAAGCGAGCATTGAGAGCTGAAGAAGTGCTGATACCGCTCATCAGAGACTCTGAACCCGGAGTACAGAATCACAAATTTCAACGAGTCAGACCCGGTAATTTTGGGCCATTGCCGGGCCAGAACCCCAGCTAAGCCGGCGCCTTGTGAGAAGCCTAGAAGCGCATCGAATGGCCCTTGGTCGGCACAAACTTTATTCAAATAGTCAAACGCAGGCTGGATATCCCGGTAATTTTTCTCATTTGGTACACTCCCCCACCACGATCTCATATCATCTGTATCCTCCGGCTTGAATTCGATCTCTCCAGGACTCAATTTGAACGGGGCATCTATGTAGACGAGCTCGTGGCCAAGCTTTCCGAGCGCTTTACGAATCGCTGAGCTTTTTCTCGCAAATAACGAGCTGTTTTGCGTGAATCCGTGCAAACAAAGAATGCGCATCTTATGATCGAGAGGGCTCTAGGCAAACGGTAGCTGTTAGGGAGCGCATTGAAAGTTACATAATATTATAACGTCTCCAAAAAAAGTTTCATGCGCCCTGCACCTCTCAATTTCGAGCCATTACTGTTACTACTGTACACCATTTGGATCTCCAAACAAATTGTCCTCTGAGACTCGTGAATGCTAACAAAACGATTCGGATCGCCCTTCGTAAGAGCGTATTCGCTCAGAACTCCAAATTTTCAAGGCCACTTGGTCTCAGAATCAGATTCTCACAATGTGCTACGCCCGGCCGCAGAGAATACTGAATTTCCATCTAAAGTCCATCCCCAGACTTTACAAGCAAGAGCGCCTACTCCTAACACACTATACTTACCAGACGAGGTATCTCGAACCATCAATGAATTTTCAAAGCGTTGGGATCCACAATTAACCAGACAAAAAGTCTCTGGATTGTACAAACGGCTTGGAGAAGGAGAGCCGCACTCACAAGCTGCTGAAAGCATCGATGTCGAGGCTCAAATTCTAGGTACCTACCTGCAGTCCTATGCTTCCATATACTCTGTTCTGGCGGAATTAAAAGCGAGAAGGCCGACGTTTGCCCCAGTGAAGATGCTCGAAGTAGGGTTTGGCCCAGCGGTTGGAGTACTGGTCGCGTCTCAGCTATGGGAGCTGAAACTGCCTGTTGCGGCTATTCTGGGGCACCCGAGAATGAAAAAACGCGCAAGCGAAATTTTGAGATCCAGCGGGCAGTTCGAATCGGCGTCGGAGTTCGTGCTGAAAGACGAGGTACCATTGCCGACTGCTACCCGCTACGACTTGATCGTTGCATCCTACCAACTGTACAACAACTCACCCGACTCGCAAGATGTGGTGAATAGTCATACAACGAGACTACTTAATTTATTGAACCCCGGAGGTCAGCTGGTGTTTGTCGAAAGAGGAGACCCCTACGGACACGAAGCCATTGCCCGGGCACGACAAGTGGCAATCAGGCCTGAGAGCAAAGAAAAAGAAGGAGAGTCATGGGCGAAGCGAATGCTTAACATTCAGTCCCCGGAGACAGCCTACTTCCGAGTGGTGGCACCGTGCAGTCATCAGGAAACATGCCCTCTGCAGAAAGGTTTGGGCTCGCGGAAGGCTATGAAAAATCCGGCCAAAGAAAATTGGTGTCGCTTCACCCAGAACATCAATCGACCGAAGTTTGTGATGGAGCTCAAGAAAGGCAAATATCTGGGGCAGAAGTGGGTCCAAAGTGAAGATGAGACAGTCGCCTTCGGCAAAGGAAAAGGCGGCAAAGAGCTTGCGGGCGGCGGTAGACCATTCGGGGCTGCCCACGAACAGGCCACATTCAGCTACGTTATTATCGAGCGGGCGAAAAGCCTAGCTGCTGCAAAAAATTCAGATGTAACTGCTGGCGAGACTCTGCCCCGTATAATGAAACATCCAATGAAGCGCCAGGGACATGTGCTCATGGAAGTCTGTGCGCCGTCTGGAAATATAGAGCATTGGACAGTCGCCAAATCGCAGGGCAAGCAGGTTTACCGTGATGCGAGAAAAGCCAACGGCCACGATCTTTGGGCCTTGGGTAGCAAGTCAAAGCAGATTCGAGGCGGTCTCAGGAACCCAGTTTCCGCTGAGGAACTCCAGGAATCGACATCTGGCCCGGAGACCGTTGCTGCTAACACTGATGCATGGCGCAGCCAGTGGAAAGACGAAGCAGCCAATGCTGAAAACGATCTCGTTGGGTCTCTAACTGAAACGCTGGGCTTTGAGGAAGGATCAGATCGGGAGCTTGTCTCGGGGCGTGCCGATAAAGTCATGGGCAAGCAGCGCCAGAAGCGGTACAAGTCCTGGAGCCGCCGCTGAAGATAGTGTACATACTTTTTTATTGTGAATCTTATCGATTTCGATTCTTAACTTCGATCTTATCTTTTCCCACGTCTGTTTGGTGATGATTCGGCATATTCAATTGCGCAAAGTTGTCCTTTATTTTTTTTTAAGCTTTCAGGCTACATGACGCTCTCAAAACCTACACAGGATAGTCTATCGGAGGACGATCACTTCAAGGGACTGAACGACAACGGTACCATGATTTGGCTGCTCATGTTTCTAACCAGCTTCACAGTGTCATGTGTTGTCTCTGCCCAGCCAGGAATTTCCCAGCATTTGCGGCGCGACAGTTTGCGTTGTTCCAGATCAGTGAACTGCCAGATGTGATAAACGCGGTTCAAAGGACCAATGCTGCTAAACCAGGCACCAACGGGCTCCATAACTTGCCGTCTGGCATCCAGGCCTTTTCGCCAGGATGCTTCCCAATCAGAAAGAGAACCAGGCTGCAATTCGTAGGAACGCAGCTCGAAAACACCACCTAGATTGCGGGGTTCAGGTGTCCCTCCCCAGAAATCGAACTCCTGCACAACTTGGTGCTCGCGGGTCCTCAGACAGCTCCGCAACTCTTTCAAATAGTCCAAATAGTACGACTGCTGGTGTTTGTGCACTGCAGCGTTGTGGTATCCGACATAGCCATCGTATTCCCAGATGTTCACGTACTGGTCTAGGTCTCCAATGACGGTACGCCACGATCCCACGAGTTTTTGAGACGTGGCGCCATCTGCAGAGAGTTTTGGATAAACTTCGGAGATGAGCTCTACATATTTGGGGGCCATTTCAGGCAGCACATTGTGGACTTGGATTTCATGCACAAACTTACCCCGCATCAGCCGCTCGCTGAAGGACTTCTCTACTTCAGCAGCTTCTAATTTGGCACTACTGGAACCGTAAAGGAAACTCTTGATCAGACCCCCATCTTTGTGGGCTGAGGTCTCCTCAATTGTTTCCTGTGCGAGTCTTTCGAATTTGGCGGCCTGCTCTGCTGCTCCATTCGGGTCTTTCTGGTACCTGGAGAGGTCCACCGGGTTTATTTCCGCCAGAGAGGGCAATCGCTTGTGGGCATTGCGCAAAACTACTGAACTGCTGAAAGGACGAGCAAAAGTTTTCAACATGGTTAATCTCACGCGGGAATCAATCTGATAAGGAGGTATGAGGATCTTTGTCTCACACTTAAGCATTAGAGCGGGGTATGTGGTAGCCTTACCCTGCAGCACCACTGCCGCACTGGCACCGCCTGGACAACAATCTGGCTGTGCTGCCGGTTAGAAAATCTCCAATTGGGGCCTACAGTTGGCATGCGACAGACTCATATCGAACTATGTAGCTAGGAAGTTTAAGATGGACTCGCCAGCTGATTTAAGATAGCTGGAAACTTGCAACCAGGCTAGGCACGAACCAGCCAATGCCCCAACGGCTGCTTGGCTAGTCTCGCTTTGAAAGCGTAACCCAACTCGAGCATTGTCGACGTCCGGCAAAACGAATAGATTATTTTGGAAAGCAACCGCGAAAAGCAACAATGAAATTAGAAAAAAAATTCACTCCTGCTTGACCTTGGGCTCAATTACGTCGAAAATGTTGCGGAAAGCGCCGTTAATAAACGAGATCAGGCAAATGATCGCGCAAGAGTAGACACGCGGGTCATCACGCAAATCGGCTTGGTTAACAATCAGCTTGATGATGTAGTAGCCGGTGGCTGCAGTCCAGACATGGAAGTAGAGTTCGACAGGCTGGCGCGGCACTTGGACGCCGTGGAATTCCATGTAGGTGAGAATAAACGCACCCAGCATTGTAAAAGTTCCCACAGTGAGACTGATGACATTGTGAATGTTGAGGCCGAGCTTGCCGACAGCGAGAATGTGTGCCATAAACAGCAGCATCTTGATGTGCGAGGTCTTACTTTTCTGCGGACCCTGGTCGCCTAGATTGACGAGCTGAGGGATTGTATACAGAGACAGAATGATCAAAGGCAGGGCCAAAACATATGTGTTGATGGCGCAATAGCTGAGGTAGCCGTCCGGCTGGAAACCGAACTCATCCTTGCATAGAGCACTTTCGAAGAGCGCAGATAGGGCTTCTTTAGGAGTCGACATTTCTTAAAACTTTCTAGTTCTCGAAATTGCTACCGGGGAGGTTTCAGTTGAGATGGCAAGAACAATAAAGCGACGTCGGTAGATTACTGTGCGCTTCCAGGAGCTTTTGCGATGTAGGCTTGCATGAACTTACCACTCCATGGCATGAACCTAACCCACGGAGACCTGCTGAAAGTGGTGACATACACGACGCGCGGGCCACCAAACGGCCTTGAACGCGCCCACGTGGGATGAAAAATAATAAGTATGAACTTTCCAAGACCTTCTAATAAAAATTGACTACAGCTGCATGAAAACTTGAGAGAATTTGCACAAGTCTTGGCGCTGTTGAGTTGAAATAATCGCAGTTTGACGCATAGCTACAATATATCGCCGCTCCTAATGTTATATTCAAGCATCAATCGGCAACGACGGGGCGCACTAGAATTAGTTACAGACTGCATCAGCAAACTCCAGAAATAGATAGATAGATAGATAGAAAGAAAGAATAAAAGAATTAAGGGGAGGCACGCAGATCTTCATCGATCCCAACCCATGTCGTTCAGCACAGACCAGGAATATACGGCGTGCGCTTCTTCGGGTAATCAGGAAACTCGCGGCGGTATCTCTGGTGCTTTTTGATCGCCCAAACGTACATCTGCAGTGATCCAACAATAAAGAACAGGATTACCGACCAATTTTGAGAAAGAACAGACACGGCCAACCAGCCAACTGACTCGAAGAAGTAGTTAGGACTTGAGCAGCGCGAAAAGCCGTAACCATAGGGGATTTTACGCTCGGTGGAGCCAGACGCCCTAAGCGAAGAGAGGTTGATATGCACAATAAAGTTGGACAGCTCGGCAAACGCCCAGATTGCAGCAACAACGTACTGCTGATTGGTAGTCAGCTCGATGGGGTTCACTGAATACAGAATCGAGTCGAGCTTCGAGCCCTTGGTCACCCAGGACGAAGGAGCGTAAACAAAGTAAGCAAACAAAACACCAGACAGAAGCCAGTAGTGCGCGCAGTTCTTGAATAGGTTGAAGATTGGCATGGTGGCCAAGCTAAACTTGTGAATAAAAGCAGTCTCGAACTCGCGCTTCAAAAAGTGAAGAAGCACCATCACAAGGATCAGGTGCTGAGCTCCCGAATGGCCGGAATTCTCACCGTAAATATATTCCTGTCCGTAATAGAACAAGGGGTGAATGAGCAGCGGGCCAAGGTACTCGATCAAGAAGACCGTGCGCCACGCAATCTGCGGGCCCAAATCACGCACGTAAACAGTTATTTCTTTGTTTGTGGCAAATTCCGCAACAACGTCATTGGCAGACAAGACTTTGTCTTTGGGCTTCACATCAGAGGCGGGGGTCTCGCCGCGAACTGTCAAACGAATACGCTCGGGGGAGAGCTTCAGTTCCTTGCTGAGGTCGCGTATCAGGACTTGAGCTAGCTCATTGTTTTTCAGCTGTACCGGAGAAGGGACCCGCGGAAGCTTGCTTTTTGGTTTAAACGTAACCGTCACAGCCATGTTTGCTTGTGCTGACAGAGACGCGTACTAGTAGTGGTGTTGGTGAAATATATAGTCCCAAGGCGGATTACGTTAGGGTCTCTTCAGTTGTCACCAAAACCAGGAGCGCGAATTTGAGCCGACATCCCTGTTAACTTTGAAATAAGATTCGCGCTTATGCAGCTGGTACGATTTCTGCAAAAGCTCACGGGAGAGTACGTGCAAATAGAGCTGAAAAATGGCACACAGGTAGCTGGAACCATCCACAGCGTGAGTCCGAACATGAATACAAATTTACGAGACGTCAAAATGACGATCAAGGACCAGGATCCGCTCTCGCTAGGCACACTAACGGTTCGAGGAAATACTATCCGCTTCTATATTCTGCCAGACAACCTGCATCTTGACTCTCTAATTGCCAATGACGGCCCGAAACCTCGGACTCGCGCACCAGCTCCGCCCAAACGTGGGAAGCCTAGAGGCCCTGCCCGATAATCTTTGCTTGATGGAGCTCTCGAACACTTCTTCATGTTGGCAAAAATTTTGATCGAGGAACGGAGTCTTTTGTAACACTTTTTGCGAAGCCCTGCAGTGGCTAACCTCAAATTGATGGTCAGAGAATGTTTTTCGACCACCTTGTGAGAGGTAAGACTTGAGGAAGGAACGATCGATTATTTGACAATTGTATTTATGCTTTAACCAGCCATTTGTACAGCTATCAGAGCAGGCTCTGAACATTTTGGCCTGACTTAGGTTAATTAAGTAGCTGAACGATTTGCATCTCCATACTGAAACTGAAGCTTCGCATGGCCCGCGGCTCAGGTTCGCTATTTGTGTAATATATAATGGGCGCTGTTTAAGTTACCAGGGTCCCTGCGCTCGAGCAGATTGAGTCTTCGTGCCTCACATATCTATAAAATTCAGGTCCCTACTCTTTGCTCCAGCTCCTACTCCTGCTCTCTGGTTTGGCCGCGTCCCGAGTCCCGCTCGTGCTCAGACACTCTCCTGGTCCTGGTCCTGGTCCAACTCCTGCTCCCGCGTCGAGACCCGCTCTCGCTCCCGCGTCGAGACCTGCTCTCGCTCCCGCGTCGAGACCCGCTCTCGCTCCCGCGTCGAGACCCGCTCTCGCTCCCGCGTCGAGACCCGCTCCTGCTCCCACGTCGAGACCAGCTCCTGCTCACACGTCGAGACCAGCTCCTGCTCACACGTCGAGACCAGCTCCTGCTCACACGTCGAGACCAGCTCCTGCTCCTGCGTCGAGACCAGCTCCTGCTCCCACGTCGAGACCAGCTCCAGCTCCTGATCCGAGACCCGCTCCCGCTATTGATCCCATGAGTCGAGACTTTTGAGATCTAGCCGGTCAAGTCCCGTCTTTAGCAATCTGAATCCAACGAATTCAGCTCCGTCTGAATCCCCTGCCCTTATCTACCGAGTTAGGTCTCACCGCCGTTATTATATGGTACCGCAACGATTTGAATTTTACTGCCGCCGCATTTTGCTTCCAGAAATATAAGCATTGGCCTGAGGCCTGCCTATGAGCCGAAGCTGATCGAAAGATCTCGCAGGATCATCGAAAATCCCGAGTTCGCTGCACCCTCGCCCACCCCGCACGCCGATAACCCAATATCGCTTGGTAATATTTCAGCTTGTTCACTATGACTCAAAAGGTACTACTACTTGGTTCTGGCTTTGTTGCAAAGCCTACTGTTGACATTCTTGCCGCCGACCCGGGCATTGAGGTCACCGTTGCTTGCCGCACTTTGTCGAAGGCTCAGGCTCTTGCAGGAGACCGCGCGGGCGCCATTTCTGTCGATGTCGAGGACCCTGCCTCTCTCGATAAGGCCGTTGAGGCCCACGACTTGGTGATTTCGTTGATTCCCTACACCTACCACGCCCAAGTTATTGAGTCTGCGTGCCGCAAGAAGAAGCATGTCGTTACCACCTCGTACACGTCGCCTGCTATGCTCGCTCTTGAGGATAAGGTCAAGGAGGCTGGCATTGTTGTCTTCAATGAGATCGGATTGGACCCTGGTCTCGATCACCTCTACGCTGTTAAGGCCATTGATGAGATTCACAAAGAGGGAGGCAAGGTCAAGTCGTTCCTCTCTTACTGTGGTGGTCTGCCTGCCGCTGAGAACTCGAACAACCCTCTGGGCTACAAGTTCTCGTGGTCGTCGCGCGGTGTTCTTCTGGCTCTGCGCAATGCTGCCCGTTTCTGGCAGGACGGCAAGATTGTCGACATTGCTGGCCCCGATCTTATGAAGGCTGCCAAGCCCTACTTTATTTTCCCGGGCTACGCTTTCGTTGCGTACCCCAACCGTGACTCCACTCCCTACAAGGAGCGTTACGCCATTCCTGAGGCTGAGGAGCTGATTCGCGGCACTCTTCGTTTCCAGGGCTTCCCTCAGTTTGTCAAGGTTCTGGTCGACCTGGGATTCCTTGATGACGCGCCGAAGGACTTCCTCAAGGAGCAGATGCCCTGGAACGAGGCTTTTGCCAAGATCGTTGGTTCGTCCAAGGCCTCCGAGACCGAGCTTCTCCATGCGATCGGCTCCAAGGCTGAGTTCGAGTCCAATCAGGATAAAGAGCGCATTCTCGCTGGTCTCCGCTGGCTCGGTCTGTTTTCTGACGCCCCCATCCACCCGCGCGGTAACCCTCTCGACACTCTCTGTGCTACTCTCGAGGACAAAATGCAGTTCGAGGAGGGTGAGCGTGATCTGGTCATGCTCCAGCACAAGTTCGGCGTTGAGAACAAGGACGGCTCTTCCGAGATCCGCACTTCGACCCTTGTTCTGAACGGCGACCCCACTGGTCAGAAGGACGGATACTCTGCCATGGCTCGTCTGGTTGGTGTTCCTTGCGCGGTTGCTGTCAAGCAGGTTTTGCGTGGTGACATCTCTCGCCCTGGTGTGCATGCTCCTGTTACTCCCGAGTTCGCCTACCCCTTGCTTGAGGAGTTGAAGAGAGACCACAACATTTTCTTGGTCGAGAAGACCGAGTAAGGTGTTCGCAAAACCTTTTTTGTCGAGGACCAGCTAAGACTAGCTCAATTGAGATTATTTACATTCTATAATACAGTTGGTGTCCTCCATTCATATTTTTCCAAAGCGTTTCTAGACTCTAACACTTGTCGTTTGACGATCCTAGGTAGCGGGAGCCCGAGAGCCCGGGATTCGCTGAGCAATAAGTCCGTAAGCTCATCTATATGAACCAGCGACTGTGCATCAGGGCCTTGAAGCACGAGTTTTCGATAGTCCTGCAGCTTGGGCTCTAGAAAAGTGTAGACATCCTTGGACGAGAGGTTGAGACGCACGTATACAGCAGCCAGAGCCGTCAGATATTTGAAATAAGGCTGCTCCAGATATTCCTGGATCACATCTAGATCGGGCTGGATCAGCTGCAGCTTGAACAGTAAACACAGAAACTCTGTGGGCTTGTTATTGCTGGCCATGCCTCCGATCGCCTTCAGTTCGGCAGCCTTATCACAGAGAGTTGCCGCATTGATGTTCACGCAATGCACTTTCCAGTATATACTCCCGAGAATATTCTGTTTCAAAACCCGATCAAACTCATACGGTGGCATTCGCGCACTTCAAATATGGTGGGTAGCTCTAGATTCCCTGGGATATAGAGGAAAGCACAGCATACCTAACGGTGATTCATTATGTCACGACTGTGGGGTCGTATCAAGGTCAAAGTAGGCAACGTTTCCACTTCTTTGCGCAGCGAGAAAGATAAGTCTGAGGACGACACTGTTTTAAGCCGGGCGATGCTGAAGTTCTACGGGGACTCGGTGCCGCCGTGGCTCGAATCGGCTCAGCCGAACGACTTGAAGTCCCAGACAGGCCGGCTCGCTAGCGACAGTTCTGCGACCAGCCAGCAGCGACAACAGTCATCAAACATGCAACAACTTTGTTCAAGCTTCAATGATCTTTATGTGCGACAGCAGAAGCACGCAGGCAACGCCGCAGCGCCGCAGTCAACAGCGTACTGTCCAACACAGCGGTTTGCACAGCCTCATTACACACAGGCTTCTGCAGTTTCAGGAGCGGCAGAGCAGCAACAGCAGCAGCCGCAGCCGCAGCAACAGCCAGCGAAGTCCAGGCTGGGGTCAAAGCTTCGTAAAAATGCCCAATGGTGATTCGTTATTATAGTGGCACTAGACACCGCCTAGCGTCATTTATTTATAGATTTAAGCAGCAGCTGCTAGAGCCTTTTCAAGAATGTCAAGACCCTCGATAACCTCCTTATCACTAATAGTCAATGCAGGGACAATCCGAATGGTGTTGACACCAGCAGTGATCACAAGAAGACCGTCATCCAGCGCAGTGCTGATAATTGGCGATGGGTCCTTAGACAGCTGCAGACCTAGAATCAGGCCCTCGCCGCGCACCTCCTTCACCAGCTCAGGAAACTTTACAATCCACGACTCGAACCGAGATCTGAAAGCTGCGGAGACTTGCTTGACTCTCTCCAACAGCGCGGGATCGCTGACCCGGTTGAGCACATGCAGTCCGACACGGCATGCAAGAGGATTGCCACCGTAGGTTGTGCCATGGTCTCCAACGTTCAAAGCATTGTTAACTTTGTCAGACACGAGCGTAGCACCCACAGGGAAACCGTTGCCGAGTGCCTTGGCCATGGTGAGAATATCCGGGTGAGCACCCTCGATACCTGAGTGCGCCCAGACTTTACCAGTTCTACCGAGACCACACTGAATTTCATCGTAAATAAGAATGACGTCCTTCTCATCACACTTTTGTCTCAAACGCGCAAGCCAGTCCACGTTACACGGGTGGACTCCGCCTTCGCCCTGGATGGGCTCGACGATAACACCGCAGGTGGTCTCTGTGATCTGATCCAGCGCGTCTTCGGAATTGATGTCGGCATACTTGAATCCAGGAACCATGGGCGCAAAAGGCGCTTGGTATTTCGGGTTACAGGTAGCACTCAGCGACCCGAAGGTGCGGCCGTGGAAGCCCCCCTTGAATGCCAGAATCTCAGTTTTGTTTTTATTTTTAGCGACGCCGTATTTTCTGGCAAATTTCAGAGCAGCCTCATTGGCCTCAGTGCCTGAGTTGCACAGAAACGCTTTCGTAGCGTCCTTCATGGCTCCGGACTCCACGGTCTTCCGGACCAGCGCTTCACTGAGCTTCGGGGTCCAGTTGTTGTGATAAAGATTGGACGAGTGAAGAAGCTGGGTTACTTGCTCCGAAATTTCTTTTGCAACGCCTTCGTCGGAGTGGCCCAGGGCGGTCACGGCAATTCCTGCAGTGAAGTCAATGTACTTCTTGCCCGAATCGTCCCACAGCTGCGAGCCTTTTCCCTTCACGATAACGACTTTAGGACGGGAATAGGTGGTGGCCATAAACTCATCGATCGCATTTTTTTGGGCCGAAGTGTGAAACAGGCGATGCAAAGGTCTGATGTTGCGAAATTTCATAGTTCGAATAGCGTCCAAAAAACCGGTTAGACGAGAAGTTGAAATTCCACTGGCTGTATACCGCTCCGGCGGGTGAGTCACTGGGAGGTTTATCTCTTATCTACGCAGTAGCGAGGCGCCTAACATGATTATAGTCTTACATTGAAACGCTTCTTCACACAAACTAAGCAGACTGGGCTTAATACAAGGTCGACAAACCTACACCCAGTCTTTTTCACCGAGAAATGCACCCGACAAACCCGGTGTTTAGAATACTGCGGCGCCGAGCAGCCGAGGTCAAACAAGCAGCCGAACGTGCTGCCGCTGCTGGCACTGAAAATTCTTTCTTCAAAGAGCTGCCCCCTCAGCTTAGCAACTTCTTCCAGAAATACCCGCCTGCTCCTTTCCGCCAGTATAGCGAGACCCCCACAGCCACAAACGCCGAAAACGCGAATCCTTTCCTTGCAAATTTGCACCCCATAACTAAGAGATGGCACAAACCCAAGTACTCCATGCGTCGCCAAGCCGATCTCTGGAAAGCTGCGTACCGCTTCGGTATTGAGCATCTCATGCCTAAACTTCTTCATGGCCGCACATTCTACGAAGAGCGTTATGCTCAAGACCGCAGGGTCCGCGGCTCTCAGTTCTTCAAGCTTTCCAAGGGCGAACGTATTGCTCCGGCCCGTGAGATCGAGGTCAACGAGGCCTACAAACAGCTCGATTCCAAGATCGCCGCCCGTAAAGGAAAACGGTTCGAGAAGTACGTTGAGGAGAAAAACAAAGTCGGATATGTTTGAATGCTCATGCTTTGACGATTTAACTCACTTGAGGTCTATTCACTTTAAAGTTTGTTCGAATGTATATATGAATTAAAAATTATTGATCAACACACCGAAGCCTAGGTCAGTGCTTGTTCCTGAAGCTTGGGTAGTTGGACCAGGGCAGCGTGGGCTACCTGTGTCTGGAAAGCAGAAAGATCCCCGAGCGGGTCAAGCCGCTCGATGAAAAAATAACCTGCAACAGACACGGTGTAGGTGAGTATGAGCACAAAGCCCTTGAAATAGTTTGATTTTCCCTCGGCGTGAACGTTGTTGAACACAAAGATGCATATAAGCGAGGTGAGAACATCCCACTGTGGGAAAACCATAGTAAAAATAGTGTCCTTGAGTGGACTAGAGGCGTCTGGTAGCGCAAAAAACAGACTCGCAAAGACAAGACAAGGGATTTGAAGCAGGCAAACCTGCAAGGCGTAGGCAGACCCAATTTCCAGGGAAAGAGCGACATTGCCATGCATGGCGAACGAGATCGCATTCAAAAATTCAGTCGTGTTGGGCACGAGAGCAAAAATCGTGATACCCACGAGTCTTTGGGATATGTTGATGTTCCTCAAAACAAAATCGACGCTGTCAACCAGAATCTCTGCAATGATTGCGTACAGCCATGTTGCACTCAAAAGAATGGCATACGACTGGATTCGGCCCCAGTTTGGTGCATCGTGGCTCGCTTCCTCATCTTCCTCGTGATTTCCAGACGTCCAAATGAGTGCAGCATGGGTACGAAGGGTAAAGACCAGACCACAGGCGTACGCCAGAAACAAACAGATAGCACAAATCAGAGTGAACTTGCGGATCACATCTGTATATGTAGCATCTCCTGCAGTCAAGAGCACCTTTCTCTGCCAGCAGCGATTTGTTTCCTTGTCACAGGTCATTTCGGAAGGACCATAGATGTTATAGAACATTGTAGGAGCGATTGCACCTAAAACGCCGAAAAGAAGCAGAGTAGACGTGACACTGGTGCTTTTCGGATTGAATCTTTGAGTTTTTCGCTTTAAAGCACCTGCACACATGGAAACCCCAGGCAGTAGTAATGTTCCCGCCAAGACAGAGCCCATAACGGAGCCCTCGACCAGTTCTCCTTTGCCTTGAGTCAATGCGACTATGTATAGGTAAACTTCGACGATCGTAGCAAAGAAGGCGTTCAAAGTCGCACCCATTGACATGGAAGATTGAGCCGAAATAGAAGCCACCGCTTGGCCGATGAAATGGGCCAAGGGCACAATCGAGATCAGGCTTAAGAGAAACCTAGGTGCTTCCGCCATTATCTCGAACACGTAAAAGTCCAAGATCACGAAAAGCACCACGCTCATGAGGTTCAGCAAAATAATGTTCACTCCCCAAACAGTGTACTTGTAGTATTTCAAACCAAAGGCTCGATACGTGCAAAGGAGAATGCTGTAGCGTTCGGGCTGCTGAATCTCCTCCTCCGAAATGTTCGATGTCGGACGGTAACGAAGAGCTAAAGGGTGTGTACGCATATGGTGCCACAAGTGAACCATAACACGGGCCACAGGTACGCCAACAACACTCAGCCAACACACTATTGAGAACAAGAGGAAAAGCGGAGTAAGAACCACATGGAACCAGACGTAGAACATCACTCGCGCTAAAGACCACTTGCCTCTGCCAAACCATCTTCTCCCGTTGTTGTATACCAACTCGGAAGGACGGCGAGAGCGCGGCGGGAAAAATAAGCGACCCTGGTTCTCTTCTTCACCTTGCCACTGGAGGTAATCACTCACGGGACGGGCGTCAACCAAGTCTTCTTCCCAATAGTGCTCGTTGTGAACCAGCTGAACGTATTTTCCCGAGGGCCAGATGAGATAGAAGCCTAGAAGATAGAGCGAGTTGCCGTACCGGCGTGCCGGCTTGTTGAAACCACCAAATACAAGAACTGACGCCGCTGCCAGGATGCATGCAACAAACATAACAAGACCAAAAGACAATGTCCAGACGAGGTTTCCGAATCGTACGGACCATGGAACATAGCTGCGTACGTCTTTGTGGTGGATATCCGCTTCCGCATTCTCCTCTACCGATCGCTTTTTCTTGTAAATTGCTGGTTTCCAGATTCTTATACCGAAGGGATGCGCCGTGTTGATAGCATGCTGTCTATCTCTCAGAGTAAAACTATCGTTGCTGGAAATTGAGTTGTTATCATTGGAGTCAACAGCGGTATCGGACAGACCACTGTTAGTCCCTTCTTCATGTTCTTCATAAGTTGGAGAAGACTCTATTGAGTCGGCGACCATTTCGGCTTCGCCATCATCGCAACTGAACTTGCGCCATCTTCGACGAGCACTCAGCCCCATTCGTAGCCGTTTTGCTGAAGATTGAGAATCAGATGGCCCTTTACTATCGTTGTTGCGTACCTTGCACTGCTCCCACGTGCGCCCCTTCTTCGGCCCACGGCTAGGCTCTTTGAAACGCGTTTGAGGCTGACCAGGAGGTTGTGAGCTAGAATTGAGCCCATCAGAGTTATATGATAGAGCCTGGCCTTCCCCAGAAGATCCTGGTGTCGGTTGGTTCGGATCCATGATGCGATGGGTGACGCTGTGTGAATTAGAAGAAGGTACCGCCTGCACCAATCGATTAGGGTTGATGCATCCAACATGGATATCAGTGATGGGGACAATATGCAATTTAATACGTTTGCCTTTTAAACCCGATTTATCCGACTACTTTGTGGCAAAAGCAGAACTGAAAATTGTTAATTGGCTACTTACTGCTACAGAAACGACTTTGATGCAACCACGAAGGTTCCACCACATTGGCCACCCCGAGACTTCGGAATCCTTGGACAATTCATCTTCGCAAAGGGAAAGGCAATTGAAGTGGCCTGCTATTCGTTGTAGAAACTTGTAAACGCTTAGACTATTGCGCTATAGTTCAAGAGAGCCAGGCGCTGGAAGCAATCATTCGAATAGCCATACTAGAAACTAGCTAAGTTCAAAGGCTCAGCCTTTCTCTTCGCTATCCCTTTCAGCGATAATATCACTGGTCAAGGGAGACTTTTGCCGCCGCTGGACAAATTTCTTCGCTCGGTCACGAATTATTCTCACACACAGCCTGCATAACTTGCTGCTATATATACGCGCGGCTAGTGAGGCCAGGGTACGGGCAAAGGAGGCCAGATAGCAAACGCGGAGAGGTATATTACAGGTTCGAAACACAATCTAGCCTTTTCAGCTCGTGAATATCCAAATTTACAAAACAAGTTATTAATGCAGGCTTGAAATATCACCAGGTTAATGAATTCGGCCCCAGGAACCTACACCCTGCATTACTTTGCAAACCTCAAGTGAGGCGCATTCACGGATGACAAACTCTGTCAGCTTCACATCTGCTTCCTCCAGATAAAGACGGCCGTGCTCTAAGTTTCCAGACATTCCGTATTAAGGCGTTCTGATTCTGATCTCAAAATTGTTATAAGCCACAGAGAGCCCTAAAGTACTGATCATGGTTCCTTCGTTCGCTAAAATCCTCTCGTTAGTGCTGGCTGCCGCCCCCCTTGCTGATGCCAAGGTGGAAACCATCACTTCTTCTACCGCATCCACTACCAAAACATCTGCGACTACCACCACCACAGCTGCTTTGTTAGTTTGGGTCACTCCTGCTGATGGCGTTGCATATGAAAGTACTTATGTGCAAAGCTTCAGCTCCTACTGGAGCACGATTGCTTCTGTTCCCTCTGGCACCATTGGCCTGGGCACCATTGTTGGTACCCTCGGTGTAGTGAAAACTACTGAAACTGCCTCAGCCACAGACGCGGCATCGGAGAGTACAACGGAGAGCACAACAAGCTGAACTCAGCATTCTCCGACAGCGCAATCGTACTGGCTTTCACCCCTCACACACAATATTGCATAACGCCAGTGTTATAACGCGTTTTCCCAGCGCATCACGAATCTCTTAGGTGAATACCGCTCGAGATCACATTATCGAATGGAGCTTGAGGATTCGAAAGAGTTTTCTTGTTCTAAAACGACAAGAGCACTCGCCCAAAGTTTAAACCTTTTTTGACGAGTGTGGGTCCACGATTGTCTAGCTCTGGTGATCGACACATATCACACACTATTGTATTCTGTATTTTTAGCATTCTTTCAAGCCATGTAAGGAACAAAATGATAGGTCGCATTTGCTATGCAGCTTCGACCCAATACTTATCTGCAGCAATTTCGTATCCTCAATTCAACCGATAGCTTACGGTCTCAGCTTGCGGAGCATCAAAATACATCTTTTGAAAGGTTCTAGTTTGGCATATGTGCGCAAAACTTCAGTCGAAAAAACAGCAGCAGCGAAGATCTTTAGGATCAGATGATCTGGTAGATCCAAATCTGCTTCCTCATTCCCCAAGCCAGTCTTCTGCACAGCACAGTACTCATTTTGATAAAGAAAATTCTATGAAGCAGATCCATCTAGTTTCAGAGAGCAATAATGGACTAGCCATAGAGGTTCCAGAAAACATTGATATATCAAGGAACGATGGGGCTTTAACACTAGACACCGATTGCCATCCTAAACGAAAAAGGAGCAAAAAGAGTGCGCTTCAGCAAATTAATCGGGATCCGCGAGCTATGAGAAAATTCCAGCTTGCAAACTGTCCGTGGTCGGTCGCGGAAGATGATTTTATTGTGTACGGCCGCCTGTCCCAGAAATGGACGTTCAAAGAGATAGCTGACGCTCTTCGAGTAGAAAACTGGCAAACAATACAGAACAGGTATAATCGGAGACTGAGCTCACATCCCTGTCCTACTTCATGTCCTGACATTTCTGTCGGGCCTCATAGGCTAGCATGGGCAATGTTCGTTGACTGGGACGAGCGGTTCGTGCGGTTGTCTAGCTCTCTTCAAAGCTCCGTGGAAAGCGTGAAGGAAGCTATAGCGAATAACTCCACGAAGCCAGCTGACTGGTATAAAGAGGAAGAGGTGGTAAACCTTTACACTTGGACAGAGGGCAAACCCGCGTTACATAGTGGGGTTGAAGAGTTGTCCAGTCACAGTTACCCCGACTGTATACACCAGAAGACTGGACACAATCAAAACACCCCAAAACAAGCACCTATGGAGCCTATATTGCTGCCGCAGATAAGAGGCCGTGACCCGTTTCCCGAGCCGTTAATGGCTCTGCCGCCCAGTTACATGCCCGGCCAAGCTTTGCCGCCGTGCTATGGAATCGCGCCGGGACACTCACAGTTTGGACATGCAGCTGGCTACATGCCTCGCGACCTAGTTTCTTTCTACAAAGAGATGAATGTCTCTCCTCCGCAAAGTAACCAGAGGGAAAGGCGAGCTTCGATCAACCCCGTAACACCCACTAGAAGATCACCGCTGGCGCGGCTAGCAAGACCCAATGGGTCAACCCCATCTCCGACCGCAGCTTTCTTAGACCAGGAGATCACGATAGGCAGTATGCCACAAATCGAAGAACTGATGGGGCAGGTTATTGTTCACGAGTCCGAGAGCAACACCTCATTTTATAGATTGGTTTATGGCGCAGACAAACAAAGTCACAGTGATGACCTCGGACACAATGGGCGGGAGAGCTTAGAAGAAAACTGCCAAGAGCAAAATGAAGCAGGACGTCCTCCAATTCTTCGCAGTGTTGTCAATAAATGCCCGGGAGATGAATCCGCCACCAGTTTTGAAGCAAAGCCCAAGAAGAGGGCATCGAGGCCCAACCTGGGGAAAGAGAACCAGCCCTTGACAAAACGATCTAAGTGAATGCTTGATTACTATTTAATTTGAGCGCTCAAGCATGGCGCATAACGAAGTTCGAATATATTTACAACCGTGTATATAAGCTCAACACGACGTCTGATACGTAGAAAGCGACTCGACTAAACGGTATTTAGAGAGTGACGGCAGCAGCCTTCTTCGATCGAGAGTCATGAAGCTGGAACTCGATAGCGTTGCGCTTCTGAGCAACATCCAAGACGTCCTTGAAACGAAGACCGACTTCGCGAGTCGACTCGTGCGAGCCCTTGACCCAGAGTGCGACCTTGACAACAGACTTACGGATCATGACGAAAACGCCGTTGACACACTCGTTCTCAGGCTCCTGGTTATCCAGAGTACCGCCGATGACAGCGAGCATTGTGTTAAGCCACTTGTCGTCAATATCATTACGCATGGTACGGTGTTGGTAGATCCACTTGCCACCAGTAGCGTTGGCCTTGTCCTCCCACTCGGGGCGAATGCCTTTTCTGAAAAGTGAGAAATCAGCTTTGAGCGGCAACTCGCTGACTTTGGGGACAGCGTTGTACGCGCCCCAGAACTCTTCAACGGTCGTGAAGGTAGCCAGCTCCTTCAACAGATCGGCCCAGTTCTCGTCGGGCTTGCCACTTGGAGGCACAGTGTACCAAAGAGTCCACTCATGTTCCAGAGGATGGACGACTGAGAAGTCGGGGGTGTGCAGAACAGTTTTGTCCTCCAGGCTCAATTTCTCAATTTCTACAGGCGAAGTCATGATGTGAAGCTAAGTCAGCAGCCGCCACTTGTCAGATCAGGTCTGGTCGGGCCAGTACCAATTAAAGCTAGAGCTTGGAAACCAACTATGTAGAGAGCCTACGAGCAGCTATCTCAAAAGCAAGCTTCGCAAGACACCTGACTCTTTATGAGATCATGTTCAGCAGGGACTAGGGGCATAATCGACTGCCAGAGAACAGTCATGTACCGGCGCTTAGAACAGCCAGTGCTTGTGCGCTACATTTTGGACGAGAATATCTTTGATTTTCTGCTAAGACCCAACTCGAATAGCCATAGCGTATAAATACACCCTAAATTGTCCCACGAACCCCACGGTCGCGATAAACTATCTGCAAGCGCCTACAGTTACCCGTAACCTAAGATACTACACCCAGCGAAGTCTTCCCCGAAAAAATGCTTAGGATTGCCACTTGAGCAGGTCTTTGAGTAAGCTGCGAAAAGTTAGCTTTCCGATGTTTAGGAGACTCCCCGTTTTTTCGAGGCCGGGCGTGTTTCCTTTGACATCGCACTACTCATTACTACTATGTTTGCGGCCAAAATACGTCTCTTCTGGCGTCACGAGAGCTGCAGCACAGTTGCTCGCTCCACATAGCAACTGGCTCCAAATACTCGCGTCAACCCGATGCTACAGTTCTGAGCAGAAGCCGAGTAGCAGTAAGGCAGATCCTGAAAAAAAGTTAGCGGAATATAAGAAACTTTCGAACGCAATTCAGGCGGAGGACGGGTCAAAGAGCACCACAGTTGTTCCCCACCACACAGGCTATCCCAATTACCCTCGATTATCCAAGGACGAGCTACTTAAGCGAGCTAAAAGTTTTTGGGGACGATTAAGCGTGAGGTTTCGATGGCTCATGATAAGAGGCTATCGACCCTTCAACACTGACGACATAAGTGCAATGTTCAGCTGGATTATATGGGGACATATCCTGTGGATCGTGCTGGGTACTACTACGTTTCTATCGTTACTGATCTGGGCATTATCTCAATTTAACGCAGAGCAGTACCTCGCAACGTGGGTTGGCAATTTGGTAACAAAAGAAACTGGCTTGAGGGTAGTCTTCGAGGAAGCGATGGTACCCGATTGGAAACGTAGAGCAATTGTGTTCAGAAAAGTGTTTGTGTCAAGAAGACCTGGCCCAGTTTCAGATTTCCGCGTGGGATCTCAAGCTGTGGCCATGGCTGCTGCAAACAATGCCAAATCAGATATTGAGCAGCCTCCTGCTACCGAAAATAAGGATGACGGCAACTACACACAATTTGACGTGACGATAGACGAAGTGGCCGTGACGCTATCGGTGAGTAGGTGGCTTTCTGGCAAAGGAATCCTGGAGACTGTCGAAATGCACGGAGTGAGAGGAGTTGTTGACCGCAGATTTGTACGCTGGGACCCAAACTATGTTGCCAAAGACCACCGCAATAAACCCAAACGCGGAGACTTCCACTGGGATTACTTCAAGATGGAGGACGCGCTTTTGAATGTTCTCCAGCCTGGATATGCACAACCTGTACAGCTGGGAATATACACCTGTGAGTTACCGCAGCTCAGAAAACAGTGGCTCCTCTTTGACTTTATGAATGCTCATAACATGTCTGGATCATTTGACAATTCTCTGTTCACCCTGCATCCTCGACAACTGGTGCTGCCGAAAACAGAGGGCTCTGCGAGCAAATATGCACGGGTTCAGCGGTTGCGTGTTGACGATGTCGATGTCCGCCATCTAAACCGCGGAGTCGATGGTATGTTTGGCTGGATTGAAAGCGGCACTGTCGATTTTCTGGCAGACATTATGCTTCCGTCCGATTCAGCTGATATAACGTGGATGGACAAGGCCCAGGATGTGCTGGAGCGCTGGCAGGCGATCTTTAGTCGCAAGCAGCCCCAACAGGCGTCTGATGTTGTGACCAATATCGACAAAAAAATTACCGACGAGCTCAATCAAAAGCGGGTGTTGATCGATCTTCGAGTACAGTTTAATAATACGCGTGCCACCGCGCCGCTCTACAGCGCGGATTTGAACTATCTCAACAATGCATTAATCCACCCCATTGTTGCCTATATCAATTCCAGGGACACCTACATTCCAATTCATTGCAAAGTAGTGAAAAAGCTGACTGATTTTGACGGCAGCTGGACATTCTTTGATAGCGAGCTCATGTCAGACACGAGCGCAGAGCTCTACGAAGCATTTGCGTTGAACGTTGCCGACGATGAGGCAAGAAGCCGACGGATCCGTAAGGTTGGATTCTGGTCGCTTCAATTTTTAGCACAGCTTGTTCTGCTTACTCTTGGGATTGTGGCCTGAGGATCTATGCAATTTATTTATCTATACTTATTTAATTACGATGCTTTTCCAAAATATTGCTCTCGACTCAATTTGGTGAAAATATAAGTTTCGAATCGGCTCCACAAACAATAATTTACATTTTCGCGCGTGGCCCCGTTCAGATCAGCTTGGTTGGGACAGAATGCGCCGGGTAACCCTGACGTATGAAAAACCTCTCTGTCATCAGAACTTCACACCGACCGTTCAGATATGCTGTCTCGTGCTAAGCTTGCTCAGAATAGCGCCCGTGCTTTCAGCACTGCCCGTGCCGCTCGTTCGTACGAGAGCACTCGCAAAAACATCCAGTTGACAGAGGAGACCAAGGTTATCTACCAAGGCTTCACCGGTAAGCAGGCCACTTTCCATGCGCGTCAGGCTCTTGAGTATGGCACCAAGGTTGTTGGCGGTACCAACCCCAAGCGCGCCGGCGAGTCTCACCTTGGCCTCCCTGTTTTTGCCAGCGTTGCTGATGCTATCAAGGAGACTGGTGCCACTGCGACTGGTATCTTTGTGCCCCCTTCTCGGGCTGCTAGCTCCATCATGGAGGCTATCGAGGCTGAGATCCCTCTCGCTGTGGCCATCACTGAGGGCATTCCCCAGCACGATATGCTGCGTGTTGTCGATGCTCTCAAAACCCAGAGCAAGACTCGTCTGATCGGCCCCAACTGCCCCGGTATCATCGCCCCTGGCAAGTGCAAGATCGGCATCATGCCCTCGAACATCCACACCCCCGGCCGCATCGGTATTGTTTCGCGTTCCGGTACTCTTACATACGAGGCTGTCAACCAGACCACCAAGGTTGGTCTTGGCCAGAGCCTTGTTGTCGGCATTGGTGGTGATCCCTTCCCCGGCACCAACTTCATTGACACCCTTTCTGTCTTCCTCGAGGACCCCAACACTGAGGGCATCATTATGATCGGTGAGATCGGCGGTACCGCTGAGGAGGAGGCTGCCGAGTTCCTCTCCAAGTACAACCAGACCCGTGATGTGCCTAAGCCTGTGGTTTCTTTCATTGCTGGTGTCTCTGCCCCCCCTGGCCGTCGCATGGGCCACGCCGGTGCCATTGTCGCTGGTGGCAAGGGCGATGCTAAGTCGAAGATCGCTGCTCTGCAGGCTGCTGGTGTTGTTGTCGAGCCCTCTCCCGCGAGTCTTGGCCAGGCTCTCTACAAGCAGTTCCAGGAGCGCAACCTTCTTTAAATCTAGAATCGCTTATTTTAGAAATATGAATATGATAGTTCTTCTCATTTATTTAATGCGGACAGGCACATTCTCATACGAGTCAATGCGAAATGATAGTTCGGAAACACACTATAGCTAGCTTGAGAGTCGTTGGAATCTACTAATAAATTATCATTGTAATCTATCATCTTATGATCGAGTCAATGGGTTCAAGTATATCTATAAATTTGCGTTAGAAAAAACGCCAGTCGCGGAATAATTGAGTTTTTTTTCTCGAAAGAATGTTCAATATGAACCTCGATCAATGATCCAAATGTCGGTAGACACGGCGCGCAATTAAAGATAGATACCTCCACAAGCGCGACAGTTTGTAAGTCATGACCCTTCTCGGGATGAGATATGTCGGCGCAGGTCCAGCCATGCGGGGCCTAGCTCGCACTAAATATTTAACCCGGAGATTTACATCTAAAAAAATCCCTGAATCGAATGCTCACGTTGTGAAGTCTATCAACGATGTACAAAAGCTCTACATGACTCACAAATGGAGCCCCGGGTCTGTCTTTTTCCAACCAGAGGGCGCACATATTTTTACAAAACTCACAGACTACATGCGGAGCAAAATGAAAAGTTACGGCTTCAGAGAGGTTATCACTCCTCAACTGTATAAAAAAGATCTTTGGCAAAAGTCTGGCCACTGGCAGCACTACCAAGATGATATGTTCGGAGTGTGCGATGGTCACAACGCAGAAGACATCGATTACAGCTTGAAACCAATGAACTGCCCGGGTCATTGCTTACTTTTCGCGCACAATGAAAAGAGCTTCAGAGACTTGCCGGTCAGGTTCTCCGATTTCAGCTCGCTGCACCGCAATGAAGCCTCAGGTGCACTCCAGGGACTTACACGGGTGCGAAGATTTCATCAGGATGATGGCCATATATTCTGCAGACCTGATCAGGTCATGGAAGAAATCTCGAAATGTGTTCAAATGACAGCAGAGGTCTACAAAATGTTCGGGCTTGAGTACAAGATGGTTCTGAGCACACGCCCGGATGAGTATATGGGGGACCTTGATCTGTGGAACCAGGCCGAGAGTGGTTTACGGGAAGCTATTGAGGCTACAGGAAGCCCTGTTGTGGTGAACGAAGGTGATGGTGCTTTTTACGGCCCTAAGATTGATTTCATTGTCAAAGACAACCTTGGCAAGACTCATCAGGCTGCTACCATCCAGCTTGATTTCCAACTTCCTCGCAATTTCGAGCTATCTTACGATTCGCCAGAGGGACCTCGAACCCCAGTGATGATTCACAGAGCAGTGTTTGGCTCAGTAGAGCGCTTCATGGCGCTGCTCATGGACCACTACGGAGGAAAATGGCCCTTCTGGCTCAGTCCACGACAGGCTATTGTTATTCCAGTAAGCGAGAAATACAACGCCTATGCCGAAGACGTCGCGCATCTGCTTGGACAATACGAAGTCACAATCTCTAGGCAAGCGGAACCCCTTTCCGTACGGATCAAACGAGCAACCGAACTCTCGCCTAATTTTATCATCGTGGTGGGGGAGCTGGAGGCTACTGAGCGTACCCTGAGCGTGCGAGAGCGGGGCGACCGCAAAGCTGTCTCAATGACAATTGGAACAATGTTGGAAAAGCTTCAGAAACTTCAAAACGAATCGTCTTTGTAAATACCAGCGCCAAAAGCTTATGTACATATACTAAACTATAGGTAGCCCTGCTTCAGCGGCTGAATACATACCAAGCCATATTGGCTCAATAGGAGATTCAAATCTGAGACTTGTGAGACCGCATCTTTTGTGTTGCTGTCTGTAAGCTTGATTGGGAAACAAGACCAGTGTCTTCAGGCTCAAACTCTAGTTGGTATTCTCGAGGGTCTGAGTTCAAGCCCGGCCACAGGTCTTCGGGGAGATAGGCGCCGTAATTGTCTATGAACGCTTGTCGCGATTGCTTTTCACGGCCCACAAGCTGAGATATCTGCCGATTGAAACCCTCAATCTGTTTTTTCAGATTTTCTTGTGCTTGTTTTCGCCGGGCACTTTCAAGAATCATGGCGTAGTAGGATTTTCTAAAGAGCGTGTAGTACTCCAACAGGCCAGATAGCTCAGAGGATACATACTCAACGTCCTTAAAAACAGATGAGCAATGCTCATAGCAGCTTGAGACCTCATTGCAATATGACTTAAGGGCTCCGGAAGTGAATGCCTCCACGAAACCGTAGAACGACAGCAAGGCTTCGTAGTGGTCTGCGAGCATTCCAAATATATATCGAGCCTGCATGTGGACAGATTTAATTTTGGAGATGTCAGATTGGAGAGTTTGGAGGGCAGATGCCAGCTCTGCTCTGTCTTCATTCAAAACCTGGAACGCTTCACGGGCCTCTTCACCGATCAGTTGTTCCGCCTCCAGACAGAAGTCATAGTGTCTCGTTATACTTTCCAACAAGTCAGCCATACTTTTCACATGAGTCTCTGGTGATTTGGACAACTCACACATTCTTTGAACTAGATTGTGGCCACCGAAGGTATCGATGTTCACGCTGGGCTGGCGATCTCTCAACGCCTGTAGTTCTTTCTGTATGCTACCTGGCAAAGCCTGAAGATTCCGTACACCAATTTTGAGATGTTCCTTTAGAATACTCGCTTGGGAATTGAGGCTCTCCAAATCTTCGGTGTGAACAAAGCTATAGAGCGTTCGCCCACTGTCGCCATACGCAGGGTCGATTGTGATGCTACTAAGGCTTTTAAGTAGCGCATCCAGCTCGCTTTGACAGCTGACCAGTCTTTTCAGCTGCGATTGGCACTGTTGATTTGCGGTTTCTACTGTGTGCTTGATCAAAACGTACAAATTCCCCATGTTTTGAAGCTGGTCCGCGAGCGCACCCTGAACAAATTTAATGCGGGCTCTCAAGAACGTTGACTGTTCCAGATCGCGATGAATCTCAGCTAAATAACCATTGGCATCAACACATAACGGATCAGCTTCCCTCAAAGCACTTTGAGCTTCTTCGATAAGTGCGCTACTCATGCTAGCACGGATTACGACACACCAGCTTGGGGAATGGGCACGCGTGGGTAATTAAATTGATCCTCCCAAAGCCAGCTCTCGTCGCTGTGAGCACGCGTCATGGCTGAGCGGTCTTCTACAGTTCAATCCGAACTTTTGACGACTACGCCCAAAGCTCAGTCAAACAACGTGCATCCATTTTTCCAGCGGCGAGTTCCAAAGCCAATTCGTCGCGAACCAGTGCTAGAGTCCCAAACTGAGCCAGACACGCCTGTTGTATTCGATCTGGTAGCTGGCCTGCCACTTCCGGAACAAAAAGAAGAAACACAGCTACCGCGCCCGCCGAGCAAAGGTAAGGCGTTTCCCGGATTCGATGCTAAAACTGGCTCTTTTTTGGTCAGGGCCAAGCCAACATCTGCTCCGGTACCCACCACTCCTACGAATACCGAGGATAAACACTCGGGCTTGGCTTCGAAAAATGCGCATACAGACGGGCCGCAAGAGTCGGGACCTGTGCAAGGAGGATCGAACCCAGAATCTCATTCATTTAAAGTCACGCTGAAAGTATCCCCTGAGCGATTGCAGGCGCTAAAGCCCGTGCCCCATCCTTTTTTCGCAAAACGTCAGGCAACCATCCCTACAAAGTCCAAGGGCATTCTTGTGCCACATATTCCTGCTCAGCTCGCGAGCTGGCCAAAATACGAAGTTCGGGCACCACGATTACCACCATTGGATTTTCACCTTAAAAAGCGCTGCCGAGAGCTAGATAGCTGCCGAGAAGCGCTCAATTCGGAATCCGACGTCAACAAGCCTCTTGACATAGCCAACTTCTTCCAGGAGCCCATCCGAAAGGCTGCCAGAATTTTGGTGAATGAAAGCCACATTAATGCTTGTAGCCGCATACTTCCTGCGAACAAATTGACCTCAGAAGACATGAGCCTTATCGAGAGATTGAATGAGCGGATAAGGCTCAAAGCCAAAATAGATCTCGGCCTTTACGAGTCTCAGCTATGGGCACAAAAGTATGCACCAAAAGAGCTCAAGGACTGCATCAATACTGACGCTGCACACGAAATTTGCAATTGGTTTCGGAGAAAAATCGAGGAATTAAGGTCCAAGAAGCCTACAAAGCGCTCAAGAAGTGCCAGACCAGATCTGCTAGACGGATTTATAGTGGATGATATATCTCGCGAGGAAACAGAAACCTTTCTCATTATTTATGGACCTTATGGGATGGGCAAATCTTCCACAGTATACGCAGCCGCGGAAGATTTGAACTCGTCTGTGTTCGAAATCAATTCCAGCAGCAAACGCTCGGGCAGAGATCTGCAGCAGATGCTAGATGGAATCGGCCAGAGCCACTCTGTCCGCAGTAAATCTGGCACGGGGGTGGAGCCTGGGGCCACAAAAGATACAGCGCTGGGGGCAAATGACTGGGTCGTGTTGCTTGAAGATGTGGACACGCTCTACGAAACAGAAGCCGCGTCTTTCTATGCGACGCTTGATAAGGTTGCTACCGAGTGCCGGCGTCCTATCTGCATTACGTGCAGAGATGTGAATCTGATTCCTGACAACATTCTCGATCAGTCAAAAATGGTCTACGTCGGTCCGCAAACTCCAGAAAAGTGTGCGATCGTCGCTCTGAAAGTGGCATTGAGCGAAGGACACATTGTTGATTACAACCTTGTTCTGCAAACAGCCATAGCATTTGGCTGCGATATGCGCAAAATCCTGATGCACTTACAGTTCTGGTGCCAATATGCTATCGGGATTGAGAATCATGATTTTGTGCTCAAGTCGTTTGAAGAAGACCAGTACAAACGAGTACTCAGCCAAACTCCGATCTGTGCGCCTGAGACCCCAAGAGCTGTGTCCACCGGGACCATCGCTTTTGATTCATTGGACGCAGCGCAAGCCGAGCTGGATTATGTGTCAAGACAAGACACGCATCAACCCCCCAAAATATTTATTGATCGACCTGCTCCTGAAGAGACTATTGCTGGAGTTCCCATGGCCAGTGAATGGCCAGAACTAGATCTTTCTCCAGCTCATCAAGAGATTGCCACCTTTTTCTGTAATCGCATCGAGCCTGAGAAGCGTCGGCTTGATCGACTACGCGAGGCTCTGGACTATTACGGTCCCAATCGTGAGCTGGTTCTCATGGATGCCGCATACGCCCGAATAATGGCTAGAAGCGACGCTGCCAGGCAAGAATCTTTTGGGAAAATCGGACTGGGCCGAGCAAGTCGCCGATCTGCTGCTACTCTGGGACTTGACGTTCGCCGCCATTTGCGCAATGGCGAACTTGTTTTACAGTTGAGCGCCATGCCAATGATTCACAAACTGGAGCCTGAGAGCTCTAGCTTAAATGAGACTAACGAGACTAAACTTAGCCAATAAATAGTTACTTCTACCGAGTTTCGAGCGAATTCTGTCGAGATTATGAGCCAATCATCATCAGATAATGCGAACACCATAGTTTGCAGGGCCGCGTAGACCGGTGCGCATGGCCGTATTAAGCTCAAGCGGGCTCTGAAAAGTCGCGTATGCGGCACGGAGATGCTCAGGTAAAATAGGCGTCTCCTGCTTGGTGGGCCGATCAAACAAAAACTTCTGTTTGACTTGACGCTGTTCCTCAGGCTGCTCAGTTGTGTCCTTGATTTTGAGGGCTCTTTCGGTGAGATTGGCAACAATTTCAAACGTCAGGAATCCGAGGATATCAATAATGTCGTCCTGGAGCCTCGCATCACTTAGATGAGATATGCCAGCCCATTCTCTGAACCTTTTACCCTTTCGAAATGTGAAAGAGGCCTGCCGGCATTCAGACCAGTGCACATACTCCTCTTTGGTCATGTTCTGCGTCCGGAGATCGGCTGTTTTTAGACGCTCTACCATGGCCTCGGAGGCCTCATCCATCTCAAGATCGTCGAAGTCATCTTCATCCTCTGGAACTTGCACACTAAACATAGAACCAAACCTCCAAGGTACAGCAGGCCCCTTTTTGCTATAGAGCTTCTTAGTGGACTCGGTAGCAGCTGAGGTTACGTCGCCTGCGTCTTCTATTAAATCGGCTCCATCTGCGGGCCCGTCTTTTTCCTGAGCATTTTTACGAACCTCTTTCCACGATAAGTAGTTCGACAATCGCGAAACCTTGGTTTTGTCGTGACGAATAGTATACATAACATCTTCGACTGCCAGCGTCCTAGCGCCCCGACGACGGGCAATTGCCATGCCCTGGGACACAATCTCAACCACTTGAGCTCTAACAATGTCCTCAGCAAGAGACAAAGTAGCAACGGGAGGGTCGCTGATTGCTCCGCTCACGAACATCATCTGCTGAATTTCTACCCGGTACTTGTAGGTATCCATATGGTGTGTGGTGGTACGTGGGGGTGAATTTGTCAGTCATGAAGCGCTCTTATGAGCCGGAGTTAGCATCAGATTCGTCAAGCAGCGACTCCGATTTGGCGTCTATCGTAGACAACACGGATAGTTCGATGATGGACTCGGCGCGCACGGAACAAGAAGCTCAATACGCGAGCTATGGCATAGGCGCGAAGCTTCTACTGGGTATGGGATACAAGGCCGGAGAAGGGCTTGGCTTGAAAAAGCAAGGAATCAACGAACCTGTTGAACTTAAACAGTTCGGAACAAAAAAAGGTCTGGGGAGTATCCCCGATCAGTTGAGCTTTCATGGGGAGGCTCGTGCGTCTTCAATAGAGCCGATCTGTGAAGAAGCGTTGTTGGAGGAAGAGGCTAATGAGAGAAGATCTCGTATCGAGGCAGTCAAGCAGAGAAACCAGAAGAAGCTCTCAGATATTGATTCGAAATTAAAAGCTCTTGAAACAGCCCTGGTTCTTGCCGAGTCCAAACAAGTCTCGCTAGATGCCCTGGAGGATCTGTACACGACGTTTGGAGACATCTGGGATACATTGCCCTTCAATGAATTGACCATCGTGACTATGCTTGAGAATTTGCAGCGCGATGACAGCATCTCTGTTCTCAGCCGTTTGGAAGAATTGAAGCACCTCTGTTCAAGTTCAGAATTTGAAAAACTGCTGAGGGACGTCTGGGCTCGAAACATCCTGGAAAGATCCAAGCCCTGGACCAAGGAGACAGCTTCGTGGCTCAATTGCTACTTGGAAGAGATGATGGTTTTACCAGACCTACAAGTTGTGCTTCAGGAGTTTTTGGACGAGCATCTAGGGGCTCAAGTCTTGGAGCGTGGAAGGGCCCCGCTCGACGTCAATGTAGCTGCGTACCTTGACGGGTTTTGGCCTGAATCTCCTGCTTACTCCCGAAAAATTGTTCCATATGCCTGCCAAATTATAGAAAGGGATTTTTCGCAAGCTGCCTGCCAATTTTCTCAGGCTCAAGTGGACTACTGGAGAACCTACAGTAATAAAATCTCTGAAACAATTGACCTTACTTTGAATCGTGGCATCCATAACAGCGTTGCCAAAATTCCGTTGTCAGACCTTCAAGAGGTTTACACAATGTGGAATCCAGTTTGTGGGGTAGAGTTGGTAGACAGAGCGGTCACAAATGCGGTAACAAAGCGATTCAAAGACCTAGTGCTGCAGGCGGAACCACAAATTATCGGCGACCTGCAGCAGTGGCATGATCAAGGGAGTGCGAAGTCCAACGGTCCTTTGAACATCATTAATGCCATCTTGGACAAGCGTGCTGTTGAATTCTCAGATGCACAGAACATGTGGATAGTGAAGTCGAACAACCCCCTGCAGCAGACCTCTGCGATTGCCAGCTTCAGGGAGGTCGTCGAGAATTCTGTGAACCAGCTCGGTTACGCGCTAAACGCTCAATCTGATGGGATGTACCTCATTAAGAAGTTGGGTAGTTTGAGCGGTGTTCTGTGCTACATGAAGGATGACCTGCTATTTATTGAGCAACCTGATATCGGCTTCGTGGCAACTGATCTCGATGCCCTCAGCTCCAAACTATGACTTCCCGCGTTGCACGGGTGCCACTGCCCGCGGCAGAGAAGCCTTTCATGTGCTTATTTATCTATTTATCTATTTATTGATTTGTTTGTTTTGTGTATGTACAAAATTTGGACAGTATTTTGTCGATTGTTCTTGCTGCTTTTAGTTTTTCTTCTCGCTGAGCTTCAGCAGCTCGGCGGATGCGGTCTCACGAGATTGGAACGCATCATTAGAAGCGTACTGCTTAGACAGATCGATATCGTCGGTCACAACGTCAAGATCCTGCACTTTCGACTTGAATTTCTGGCGCCCGGAGTCGATTGTGCTGACAGCCTTGTCCTTGACAGATTCAATGGTCTCCTTGGAGGATTTGGAGATGGCAGCAGCTTGGTCAGAAACAGCGGTCTTTGCCGATTCCAAGGAGCTCTTTGCCGATTCCAGAGAACTTTCAAGGCTCTTTTTGGCACCCTGCAGCGAATTGCCGGCGCTGGCGCGGGCGTCCTCTAAACTCTGCTTACCAGAAGCCCAAGCTGCGGTGGTGGACTCTTTGGCGTTGTGCAGCGAGTTCTGAACAGAGGTCTGGGTCGCCTCAATGGCGTGCTCGGCGTTGGTCTTGGCCTGGCCGAGTGATTCCTCGATCGCAATCTGTTGATTGCGCGCAGAGTCATACAAGGTTTCCTTGGTGTTCTGCAAGGAAGTTTTAGTGGACACAGCCGCGTTGACGGCTTGATCTTTAAGGTCTACTGCCGAGGCTTTGGCGCCTTCAGTTAGGCCAGCGAGCTTGTTTTCCACAGCGTTGACGCCGTCAGAGACCCTAGCCTTCGAAGCATCCAGTTTGGCAGCAGCCTGGGCCTTCAGATCCTGGGCTTTCTCGGCAGCTTCGGCATTCAGTTTGCGGGCTTCTTGAGTAGTATCGGCAGTGAAGTCTTCGACCTTGCGGGTGGCCTGCGAAACCTTATTGCTAGTGTCATCGGAGACTTGACCGATTTTCTCGGTCGCTTTCGACTTTAAAATCGCAGCGTCTTTTTCCACGGTTTCCTTACCATTCTGCACAGTCTCTGTGGCATACGCCTTCATGTCCTCAACGTTCTCTGCTCCAACATCGACTTTGTCGGCCGAGGAGCTCGAGACCTCGTTGTCGTCCTCCAATTGCTCAGCGTACACCTCGGGGTATTTGCGGAAACAGTTCTGCATGGCAGAGAACTTTTCAATACAGTCTGCGCCTTTGGGTTCGGCCTTCGAGTACACGAAGCACGAAAAGGCGTCCTTAAACTCCTCACCACACGGACCAGTGGCCATGCCTCCGAGGCAAGGGCAATCCCAATTGATCTCACCAGTCTCAGGGTTATATGCCTGGGGCTCGGGATTTACATCCTCCTCAGTGAGAAGCTGAGGAGAAACTACTATATCCTCGTCTTTGAGCAGCTTTGGCTCGTCTAGGGCCTTCGAGGGAAGGTAGGTGTATGCGAGAACAGCAGCCGAAACAGCAGCAGCTACGCCCAGACGAGCCGAGTTGGAGCCATGAGCAGTCTGGCGTGTACTTTGAAAACCTCGCGAAAATTGGCGAGCGTTTAGGCGCGCAAATGTACGGGCTGCAGCGAACTTCATCGAGTCTTGTTTAGGAAGAATTGCCATTGGGCTCTTCTAGGGGCTTTATAATCAGGGTCCCCCAAAGCTTGCCCTTCACCCCTCCACGGTTGCCATCCGTTCAGGTTAGGCTCTAGACGGAGTTTTTTGGGCCAGACTACTAACCCTGCTCATGCGAACAACTAGGACGTTGTTTTTCACCGAGCAATTGACTATCGTGAAGAGTTTTTCGAAGTAGTCTTGGATATTATTTCGGTACAACGATGTCCTCGATCGATGCCACGCCCTGGCTCCGTGGCCAGATCATGGAGCAAACTGTCCTCATTGTAGCGAACAATTTGAAAAATGCCTCCAAACTCCAACTGGCTTGGAACGCATGCAATTATCGAGTTGCTCTGGATGGTTCGGCCAATGAACTTGCAAAACTTGGTTATGTTCCTGATTTGATTGTTGGAGATTGCGACTCAATCACCGCCGAAGCTGAGCAGCATTTCAAAAAACTTAATGTCGAATTTGTTGTCGACGGTGATCAATACTCCTCAGATCTCATGAAAGGTATGCGCGAAGCAAAGCGTAGGTGGCCAGAAACGGAACAGTTTCTCGCATTCGGAGCGATTGGCGGGCGTGTGGATCACAGTATGCATGCTGTACTGTGCGCGGAGCGGGCCAAGAACTGGCATCAATGCCGTCTTATTTTACAAAGTGAGAGTAATCTGTCCTTCATGGTGTACGAGACCACCACAGTTCATACGCCTCGTGATATCACCGGACCCGCGGTAGGGATCGCGCCCGTAATGGGCTCGACGCAGCTCTGGACATCGGGTTTGCAGTGGGATGTTGAGAATTGGGAGACTAGCTTCAGCACGCAGGTCACCACGTCAAACTACTTGGTTTCAGACCAAGTTACAGTCAGATGCTCAAAACCTATGCTGTTTACCCTAGAGATAAATGCGGCAGAGCCAGTTCGAGACCTTGAACCAGCTGCTTGAGCCGCGCTTTATCATGAAATTTAGTTTCAGATATCCGGTTTCGGCAGACTATATATATTAATACATGTATTTATCCACTAATAAGTTGGGCTCGAATTCAAACAACATTTCTCTTCTTCATTTCGATGAATATTGTTCAAGAATATTGCACAGATGCCAGTATTCAATACTATGCTGATTGCGGTTAATATAGGTGATGCCGAATTAGTCAATACCAAATCGCCTGGCGATCCTAAAACAGACGCGGTCGGACGATAGGGTACGTTGCTTTCTAATGAAACTATACTACGTGGGCGTCATCAAAACAAGCGGCAAAGGCATCGAGCTGGCTCGTGCCAAAGACCTTTCGTCTTTCTCGTTCTTTGAGCGTGGCAGTGTAGACCAGTTTATGTCCTTTTTTGCTTCCACAGTGGCTACCCGCACGTCCAGTGGCCAGCGTCAGTCCATCGAAGAGGGCAACTATATTGGCCATGTGTATGCACGCAGCGAGGGCGTCGCGGGCGTTATCATTGCCGACAAAGAATACCCGGTCAGGGTTGCCTTTTCTGTGCTTAACAAGGTTTTGGACGAATACATCGCCGCCCACCCGAAGTCTCAGTGGCAAAACGTCACTGAAGGCAATTCGCAAACCGCATTCAGCCCATTGGAGGATTACCTTCGCCGGTACCAGGACCCTCAGCAGGCCGACGCTATTATGAAGGTTCAGCAGGAGCTCGACGACACGAAAATTGTTCTGCACAAGACCATCGAATCTGTTCTACAGCGTGGTGAGAAGCTGGATACCCTTGTCGACAAGAGCGAGGCTCTCAGCGCCTCGTCTCGTATGTTCTACAAACAGGCCAAGAAGACGAATTCTTGCTGTGTTATCTGCTGAATGTTTGCCTGATCAAAGATTGCTAATGTCGTGCCTAAAGCTCGTAGTCACCATATTCCTGAATGACCAGAGACAGTAGCAACTAGAGGGAGTTAAATTATTTTTGTGCAACGATGACTAGAAATATCCACGTGTCGAATAACTAATTATGTATCCAACGATAATTAAGTCTATTAATTTCCAGATCACAATTTGAACTTAGGCATCACAAGCCGCTCGTACACCGAGTCGGTCGTGTAGTCGGCCGAAAGGTCGCTGCGGTTGCTCAAGCCTCGGACGTCGACAAGATGCGGGCCGAGCTGGCTGAGGCTAGTGACGCCCAGCAACCGCATATTCATCATGATCTCGTCTTCCAGCAGTTGAATTGCGCGGCGGACACCCTGCTCACCATACGTACTTAGCGCGTAGATAAACGGACGGCCAATGCCTACAGCCTTGGCACCCAAGCATAGAGCTTTGACCACATCGGTACCACGTCTGACACCTCCATCAATGAAGATATCGATCTTCTTGTGAAGTCCACGCTTCTTGAGCTGGGGCATGGTCTCAGCAAGAATCTCGATCGGCGCGGGGGCGAACTCCAATTGGCGGCCTCCATGGTTGGACAGAACGACACCATCCAGACCATGCTGAGCAGCCTTCACCACATCCTGCCAGCGCTGAACACCTTTGATAAAGAGAGGCTTCTTGGTCAGAGAACGCAGGAATGGGATATCTTTCCACGACAGACCGGCGTCAATAAAGCTGGAAATCGCCCTGGCGGCACCCTGGCTACGATCAGCACCAGCATCGCCATCTTGAACAGCCGCAAGGTCGTCGTCATACTTGGTGCGCATGTCTTTTTCACGACGACCCAATTGAGGAGCATCCACGGTAACGAAAAACCCGGTGGCTCCCTGTTTCTCAGCATCCTTGACAAACTCTGCGGTAGCCTTTCTGTCGGAGTTGACATAAACTTGCATCCAAATAGCCTGCTCAGGAGTCTTTACTTCCGCGATCTCATCGATTGTGCAAGACGCCAGGGTCGACAGCATCTGAGGAATGCCCTCCTTGGCGGCAGCTCTGGTCAGTCCGACCTCGCCATCGGGATGGCCGAGTCTGGCAAGAGCAGTTGCCGTGATGTAAATCGGAAGTTTTGCCTTGGTACCCAGAAGCTTGGTGCTATAGTCAACGGACTTCACATCAACCAAAACCTTCGGACGAAAGAAGATACGCTGGTAGGCACGGTGGTTCTCGCGCAATGTGATCTCGTCATCCGCAGCGCTGGAAAAGTAGTACCAGCCAACACGATTCATTGTGTGTCTCGCAACAAGCTCAAAATCGAGTAAGTTCAACAATTCACCGAGGGCAGGCTGGTTCTTTCTGTTAAGCTCCAGCTGCTTCTCTTCGGCAGTGAGCTCCTGGTCGTCGTCTTCCCCGGATGCCTCGAGATCTCCGACAATTTCTTCATCTTTGATCATTTTCGCAATCACGTCAGTAGGATGGAACTTCAGAAATTGGTTGGTAGCATTGGTTCCGGCGACCTTCGTCAGGATAGCGGCGCCTCCAGGATGTCTATCTTTGAATTTTGTCAAATCGTAAACTTTTCCCTCCACCGCAACCCAAAGGTTGTCGGGTGAATTGTGCTTGCTGAGCTCGTCCAAAGTAATTGCAGGCATGTCAGGATCCTAGTGGTTCGATGAATGATTAGATTCAGGGCCGTTTGACTGGTCTGATGCCAGACCTGGGCAAGGGTAAATGTGGGGAACAGTCGTTCGTTCCTTGTTGAGCGCGCTCCGGCATGTAACATTATAAATATTCGAAGCTCATTGTGAGCCTGGGTACGAGCCAGGCTCCCGAATCGAGGCATACATTCAGTTCGAGGTTTATTGGACATTCTGCGGGAATTTTTCGGGAGCGCACTTCTAGCTCAAACCACCTTTGATCCAACAACAGGTATAAATCCTAACCACAGAAGCAAAGTCGTTGAAATTGTTGTGAATCTCGTGAATGCCGAGCCCGGTAGCGGCTACACGGCAAGTACAATGGGTGTTGTTATAGGCGAATGAAGAGCTCTTCAACTAGGTTTGATTTGCTCCTGAGTTGCAGACATGTACCTGGAATTTTCAATGACTAGTAAATGTGGTTTGATTCAAGTCATACTGGATACTCGGTGGAGATTATCGGCTTGGTCTAGAATTTCCCGGGTTGCGACGAGGGTGTATCATGATAAGTGGGTCCAGGCTGCTCGTTTGATTGAGACCTCTTACCATATGGCCGCTATATGAGCTGGGTGAACATCTTTTGAAACAATTTGAAAAGCGGATGAAAGGCCGATTCCATGTAAAGTTCTGCTAAAATCTTGATTTGCAAGAGTTTCGGGCAAAATGTAAATTATTTTTAGCTTTTTCGCGGCCGGACTGGTGCCCTTTTAGCTAAGACGATGCCGTGGATTTAGTAGATTTGTCACTTGCGGATGCCAAGAGCGCTCGCGAGAAAATTGGCCCGCAGCGGTCCATAAGACGCAGCATAGCACTGCTACTAGATCAGCGCTGGGCGGCAAAAAAGTGAATGGACAATTTGAGATTCTATAGACTGATAATCACACAATTTGAGAGAATTGATTTGGGTCGCTAGAGTGGTGGATTTGATTTAGCGCGTTCATCACGGAAAAGTCTGCAGGCGGGAGGGCCTAACTTAGAAATCATCCAGGGAAGGCCGGAAGCTATAATAAGGTCAAGGTTATGAGAGTCTAAATTTAGCGACGAGGGGCGCATGTAAACACCCAAGAGAGCGTGCTTTGTTCCTGGAAAAGAGCCAGTGAAAGAAATGATTGTAGATACCGACTGAACAGTCGATAGGGGTTTCCTCAAAATGCACCGCAAGCGGCAGAGTGTACCACAAAGCTCGAACACATGTTGGTGCTATTGGCTCTCGTTGCTGCACCGCAGCGTAGTGTGACGCAACAGGCTAAGCACGTGCATGGGCTGCATACAGGTTCTTTGGGATCTGGAATACGTATAAAGCCTCAGGGTCGATAAAGTCCCCAATTTGCTGGAAAGTTTTTGGTTGGAATTTTAGGGAAAAGTCTGCATTCCCGTATAGACATGTCCAGAATGCTGGTTTTCCTTCTGGCCATAGGAAACGTGTTAGCCGCACCTATTACACCCACCTCTTTCGAAGGAGGAAGAATTGAACTTGATGGCGAAGGAGGCAATTCCGGCAAATTGCGCGCCTCTGGACTCACAGAAAGTGCAGTGCATGAGTTACTTTCGGTAACTGGCGACTCACAGGTATTAAGAGGCGGAGAGTCCGGCACAGAGACTGCTCTTAGCGGGCCGCGCTGTCGCTGGGAAGGGCTCGGGGTTCTATGCGAGCCTCGGAAAATAAGTGATGGGATACAACACCTGGATTGTGTGTGGGAGGAGAATGCGGAGTTCGAAGAAATCGAATACGTCTGCGAACTGGCAGACTTTCAAAGAAGTCGTGAACAGATTTCGAAGATGACTGCTGGCACCGCTTCTATCTCCAGTGCTAGTGCCTCTGCCGAGCGAGCTCCACAGCGCTCCGAGGATTTCGCATCATACACGCAAACTGGTCAATTCTACAACATCACCATGGCTCAGGTTGCATCTCTGCTACGGTCTGGCGAGATTGAATCAGACGCATTTCACTTCGGAGTCGACTCTGGTGCGATCTACAATCTGGCCGCGAACCTGCAGGAAGGCATACAGTTTTCGGTCTCTAATGTCAACATTGAGTCCGTTGAAGATCACTTCTACTCTTGGTTTTCTGCATTCACTAGCTTCTACGTCCAATTCGGGAGAAACTTGGATGTTTTCGACAGCGACGAATTGTCCAGCGACCTGAAAGATCCCAAGGCCCTAGAGGATGAGACATTATTTGCCTCTAATTCTTTCGGTGTTTACGATCCCCGTGCACCCAGTTCTGAGACTCTAGACGAAAGCTTCGAGCCGCACGGGAACGACGAGTTCTTTGATTCCGATTTCTCCGAGTCGGACTTCGGCACTGGTTTCTATGATTGTGCGTATTCCTCAACCAAACATCAGCTGTTTTGCTCGTCTCTTGGTCCGTCTGTAGTCATGGAGCTGCCGCTCTGAAGCAGTATGTTGGGCTAGGTTCCCACTATTTATTTATGCAAATATTTATTTCTTGTTCCAATTTTACTAAATTTTTAGTTTTCTTTTTTCGTAAACTAATCAAATCCTTAGCTGGTAGAGTCCTTTGCTAGCCAGCCAGATCGACGCGCGCGGATTATTTTCACCCCTCCAGGTGCTGCGCAGATCAACTTTTTACTGCTTACATACCAGCGACATGGAGCTGATGGAAATTCTTGGGCTGCTAGCTGGAACGCTAGACGGGAATCAGCAGATACGCGCACATTCAGAAAGTACATTGAAACAAATTGACAATGAATCGGATTTTCTGCAAAATCTGCTAGCCATCGTGCTGGAGCCCCAGGCACAGGTAGGCCTGAAAATGGCAGCGGCCGTATACCTGAAAAATAAAGTCGAGCGTTCCTGGCCAATCAGCCGTAAAGCGAACCAAAAACGCACAATTTCTCCAGAGGCTTGTACGTATTTTAAAGCCCAGATCATTCCTGCGCTCGCAGCAGTCGATGTGCCATTGAGGCCTATTCTTGTTCCTGTGGTACGTACTGTTGTGAACGCTGATTACCCAGATCGTTGGCCAGAATTGCTTCCATCAATCGCTGAACTACTCCAGCAGCAGGATCCAAACTCTGTCTACACAGGACTGAGTGTATTTCTCCAGGTTTGCAAGTACTATCGCTGGGCAAGTGCTTCAGTTTCTGAGGGTCTGGAGCCAGTGATCAATCAGGCTTACCCTCAAATCCTCAGCATTGCTGAGCGGCTTGTAGATGAGGAAGATGTTATGGCAGCCAAAATGTTATATGATTTCACCAAAATTGTGAAGATGTCCACAGTTCGTCATCTACCAGCAGTATTACAACAGCCAGAGATCGCAGGTCGTTCCGTGGCTTTGTTTCTCGGAATCTTGGTCAAGAAGCTACCATCGTCAGCAATGCAGCTCGATGAACAGGAGCGCGAGCATCATCCATGGTGTTCCGCCAAGAAATGGGCCTCGTTCAATCTGCTCAAAATGCACACGACGTACCTGAGCTCCAGAAGCCAGCTCAGCCATCGCACATCCAAGTACATGGACTATCGCAAGTTTTATCTGGCGAACTACACTCCCAAAATTATCACATCAACTCTCGAGATTCTCCAGAAATGGTCCATCAAGGAGCTCTGGACCCCGAAAACAGCCCTGATCAACCTTGTCAATTACCTCCGAACGGCCATCGACATGAAGGAGGGATTGAGTATTATTGAGCCTCATTTGGAGGGCATTATTGTACATGTGATTTTCCCGCTGCTTTGTCCAACCAACTCGGAGGTTGAGCTGTTTGAGGACGAGCCAGTGGAGTTTGTGCACCAATTTTTGGAGTCCAACAACATATATCAGGGTATTCTGACGGTTGAAAACAGTGCCAAGAATTTTTTGGAAATGGTGGTCAGGAAAAGAAAGGACGCTATCGGGATCTTGTTACAATTTGCTAGTGGTATTTTGAACGAGGCTCGCAGCTCGGATAGCGGCTTGGACTCTGCTATCAAAGAAATTGGCGCTTTGCAAATCCTGGACACACTGGCTCCAAGGCTCATATCGAAAAAGAATCCTTACCGTGATCATGTGGAAGAGTTCCTCGAAAAAAGCGTCTTACCAGATATGCAAAGCCCCCACGCCATCCTTCGCATGCACGCCTGCCACGTGGTGCACTCCTTTTCCGAGATTGAGTTTCGAAATCGAGATCTTCTACGAAGCATTTATCAGTTGGTAATGAAGTGCTTCGAGGATCAAGCTATACCGCTTCAGGTGATCGCGGCTCTAACTCTGCAGAGCCTTTTGCAAGATGAAGACATCAAAGCTACTCTGGGCGAAAATGTGAGCTATGTGGTTCAAAGGCTTCTTGGATTGACCAAGGTGATTGATCTAGAATCGCTTATGGGTGTGATGGATGACATTGTTGGTGCATTCCCGGGCAAAATTGCACCGTTTGCAGTGGAAATGGCAGGCCAAATGAGCAATCAATTTATGTCCATCGCCGCCGATCAGTATGAAAAACAGCGAACATCTGAGGGTGAAGAGTTCGACATCGACAACTTGAGCGTAGACAAGGTTACGGCGGGAGTGGGAATGCTAAACACTTTGGCATCGCTCGTGATGTCTTTGAACCAACATTCAGACATAGTTGCCCAGATTGAGCTCGTGCTTTGCCCAGTACTGGAGTCTATCTATAAGTTGAAGCTTTACGATTTCTACACGGATGCCTTCATCTTGCAGGAAGACATCATTGATGCTCGTGGTGCTGTTTCCACAACCCACTGGGAGCTTTTGAAGCTCGCGTCAATGGGTGTCCTGGACGGCAACTGCAATTGCTTCGAAGATCTGGCTCCGCTTCTGGAGTGCTTCCTCACCAACGGTAAAAACCTGCTCGCTCAAAACAATGGAATGCTACAAGAAGCTAGTGAGCTAGTGGTAAATTTCCTTGGTGTACACGGTGACTATATCACTATTGAAGACCAGCGAGCTGCCGCGAAGTTAACGACCCATCTTGCCCTAACACAGATGATTGCCAGCCAGGGAGTGCCAGGTAATTTCTCCAACGAAATACCGGCCATTGTTAAGAAGGCTCTAGAAGTATTGGTGCGTGAGAATGATAGGTTTAGCGACAAGCGACTGAAGACTTCAGCAAATTTCTGCACCAGTCTTGTCTGCGTATTCCTGAGTTGCATTGCCATTGAACCCCAGCTCACCTTCACCGTACTTGATCAGAGGAACATGACAGAAACGTTCATGATATCGTGGATGAAGATTCTGCCGCTGTGTGCTCTTGTCGATGAGCTCAAATTGCAGGAGCTGGTTTTGCTGGAGATATTCAACCAAGAGAGTCTACCGGCCATCATTCAAAGCGCCCAGCCCAAGCTCATGGAGCACCTCGCTTTTGTACTTGAAAAGCTTCCTGAAGCACTTGCTCGTAAAGACGCATTCAAAAATCTGGATGATGAGGACTTCGATGGCGCTGATTTTGACACTTTCGATGACGACTGGCAGGATGACGACGTTGAAGACGATGCTAACTTTGATAGCCAAGGCTTTCATCACTTCACACCTGACCAGATTTCCGATACTAGCAAAGTATCACAACCACAACAAGACCTTTCGGAGTCTGCAGGCGGTGAAGACTTCTCTGGCAAATTGGATTCTTCGGCGTTTGACTTCGAAGATTATGATCCCGACATGCTCAGTGAAGACGTATACTCAGTATCACCTCTTGAAGAACTCAATCCCTATGTGTTATTGCACAGCAAACTTGCTCAGATTCCTGGCAGTAAGTACCAGGCACTCATGGAAATGCTCGACGAGTCTCGTCGTGGGATTATCGAGGCTGCGCGGCTACAAGGAAGTCAATGACCGCCTCTGATGCCCTCCAATAATTACATAAAATCTGCATCTATTCTTATACTTTCTTCCCAGAGTTACTCTCCCATCGAAGCTTCCAATAAGTCTCCCGACATGGAGCCTGAGTGCCTAGCAGCTCCCCAAAACTTCCAGCTCCACTAAGAACTCTCGGGTTCTGGTGCAGAGCCTGCACCCATCATTCTTTGGCGAGAGCTAGCAAATAGCAACTCCTGCTCTTTGAGAAGTTCTTCTTCCGACTTCCCTAGCTGATCTAGCTTGCCAATTTTGCGTTCCCTGACTTTTTGAGATTCTTTATGGGTCGCGATGGCCTCCTGGATCGGCTCGATATAATCTGGGAAACCAAGCTGCTCCAAGGCTTTTATAACATGTTCACATGCGATGGTTTTTTTGGAGCCGCGTTCAGCCATCTCGTTGCTTTCGCTACTCAGAATCATGATGAAAGTAACGCAACATTCGATAAGTGCATCACGACTTTCGCGTGAGAATACTAGGTCTCGAGGTAAAATCTCGCTAACAATCTTTTGAACTGTTGCCTTCGGTAGACTGAGCTCCTCAGCATTTGCATCACTCATTTTCGAGTTTATTGTTTGGTTTGAGACAAAGGGTCGGGTGAATTCTGATCAACAAGGAAACAACGTCTTTGGATTGTGTGGACTTCGGATCAGGCACGCTTATATATAATTTGGGCAAACAGTGTGCTAGTGGGGAGCTTCGGCTGTAGCCAGAGCCCGAACCCTATCATAGATTAAGATTACATGAATATCTCCCTTCCCACCCGGCACATCCCAGCTCAAAAAAGTATTTCTCTCGAGGAAAATTAAAAATTTCATAAGCGCTCATGACTTCGCTGCAATACGAATCGGCTGCTTTTGACAGCTCCGGTCAGTACTTTGCTGCAGCTTTTCAAGCCCTAGATGGACACCGACTAGTTGTTGCGGCATTGTGTGGTAAAATTCCCAATCTCGAGTACAGCCTGCCCAAGGGAAGTAAAGCTACTGCTCTGGCCTGGATCTCTCTAAGCTCGAACAACAGGACTGCTAAGAAGAGAAAACAGGACTCGCAGGCCGATGCTATTGCTATTGGTTTGTCGACTGGTGTCACCTTGATTTTTTCTCCAACTGAGGCTAATGTAACACACAGCTTGGGTACCGCACCGGCACCGGCTGTGGTTGATATCAAATCTAACGGGAAAGTGCTCGCTATTCTCACTGCCGACGACGTCATTACAGAGTTCGATCTGTCTTCAGCCCAATTGGCCCAAAAATCTCGACATCAACTGTCTCTGGAGGGCGTTAGCAGCTTCGCGCCTCTCGAGAACGGAGAGGACGCCGCATTCGTGATCGCCAATACTCAGCCCTATACTACCAAAAAGAATTTTAGCGTGATTTCTGAGTTATCGGGATTCTCGGCTCCAGTCACTCAAATTGTCTCTACTGGCGATAAGTTTGCTGCCATTGCTGAAGATGAACGTCAAGTGCAGGTATACAACACTCAGGATTTGCAGACTACTTTACTCTGTCCTTCTGCCGTAAAACATATCACAGTCCACAGTGATGGTGAAGTCCTCGCAGCTGTTTGCGAAGACGGTCGCGTTCAGCTTTTTGCCTCGCCATTATCGTCTGACCAGACCAGCCTGGCAATCTCACCCGTCTTACACGTTCAAGTCAGCAGGCCCAACGCCGATATTGTCTCAATCCAATACGCTCTATTCTCTGACGAGCATCTGATTGTCTGCTGGAGCGAGCAGGGCTCTGTCCCAGTCTTCGAGCGTGTAGCATGGAAAGGTGCCGAGTCGGATATCACTATCACTAAGGATTTCAGCGCTCCCAAAGTCGCCGAACATCTCAAGAACGGCGTAGATCAAGCCGCAGCACCAGTTTACAAGGAACACAGAGCTAATGTCACATCTGGAGCTCATGTGGCGAATTTGAACGACGATGAGGATGACGAAGATGCAGATAATGAGACTCTAGCGGAACGATTACAAGCTCTTTCTCCACAAAATTTGGATTCTAATGCGAACGGGCATGCGTCCAATGGTAAATTGCGAGTATCTGTACCAGGTTCGTTCGCAGTGCTTTTGACACAAGCACTTCAGGCCAGTGACAAGGACCTGCTGGAGAAGTGTTTGTCTGAACGCAACGAAGATATGATCAAGTCATCTATTGTTAAGCTTGAACCGCGTTTAGCTGCTGTTCTTCTCGAAAAATTGGCCGCAAAGATGGCTAGAGTTCAGCACCGCACTGGTCAGCTCACCATCTGGGTCAAATGGGTTGTGATCATCCACGGTAGCTATCTCATGACTGTGCCCAACCTTCTTAAATGTCTTGCGAACCTTCACGCCACTCTTTCCAACCGCGTGTCAACTCTGCCGCGTTTACTTGCCCTCCAGGGTCGTTTGAACCTTTTATCAGCGCAGATGCACGTTCGCAAAGATATTCAAGAGTCTCTGCAAGAGATCGAGGATGCCGAGGATGTTGCCGATGTTGTTTACTCTGAGGAGCCATTTATTGTTAACGGCGAGGAAGACCTTATTGATGAAGATGATGAGGAGATTGAGGAGGATCCCGAGGAAATGCAAGACGAGGAAATGAGTGACGCCGGCAGCTATGACAGCGAGATCGACGAGGATGACTCGGAGGAGTAGTTTCGTGAACGCAAAAAATTTGTGGCAGCTTAAAGCTGGCATAACTATGTATAGAATCTTTTAGTCTACGGCATACTGAGTAAAACAAGGCCTTCTGTGGAATTTAGAATAGTCGGTCCACGCCAAGAAAAACTGTGGGCACGACTACCACCTGGGACCGTCACGTGAGCGCTATCTCAATCCCTGGGAGTCTAATCAGTAAAAAAAATTGACTGGGCGAAGTGGATGGGGAGCGCCAGAGAATTTATTACAAATATTTTTCCGATAAACCCTTTTTCCTTGAGTATTCATCTAGAACCACCAAATGTCCGCGGATAGCAAAATCTACATCTCCTACGAGTTTGTCCACAAGCTCTGCCAGGAAGCAGCCAACGAGCTCAAACAATTCGAGCCCCAGGTAATTATCGCTATTGGCGGTGGTGGATTCATTCCGGCCCGTATTCTGCGCACTTTCCTTAAGCAGGCTGGCGCTAAGAAAAACATCCCCATTCAGGCCATTGGTTTGTCTCTCTACGAAGACCTTGGAGACGACGATTATGTTGAGAAGCTTGGCAAGGAGGTCATCCGTACCCAGTGGCTGGACTTCTCCGCTCTAGAGCAGCACAAGGTCGATTTGCTGGGCAAGAACCTACTTATCGTTGACGAGGTCGACGACACCCGTACCACCCTTCACTACGCTGTTTCTGAGCTCGACAAGGACCTGAAGGCTCTTGCTGAGAAGCTTGGCCGCGAGGACCTTTACAACAAGACTACCATCTCCGTCTTTGTCCTCCACAACAAGGATAAGCCCAAGAAGGCACAGCTTCCTGCTAAGATGATGGAGACTGGCCGGTATTTTGCTGCTCGTACCACCGGTGACGACTGGATTGCGTACCCGTGGGAGGGAGCCGACATCGATGCCCACACCGATCTTGCCCGCAAGCAGGGTAACATTTAAACCTAGTTGCAGTTTAACTCTTCTTATCAGATTCTTTTCTAGATAATTTTTCATTCAGCAGATAGATGTCATTGAAGCTGGCTGATTAACGTTTCGATCTGCGTGCGATGTGCCTCCTTGAGATCCTCTACGTCGGCCTCGAGCTCATTGCATCTCTCGGTCTTCTCGCCCAGTTTTACGAGAAGCTTGTCCAGTTTTGCAGTCAAACTTTCCAATTTCAGTTGGTTTTGATTCTCTGCCTGACGCAATTCTTCCAGCTCATCTTCATTGGCGAACGCTCGTGCAAGCTCCTGGTAGGCCACATCTCGTTTGCGCTGGGCATCGGTCAGGCTCACTTTCAATGTTTCTTGCTCATCTTCTAGCTTTCTGATTTTGTGAGTCAGTCGGCCGATCACGCTTTCAAGGTCCTGAGATCCGTCAATTGCTGCAGCTTGGGACAAACCTCTCGATTCTCCGCCAAGCGAAGCTGTATCATCGAAGGCTGTCTGCTCGTCTGCAGCCTCGCCCATTCCTATGTCATCCAAACCCTCAAGATGGCCATGGCTCGGCTCAGTATTGATAACGCTCAAAAGATCTGCTTCTCTTTGAGCCCAATTTTGTGCATCCAATCTATGCTGGCGGTCTCTTTCCTCCATAAGTGCCTGGTTTCGCTCGAGACTTTGAGAAATTTCGTCCTTCTCAAACTGGAGCTTGCTATGACTATCATGAGCTGTACTTAGCTGTGTCTCGAACCTCGCAATCTCCGATTGGAATCGATTACGCTCCCCTTCAAGATCCTCAATACGCTGTTGAAAGTCTCTGATATCTTGTTGTAGCTTTTTATTGCTGTTCTGGATCGACCTGTGGGATGAGAGTGCCTCGGTTATGGTGCGCTCCAGCTCTGCATTTCTCTGCAGTAACTGTACCTCTGTAGCTTGCCAGTTGTCCAGAGACCTATGGTATTTTGCTTGCATGTCGTCAATTCGTTTCTGTAGTAGATGTGCCTGCTCATTAGAGCCAACACCTCCAGCGGCCGCCTCGGACATTGCTCGAAAATGCTCCGCTAGAGCGGCCTGCTCCGCATTTGTAGATTCTAGCTCGCTGAACTTTTGCTCCAGATCTCTAAGCTTCATTTCATGCAATTTTTCAGACTTTTCGAATTCAGAGGTTTTGGCTTCAAGTTCTTCTTGAGCCTCTGCCAGTTTCTTCGCCAGGTTCTCGTTTTGGGCTGCCGCTTGACTCTTGATCTGGCTCTTGAGGTCTTTGATTTGTTTATTTGCTGCTTCAAGCCGCTTCTGATCTTGTTGTAGAAGCTTTTGAATGCTTGCCTTCTCTGACTTCAGATTGCGAGCCAGGCTGGCGGATTTGACCTCCTGTTGAGACACCCGTTGGGCCTCCTCGAGAATGAGCGCGAGTTGTTCTTCTTTGCGAGCCAAAGCGCCAGGAACATTGGCAAGTTGATTCAGCCGATCCACACTCAACTGTTGTATTTGTTTACTGAGGCTGAGATCTCTACTTGCCAAGGCAGATTCAAAGCTGGAAATGTCTCTTTTATAGGTGTTAGTCGCTTCCAGTAATGGATTGAGAAGCTCACTCAGGTCTCTTTCCTTCGCTTGCTCAAGCAATGTATCCAAAGCATCTAAGACTGAATGCAAATCGGGAATCTGAACCGGGGGTGCGATACTTAATTGATCAAATGCGCTCTCGAGGCTTTCTTTTTCGAGCTGTGGCTGTTCTGTAGGCTTTGCTGTGGGCGCAGGCTTCTCTTTGATTTCAGATTCAATTGCTTCTTGTTCGACTGCGGCAGTTCCTAATAAATTAGAATCTTCAAGCCCTTGAGCTGGTCCAAGTTTCGAGCCTACTTCAGCCGCTGTGGGACCCGGACTGGGAGGCTTAGTCGCTGTTGCATTCTGCTTAGAGCCTAGCGCATTTTTAAGACGGTCATCGACAGACAATCGTGGTGAGTTTGAGCGCTTATTTTGCAATTGAGAGGGCGGTTTTCCGTCCAAAGCTTCGTCTAGCCGTTGCTCGACGCTGGCTACCGCCCGCTTCAGGTACCCAGACCACTCGGTGGCCATTAGCTAACCTGACATCATCACTCCCACGCTTCTCACCCACCCATCATGGAAGATCTGGGGCTAGCTGCTGCTAGCAAGACTGAGACGAGCTATTCGCGGGCAATTGCCGCTAACGCGAATCTCGACCCGTACTCAAAACTGAAGCTTCTCCAAAAAGAGTACGAGATGCTTGGCTTAAAGGTCGATTACATCAAGGACGAGCACAGACACTTGAGGCAAGAGCTGCTGCGGGCTCAGGAAGAGGTCAAACGTATTCAGAGTGTGCCGCTTGTGATCGGCCAGTTCGTTGAAGCTATTGACCAGAACACTGGTATTGTTTCGAGCACGACCGGTTCCAACTACGTCGTTCGCATCCTGTCCACCCTGGACCGAGAGCTCCTCAAGGCATCCTCGTCGGTGGCGCTTCACCGTCATTCTAACGCGCTGGTAGCGATCTTGCCTCCGGAGGCAGATTCTTCTATCTCGATGCTCGGCGCCGATGAGAGGCCCGATATCAGCTACGCTGACGTGGGTGGCTTGGACATGCAGAAGCAAGAGATCCGCGAGGCCGTCGAATTACCCCTTTCGCAGTTTGAATTGTATAAACAAATCGGAATTGATCCTCCCCGAGGTGTTCTGCTTTATGGCCCTCCTGGCACGGGCAAAACAATGCTGGTCAAGGCCGTGGCAAACGCCACTACGGCGTCCTTTATTCGCGTTGTGGGGTCTGAGTTTGTCCAAAAATATCTTGGAGAAGGTCCAAGAATGGTTCGCGATGTTTTCAGGTTAGCGCGTGAAAATGCGCCTGCCATTATTTTTATCGATGAAATCGATGCTATCGCCACGAAACGCTTCGATGCTCAGACTGGTGCTGATCGCGAAGTGCAGCGCATTTTACTGGAACTGCTGAATCAAATGGACGGTTTCGATCAGTCGTCGAATGTCAAGGTCATCATGGCTACGAATCGTGCCGATACACTCGACCCTGCGCTCATGCGTCCAGGACGTCTGGACAGAAAGATAGAATTCCCCTCCCTCAAAGATCGCAGAGAACGCCGTCTCATTTTCACAACTATCGCTTCAAAGATGTCTCTTGCACCTGAAGTTGATCTTGACTCGTTGATCATGCGCAATGACCCACTTTCCGGTGCCATTATCGCTGCCATCATGCAGGAGGCCGGTCTGAGAGCTGTGCGCAAAAACAGATACATCATCTTGCAACAAGATCTGGAAGAAGCATACAGCTCTCAAGTAAAGTCTGGGTCTGAGAAAGACAAGTTTGATTTCTACAAATGATAAATACTGTGATGTTTGTAAATTGAGTGGTCCGCATAATTTAAGGAGCTATCTTCAGAATCTCTAATATTTTTTGGAGATCGGTCGAATTGAAGGGAGACAGTGTCCTGGTCCCCAGCCGCACGAGCAGCACAAGCAGGGCAATGTTAGTAAAAATGCACAGAATCCCAGTAACGAGAACAAAGTGGCCAGCCGTCCGGTACTCACGATCGAGGTCATTAAGGAAGATTTTATCTATTCGATGCCGCTGGACGAGCCCTAGAACAATCATCAATAATGCATGTAGAGTGTAGGCAGTTCCAATTGGTAGAAACTCTTTGTTAAATAGTCGAATGATAATCAATGCAAATGTAAGTTCGCTGAATGCTGTTCGCATGTAGGCTCCATCGAAGGTTCTTTGTGAAGCTCTCACATCTTGCTGCTGAGGCCCCGTCAAGGAAGAATAAGGTATTAGCTCTGCATTGTGGCCGCTGTCTACTGTGATAATCGCACTATCGGCGTGACCATCGGCGGTCATAATAGTTTGATGTAACTTGGTGTATATCAGGGGATTCGAAAGAGGCTCCCACCTTATCACGTGAAGTTCCGGCGAGCGTTGGCTCCCTTGCCAGCTAGCTCAGCTCAGCTCAGCTCAGACGGAAGGCAGTACACGGATCGCTCTATGTGGGTAAGGGTTATAGTTGCTTATGTTGGCATACCAGACCTAACTCGAAGTCAACTCTGCCGGACGCCATCTTAGAAGTTTAAGTTCCCTATCCGGCGTATTTCACCTGAGACTTCCTGAGGGAAAAAGACTAGCAGAATGGCACCCCGTGTTTGCCACAGTTGTCAGTCGACAAATATCGTTGTTGATACTGGCACCAATGAGCTAGTCTGTAGCGTTTGTTCTGCTGTTGTTGATAATGCACCTGCTATTGTGTCTGAAGTCCAATACACCGAAAGTGCTGGCGGCCGCACCTCCGTTCAAGGTACATTTGTATCTACGACCGCGTCTGGTGTTGCTCTCACAGGCAAATATGGTCACCAAGTTGGCTCGAGTCGTGAGAGTACCGTTGAAAAGGCTCGAGTAAGACTCGAAGTCATTGCCAGGAAGCTCAATGCTCCGGATCACTGTGTAGACATCGCTACGCGTACTTTCCGCCGAGCTCTTGAAGATAATTTTGTCAAAGGCCGCAAATCACAGCACGTTCTGAGCGCGTGCCTGTACTACGCATGCCGTAAAGAGCGCAGCAGTATCATGCTTATGGACTTCGCGGAGCTGTTTCATGTGAACGTCTTTAATATCGGCACGACTTATTTGCAGCTGGCACAGTCTCAGAAAATGAGCGATCTCCCTACACTAGACCCGTCTATTTTTATCTCGAGATTTGTGGACGACCTACAGTTTCACAGCGCAGCTAAGAAAGTCATGAAAGACGCGCAAACACTTGTAGCCCGTATGGGCAAGGACTGGCTGAGCGAGGGCCGCCGTCCTGCTGGCATAGCTGCGGCATGTGTTATTTTAGCCGCTCGAATGAACAACTTCAGAAGATCAAAGGCAGAGGTCGTGGCAATAGCTAAAATCGGTGAAGAGACATTGCAAAGACGCTTAGATGAATTTCGCAACACCTCAGCAGCCACTCTGACTGTTCAGGATTTCCGTCGGACTAACGTCGAGAGCGCGGCCGACCCTCCCTCTTTCACCAGGCACCGCGAACTCGAGCGTAAAATGGCAGAGCGTCAGGCAAGAGACAAAGAGCTCTTAGAAAAGGGGGTTGAACCAGATGATGCTTACCTAGACGCAGAGCTCATTGCGCTCGCCAAAGAACTAGATGTAGTGGACGGACAAACATTGGAGCTTCAAAAAGACGTAGACGATATTTTGGACCTTCCGAGTCTTCGAGCCGCACAGGAGCAAGTTTTGGAAGAAAATCGGTCTGCGCAACCCAAAGACGAAAATCCTGATGGGCGCAGATCGGCCCGCCTCCATCACCCAGCCAGTACATCTGACAGCAGTCACCTCGAGGTCTCTGATTCGGATGATTCAGATATCGAGGAAGGAGATGCTACCTACAACGAGGTCATTAAGAACGTAGCTACAAGTTCTCTCGTGCCTGCAAGCATCAACGATTCCAAAGCGAGCACAAGTACCGTGGCAGTAGACCCGGCCAATTCTAAAACGTCGAAGAAGGTCGTAGTTCCATCTCGCATGAAGACTTTGGCAAACTCGGCCTCAAGCTTATCCTCATTCGGAACCGAAGCCTCCGCTCCAGGGCGACTCGAAAAACTTGTCCTGGAATTTCGCAGGAAGCGAAAAGAACGGGCTGATGAGGAGAGGGAAAAGGCAGTGATGTTCGAAGAATCTCTCGCTAGCGACGATGAAGAGCCTTTAGAGGGAATCACTGACGACGAAATTGAGTCTATCATCTTGACTGAGGAAGAGATTAGCTTGAAGTCTCAGGTCTGGATGTCTCTCAATAAAGACTACCTGATTGAGCAGGAGAAAAAGCGGTTGCGGAAAGAGTCCGACATGCTCCAGGGTATCAACCAGCCTCGGAAAAAGCGGAAACCTAAGGCCAAGATCGAGCCAGGATCTCAAACGTCTGAAGAGTCGGCCCGTAAGATGGTTAAAGAGAAAGCAGTGTCACGCAAGGTCAATTACAATATCTTGGACAAATTGTTCATTTGATGAGTTCACTCTATTATTTAATTTTTTTATTTATATTACTTTGCGAAACCTTTCAACCTACTAGAGCCCCAGCACCTTCAGCTGTAAGGGGAGCCCGGATTCCGATACGAGTGTTCAGCCGCGCCATGACATAATTATTTTTCATAAAATTTAGACCTCCCTTCAATCTTTACATTTACCATGGTGAAACGGAAAAGAGCCGCAATTTTACCTACGAATATTGCTCTGCTACAGAATCTTATTCGCAGAGACCCAGATTCTTATCGTGAAGAGTTTTTACAACAGCAGCAGCATTATGCCTCGCTCAGAGAGATTTTTGTCCAAAACCCAAGAGGTGCGCAGAACACTGAAGAATTTGCCGAATTGCTGGGATTCATTACTCAAATGTGCAGTTGTTTCCCGAAAGACACGAAGAACTTCCCGGAAGAGATTTCAGATCTGCTCGCGGAGAACTTTGACTCCCTGGATGCTGATCTCGCCGAGAAGATTGTCCATTGCATGTCTATGCTCCGCAACAAAGACATCATAACCAGCGAATATCTTGCCCGCAAGCTATTTCCAATTCTTGTATCCACAGAAAGCAAACAGCTTCGCACTCAAGTCTACGCTTCGCTTATCCAAATGATGAAAACCGCTAATCAAACTTCGAAGAACGTGCAGCTGAACAAAATTGTACAAGCACTTCTATTCAATTTGCTAGAAAACGCTGAATCTAATGGTCTATGGGCTACCAAAATTACCCGCGAGCTTTGGCGTAGAGGTATTTGGGACGACTCGAGGAGTGTGGAAATTATGACGTTGGCTGCCACTCATGGAGATACGAAGGTCGCGGCGTCTGCAGTTAGGTTTTTCCTAGGAGCCGACAAAGAGCGTGAAGCTACCTTAGCCGAAGACGATAGTGACGATGAATTGGATATGGCTGCCATGAGACACAAGCTGAAGATCAACAAGAAGAGCCGCAAGAGCAATAAGAAACTTGAAGCTGCAGTCCGCGTTTCCAACAAGAAGCGCAATGGTCTTGGCAAGGATTCTACTCATCTTAACTTCTCTGCGATTCATCTACTACGTGATCCCCAAGGGTTTGCCGAGAAGCTCTTCAGTATGCATCTTAATTCCAAGGGTTCCGGAGGTGTGCGTTTTAGCATGGAGCAGAAGATCGACTGCATCAATCTGGTTTCGCGTCTAATTGGTAGCCACAAACTCATTGTTATGGGCCTCTACTCGTACATTCTCAAATATTTGACGCCCAAGCAGCAGAATGTGACTCAGTTCATGGCTGCGGCCGCGCAGGCTTCTCACGACCTAGTTCCTCCGGAGACAATTCATCCTGTCGTTCGCAAAATTGCTGATGAGTTTGTTAGCGACGGTGTTGCGGCTGAGGTTGCGGCCGCGGGAATTAATACGATTCGCGAAATTGCAGCACGTGCGCCGCTGGTGATTGATGAGCCGTTGCTACACGACCTGGTGGCTTATAGAGGCTCCAGAGCCAAGCCTGTGGTGATGGCGGCTCGTTCCCTCATTCAACTGTATCGTGAAATTGATCCTTCGATGCTTCCGACTAAAGAGCGTGGTAAGACTGCTACTATGGCTCTTCGGGCTGGTGAAACCAAGAAGGCCAAGTACGGTGAGACTGTGAATGACAATGGTATCGAAGGCCTTGATCTGTTGCAGAAATGGAAAGAAGAGAACGGGAATGAGAACGATGATCCCGCCAATGATGCCTGGGAAGTTGATTCGGAGGATGATGATTCGGATGACAGCGAAGGTGAGTGGGTTAATGTCAATTCAGATGACGATCTGAACCTCAGCGATAGTGACGACGAAGAGTCTAAGAAGACTAAAGAAGCTGAGGCCCCCAAGGATCCTAGATCTGCTCTCGAGGCATTCGAGAAACTTGCAGCCACTGAAATTCTCACACCAGCCGATTTCCAGAAGCTCAATGAGCTCAGAACGGAGGCCGGTATCAGAAAAGCCATGGGTCAGACCACTGATGAGGTTGTTGAGGCTATTAAACTTCAGGGACTCAACAAGTACAAGCAGGACAAGGCAGAGCGTATGGCGCAAATCCACGAAGGTCGCGAGGGCCGTGAGTTCGGGTCGCACAAGCGTCATCACAATAATAAGGATCACTCCACTACCAATAAGCAGAAGGCTCGCAAGAAGAACTTCATTATGATGATTCATAAACGTGACGTTCAGGGCAAAGCGCGTAAAAGCTTGCGGGACAAGCAGAAGGTTCTTCGCGCTCATATTGATCGTCAGAAGAAGGGTATGTGATTAGTCGTATTTATTAGCGTTAATGAGTTTCGTAGGCTGTGGAATAATAAAAATCTTAAAGCTCATGCGGCTTTGCGCTTGAGAATTTTCTTACGCTCACCAAATTTGTCCTTGTCCATCTCGAGGACGGCTTGCCGTTTGGCTATACTAACCTTCTTCAGCGCACGATCGACAACTTCCTTGTCAGTTACTCCTGGGAATTCTTCCATCTTGCGATTGATCCGGTGCTCGATAGCTTCTATACGCTTAACGTCTCTCTCGGTGACAAAAGAGACGGACTCACCGCTGCGACCAGCACGAGCAGTACGACCAACTCGATGGATATAATCATCCGGGTCCAGAGGAAGATCATAGTTGATCACCATCTCAACCGTGGGGATGTCCAAACCACGAGAGGCAACATCCGTAGCTACGAGTACCCGCGCCGCCGAAGCTCTGAAGCGCCCTAAAGCATTGAGTCTTTCAGATTGCGGCATTTGAGAATGAAGAGCGGTTGTCCGGATATGCATGAGTTTAAGCGTCCGCAAAACCTCCTCTGCAGCGTCAGTTCTATTCACAAAAACGATCGCCGTCTTCTCGGCATGTGTCTCAGCACTCAAAATGGCATAGAGGTATGCCGCTTTGACGTAGGAAGGCATCAAGAGATAATACTGCAAGAGAGAGTCTGGGGTAGCAAGCTCATCAAGGGCAACCTCGTGGATTGCAACTGGGAGCTTGCCCTCTTTGACCGGAGCGTCTTTGAGCGCTCTCACCTGGTCTGTGATAGTGGCAGTGAATAGCAGCGTCTGTCGCTTTTCTGGGCTTGGTAAAACTTTCATACAGCGATTCAAGTCCTTAGCTAGAGAAGGGCTCAGCAGACGGTCCGCTTCATCAAGAACCAAGTACTTGACCCGGCGCAGGCCGGCGATTGTTTCCTCCCCAGATGACAGAATGTGATCGGCTAGTCGGCCGGGGGTTGCAACTACAAAGTGGGGTCGTCTCTGAAGCTCCAAACTCTGCTTCACCATATCCATTCCTCCAACTATAATGGATACTCGAATATTCATGTTCGCTCCAAGCGCCTTGAACTGCTCAGCAATTTGTATGGCAAGCTCTCGAGTAGGTGTGAGCACCAAGCCACAAACTCCATAGGGATCTTTTGACCAGTGCGTTAGCATGGGCGCAGCAAAAGCAATTGTTTTGCCGCTTCCTGTTCTTGCTCCGCCAATCACGTCGCGGCCTTCCAAGATGGACGGTATACAGGCGCTTTGAATAGCAGAGGGCTTGTTGATAGCCATAACCTGGAGAGACTCACATAACCAATTCGCGACTCCTAAATTTCCGAAGCTCATTCTCTATTCTTTTTTTCTTTGATTGTATTTTTTGTTTGCTCGAACTAATTGGCCTGGCAAATTAAGATAAAGATTTGAAGCATAAAGTAATGGACAGGAGCTTAGCAGGCTACGACTTGAAAAAAATATTATGCAATGATGCCCACCTTCATGCGGCTGACATGTCCTTTGATGAAATCGAAAGCAGGCGGCGAAAGTTCGAAGAGCTAGCAGTTCTGGAGGAATGTTTGGCGGAGAGGATTTTACATGACTACTTTTGGCTTCCGCAAATGCAAATCAATTGGCTGGAGTCTAGGCTGGCACCGACAAAACCTCGCTCGCAGCGCGAAACTGCCCTCGAGAAGCTCGAGGCCGCGAAGCTTGTAGACCGGTATTGCAAGCTCAACAAGGACATTGATTCTTTTACCTCCGAGGATTTGAGTGCACCAGAGAACATGGGTTTTATTCACTCTGATATCTCTACCTACACGTTGCCAGGTAAGCTCTACAAACGGCATAAATCCGCTAGAGGCCTAGCCAGATACAGGTGTGACTATACATATGATATTGATATTGACAAGGTGTTCTCTGTACGCGAAGGTTATGGTGAGTTTCTGGATTTGAATTTTTTTTTCGCGCAAGTAAAAGGAATGAACCCTGCAGCTGAGATCTCTCTGGATGAGTTTATCGGCAGTCTAGCTACCTTCGATCATGTTGTGTATAAAAGCTTGCAGGGATCAGACGCATTTTTCAAGCTTTTGTGCGACATCAAAGCGTACTTTCTGGGCTTTTTACAACGCACACGACCATTTGATGAGACCATGTCGTTTCTAAGTGATGAAACGAGTCCTGAGACCCCGCTTTTTTGTGCAGTTTGCCAGAAACAATTCGCTACAGAAGGCGTGTATAATTCCCATTTAACCGGCCGCAAGCACATCAATGCTGCCAAAAATGGAACAGGCTCAAATTTAAGTACTAAATTGAGTGAAAAGACATTGATGATTCATGTCACAGGCCTAGCCAAGGAACTGGACTCGGAAATCAACGCCACGAGACTGCACCTTCGCCGCTTTGACTCTTTGACAGAACAGGAACGCGAGCTTGAGCTGCGTTTCAATGAGAACGAAATTCAGATACAAGACCAGGATGTATCCGACGGAGAGGATGCTGGACCTTCCAGTGATATCGCTCAAAGCGCCGCCGACGAGCTTCCAACTGGTCCGAATGGATTGCCTATGCCAAGATGGCTGTTCAAACTTCAGGGACTCGATGTTACATACGATTGTGAGATCTGCGGCGGATCCGTTTACAAAGGTAGGAAAGCATTCGACGCGCATTTCAGCCAAAGCCAGCACGTGTATGGTCTGAGATGTCTAGGCATTGCGCCTTCAGAATCTTTTATTGGCATCACGCGCTTGAAAGATGCTATTGCTCTAAACCAGTCTATCTCTTCTAAACCCTCATTGCAGGCAACGGGCGATGCAGAAGTAGAAGATGGAGAGGGCAACGTTCTCAGCGCCAAAGTTTATGAAGATCTCGAACGACAGGGCCTGCTGTAGGCAAGTGCTCCAAAATGTTTGTACATATGTTTTAGTTTCGATTAAATTGATGACGCTCAATCTATATACTCAAGCGTACAAATCATCGTCGGCACCGTCATCGCCAACAGCCGCGCTCGACTCGCCGGGAGCAGAGCCACCGAATGAGAACGTGCCCACGCCACGGCTTTGCTGGATCTGCTGGGCATAAGACTCATAGCGACGCAACTCGGAGTCGCTAACCGAACGCGAAGCACTCTTCATTGCCTCCTCGAAGTGCGCACGTGTGATGTAAGGCACGGTATCCTCGATCATGACGGCATCATCTGTTTCGGCCGCCGCCTTTTCGGCTGCGACAGCAGCATCGATGCTGTCTTTGATCGCGAACTTGGCCGCTCTCTGAACGATGAAACTTAGATCAGCGCCGGAGAAGCCGTGAGTGGTCTTGGCAATCTGTGTGAGATCAATGCCAGGCTCCAAAGGAGTCTTACGAAGCTGAGCCTGCAGAATAGAAAGACGGGCCTTCTCGTCGGGCAGGGGCACGTAGATGAGCTGGTCAAGACGGCCGGGGCGCAGGAGAGCTGGATCAATCTGGTCAGGACGGTTGGTCGCACCGATAACAAACACATTCTTCTTGGCGTTCATGCCATCCATTTCGGTCAGCAGCTGGTTCACGACGCGGTCGGCGCCGCCGCTGTCACCAAGCGAGTTACCGCGAGCTTTGGCGATGGAGTCCAGCTCATCAAAGAAGACAACGCATGGTGCTGCTGCGCGAGCTTTGTCGAAAATATCGCGGATGTTGCTCTCACTCTCACCGACCCACATACTGAAGAGTTCAGGACCCTTCACAGAGATGAAGTTGGCGCTGACTTCGGTTGCAATGGCCTTAGCAAGCAGCGTCTTACCCGTACCAGGAGGGCCGAAGAACAGAACACCCTTAGAGGGCGACATGCCGAACTTTGTGTACATCTCAGGGTGCAGCACAGGGTACTCCACGGTCTCTTTGAGCTCCTGCTTGATGTCATCAAGACCACCAACATCTTCCCAGTTGACGTTGACAGACTCAACAACGGTCTCGCGAAGGGCAGAGGGGTTCGAAACACCAAGCGCGTAACGGAAGTTTTCCATAGTGACTCCCAACGAGTCGAGAACCTCTGCATCGATGTTGTCAGAATCGAGGTCGATCATATCCATTTTCTCGCGAATCTGTTGCATGGCGGCCTCGCTACACAGCGAAGCAAGATCACTGCCCACGTAGCCGTGAGTTTCGGAGGCCAACTGCTCGAGATCAACATCACCACCCAGTTTCATATTCTTGGTGTGAATGCGAAGCACCTCAAGACGACCTGTGGGGTCGGGGATGCCAATATCGACCTCGCGGTCAAAACGTCCGAAACGACGAAGGGCAGGGTCGATGCTGTTGGGACGGTTGGTGGCAGCAATCACAACAATATTGGCTCGAGAACGCATGCCGTCCATCAAAGTCAGCAGCTGCGACACAACACGGCGCTCGACTTCGCCATTGGTCTTGTCACGCTTGGGGGCAATGGAGTCGATTTCATCGATAAAAATAATGGAGGGTGCATTTTTCTCGGCCTCTTCAAACGCCTTGCGCAGGTTCGACTCAGACTCACCGGCCATCTTTGACATGATCTCAGGACCGTTGATCAGGAAGAAGAATGCTCCGGTCTCGTTGGCCACCGCACGTGCGATCAAAGTTTTGCCGGTACCTGGGGGACCATACATAAGCACACCACGAGGCGGCTTGATACCGATGCTTTTGAAAAGCTGGGGATGGCGCAAAGGCAGCTCGACAAGCTCGCGGATTTGAGCCATCTGCTTGCGGCATCCGCCAATGTCCTCGTAGCCAACGTCGTTAAGGTTGTTTTCTTCGTCTTCGCGCTCGATCGGCTCGCCATCGCAGTGAATGATAGTGTCCTGGGCAACGATTGCGTAGTCTGCAGGCTCAACCTCGACGACTTTAAATTCCACCTGACGCATTGAACCGCGCACAACAAACTTATCGCCTTTCCGGACCGGACGGTATGCCTCAACGAAGTAAGGCTTCAGGAAAACATCAAAAAGGGATCCAGTGATACCCTCAACAGTATCTGCGATGGGCAGACACAAGATTCTGGTCGCATACTTGATGTCGGGACAGGGGAAGACGGTGACAATGTCGCCCAATCGCACTCTCAGATTGTTGCGTGCAACACGATTGATACGCACAAGACCGTCAGCAAGCTCTTCGTCTACAAGAACAATCAAGACAGTGTCATGACGCTTCTTGCCCTTGACGAGCACGGTGTCGCCGCGGAAAAGCTGAAGCAGTTCCAGAGTGTTCGGGCTCATGGTAATCACAGAGTTGTCGTCCGTAGTGGCATCTTCGACAATCAATGCATTATCCTTTTTCTTCTGTCGCAGGATGGCAGTGGCATGCGGGTTTTCCGCAGAGGACTCTTTGCCACTGGCATCGTTGAGGTTGATCTTATGATCACCAGTCTCCGACATTGTAGGTGGCAAGATTGAGTTGGGTGGTCTAAGTTGAGGATGTCAGTTGAGGTTTGGGCTCGGAGATCCCAATTACCAAGCAGCGTGGTCATGGCCTAGGTTACAGAGACAGTCATCACGGTTTCGTGCAGCGATCTTCCATCGTGCTCAAAGCAACCCGACACTAGTTCAATGCAAGCTTATTTATTTTCGCTCAATTGTGCCAAACTACTGCAATCTACCGAGAAGCTAAGGGATGCGCTCGAAAGTTCGACCCCAGATGCCGCCCCGTGCTTTGTGGCTGTAGCCCTGCAGGAAGTTGCCCCGACCATGCAGGCAGCGTTCGGAAGCAACGAGAGCTATATCCGACCCATTCGTTCAGCAGCAGCATCAGTACTGAAGCAAAAGTACCCAAACATCTCGTACAAGCATGTTGAACATTTTGTAGGCGCCATTGGTCTTTTGCTCTTTGCCAGTGTTGAGCTGGACGAGATCACAAAACTGCAGGTCTCGTTTGGTTATGGCCATTCATCCTTGAAGGCTGCTGCTGCATTGAGAATTAGGCATCACAAAACATTTTACACGTTTGTTTCTACCCATCTGGCCGCCAACGAAGGATTTGTAGAACGCCGCAACCAAAACTTTGCCGTGCTCAGGCAGGCGTTTCTTCACTCTGGCCACTTTTTCGTAATGGGTGATTTGAATTATCGCTCGACATACCAAGGCACCGACGTAGTCGCCCACACGGAAAAGCACGACGAACTCGCTCAGCAATTGACAAATTCGTCTATATTCGATGGTTTTTCGGAGGCCCCAGTGTCTTTCTTACCTACCTTCAAATTCTTTCCCGGCACGTCCAATTACAACTCTCGCCGGAAGGCTTCATGGACTGACAGGATTCTGTTCCGCGGAGGACAAGCTACAAAATATGACGCAATTGATACTTATGAGGGCAGCGACCACAAGCCCGTGTATTTGATTGTTGACACATATACCGATAACGCCGAGCCTTATGCAGATCTAGGTGTCGATGTTCCCAGCTCTGAAGTCTCTCTGGTTGCAGACTTAGGAATTGGAACTGCTCTCTTTTTGGGAACGACCACGGTCGGTAGACTTGGACTCTGTCTGGCTACTCTGGCTATCCTTGCTTTATACTTAACGTGAGTCAGTGCAGAGCTTATTTTTGCGCGATGTATTTATCCAATAGCTCTTTGTATTTATCAAGTTTTACATGTTTGTCCCTTCGACTCAGTTTTTTTTGAGAACTGACTTTGAGAGCCCCTGCATCTCTGCATCTTGATCTCCAGATGAGTAAAGACTCAGCGTCTGAGCTGCAATTCAATCTGCGGCCTATTGAACGGCGACTTGCTGATCTCAAAGGAAGCACATTCTTTGAAAATGTGAAGCGAGTTTTAGGCGACATAAAGCCCCAGAGAATTCGCTGCCTGGCGATGGGAGAGCCCACCGAATGGATGAACGCTCAGTATCAGCTAGGATTGTTACTGCTTCTCACCCAACATTTTGGGCTTTCTAAGAGTGATGTAACTTGTTGGGATCCTTTATTCAAGCCAGCAGACTACGAGCTTCTCCAACATTTTGGGTTCGAGGTCACAGAAGTTGATCCTGAAGAAGAGGGCACACTGTGGTACGTTCCTCACGGACCGTTGACGCTCGTGCTTCAAAGGGCTCCAGATCACAAATGGTATCTGGGCAACGATATGCTGAAGTTCGAGCCGCGGATCGAGTTAAGCGAGAAAGATCTCGAGCGGCTTGAACTACTTCGCTCTTTCCGAAAATCAGGGATCACGGTTAACAAATCTGATAAATGGTTCACGGCCATGAGCGACCTAGCATTCTACGAACACTGATAAATTTGGCATCTACACACATAAAGACTCGAAAGTAAGAGAGTTAAGTCAAAAATATAATATGCATATCACTTTAAAAATATATATGTATGTGTTCAACTAACTATTCGGCAGTAATCTCGTCCCAACGGTCGATGATGCTCTTGATCTGAGGACTGTTGGTGAGTTTGTAGACCTCCTCAAAGTACTCCTTCGAGACCTCGAAAGGCTTAGCAGTCAAGTTGGGGATGTACTTGCCAACCAGGGCGGCAGGCTTGACTGCAGTCTTGTTGACACGCTTCGACAAGAAAGTCTTGAACGGGCTGACTCCCGAACGCAAGTAAGACGAGTGGAAGGGCACAGAAATACCGGGCAGAGGAATAACGGCAAAGCCGCGAGACAGTTCGATGGGCTGAGGCTTAGCCAGAGCCTTCTTGGAGCACTCATCAATGATCTCCTTAAGATGTTCCTTGACCTGGTCCAGAGACATCATCTCCTGCAGCTTAACGATATTAATCTTCTGCAGCTTGATAACGTTGAGTACATTGGTCAATGTGTCGAGAGCACGCAGGTCGCCCGCAGCAACGTACTGCTGGTTAGCAACGTTGAAGTTGACAATCTCATTCAACCAACCAGTGACCTTGCCCACCTCGCCAACAACAAGACGCAGAGCCGCGTCGTTGAAGGTGGGTCCAACCCGGCTGGGGTTGACGGCAACCATTCCATAGTTGGAACGGCCCTGAGCATCGCGGGGTACGGCAACCTGCATGGTCATACCACGGTAGAACACAACGTCAACAAGCGACTCAATAGACATGACATCAGCGATCGAAGACAGAGCCGAGTACTCACCGAGCGAGTGTCCGGCGAAAATCGACTCAGACGATACGAGACCCTTCGAACGCATATCCTCGAAAGAAGCCTTCTCCATAAGCGTCAGGGCAGGCTGTGTGAACTGCGTCATCGCCAGCACACCATTGGGCGATCTGAAAGTATGATGGGCGGTCGTCTCATCAATAGTCTTGAAAATCCGCTCGCTCTTAACCTCCTGAGTAGTCTCGTCAACCGTCTCGAAAGTCATCGCAATGTAGTTGTCGCGAATACGCTTACCAGAAGCGCCGCCGAAGTGGACGGTGATCTCCTTGGGGTTCTCACGCACAATCTGCAGAATAGAGATACCGTAAGTCTTGACGAAGTGGCGATCAGCACGATCCCAGACCTCACGGGCAACTTCGGAGCTGGCGTAGAGATCCATTCCCATACCTTGCTCCTGAGAGCCCTGTCCAGTGAACAGGTAGGCGGTAGTGGGCTGCTCGACCTCAGCCTCGCCAAGCAGAACCGGCTCACCGGTCTCAACCTTCGTGGTCTGGATCTTGACGATCTTACGTCCATTGATCATACCAACGTGCTCCAGGCGGGTTTCAAGCAGGTCGTTCGGCAACACCATTCCGACGAACTGGCAGGAGTACGCGCGGAAACGCTGGATCACGTTCTCAGCCGCCCAAATCTCGGTTTGAGCACGCACGCTCGCACTTGAGTACATACCGTGGGTAATAGTACCAGGCAGGGCCGCGTAGTTTGCAAACACGCGCGAGACGTGGATCGGGTTGTAGTCACCCGAAACAGTGGCATAAAGCTCGTTGCTAGCGGGCGCACGGGCCTGTATGGGCTGCGGGGTCAGCGGAATGGCCTTGTCAAAGGCAATGGGCTGCTCGATGGGGCGGCCCACGCGCTGCAAGAAGTCAACAACCGGGTTACCGTACAGGTTCTTGTCGCTAAATTCAATGGTACCCACGCGAAGAACCTCTTTAGTCGGCAAGATGTACTCCAGCACACCACGAGTCTCGATGCTGGCGAACTTGTCGGCGTTCAGGTAGTGCACAGTGCTCTGGCAACGGGCAATCACGGTCTTGCCCAGCAGATCGAAGTCGTCGCTAGGCGTGAACCACTCCTTGCTCTTCAGCACAGCAACATCCTTGGGCGTCGCCAGAGGAAGCTGGACGGGGGTCTCATCCTTGACGCTGAACGTGGTCTCGTAGTCAGTGAACTGGCCACGGTACAGGAACTGCGAGGTCACCTCTAGGACGGGCTCGCCATCGCGGCTTAAAGTGCCAATGACCTCAATGACCTTACCGCTCTGATTGATCAAGACCGACTTGATACGAGCAGTCGAAGTGACGGCATCGCCCTCCACCAGCGGTGAAGCGCCAGGAAGCATCTTGAAACCGTTCGAAAGGTGTACCAAGCGCAAAAGATCACCCTCAATGACCTTGGGGAAAATTGCCTTGATAATTGACTTCCAGCCAAGAACGATAGCAAAGTCAAGCGGCGCATTGAGCTTCTTACCGGGCAGATCAACGTAGGCCTCGCCACGGTTGTTGATGGCGTGAACAAAATCTTTGATAGCTTGACGCTCGACCACTACGGCCGGCTCAGACCAAGGCTGCATCAGGTCTTCCATGACAGGCAGCTCTTCCTTGGAACCGAACCACAGCTTCCAGTAGAAAGTCTTGATCCGCTCGATGCGGTCCTCAACAATCTCAGAAATGGGCAAGAAGCCGTTCTCGGGGTTGTAGCGGTACAGAAGCTCAAGCTCGCATGGCACGCCGTCGGCACTGCGGAACTCACGAAGAGTCACGACAATAATGTCGTTGCGCAGCGCCACGCGGACCACAAGCTCGCGACGGTTGTTGGACATCTCATAAAGGGAGATCGTGGTCTTTTCGTCATCATTGGGGTTCTCTACAACTGCTTCCAAGCCAGGACCAGGCGAGAGCACGTCGCGAACGGCATTAGCAACGTGGCGAGAGCCCTGGACAATGCGCTGAGAAGACACCAAGGCGTAGCGCCAGTTGATGCGGTTACCAGCAAGCTCCGAAAGCCACTCAGCCGGGGAAACATCACCCTTACCGGCAGAGAAGTGCAGGCTGGTGGTTCCATCGGCCACCTCAAGCTCTCTGTTTGTGGGTCGAAGGGCGATACCGAAGCACTGCTCAACCGGGATCTTGCTCTCGTCTCCATCGTACAGATCGTCGAGCAAACGCTTCACGTGGCCATCGTGAATAGTGTCAAGAATACTCTTGATAGGCTCATCTTTGATAGTCGAGTGAGACACAGCCACGGGGCCCTGCAAAATACAAACACGGCCAACATCCTGTCCCATGACCGCCTCGAGATCCTCAGACTGCCACAACGAGTCTTTCTTGAAGTAAAATTCAAAGTTCTCATCAAGCACAGGCACGAATGGCACGGGCTTCTTGGCACGGTCCATGCAGAGCATCAGGAAGAAGTCCTTGTCCTGAGCCTGGACGATCTGAGTGCGGGCGGCAGGGTAGTGCTCAAGGAAGCGCTGCAGGAACTCGACAGGCTCGTCAAGCTGGCTGAAAGACTGCAGGAACGCGGCCTTCTCAGTAACGGAGGTCAGACGCTCTTCCACGCGCTGCAGGAATTTGCCGGTCATGTTGCGGAGCGAAACATCAATCCAGCGGGACTCGTGCTTGACGTACATGAGCTCAACCATACGCTCACAAATCTCGGCGTAGGTCATCTCCTCAAGATCAGCGACCTTGCCGCATGCCTTCTGACCGAACCAAGGCTTCTGGTAGTCGGCGTTAAGACGAGCAACCAGGCTCTCTTTCATGTTTGCCAGAGCCTCGAGACGCTTCGGACCGCGCGGCACGCTGAAAATCTTGTTATCCAAGTCCTTCCACAGAAGGACGCCGCGTGTGGCCAGCTTGTGGATGGGCTCACCCATCTCCGACAGAACCGTCACCACGCCACCAGTGGGGCGCTCGTAGGTGCCTTCCCACTTGGCGTCCACGACACCAGGGGCATCAATGATGGCTTGTTTGGCCGCAGGCGACGTCTTAAACTCTTTAGCCACCATGCAGCGCGAGCCGACGAGGAAACCGTCGAAGGGCATAGGAGGGTAGAGGAATTCCTTCGACCACTCGCCAGTGAGGTAGGGGAAGGTTCCCTCGGCGTCACCGAAGCCACTGCCGGCCACTAGCACGATGTTCGAATGCTTACGGAGCTGCGAGTATGTTGCCAGAATAGGCTGGTGGAAGTCCTCGAACGAATGGTGGCCACCACCGCGGCCGCCGGTCCACTGCACAATGATAGGGAAGTCTGGGTTGGCCTGGGCGATCTGGATACACTGGCGCATACTCTCGACGGTTCCAGGCTTGAAAGAGATGTGCTTGAGGCCGAGGTTCTGAATGTATTCGTTGGCAACCTCAACACTGGGAACACCAGCACCGATCGTCAAGCCCTCAATGGGGAAACCATCTCTGCGCAGACGCTCGATCAGAGGAATGCACCACTGCAGCATCATCGGGTTGACGTACAGAACGTTGAGGGTGATACCCATAGCCGGAGCAGTGAGGCCCTGGACTTCGTTAAGTGCAGTCACGAGCCTGTCCGCTGAGAAATAGCCACCGCCCGCCAACTCGATGTGGTAGCCGGCATTCAAAGTGGCCGCCACAACCTCAGGATTGACCGTGCAGGGCGTCATGCCGGGCACCATGATGGGTGCACGGCCTAACAGACGCGAGAACTTGGTGTCAACGTAAATCTTGCCCTGCGGGGTCTTGCACAGCCGCGGGCTGAATTCCTTAACCCAGTCACTGGCGTAGGTGACTGATGCATCGGCACGGTCAAACAATTCCTGCTTGTAACCCAGCTCGTCTATCGTAGGCTTGCCGTCCAGGACGCCGGCAACAATAACCCGGACGCCGGTACCATCTTTGTTGCGGTGAGTCAACAGCGCTAAGCCCGTAGCACCGCCTGGACCGAAATCGAGAATATGAGTGGTTTCCGGGAATTTGGTCGCAGTTTCCCACATGACCGGCAGCTCGGTGATGAGTCGGACAGCGCGGCGAGTGAGCATACCCGCGCCAGCAGTACGGAGATCCTCGCCATTGAAGGTGTCGTAGACGGGGACTTTGAGCTCTGAAGCCTCGAAAGTGACGCCAGCCTTCTCGATGTTGGCCACGATGCAGTCGGTGGCCGGTGCTAGCAGGGCACAGTGGAAGGGAGCGGTGATGGGCAGGAAGCGGCTAGTGAAACGGATTTTGCGCTGAGAATGCGGCATACGGCCCTGGCTAGCGTCGCCGGCCTTGTAAGCACGCATGTTGCGGTTAAGACCGTACAGCGACATGGGCGGGCCGCTCAGCACAAACGAGCGGGGGCCGTTGACAAGCGAAATCTGAATATGCTTGTCCTCAGGCAAGTACTTGTTGGTCACATCAATGTGCTTCTGGAGCTGCACCTCGGTCAGGTCCTTCACGCTCAGCATGGGCGAAGGCGCACCCTCGTTGTTGTCAACGCTATCTTGCAGCGCGGACGGCAACAGAGATGTGTTCGGATATGTGGTCTGGCAGTGAAGGCCGATGTAAAACAGCGTCGTGAGCGCCTTATTAGCAGCAGTGCGGAACTCGTCCCACGAGCCAGCCGACGAGATCGCCAAGGCAGTAATCACACCCTGCGAGTGGCCCGTCGTACCGGCAAGGTAGTCGCGCAGCTCGCCGGGGCTAATACCGAGCACCTCACAGGTAACGGCGTAGTGGGCCAGCTGAATGACACCAATAACTGGCACACTCACCGGGGCGCTGATCAGGTAGGTGTTATCTGGCGACTTTGACTCGTCGCTCAACCACTGGAGAACATCGAGACCCTCGACGTACACCTTGTCCGCACCCGGGTGCGTTTGGGCCAAGTTTTGCAGCAGACTGGACACGCAGGACAGGAATGGCTCTACCATGCTGCCGTAGGTACTGTAGATGCCACGCAACTCGTCGAAGTACTCCTCCGAATTGCCCTGGCCACCGAAAATAGCATTGATCCGGGCCTCGCCGCGCTCGACTGCCCGCAAGAGCGCAGATGCATGGGCACGCATAGGCCGGTTGACGACCTGGCGAGCTAGCAAGTAGCTGCGGACAATCAACTCGGGGCTCTCGGCGTCAAGGTTGGCTGCCAAGGTGTGGACGTCGTTACCGAGAAGAAAGCGAGTCTCGAACTCGTTGAGCACATTGACAAGAACATCGTCGTAAACCTGCGGTTCGCTTTCTGCAGACTCCGCAATGTAGCCTAGAAAGTCCGCCACAAGCTCCGCGGTCTCGGTCAGGGGCAGATCAAGACGCTGTTGAAGGTACTGTTCACGGAGCTGCGAGAAGTTGGTGTAAAGGGCAGTGGGAACCAGGAAAGTGTGCTCCATACCGCCAGCAGAAAGCTGCAATGGCCGCATGGAAGCAGCAGAAGTGGGAGTGGCTACTCCGGTCAATGACATTTTTTTGTTCCGTGAAAGTGTGCCAATGCTGGAATCACATATCTGCATCCGAGTATATATTTCATACAAATGAGCTCAACATGGGTTAGGTGCGATGTGGTTGGGGTGCCCTGGTCTCAGGCCCCAATTGGCATTTGAAATTTTTATTTTGGTCCATTATAAAACCCCAATTGATTAAGTCTTCTATACTAGCTATCTTAAAAGTGGAGCCAGACTTGTTGTGCAATACCAGCGGAGGCCTCAACCAGATATAGGTCAACACGTTAATGTGAGTTGGGGTAGGAGCTCCCAACCCTGCAGGCGGTACTACTCCCAAAAAATTTCGAGAGACGCGACGGCCTTCGATATATTTGTTGACAAATTAAGCCAACGCCCGTCTACGCCTGGTTCCGCCCGAAATAACGAGGTTGATTCTATGCCCATAAGACACATGATCGAATATGTCAATCAAGTGGTAGTGCATGGCTCGAAAATAAACGATACGATAATATGTAAGAATTTGTGTTCGGAATAAACAGGACATTCTCCACTAAAAGGGAACCGATTGAAGAGCACGAAGTACCAGGCAGAAGTGGTGCTTCTGTTCATACATTGCCGAATCAAAGCTGACGCCTGCCAATCCGCTTCCTAACAATTTCATCTGTCGAGATCTTGTGTTCAGCGTTCGATGGGTGACTCACCAATTTGCATCCGTTTAAGGTGTGGCTGCGGGCCAAAGTGATACTGGTCTATCTTCTATAGTTTCGATGAAGCGGATCAATTGTTAAATATTGCAATAACTTCTGCCTCAACTCGAATGCTTGCTATTCACCATCCTGCAATTAAATAGCTGATACTGATAGGGCATTTCGTCAACTCCCCTGCTTGACATATGTTCCCAGAGTAAGTTACGTATCTTCATAGAAAATCCTAACGCGAAGAACCAAGTTTCGTTTTCGAACAAACAATGCCAGAGGTAAATTCAAGTAAGATGCTAGTATATATATAAATTCATATCTGTTAAATCAGATCTCCATTCATGTACGAGAATCCACGGAACTGATCCTGCATGTTGGGCGAAAGAGTGGAGTTCATAGGAGTCAAAGCAGGCCGTTCCGAGGTAAATTCTTTGTCGAAAAAGCGGACGTCGGTGGGAGAGTCAATCTCAGGCTTGTAAGGAGGCTCAATTCTCAGGTTGAGTAGGTCGTCGAAGTTGATGTCCTCAAAGTACGGGTGTTCCATAATCTCCATTGCGTCTCGAGCTCCAGAACCCAGACGTTTGGTCGGGTCTCTGGTGAGAAGCTGCTGCAAAATTGACACAGATTCCCTCGGCATGTGAATCGGGTACAAAGGCTCATCACTTAAAATAGCATCGTAGACTTCATCCTCATCCTTGCCCCGGAAAGGCGATTTGCCAAGGAGCATCTGGTACATAAGAACACCCAGAGCCCACCAGTCCACGCTCCTGCCATACTTCTGATCGAGTAGAATTTCGGGAGCAATGAAATCAGGGGTTCCGCAGAAAGTGCCTGTCGTCTTGCCGAAGCCCATTCCCTCTTTGCAAAGCCCGTAGTCGGCAACCTTGATGTGGCCATCCAAAGTCAACAGGATATTGTCCAATTTCAAGTCGCGATAAATAACGTCATTGTCGTGGAAATGTTTGAGAGCTAGCAGAACCTCAGCAGCGTAAAACTTGGCCCGTTTGAGCGAGAACAGAGACTTCTGGATATGATACATCAGATCGCCACCACTGACGTAGTCCATCACGAAGTAGATACGGTTCTCGGTCTGGAAACAAGCGAATAGATTAATCAGGAAAGGATGCCGCTCTCGGTTGGCGATGAGGAACACGCGTTTTTCGGAACGGGTGGACTCCACTTCACGGTTTTCGATAATGAAGTTCTTTTTCAACACCTTAATAGCGTAAAGCTGACTGGTATGCCGCGACTCAGCCAGCATGACCTTGCCAAAGTTGCCCTTACCGAGCACTGCCAGGAAAGAGAAGTCATCGAGACCAACTTTGCGGCGGCGTCGGGGTCCTGGACCAGAGCTTCCGATCATCATAGACATGGGACGTTCAGATGCGTCTCCGCCGGCACCGGAGGTTCTTGCAGTTCCTGCCAAAGCATGAGCAGCCAATGTAGCAGAGGCATCGCGCTCCTGTTCAGGTACGTAGTTACCGGTGTACTCTTCTTCACCGTCTTCCTCTTCGACCTGTGTTTTGTGTTGAGCTGGCCGTGATGCTGAGGATTGATTCTGTGCCTGACGCAGAGCCTGCTCTTCAGCATCGCGCTCGGCCTCAAGCCGTTCATTTTCGCGGTATTCAGCCTCCAGTTCTTGCTCGCGCTTCAGCAACTGCTCTTCACGGCGAAGCATGTCAGCGTAGCGGCGCTCAGCGTCGGTTCCAGGATCATTTGTGATTAAATCCTTGCTATTATCGGGCGAGTTGTCTTCAGACTCTTCATGTTTGTCCTGATGGTGGGATGACTGCTGATATTGTTGTTGCTGCTGCTGCTGCTGGGGCACCTGTCTCTGTTGGTGCTTCCATGGCTCATCCTCCGTGTGGGACGTACTTTGTGTGAGTTGAGAGCTGTATGTGGAGGCAGAAGTGGCCTGCGAGTAGATTGAACGCTCGTCGTCCGGCCTGAACCCAGTGGCAGAGCCCACCTGCTTCCGCTTGATCGGCTCGTTTCGAGTAGGTGCGGGAGAAGGCGAAGCGACAAAGTTTTGAGTTGGGCGGCCGCTTCCCGCATAAGGCTTGCCGTGGTGGGTCTGAGGCAGCGGCTGGTGAATTGTTCCTTGTGAGACCTGTCTGGGGCTGGGGTGCTGCAGAACTTGCTGTACAGTAGGTGCCTGAGAGTATGTTGTTGACTGGCTAGCGTAGCGCGATTGGGGCTGGGGCTGGGGCTGGGACTGAGCCAGGGGCTGGGACTGGGACGGACTGATTTGATACTGGGTCTGACCCGAGGTGCTTCTGCTCGCCGCTGCCTTTGTGGCCTGACGGATTCTCGTGCTCTTGATCTCGCTCAAAATTTGAGAAGCCATCTCCATGGACATGCCACAGAAGTTGGGCACAAAGCGAGCGCAGCTGGCATGGCAGAGAACGCTGCACTCTGTGCACCGGCGTACGTTCTTCTTGCCTAGGGGCAGGATAGAGCCACAGTGGCAGCACCAGTTGGCACTCATATTGGTCGCAGGCTCGAACCTATGTGGAATCCTGTGATTGAGTTGCTCGTCTGGGTCAGTGTCTTTAGAGCTCTTGGACATACACTTAGTGACGACCTTGCCCACGCACTTGCCGTGGCACGCAAATCGACACTCCTGGCACTGGTATGGGTACGTCATGAAGTCGCTGCAGATGGCGCAGCGCATGATATTGTACATCTGGCTGTGGGCAAACTCGTGACCCTGGATCTCCTGAGTCTCATCATACTTGCGAATGGCATTATGGCGGCCCAGTCTTTCGTGGTCGGCGGTCCGCGGGGCGCCGTGTGAGGATTTCTCGAACGACAGCTGCAGATAAATTCGGCCTGCCGGCTCAAGGGTGAACCAGCCCTCGATGACTTGATTTTCTTCGCTTGACCCAGCACCGGAGCTAATCGCAGAGGCACCTGGGGCACCCGAGGTATTACTGGCGCCTGCGCTCGAGCCTGTCAATTTTCCAGTACCAGCTGCAGCCAACGGATCAGATGTGCGACTTGATTTTGAGGCGTTTGGCGATGCAAGAACTTCCGTGGCATTGGCCCAGCCATCTGCCGCGCGGTTGACTCTTTTCCGGCGCAGCTCCTCGACAATGTCGCTGATTCGGATCCACGTCAAGGCAACAGGGGTGTCTTCTCCATCGACCCGGTCGTAGACTAGGAACTCCAGCTCGTTGGCCTTGTCCACATAGATATTAAACTCGTCATCGAGCACTGACTGTTTCGAGGGGCGCGTCTGTGCGACCACTTGGTTCTCAACTTTAATGACGACCAGCGTTTCTGACGATGATCGCGCCCAGCTCGTGGTTGTGTGGTCAACATCCTGGACCTGCTTGATTTTAAGATTGAGGGTTCCGGTCAACGAGCGCCGCAAGTTGTGGGTGTTGAGGTTGTCTTCTTCGACAACATCTTCTTCAGTGGTGAGGTGCATATCCGCATAGCGTTTCAGAGCGCGAGTCAAAAGCGCCAGCTTGGATTGGCTTTCTTGCAGGTTAGCCTGTGCTTCGTTGCGGCTCTTCCGGTCTCCGTCTTGTTGATACAGCTGCTGGAGCTTGACGATGCCCTTCTTGTACTGCTGCTCGACACTCAGCTTGAACTCCAGTTGCTGCATCATCATTTGAATTCGAGGTCCTAATCGCGGATTGTCGTAGCGCAAGAGCTCGAGACGCGTTGCTGGGGCAGCGCTCTTGGTCTTTCCTGTCTCGGCCGTCAGCGCCATGCCTGCTAGCTTCTCCTTCAGATAAGCTATATTACGTTCAGCCTCACGGATGTTCGTGTCGCACTGCTGGCGAATGGCGGGATTCCGCGTGGAGCGCAACATCGACTTCGCTCCTTCAATGATCACCTGCTCGCGCTTGATCATGCGATGGACGTCGCCCTGCACGCTTTCATCGCCGCCGTTCTTCATCAGACGTGGAGATTACAAATAGCAAAGGGAATGCGGGCTGAAGTGGTGATGGACGCGCTGCCTGGGTTCCAGGGCACGGTTGGGACGTTGGTCCCGGGCCCCAGGCCGCTAGCTCGAGAGGTTGGGACTAGGGGCCAACAAAGAGATGCGCTATTCACTCTGTGATGGAACTGTCTGTGGTTCAACACCATAGAAGCAAACAGATAAAATCGGAGAGACCCCGACAGAGACTCATTGCCCTACCAATAGTAGGATCTGGCTATAATGACACACTATTACACTTAGCAGCTAGGCTGGTCTCTATATACAGAATGAAGTTGGAAACAATATGGACGGAGCTAGTGTATACCGCTTCGCAAATAAATTAGAGCAGGGAGAACGCCTCCCAAGATCTTTGGCACCGGGCTGACGAGTCGTAACGTTTCGCTAAGGACCTGGGCTAGCCAACTGTTGGGCTGCATCCAGCAGCAACGAGCCAGAGAAACATTCTAGTCATGCGGCTTGGGGTTGATCTTGGGCAAAAGACGAGCAGAATCTCTGCTGAGACTGTTTCCCTTAGTCTTGACGTAACGACGGTTGGCCATGCAGTCCTTAACTGCTACCTCCAGAGGCTTGCAGGGCTCGGCACCCTCTTCATACGACGCCCAGCAGTTGAGTAAGTTACTTAGGAGGCCGACACAGGAGCCAGAGTTCTGCGAGGCGCCTTTGTTGAACTTCGAAGGCTTGGTCTTCAGGGACGGCACCTGGGGGAACTGTTTCCGAGCCATTGTAAACTGTAAAATTTGTCAGACAGGCTTTGGTTCTGAAGCTGGAATTGAGGTCCCAGTAGGGTACGGGCGGAAATTCTGTGGTGCGATTAATTGTTTGTTACCTCCAGATAAATAGTTGTGAATAAAATAATTTTACATATATCAAACAAAGGTCCCTGTGATAGTGGATTAACGCTGTCATGGAGCTAAAAGTCAGCTGCTGGGCCGAACCAACACTCACAGAAGCTCACCAGCATCCGTCGTTACACTTTTTGACATTTCTCGTTAATTACTGAGAAATACCGCGGAACAGAATCCGAGGGCAAAAGCTATCACACTCATAAGAATACCTTCATTAGATTTGACAATGGCCAAATACCCTTGTGCTTTGTCTGTCAGTCTAGCTGAATTGTACCAGGTCGTGCCTCTAACCGGGAGATCGCTTTCACTCTTCGCTTCTGACTGTAGCGGATCGACAACAGCCGATGAGGTCGTATCAGCACTGATGGGTGAATTTACCGGCAAACTGCTTATTTGATTCATTTGCGTGCTGAACATCTCGCTTACTTTGGCTTCGAATGCATCTACCAGTCTGCGACGTTTCCAGGGCTCGATGATCAGCTGCACCGCAAAAAATAGCACAAGATTGGCAGCAAATAGAGCAATTGTACCCCAAGTTGAAGCTTGCCTAATCTTGTCGCTCCAAATCTGCTCTTCGCGATATCTTTCACTAATGAGAGTTTGCAATTGTTGCTGGAGTACACCATGCGCGGCTTCGGACGCCTCGATGTTTTTCCTCGAGACTTCAACATTGTGCTCGGCTTCGTGATCCGATCGATACAGACGAGTAAATCTTGTCAAATCTGACTCTGACCATTCATTTTTCCGATGTAGCAGCTCGTTCACTTCTCTCTGGAGAGAACTCCGTTCTGCAATTGCTTTCTGGTAGGCCTCTCTCGCAGAAATAAGGGATTGATTAGCCCGCTTCTCTTCTAGCTCGACTTTGGTGATTTGGCTCTTGACCTGGTCAATTTTTGTATAGCCAGTTACTTCATGAAACCTCTTGATGGCGTTCAAGATCAGATCTTCGAGTGTTCGGGTCCGAGACTGCTCTGGCTTCGTAGCAGAGCTGGGAACAGGCGTCACTAGTTTTTGGGGTCTTACTTCTGAATGCAATGCTCTCCTGAAAGCCGAAGATTTTCTGTGTTTGATGAGATGACGCGCACTGCCATTATCCAAAATACATCTCACTGACGCGAATTGACGTAGCATGCTTACACAAAGTAAATGAGCTTCAGCTTAAAGAAAAAGACACAGAAGGCAAAGCGCCTGAAACTGGACGACAGAATTGAAGCAGATCCATCGAATCAAGCATCAGACTCATCAAATCATCTCAATTCACCGAACAGCGCAAATATTAGTCGAAAAATAGAGCTCGTCACGAACCCAGCTCTACCAGCAACAAAAATTATTGATTTTGGCTCTAACACCGATTGGGCACAAGTCAGAAAGCTCCAAAGACAGAAAGGCGAGTCGCTAGATAGCTGGATGAAGAGAGACCTCGATAGTCGTCCTAATGCTCCGACGCTCGAGGATTACAAGAACCTATCCGTTGAGGAGTTCGGTGCGGCGGTGCTCCGAGGACTTCAAGCTAAGAATTGATTATAATGAACAATCTCTAAGCGCCGGACTATTCTACGGAATATCTGAATTGTGCGTGGTTGGGATAAGCTAAAAGAGGCCAATAATAGTCGCATTTATGGGAGTGCACATGGACAAGGTGACGCCGGCGCCAACCATCAGGCATTCGACTCATATCATGAGCTGAAATTAATACTGTGCTCTAATCAGAAATATTTATAAAATGATGCGCATACATCATTCATCAATTTAAGATCAAGCTTGTTAAGCGTTTCAGGTTAAGCTTTCGACTTAGAAGCGCGTTAACAATCACTGCTGACATGGAGGCCAAGCGCTTCAAGCCAGAAGAGCATGCGGAGCTGGATTCGCAGCGGGCAGACTTTACTGGAGATGAAAGAGACTACGATGTTGATCGAGATGCACACTTGCTCCAGATCCTTCACGAATCAGAAAGCGATCTGGATCCGTCGGGAGACTCGGACGACCTGGCCGTCAGTGGCCTTGGTGGGCCACTAGATAATGATTTGGAGAACGCGGGACAAGTACGCGCTCCTACCGAAGCCAGTAGTGAGCCTGATTCAGAAGACGAGTCAGGAGAAGACGAGGAGATGAATTGGCAAGACCTGCTCATCGAAGAGATGGAGAAATCATTAGATTACGATGGTGATTTCTCAGATAAGGGAGAGACTCTGATGCCTGCCCCGGACAATTCCGCAGAGTTGCGAACTGAGCTTTTCGAGAAAGGTCCAATTATGTTTACTGCTAAATACTTGATCCAAAATCAAGACTACACTGGCGCACAACTCTTAGCTGCTTTGGGGTTCAGACTGCCTATGTCTGTGATCGAGGCTCACGATAATAGCCAGCTGCAATTGATGCTGCAAATTGGAATGCGCCATGTGCTTTCCAAACGACCAAGACTAGCCAGTCCTCGAACGATCGATGAGGTTGTCCAGATAATCGAGAAGGCAGAGAACATAATCGTTTTGAGCGGAGCCGGAATATCGACCAGCCTGGGAATCCCGGATTTCCGGAGCGATAATGGTCTATACTCACAATTGAAAGGCCTAGGTCTGACAGATCCTCAGGAGGTATTTGACATTGAGCTTTTCCGCGAAAATCCCGAAATTTTTTTCTCTGTGGCTAAGAAAGTGCTGCCGGAAAGCAAGAAGTTCTCGCCCACGCACCTCTTTGTCAAGATTCTCAGCGACCGAAACAAGCTTTTGCGTAATTACACTCAAAATATCGATAACCTCGAAAAATACTCAGGCATCCCTGAAGAGAAAGTCGTCCATTGCCATGGGTCATTTGGTACTGCAACATGCTTCACCTGCCAGGCCAAAGTGCCCGGTGAAAGCATCTTTGACACAATCCGAGCGGGCAAGATCCCGATTTGTCCACATTGTGCTAAGAAAAGGAAGAGAATGGAGGCCAATGACGATGCGTTCGACGAGAGTTTTGGTGTGTTCAAACCAGACATCACCTTCTTTGGCGAGCAGCTTCCGGACACATTCGAAGATGCGCTGTTCAAAAAAGGCGATGCTCGTAAGTGCGATCTACTGATCTGCATAGGTACTTCTCTCAAAGTAGCACCAGTGTCTGGCGTTGTCAAAGTTGTTCCGCGCGAGGTGCCGCAAATCTATATATCAAAGACTCCTGCACTACATTTGAATTTTGACGTCTCGTTATTGGGTCCTTGCGATGACGTCGTGGAGCTGCTCTGTGCGAAACTCAGTTGGCCGATGGATCACGAGATGTGCAAGCGAACCAAGGGTCTGAACTTCGACGCTTATCCTGGGGGCAAAGTAGTCTCGGATGGAGACGGTAATTATTCGCTTGAGGCTGATGAACCCACTGATTTGGACAAGGCACCCGTGTCTCCGATTACTGCGCTTCCGCTGGAAGGGCCGTCTGCACCTCTGGAGCTTGTGCCGTCAGATACAAAAGGTATGATGATATAGTGTTGATAAATTAGTCGCGGAAAGTGAGTACAGGCTGTGTATCTGGATGTGATATTAGTCAAAACCATCCTTCGATAGCGCGCAGAGCGTTCTCCAGCCGTCTCCGCCCCTCTGGGCGCTTGTCTTTATCGAGCTGAATCTCCACACTCAATCGCGAGAGAGAATCTACAAACTTTTCAAGCAGTCGCCGTTCCGATTCTGGCATTTCTATGTCATTCAAGCTCACTTCGTCGGAGAACTCGCGGCTGTGCCGGGGGTATTGCTCGTATGACGCTGTTTTGCTGGTTGGCGCGGTGGAGTTAGCTCGACCGTGGTGATTTCTGCTTCTAGCCAGCGGGTGTTTGGTAGTCTCGTGGGGCATAATAGATGATTCACTTCTCCAATGCTGTTGGTGCAAAGACGAAGTACCGCGTCTCGGCTCGCAAGCGCTTTGCTGGCTCAATTGACGAGGCTGAGTTCCGCGGTTTTCTGGACGGTTCAGTCTGCGGTCCGCTTCATAGCTGGAGGGCTCCTGAACTGAGTCTTGGAACGACAAATCTTTTGATACACGCCAAATCTCTTTTTCTTTTTGCTTTTGTAACCGAGCAATGGTTTCATCGTCAGGATATGGTGTGTGTGGAGTAGGTTGCAGCATGATATTTCTTGAGAGTGGAGTAGGGGAATCAGGGATATTTTGCGGCGGTCCATTATACGAAGTACTTTGCAATGCCAGGGTCGATGTAATGTCAGAATTTTCTGTGGGTATTTCGCCAAGGTCAGCGCCTTTCTCTGCCTTTGAATCAGATCCCTTTTGTGGAGATTCTGACATGACACTGTTTTCATCGCGCAAAGCTTTGACCGATTTATCAAAGACCTGGGCAGTCGAAGAAGCAATAGGCTTTCCTTCGTCCTCGCTCAACCTGCCCTGCGAATGAAGCGCGGTTTGGCGAGTAGAGCCCGACGGTCGAGGCGGATCGACGGTAGGAATCGGAGAGGCTGTTGCTAAAGATGAGCTAGCAGCAAGAATGCGGGTACTCTGAGGAGTGTTTCTTCGATTGGAATATCGGCCGGAGGAGGATTTCGAGTGCGCAGATGTGTCAGAATTGCTTTTCGAATGACCTAGGTCTTGTTGAAGGTGCGTCATTCTCAGGTCTGCCACCTCCCGGTCGACCCGCGTACTCTTGTTAGAGCTAACCTTGTCTCTTGAAAGAGCAGGCTCGAGCACTTGGAATGATTTTGTAGATTCACATGATGGTGAGGTCTCGAGCGGTAGGTCCTGGGCAGTCTGGAATGATTCTATCATTGTGCCCACAGAACTGGCGGCGGCGTGGCTGTCACGACTGTATGTGTCTAAAGAGCCCGTCGCAGATCTTGGGATAAACTTGCTTGATCTTAAAGTATTCGCTCTCGAAAGCTCGCTATCTGAGGCACTCTCTTGTCTCGGCGATATCTGTTCTGATTGACTCCGAGAGTGTCTCTGTGTCTGGGGAGGGCTATTGTCATTGCGCAGTGATTTGATTTCGTTCAACAGAAGTTGCATCTCAGAAATTGAGTTTCTCGCGCCATGGTGAATGTTTACTTGCTTTGGTTCCTGGCTCACTGCAATGGGAAGCGCACACGCAGTCCCCAATTCTGGAGATTGCATCTGAGAGAAGCTCGATAAAATCGACTCTCTTATTGATCTTGAACGTCCCATGGTCTAATCCCAGCGCGAAGTGAGATTCTCGTTTAAAACAGTAGTCGTGAAAAGAACTTTTCAGGGATATAACGAGATGGGAGTTGATGGGTAGCGTCGAGCCTGGGCGCACGCCAAACGACGTTCAATCTGCAGGCTCCTGCAGGTAGATTGGGTGGCTGGCTTAAAGGTTGAGACATTTGATTACACCAGAGGGGCTACCCAGGCTCCTAGAATCGCTCAGAAAGGTAAAAGGGTCGGATAAAAACCTCATTCCTGAGATTGGGTGTCTGTAGAATACAATAGAGGATGCTGAAGTGCTCTAAGACAGACTTCAACCGCCAGCAAACCTGACAAAACCCGACGCGTCTCTCATGCACCTAGTCAGAGTAAGCTATGCAAAAGACGGCTAGGCGGATTGAGCTAGTTGGAAGGATTCGTCTGACGCACATTTGTGTACGCGCAAGGGTCAGAGCTTGCGATTTGACCGTTATTACCACTGATGTTACGTATACCTACTTTTATTTCATTGACTCGCGAAACGCTCTCCGCCAACTATATTCCTGACGGAGACTTACAATTACGTAACACGCCTGTTGGCGACGGCCGTTCAGCTCTTAATTCGAACAATTTCAATTTTGAGTTTGGAAAGTTAAATAATCATGACGCTGGTGGGAGAATGTAATTAGTCGAGGGCATTTCCATTGTCTCGATTCCAGCTAGAAACGTGCTGAAAAACCTCCATTTCATATCTAGCCGTCAATTAACACCTTTCAGTGATTTATGATATAAGTATGTTCGCAAAAAAAATTAGTTGAACATCAGTTGCTCAATCACGGCAGCAACGTAAGTATATGCGATCAGGCTCTTAGTTGCATGGTAGGGCTTACCAAGATCCAAATCCTTTGCGCTATATGTACTGGGAGTATCTCTCCAGATCGATTACCGATCAACACATACGGTATTATGACTTTGATTCGGCCGGCCCTTCTGGCGAGATTTGCCACTCGAAGCTCCGGCGCCATTATGGCCTCTAGACCCCTGTGCGCCCGCAATTTTACTGCTGCGGCATTCTGTATGAAGGATTTTAAGACGGAAAGCGAGGCTGCTGCTGAACTCCTGGCATCGAGTATCGAAGTCGTGCCCGTAGCTCGCCCTAATGAAGCGACCGAAACGAAGAGGGCACGCTTGCTTTATCAATCTCGCAAGCGTGGCATCCTTGAAAGCGATCTACTCCTATCCAAGTTTGCTAAAACATACCTGGCGGATATGTCACGCGAAGAGCTCGATGAGTACGATCAGCTACTGGATGAACAGGACTGGGACATTTATTACTGGGCAACCGAAACCGAGGGGTTCCCTACTCCCGAGAGGTGGGAGAAATCAGCTTTGTTCCAGAAACTAAGAGTACTGGCCAGAAATCCTCAACAAGAAATTTTGAGAATGCCCGACCTTTGAGAATACCGGGACGAAACTCAGTGATGGAGACTCAGTAAGAATTACGAGTTAGATGTATATATATATATAACGTTGCGGACTCTCAGAGTCCCGAAGGTTGCAGCACTTTAGCTCTTGAGCCACATTGGAATCCGAGTTCATGAGGACTTCAGCACAGACACTTATTTCCAATCAAAAAATTGCAATGTTCATTGGTGCCTTCCCAGAAGGTCTTCCAACTGATCCACACGTCGTTGAAGCTCTCCATTCATGCGTTTGACGCTCTCATACTCGTCAGCATGTTGTTTGATTCCATGAATTGCGCTTCTTGAGGAGTCTAGCTGCTCGTGGAGGTGTCGAACGTACGCCACGCTCCTGCGCAACACATTTTGCTTGTTATGCGCATCGTGGCTGCCCATTTCCTCGAGAAAATTAGATGGCATGAGTGAATCAAGTTCGCGAATCTTTTCATTCATCACATCTCGCCTACGGCGTTCGATGGCATTGTGGTTTTCGCGTCTTCGCTTGTGGGTTTCCTCAGGTGATCTCTTTTTTCGACGAGACGTAGACTTCGTTGGCTTTTCGCCTCCACTAGCGAGACCAGCGTCACTTGAGTGATCAATACCCATTCGCTCATCATTGTGGCCGATCTCCAATCCAGAATCAGGAAGAGGCTCTGATTTTACTATGTGGGCATACGGATCCATGTGATGCGGCGGAGTCAAGACCTGTTGCAAGTGCATTTGCCGCAAAGCTCCAGAGTTGACCATCCCGTGTCCATGAATAGACAATTCCATATGTGGAGCTTGAGAGGCCATTCCCATTTGGGCAAAATGATCCACTTGAGATCCGAGTCCAGCCCCGCTGGAAGCAGACACATTGGCTTGATCTTGATACGCGAGAAGATTAGGGCTTGAACCCACAGTACTGTAGGGCTGTGGATGCTCAGAAGGTCCAGCTAAAAGGTGAGGTCCTGGCTTGGAAGATGGCCATTGGGGCTTTGAGTAGTACTGTCCGATGCCATATGGATATACACCTGCGGTGTGGACACCATCGGACGACATATATACGTAAAAGTTAAACGCTTGTCACTGTAAGACAGGATTCTGTCCTCGAAAAGACAGGTTTGTAGCTGAACAGGAATTGAAACAGAATGGGACTAACCCCAATGAATATACTTCTTGATGTTGCAGATACGCAAATCGTTTCTGCGACCCCACACTACGCGCATTCCTACATCAGAGGGGCCTAACCCTGATTCATTGCGGGGAAGGCCACGCATTGAAATATGTTGACTTGCTCTCCTAGATTAATTTGGTTTTTTTTCTGCAGCTGCTTTATATATATTATAGTATTTTACAAGTCAAACACACTGAGGAGCTAAAGATTCTCATAAACAAGCTTTGAAAGTGTCTGTGCTATTGTGGTCGTCAAGATCTGTTCACCTGAGATGATCACTGCATAGGGTGGAAAACCACCAAAACACGGATGTTCTCGTTAACGCTCTCAAGTAGCAGTAACGGTGCTAGGATATGCAGGTGGCTATTTCCGGGAGAAATACGAGGTATTGTTTGTTTAGTCAACCGCAGTGCGACCGGCGTCAAACGCAATTTGGCCATGCAGGTACAGGCTTATGTTTTTCTTACTACAGGATCTCACCAGTTTTGGCGTGCGTTCTGAGCCACATAATCAAGCTTTGAGCGCAGGTTCAACACAATTATAAACTGCCAAAAATTCCAAAAATCATATGTTATGGCGGTTATATGTCTGTAGTTTCAAGAAAGGCTTCAACACACACGCTTAGTTGTACAGCAAGAGGGTGCGTGCATAGACCCCTTCCCTAATCTGCCCCACCTACGGCGGGTTGTAGAGAATAGACCTGGATTGCTTGATGTACTAGCGTCGATATGCCTTTGCCTGCAGAGGAGAACATACCCGGTTATATAGCATCCATTACTAAGAGAAGCTCACGGGTAAACACCGATATCAATGCAAAGTAAACGCCGATGTTGGTGACATTTCGGGGTTCGAGGGCGATGACCATGGGGTGCGTTCCGCTATAGGTTCCGATACGAATTTTATACTGAAGGCGATTTATGCCAAGAAGCAATGAGTTGTAAGCATAAATTGTTAGGAGTTCAGTTTTTTCTGAGCTCACTTAGATGCGAATAGCCCATTTCAATGCGCTCGGCTAGGCAACAGCTAAAATCATCAGGAGCAGGGGACTCGTTCAATTATCTCTGAACACCCCGTCTCACAAGGAGCGGCCTCATACCAACACTCTAGATTAGGCTTACGTGACGGAAATGCGGCATTGCGCGGCGGCAAGTAGCTTTCCTACATATTCTATGTGCATAGGCTGATTATGCGGGGCTAATGGGGCTCTAAACAAAAACTAACACGTTGGGGACGGTGAAGGTGAAGAAACTCGGTCGAATCAAAACGCAAAACATCAGGGGAAAAAGTTTGGCCTAATTCAGCACCTGCAAATATATACCTCCACCCGCTCTGTACCTGGTCTGGCTGTCAACCCGCGTAGTCTCGCCTACCACGCTCGCTTGGCTTACCAATGTCCGAGAACGTATTCCGGGCACAGCTCTCTTCGTGGCGCAACAGCGCAAGCAGGCTTTCGCGACCAACGAGCTCTGATGATTCTTTTTTCGCGAGAATAAGGGATTACAATCCATTCAGACAAGGTCTTAGGCTGCCCACCACAGAACGGGCGGACCAAGAACCAATCGAGGAGCCGGAGTGGTTTGCGCTGAGCAGATGGGATAGACTTCTCATATTCGGAGCCTGTCTTCTTGGTTCTGTCGCACTGTTTGCTCTTTGTTTTGCACTTCTTCCAATTCTGGCAGTCAAACCTCGTAAGTTCGCCACTATCTGGTCGTTGGCGTCCCTTCTCTTCGTAGTGTCATTTGGCGTTCTGCAGGGGCCATTGAACTACCTAATCCACCTTGTCTCCCCTCAGCGCATTGTCTTCACCATTGCATACTTTGGGTCAATTTTGGCAACTCTGACCTTCAGCATCGGATTTCATTCCACGATTCTCACATTGCTAGCTGTCATTGTGCAAATATTGGCGGCTCTTTGGTACACCATCAGCTACTTCCCTATGGGCACACAGTCACTGCAGTTTGCATCACGTATGGGAGCTAGACAGGTCGCTTCTTGGGTAAACGGTTGAGGTCTACTCTCTCATATGTATATTTGCTGAACATCTATCTAGAATCGCTCAGTTTCCAGAGTGTGGTCAGAACGAATTCAAAAACGAGTAAGGCGTTCAACAGCTTCGACTATTTATGCTGTGGAGGATCGAGCCAGCAAGAAAAAAAGAGATAGATCAGAAGATGAGCGAAGAGTTACACTATTTAGGAGCTAATTTAACGAAACTGACCTTCAATTATACATAAACTACAGCCTGTCCACCAAAATGTGGAGGCACCTAGTCGCGGCCAACCCTATCCCTCACACACAATGCACCACCTTATTATTGCAAGTGCCCGGCTCGAGCGAATCCGACCTGTAAGCATGCTCACCCCCAACTGCATCTTCTGTAAAATCATCAGAGGCGAGATTCCGTCACTTAAGCTAGCCGAAACAGCTAAAGCCTATGCCTTCCTAGACATTGGACCCACTGCCAAGGGCCACGCCCTTGTCATCCCGAAATACTGCGGTGAGAAACTTCATGACATTCCTGACGACTACTTGTCGGATGTTTTGCCGTTAGTCAAAAAGATCGCCATTGCATCTGATCTCAACATCGCGGGGCTTGACAATACTCCTGGCTATAACATTCTACAGAATAATGGTAAGATCGCTCACCAGATTGTGCCGCATGTCCACTTTCATCTGATCCCTAAACGTGATATGGAGACAGGTCTGGAGGTAGGTTGGCCTCAACCCGAAGAGTTCAAGAGCCCTGAGTCTCTGAAAGAAGTTCATGAGAGCATTACTGCGAAGCTAAAGCTTTGAGAGTTTCAGAGCTGTAAGTGTACATGTAATAGCACAACTATATATGGTGATGCTCCGACAAGGTGGGGTCATGCACCATCCATATGGATAGTTTTTGAGCATTTAATGGCTTGAAATTCAACGTATATTATCTCTGATAAAGGGGATTCGAATTATTTTTGGGCTCTATGAGATTTATATACACCGCAGACCTACGTCCTATATTTCACTGATCCGCGATCCAAATGGGCTATTTAGATAACAGTTTCCATAGGGAAGACCTTCTTGACCTTATCTGCGTAGCGAGCAGTGTCAATGCCCCATTTTCGGAGCAGAATCGATGCCTCTCTACACTTATCAAGGTTCTCAAAAGCCTCCAGTCGGTCAGAGATTCTGTCGTCATACTCCAGCAGGTGCATGGACTTGGCCCACAGCAAGCTATCAGTCACATGGGTTTCGACATATTCCTCAAAGGAAAGGTCACCGAAAGCAGGCGCGACAGTAGGGAGCATCTTCAACTGTAAATTACGCAACACATTCGGCGCGTCAACATCAGCCTCCAGAACCAGACGGGCTTTGAGAGCGGCATAAGCGAGCCACGACTCTCCAGCTCCAAGGTCCTTGGCTTTCTTGAGAGCTTGAATCGCCAAAACGTACTTTCTTTGAGCAATGTACACCTCGAAGCCGAGTTCCCAGACCTCCAAAGAAGTCGCACGAGCCTTGCTGAGGGGCTCCCACGCACGGAAAGCCCTGTCAAGCGGGTCGTCCATTTCCAATAGCTCCAGGCCAAAGGGGTCTTTTTCCTCCGGGACGCGTTCTTCCTCCTCATCGAGCTTTAAGGGGGGCAGGTTTTCGCGACGTTTGATCTCCTTCAGACGCCATGCCTTGGCGGCCTTGCGGTCATCTTGGGTCAAGCCGTCGTCTTCACCTTGGGCTAGAGCTAGCAGCTCCTTGATAGCCACCTGAGCGGCAGCAAAGTACTTGGGATGTGCGTAAAGTCCATCTTCCCAAGCACAGACTTCCAAATACATTCGCATAGTGCCACGGCGCGGACCGTAGTGGTGGAAATCGAATTGGTCCTTGTGATATTTATCGAAGATGGCCAACACGTCAAGCGAGCGTTTAAGCGCAAGCGCACGGTCCCGCGAGCGTGAATAGGACTGAGCCAACTCGGTAATAAAATTTACGGCCTCGTGCTGAACAAGGTGCTGCACGCCATTTTGAGTGTGTCCAGAGGCCAAGGGGAACTTCGAGCCCAGCTCGGCGCCGTGAATGGGGTCGTCTGCCAGAAGGGTATATTTGGTAGCCTTCGTATTGAGGTAGCGATCGCCAGCGTCGGTTTCCGCAATAGCCTCAACAATCTCAGCCGCTTTCTTCAGGTCGCCAGCGGTGCGGAGGATCTTGGCTTTAGTGAGAACAAGCTCTGCAAATGTTGGCGACTCGGCAAGGGCCTCATCGACTACTTCAAGGGCTCGGGTGATGTTCTTGGTGTAGGCGAGGTGCTTGCCGATAAAAATGGCCTTTGTGGCCCGCAAGCTTGGTTCTTCGAACTTGATCAGACCGATCTCGTCTCCTACTGCTCTCGCAATTTCATAGTGCGACTTGTATACATGCTTGACCAGGCCAAACGTGGACGGCACGCCTTTCTTCAGACTCGCCTCGATGTAAGCATGTAGGTGTCTTCGCAAATTGTCACCCGACAAAAAGTTCAGAGGACGCAGCTTCGGGATTTGAGCGCTTGGGTATCTTTTACCAAGGGCAGTGTATAGCGCCAGAAGCTTGGCTTCTTCACCTTCGATGCCAAGAGCCTTTTCAAGACTGAGGTAATAGCCTAGATTGTTGGGGTTGCGTTTAATAAGAGCTCTGTAGGCCGCTACAGAATCCTTGGGCTTGATTTCGGCGTAAATCTCTGCCCGAAGTTCCTGAAGAGCGAGCTTGTCGAAGATCAGCTTTTCCCGTTTGTCCATTTCGGCAAGGGCACGATCGGCAGCGCCTGCTTTGAAAATGGCTCGTAGCTTCAGCATGTGGCGCTCGCTATTCTCGATCAAGCGTTGGTTTTTTTGGACGACAGTCTCGTTTTCGGGTATGTTCTCGAGATGCATTATGTTTTCATAAAGATTGAGCGTGGACTCACACTGCTCATAGTCTCCGGCGAAGTACTGCGCACTGGCCAGCTGGTTCCAGGATATTTTTGCCGAGGGACGCAGCTGCACGATACGCTTTGCAAACTCGCAGCATCGTTTCATGTCGCGCTGCTGCATCGCCAACGAGCCGAGATCATCAACAACGTTACTGTTCTCACTCTCGAGGCTAAAGCTTTTAAGCAGAGCCTTGTAGGCCTCGGGAAAGTTCTTGTTCATTTTATGATAAATTCCAAGCATATGCCATCCAACAGGAGTCTCTGGATCATTTTCAAGTCCCTTCGTCAACAGCTTCAGTCCTTCTTCGCTCTGCTTCTGGTGGTGCAGGACCAAACCCTTGAGGCAGAGCGACTCGCCATGCTTCGGCAGCTTCTTCAAAATCCGATCAAGATCATCCACAGCTTTTTTGTAGTGCTTCAGCTGGAAATTTTTCAGCGCAGTCTTGTACAGACTGGCCTCTTCTAGACCTAGTACTCTATTCGCCGGCGCGGTGCCTGCTGGCATAGTTGATGATGACACAGAAACTAGGGTGTTCCAGGGGCTTTGGCCGCGAGAGGAGCTGTCAATGATCCCCTGGGTAATGGTCCTGAAGCCTCAAGTGATAAGGGGAAGGAAAATTAAAGAGGGCGTTCAGCTATCCATAGTTTAATGTAATTTACATAAATTTGACTCATAACGCATAAGTTTTGGCCTGGCCATCGGGATATTTATTCAGGCCGTTTGTGGTTCTGTTTGGCTATTTTAAGCGCTTCCTCTTCGTAGCCAGGAATTTTGAGGTACGCTACACCGGCGGCCTCAAGCTTTGATCTGCCGTCATTGTTCTCGACGAAATCACCAGGCTCAATGACGCCGACAAAGACCGTCTTGATGTTTGTTTCCAAAACTCGGTCTGCGCACGGCAGGTTACCGCTTAGACGGAAGTTGCAGGGCTCCATCGTGGTGTACAAGGCCGTACCTTCAGGCAGCTCACCTTGCAAATTTTGATACTTTTCAATAGCGCACTGCTCAGCGTGGGTGTTGCCTTCTAGCTCGCGCGTGTAGCCGGTGGAGATGATCTCGCCGTTGTGAACTAGAACACAGCCTACCGCGAACTGCGATTCGTCTGCTGGGGACTTCCGTGCCTCCTCTAGGGCTTTTTCCATAAAAGGAGCATGTATCTCCGAGACCCAGTCGGGGATTTCAGTTTCAAACTGCCAACTTCCGTCATTTGCATAATATCGCACCGAGTGCAGCCAGAGATTGAGGTCGTTGGCTCCGGGATCAGTGTATAAAGGTGTTTGGCAGACCTCACAATTCTCTCCTTGTAAAATCTCACCTGGCGATGAGTTCATCCAGGAGCGGGCGGGCTCTGTTTTGCCGATATTCTCCAGTTTTTCCGATAGTCTGTCCACAGAGGTCAGCACCAGATCTGGGCTGAGATTACCCGACTCCTCGTCCCCGAGAGAAGAGCAGGCATATTTCCCTAGGCTTGGGCCCCAGACATCGGGGTTTGAGTACACGGGATCATTGGCAATGGGATGGCCGAGATGCTGCAGATGCACGCGAATCTGATGAGTCCTCCCGGTAAACGGTCTGCACTTCACAATCGAGGTTTCACCGTCGTAGGAGACTCTTTGGAACACTGTTTTAGAGTCCTTTCCGTTCTCCGAGAAATCAACCATGTTCAACGCTACCTTCGGGTTAGCGGTGGAGATGGGGCTTTCGCAAGTGATCACTCCGAGCGGAAATTCGCCCTTCACTCGAGCCAGGTACTCTTTGGTTACCTCGCGGTCTCTAATCTGCTTTCCGATTTTATCGGCTTGCTTGGGATTCTTTGCCAAAAACATTAATCCGGATGTTAGTCGGTCCAGACGGTTGCAAGGGTGGCAGACGAGCCCATGCTGGAACTTTAATACGCTGACCACCGAGTTGAAGTTAAATCGCCCTGCCGGGTGAGCAGGAATTCCACCGGGCTTATCGATTACCACCAGGTCATCGTCTTCGTATACAATTTTGATAGGTTTTGAGCTGACGGGCTGTTCGTGTTTGTGGCTTCGGTGGGAGATCAGCTGGCCCATTTTTAGGATGTGGTCGCACGATGCAGGTAAATCGTTGACATTGACCAAACCGGTTTCGATAGCCTTACGGTAGTAACTTTCTTCTTTCTCACGAAACTCAGTGCTAAACACCTCGAGTAAAGTGCGGCCAATCCACCTCTGCTTGACGAATGTCAGATGAGTGTAATAGTACGGAGGCACTCGTCGCAGGGGGCCGTCCTCGATGTACTTGGCGCCTGACGCAATCTCATCTTGAATTTCGATCTCGCGTTCTTCACCTTTTAAAATCTTGTGCAGCAGCGAATTTCGTTTCTGTTTGAATGCAGCGATGGGCCCGGGCGATCCTGACGGCGACCTGCTTCGCTTCATTATGTGAAGTTGGAAGAGATGTCGCTGATCTTCTAGCGCGCCCAACTCATTATGCGAGCCCACCTGTTCAGATAATTATTGATAAAGAGACTGGACAAATTGCGTTTATGTGAGACTTTAGCAATTTACCATCAAGTTTTTTAAATACAGAAAGACGAAAATGTAACTATGGACTGTCATATCAGAGCTCCGCCGAGAAACCTCAGCGGATTATATATCAGCTCTGCACATGGTTCACACCTTACGAAATCCAATGCGCAAAAGCCAAGTTTTTATCGGATCGAGCCACCCCGAATTGGGCCAGCTTATCTGTGATAGACTTGGTGTGGAACCCGCACCGTGTAATATCACGAAGTTTGCCAATGGCGAGACTGCCTGCGACATCGGCGTGAGCGTCCGTGATACCCACACGATCATTATTATGGGCAGTGCCGACGAGATAAACGACAAGATAATGGAACTTCTGATTTTGATTAGCGGCTGCCGCGGCGGCTCAGCCTCAAAAATTACTTGCGTTATCCCGATGTTTCCTTACTCGAAGCAGAGCAAGATGAAAAAACATCGCGGTGCTATCACTGCCCGCATGCTCGCCAATCTCATCACCAACGCCGGTGCCGATCATGTTATCACTATGGACCTGCACGCCTCGCAAATGCAGGGCTTTTTTTCGAAGCCGGTTGACAATCTGACTGCTGGTCCCACGCTTGCTCGCTGGATTCGGCAAAACATCCCCGATTATCGTCAGGCCGTTGTCGTATCCAAGAACCCGGGCGGCACAAAGCGAGTCACTGCGCTGGCTGACGCTCTCAAGATCAACTTTGCCATGATTCACACCGACAGACGCCGTGTGAGGTCGCGAACTATCAAGGAGTCTTTCCCGGAAAATAACCGACTGGTCAGCCAGGGCGATGACGACGATGAAGAGTCTGCTTCCGCCTCTGGCCGTCAGTCGTCCACTCACACTTTCGGTGGTCAAGTCGACGATGAGATTGTTCCAGCCATGTCCCGAGTGGAGATTGGTCTCGGCGGACGCTTCAGTGTGTCTTCGCCGCCCTCATCGTCTTCTCCCTTGGCTAATTTCGCCAACTTTCGCCGCGCAAACGAGTCTGCTGGTGGAGAAAGCTCGAACATCCATATTGCTCGGGTCCTAAAGGGCCATGTGGTCAGCGACGACACTCGTTCGGTTTCAGAGGAAGTTTTCAACATGGAAGAGTACCAGAAGCGTGAGGGCCCGGTTCTCGAGAACTCCAGCGGCTACGTTGAGAGTCAGGCATTGGGCGGCACGGGCGATCATGAGGATCACGACGACGAGGAAGTGGACTACTCCAAGGAGCAGGTAATTGCGCTTGTGGGTGACGTCCAGGACCGCACTGCGATCCTGCTCGACGATATGATTGATCGTCCTGACAGCTTCATTGCTGCTGCCGAACACTGCCGCCTCAACTGCGGCGCCAAGCAGGTGTACGTCGTGGCCACGCACGGCATGTTCTCCGAGGGCTCATTAGAGTCGCTGCAAGACTCGCCTTACATTGACCATATTGTGGTGACGAACACCTACCCGATAGCCAAGTCGGTGCCCAAGCTGCACGTTATCGATATTTCGGCAATTCTTAGCGAGTGTATTCGCCGCAACCATAACGGTGAGAGCATTTCCGCTTTATTTGAGCAGATGGCAGAAATCTAGAGTATTTAACGTTAAGATCTTGATAGTAGAAATCTTTCGAGTCAACGAACATTTCGAATGAATGTCTTGCACAGATTCGCTATATTCGAGTTTACATGGTAGGAGAAAAAAGTTCTGATGAAGTCCTGATCAAAGTTGAGTCGCGTCCAATCTGGGCGAGCCAATTGTCGGAGATCGAGACGCCGGCGCCGAGCCAGACTGGTTGAAACTGATCTTGACAGGCAAGAACTTGTTTGGGAGTGACACACGGGAAAAGCGAGTCTCGAATCGCGAGAAAAGATCCTCCAGATCCATGTATCTGGTGAGGCCGCGCTTGGGCACACACTGGATGCAGTGTTTGGAATCCAGCTGGACGTCGAGTGGACTTAGAGAGTTGCACCCGGGAGAAATGGTCATACGCACCTGATGCTTGGTCTCGCCCTGAGACTGGCATTCGTATAGCTCGAAACAGATCTGGGCAAGGTAGTCTAGCTCGGGTAGCTGGTTGCGAGCCAGCCGCACAGGAAGATCGCATCCGAATAGGATACCCAGCAAGGTGTACATGTGTGACTCCTTCGTGACATAGAAGAAGGAGCGGCCCTGTTCGGTCTCCGCGCTATACTGCAAATCGTTGATAATCTTCTGCAGTAGGGGCATCGATGTGAGCAGACCGATGTCGAGCTTCTGATCATTGGTGATACCGTATTCCTGGGGGCAGACGTAGTCGAACAAGATCTTCGAGAGCAGATACAGCTCGCGTAATCGTCGGTACTCGGCGCGATCAAACAAAGTCATGGGTGCCTTGGCAAACTTGAACTTACCAGCATATTCGGCTTCGTTCGGGATGAATTTGGGCATCGCAGCATCGGTCTCGGGAAGCGGCTCGATGGCATCTTCGTCGGGCGGGAACTCGAAAACGCGCTCGAGAAACGAACGATTGTGAAGCGCATCGTACTTGATGGTGTCGTACAGCTCCGAGATTTTGGAGGGATCAACTTTTTCAACAGTCACGAATTCTGCAAATAGCTTCCCCCACCGCTCGCGGAAAAGGAGCGGGTCTTCGTTGCAGCACCAGCGTTCCTGGAAAGACTCAACGTCGTCGTGCTCGAAATGCCAATTCATGATCTGGTGGTGATACTTCATCAGATCAACCACCCGAGAAAGCACGATGAAAGGTTGTGGGACTTTTTCAGGCCAGGCAAACTGTGGCGGCGGCGAAAGCCCCTTGCGAAGCATCAGCTTGAGACGTTTCTTGACCTCGTCTACCTGCACCTTGGCCGCGTTTGAGTCATCAAGAAGATTCTCGGCAACATGAAGATTAGCAGGATCAAATTCAGGCTGTTTCAAAAGCGCAGAGGCAAACATCTGTGCAGTCGCAGTGGCCCGCCGTTCGCTCGAAGTATAAAACACCACATCTTCGAGCGTCTTGGGGTTCAGAAGCATCATATCCTTGCGCCATTGCTCACCTAAATCTTGAGATTGATAGCGAGAGGAGTGTGTGGGCTCACCACCCCATTTAATGATAAGCTGCACCTTCTCCAGGGGGGCGTCGGGCTGCTTGTCCTTGAAGCCCGGCTTGATTTGCACCTTGGTGCCGGGCAGATCCATCTTTTTCTCGAGAGCTGTTTTAAGCTGCTTCAGTTTCATAGGATCCTCAGCCTCAACTGCGATAGCCTGGTTTGTGACATCCAGAACCCGTCTGAGATGGGCCTTATCGCGAATGATGACCTCGACCCGGTGGCCCTGCAACAGGTCTAAAAAGAGGCTGCTCTTGAATGAGTACTTAAATTTCTGTTTGGGCGTACGATCTGCGTGACGAATAACCGCACACTGAGCCTTAAGAACCCAATTCTGCTCATCCTGGCTCTGCTCCGTTACAGGCGCCGCCGCCGGAGCAGGTTGGAGCCTCTTGTGGTGCTTGGCTTTGATAAACAGCTCTCTCAGAATTGAGGCGGCACTTTCATAGTAGTCATTATTGTCCTTCACAAAAGAGAACCCGTTCACATCAATAACATACGACTTGTCCTTCACTCGCAAGAGATCGAAACCACAAACGTTCTGTTCGAAGGCAGAACTAATACTAGACGCAATGCGCCGTTCCTCGTCGCTCAGGTTGGTCACAAAGCGTAACTCCTTCCCGTAAGGATTGCGGCGAACAATGCCATCGACGACTGGCGACTTGCGAGTCTCAGCATGGCAGAACTCCGTGCCAACAGTATAAGCCTTGACATCTTCGAAATTATCGGTATCCATGAATTTTTCGTAGATGTACGAGCCCTCGGTTCTGGGAGTGACGAGCTGAGGGTCGTATTCGCTCGACTTGTTGCCAACTTTTCGGAACAAACGACGACCTCCACCGCCAGACTTCTCTGGGTAGTAGACGTAAACGTTGTGGTCTTCACCATCGACAGGTTTCTCGACAAACGGCTTCGTGATCATGCGTCCATCTTCCAGTTTGAGCGTGTCGTAGTCCACCATCTCGAAGCTGAGTTCGGGTTCAAATTTGATGTCAACTCCGTGGGCTTTAAGCTTAGTTTTCACTTTCTCGTCGACTTTCGGGCCACCATCGCGAGAGATGACCAGGCGTTCGGGCGTGGGCACTTTGGCAGCTTCAAGAAGACGCAAAACAAGGCGGCGGTCCCACAATACCTTCTGAAGCTCGAGGTCATTGACCAGGTATGGTTTCTGTAGCTCTGCATACTCAATTGCCTTCTGAAGCGGGAAACCCTTAGAGAAGAACGAGATCAGGAAATCGCATTTCGGCCAAGCTTCGACTGGCTCATCGAGAATTACCTTGTCATTGAACATAACAATCTCGAACTCACCATCTTGTAGAAGAGTGTTGAGAATTGCTTTGCACGGCTTTGAACGAGCTTTATGCTCCATGGCACATACGCCAATCCGACCGATCTTCTCAGGCGCAGGGGCAGCTGGTTTATGAGAGTCTGTGGTTCCCACTGAGCTTGGCATCTCTGATGTTTCGGAAGCCTTCTCTGTGGTAGACAAAGAAGGAATCGAACTCATCTTGATCGAGAATAGGACTTGTTCACGTCCTTATGTCGAGAGATAAGAGCCGTTGGTCCCTGCTTCCCCGGTTCACAACACACGTGCAGCGTACCCTTTACTAAGCAATAATATTGTAATCTTAATGACACCATAAAATTTTAAATGAAGCTCCTTCACCTGAAAAATAGATCTGGGGCTTACTCAATTTTTTTCCGGCAGCCTCAAGACCATGATGAAGCGGCAGAGAATTGATGCTTCCACGAGAAGCAATTCTCATGCTTCGAAGGTATTCAGCCCTTTCAGAACGTTAGGTATCGTATCGAATAATGTGCCCTTTGCAATCGGGACGCTTGGCCATTCCTACATTATTTCCACAGTAGTTGGAAATGCTTTCCAGGTCTATGACGCTTCCAATCTGCATTTATTGTTTGTTTCACAACCACAAACAGCCGAACCGATTCGTTGTTTGTATTCACACTTTCACCATACTTTTGCAGGCTCGGGCTCCACCATTGGGATGTACAAAAGGGCTCGATTGTTGACTTCTGTCGAGCTCCCCGACAAGCAGGAAGCCCGTAAAATCACAACGTTCGGTGACTTTTTATGTGTTTCCTCGACGACACAGGTGTATATCTACAAGTTCGATGCTAAGAACGATAATATTGAGTTCTACACCACACTTCAGCCTCCTAAGCTTCTAGGAGACATCTGCGACATTGCTCACATTCCGACGTATCTGAACAAGCTTCTTGTAGCCACAAAGTCGGCCTTGGTTCTATTCAATGTGAAAACTGGCAAAGCGATCCATACATTCGAGGATGTTCCAGCTGGGATTGCATTTGTTGAGCCTGCTGAATCGGCTCTGGATATTTGCGCAGTGGTGACGAACTCAGGAGATATTTTGATCCAGAACTTGAGAAAAGGCAAAACTATTTTCACTTTGAAAATTGGACAGCCAGTGACATCTCTCACATTTCGAACAGACAACCCGAATATGATCGGAATTGGATCGACAAATGGCGATCTGTTTTTTTACGATCTAATCCAGCGACGAAGAGTGCACTCGGTTAGAAACCTCCACGCCGGCGCCATCTCACGAGTGAGTTTTCTTAATGGCCAGCCAATTGCTGTCAGCACTGGCAGTGATAATAAACTGGTCGAACTTGTCTTTGACCCGTCGCCTACATCGTCCAAAGTCATTAATAGCATGCCCCCGCGCGTTCTCCGCATGAGAGGTGGCCATGCCCGTCCTTCTACTTGTCTAGAATTCTTGGACGAAGAGGCACACTTTCTCCTTAGTGGTGGCTTGGATCAAAGTCTCTGGACTTTTTCATTACGGAAAGACGCGCAGAGCCATGAGTTCAGCCAAAAGATCACAGCCAAGGCTCTCAAGCAAAAATCAGGTATGGCAAGTGCTCAGGGCATTGAGTCGAAATTCCCTGCTATCACGGACCTCGCCTTCCAGGCTGCGAAACTTCGCGAATGGGATTCTGTCTTGTCCACCCATAAAGGCGAGAAGTTTGCCCGCACCTGGAGCGCCAAGCGCGGAGCTGTCGGAAACTTTGAGCTGCCGACATCAGATGGAGGTGTCGCCCGTGCGGTCACACTGTCCTCCTGTGGTAATTTTGGGCTCGTGGGATCGTCTCTTGGTGGAATTGCGGTTTACAATATGCAGAGTGGCATTCGCCGAAAAGTCTTGACTGTTCATAACATGCAAGTAACTGGCATTCACATGGACCCCACAAATTCAACGGTTTTCAGCTCCTCTCTTGATGGCAAGCTTGTGTTCCATGATTTCAAAACCGGCAAGGAAGCAAGCCGAGTAGAGTTTGACTCAGGGATTTCGAACATGCGATACCACAGCGGCTCTGGTCTACTAGCCCTGGCATTGGACTCGCTTATCATTGTCCTTGTGGATGCAACTACGGGCAGGGTGGTCAGAAAATTCAAAGGTCATGGCAACCGAATTACTGCTCTTGATTTTACCCCTGATGGCCGCTGGATTCTGTCAGGCTCTCTGGACAGCACGATTCGTACTTGGGACATTCCTTCGGGTGGCTGCGTCGATGCAGTGAAGCTTCCGACCCCAGCTACCTGCATTCGGGTCAGCCCTGGCGGTGAATGGCTAGCGACTTCGCATGTTCGTGGTGTCGGACTCCAATTGTGGACCATGCGCTCGCAGTTTGGGTCTGCTGGGTCGCTTCAGATTCTACAACCCGAAGACGTGAAAGACATGGCACTGCCGAACTATTCTGGTGAGGGCGGTTCCAGTATTATTGATGGTGCACTGGACAACGTTGATGATGATAATATTACATTTGAGATTTCAAATTACGAGTCGCCGGTGCAAATTGACAGCTCGCTCATTTCTCTTAGTGGCCAACCTCGGGTCAAGTTCACAACTCTCGTGCATCTGGATGCCATCAAGGAACGTAACAAACCTGTTGAGCAGGTAAAAAAACCTGAAAGAGTTTCGTTTTTCCTGGGCCTTCCCAAAACACAGATTGAAGAAGCCGATAAGCCTGAGTCCCCTGAAGTCACAGGCCCGCGAGACGCTTCGAGCGAATCCTTGTTCACCACATATCTGCGTGCAAGCAACTTTGGGGAACTGGCAGAACATCTTGCAAGCATGGGGCCATCTGCCACAGATCTTGAGATCCGTAGCCTAAATGCTCGGGAGCCGTATGTGGAGCTTGTGCTGTTTTTGCGAATGCTGACGGCGGAGGTCTTGAAGCAGCGCAACTTCGAGCTCACGCAAGCCTGGACCACGATCTTTTTCAAAGCTCATGGCGACGTATTGAACAAACCCTCGCATGATCTGAGTGTGGCAATGAAGGAGCTTGCCGATGCTCAGAATAAAAGCGTTGCAAGAGCCCAGGAGTTGACACGGTTTTGTTCTGGTGTCATAAACTATCTTTGTGCGCTGTGATTATATGCAATGCATAATTTGCAAAATAAATATATATATAAGACCAAGCTTTCAAAGGCATCCATAATGGACTAAGGAGCTGCCAGCCCAGGCCTGCACTGCAGTGCCTAATCTTCGATGGCAAACAGAGCACAACGTTTTGGGAGTGACTGCCACGCGCATATCCTTAATGACGGCGAGCTTCTCTGCGCACTGGGTTAAACGTACTTTTTGTAATGAACGGCTCATGTCTAGTTTCGACTCCCGGAACTCACACTCTGTTACCAGCGACAGGAGGAGCTGAGGGATCGACGATGCACTTAGTCGAGACGGCAGTTTGTCGAAAATAGTCGTATCAAACTGCGTGCTGTACTTTGAGAGCAGCTCGAGCAGCACATCTTCCATGCTTGACCGTAGCAGTAACTCAGCATAGATTTTGAAAACCTTGGAATCACCCTGTCTTGTGCAGTACCGTTCGGCTGCTTCAAACAAGCCCGCGTTGATCAAGACTTCGAACGCTTGTTCATGCTGTCCGAGACTCTCATACAAAACAGCGACACATTTGCTTAAGAAATCATTTTTTGGCTCGCCAATGTGTGCGAGCAACCTGTGGGCATCGCACTGACGATCTTGTAGCAGAAACTCGAGCGCCTTAGGATCCTCCCTGTTGACCAAAACCTCTGCATAGGCGCTGTGGCCCTCGGCCTCTATTGTGCTGTTTTGAACATGCTTTTCCAGGTACGCAAACGCCAGGACTTCGTTAATGGGTTTCAAAGACTCGTAGGCCAGAACGCAGCCTTGTGGCGCGTCGATAAACAGCTCTTTGATGCGATGCGGGTTTTCCTTCAATGCCTTGCCTGCAAATTTAGAGATCAGTTTTATATTTTCGGAATCTTTGAGGTCCAGACGCTCCAAGTATTGCAGAACCTCTTCGGAATTTTCGGAAATGAGCTCCAGGGACCGGTGATGGAGCCCCTTCGTTGCGTAAAAGGCAGCCAACACGCTGCTGTAATGCGGGTCGTTTCTCAAAGCCGGGGCTACAATGTCTACCGTACAGTAATTAGGAACTCGCAGCAGAGAAAGTAGGAGCGGAGATTTCATTTTGTAGTAGCATTGAAACAGTAAAGTATCAATTGTCGTGGCGGCTTGGGAATCAACTGGAGCATCTCGGCCGGCGGCTTCAATAGAGAGGCGCCTTCGCTCCTGCACCAAGTACCTGACGATTGGCGTCAAAGGATGTGAGACACGCATGCGAAAATCCAGAGTTGCAGGCCGGCTACTGCCTGAGAGGAACGACCGTACCGACGGCACGGAACGGAGGCTTGATTTTTCTGGGCTGTCAGCTTTCGAGGACGTAGAAGAGGAGGAAATCTCTTCAGTTTGTGCGATAATTTTCTTCAGACTATCGGAAACGTTGAGTATCGGTGTCGCGAGCCTCTCAAATATTTCTAGAGCCCTTGCGATATCAGAGTCGAGAAGCTCACGTGCATACTCAAGCTCTAGCGCTCTTACCACCTCATCTTCCCTGAGGTTCGGTAGCTGAGCAGCCAGAGAAACCACTTCAGAATTATCCAAACCAGTAATGGCACTGGCCGACAAGGAAAATGTTAATTCGAACACCTGGCGGCCGCGGACCGCAAGATTGGGACCACACCAATCATAATCTTTATCAGACTTCGAAATTCGAGTGCCCGTATCTGCGTTAAACACCGACACGCTACCTTTTTCCAGAATTAAAATAAAGTCTCCAATGGTTGTAACTGACACAGGTTGCTCGGGTAACTTGATAATCTTCTTGAAAGCGCCGTTAGGATCAAAGAAAAACCCGACCTCAGAGAAAAAAAGCACGCTGCCGAATCGAGTCGCGGCCGACTTGATCTTTGAGTATTGTCTCGTATTTTTGGGAAACTCTACTCCAGGCGGTAGCAGCATAGGGTGAACTTTTCGAGCTGGAAAGTCGATAATCACTGCTCCTCCTGTGGCTGTGGAGCACACCGCCTTCCCGTCAGGACTCAGAGCTATTGAAGAAGCAGCCAAGTTGATTTCAAGCTGGAAATTTTGAAGGCAATCGGTATGGTCTACAGTGAAATTCGCAGGAAGCTGTGCATAGCGGATCTTTCGTTTGGAGGCAACAGCGACCCAGCGACCAGCTGCAGCCATTGTGTGTGCTGAAGTAGATTTGAATCTCAAAGCTCGAATATTTGAGTTCACTCCGTACACATCGCAGCCACTTCCTGAGTGGACAACTACGGCTATGGGATTTGAGCCGTCGGCCGAAACAATTGAAGACGCGTGAGAGATCGGCAGCTCGCGTTCCAGCTCTATCAATGGGTCGTAGCGCTCGATCTTGAGTAGCGACTTCTGGCTGCCGATATCAAATAGCTTGGACCCACATATACACAGCGTGTTTTCGGGCGGCACGCGGACTTCTGACCGCGAGAGAGCTCCCCTGATCTCACGCTCTCCCAGAGTCATTTATGATGACATGCACATGAGCAGTAGGACTCTCATAAAAGAGGCCGGAATAGGCGACCGGGCGAGGGTTGCTCATTCTGTTGTAGTCCGCAACAGCCTTAAATCTTTATTAAAAGAAACAGAAGAGAGTGTCGAGGGTTCGCTGTTAGAGCCGAGCGCTGAACTGCTCGCAATGCGCCGAAACACGCAGGCGCAGCGCATGGCGCTGGAAAGCCGACTGCAAGCTTCTGAAGCAGCTCGGAAAACTTTGAGTCTACGATACACTATAAATGAAGAGCTGCAAAGGAAAGCAGAGGTTCTGAACCAGGATGTGCGGGTACTCGAGTTAGTTGCGAAGCGTGTCAAAGATTAGACTACGATGACTATCTAAGCCTTAAGTTGAGCATTCGATCCACAGGCATTGAAGCTAGACAGGCTGCTGGCTCGCAACAAGTTCAATTAGTGTGCACCTCCAGCAGCCACAAACTAACTCTATGTGGGCTACTTGTCCCATCCAACGAGCGAAAAGCCCCAGCCTTGTGTCGAGACACAAACACTCAATTCCACTCAATGGCACCAACGCAACATGTCCAAATAAAATATATAGCTTTAGCACTAACTGAGCACTTGACTAATAAATCATTCCTCGTCGGTTAGTGAAATGACAGAAGAGCGATTGCTCCGAGTAGGCTGCAAAGAAAGGGACATCCCGCTCATGTTACTCTGCACTCGGGTCAAGGGATTAAATAAACGGGGCGAATCTTCTTCTCCCTTCGTGTTGATCTCAAGCTTGGGGTGCGGCTGGTCATTAAAAACGACTTTGCCGCTGCCGTGCTGCGACTGATTGCTGCCGTTACCAGTAGCGACTGAGGCCTGCGAGCTCAAGGCTCCGTGTTTCGAGGCTTCCGTTTCTTCTGGCACATCCGCTTCCAAATCGCTCCAGACATCTTCTGGATCTATTTTCTTTGGCCAGCTTCCTTCGCCTACCCAGCCAGCTTTGAGGATTTTGTTGACATCATCCAGGTTTAAAGGTTGCTTCGGCGGCCGCCCTCTGTGAACCATCCGATCGTATACCACGAAATATTTGTCTTTGCTGAAGTCTGCAGGCAAGTGGTGAGTAGGCTGAGCAGCAGGCCCCACTTCAGTCCACCAGTCGCGCAGTTTAATCCAATCCCGAAGGCCTTCGTTCCACGACTCCTCCGACTTGGCTTCTTTGAGTTCTGCTTCTGACGGAACACGAGTTTGTAACGAGTTTCTGTAAGGGAATCGCTTCTGAAAGTCAATCTCGTGACCATGATCAGGTGGTGGGTTGCAAAATTCGCAGTCGACCAGCAGTTTCTGGAGCTCAAGAGGCTCACGCTTTGCCGTGCGTATTGCCAAGCAGTTCGCCCGTCTTTTCTCGAGCTCTGCTTCTTCTTTCACTGCAGCTCGGTCTGACGAGCCAATTGACATGACTGAATACCGGCGGCCACGCCCAGGCTTAGACTTGCCCGGTTTGAATACATTTTTGATGGAGCCTATGAGGCCTGGAGACTTCTTGTCCGAGTTTGTGAAGACAGATCCACTACTGCGAACCGATGTTAGAGCTGGCATAGAGCTCTCTTTCCTGGCTATGTGGTATCTTGGGAAGTGCACACAGCAGCAGCAGTAGCAGCAGAAGTTATTTGAGGATGAATAGAGATCACAACGCCGGATAGGTGTGGGGAGGGGAACAACGGGAGGCGTCTGACAAATGTTATGCTCGCCACTAGAGGCGGATTGCAGCAGAAATCAAGGTGTGTAATCTAGCGAATTGATACGATTATCACAGTCAAAAGTCAAGATGGAGAGCAATAGTAACTATTGAGTTCTAGTCAAGTGTTATTACAGAAATGTAGAAATCAGGCCGCCGTGTATACCTAGGTGCGTTCCTGCTGTTATGAAACCGGTAGTCCTAAGATCGTCAGCATTTACAGCCCTTGGGAAGAGTTGGACGTGGTAAGGGAGACATGCAGGAGTGAGAGGCGCACGCCCGCCAAAGCTTGGCACGCGGACCCTTAAATTATAGAAAATACAGATGGGGCCAATTGCAATGAAGTAGACATTTAATGCAAGGAAAAATCAGCGGATTACTAGCATCCAGTAGCACTCAGCTCTTATGGCTTATTATAATGATTTGCTTGTCGCCAAATCTCGATATTATCGGCACGAAACCATATAAGATTTGCCTGTCACGTGTCCACTGGCGATGTTGAATGTCGCGTAGCATGGGCTAAACAGTAGGCTTCGGACCAAATCTCAAGGCGTTCTTTTTTTTCTGTGAGCCATAGACTGGCACTCCCGAGAGGAATCTTGCGAACCGACTCAATTTTGTAGCTCACCCCGTCATGGGCGACGAGCCATGACCGCGAATTGAGGTTGTGTCGTGTGCAGCCTCTGTAACGTGAAAGAGCCGGCAAAATAAGAATTGATACCTCCAAATCGCAGGCTTCATTTTCAAGACCCTGGTCAGACATGAAATAGCCTTCGTGGTAGAGGCAAGCGACCAAATCGCTATCGTCTGTGTACACCTCGGTGCCCCATATCACTCTTTTTTGTACTTCTTCTTGAGAGGCAGAGATATGCCGCCGTGGAATTCGTATCCTGATCAGATTATTATAGCAGTTTTCATAGCCCGCTAGGAGCAGCTTCCGGGGTTCATACACCACTGTATTCAATGTTTCCCGCTTGAACTTCTTGACGCTGTCGAAGACATCAGAATTGTCAACAATGACAGAGGATTGGCGTTTAAGAGTGATAAATCCAGCCTTGTCTGCTTTACTCAGAGAAATGGCTCGTACAGGCTGGCTGTCACTAGAATCCTTCAATTCACTTTCCTGCGAATCCTCTTTTATATTTTCTGTGACAGTTTCTGAGACATCTCCTGCTACTTCTGTTTTTTTGGCAATTGAAGTGCTTGGCGGTTCGCCTGTTTCTATAGAATCCTTGGCTTTGACCTGTTGGTCCGCTTCGTTCGTCTCAGCGGCTGCAGCAGGACTCTTGATGTTCTGCGCGGCCGGTTCAAACGCCTCAAGCAAAGGCTTCGGAGATCCCTGCTGCGCTTGATTGCTTTTTGGCAACTCGCTGTGCAACTTCTCTGCTGGAGCTGACATTGTTGAATTTCTCCCGAGCGCCCAACTTTCCGTTTGAGTTATTGAGTGTCTTACCAAGATTAATCATCTTATGTCTTGTTAATTATAATATTCAAACTTCACAAAGCGACGCGCTTTAAACCCCTGGAAGCTGTGGTGTTTTCTAGCTGGTCATAAATGGAATATTTCTACGATAATCTTGAGTGGACACAAATGATTGATTACCTGGCCGTAGCGAGTATTGCTTTGTCTCTATGCGTTCTGGGAATAATTGTGGGCGGCTCAATGTTTGTTGCGAAGCCAGCCGCCCCATGCTCGCATCTCGTTTTTCTCGGATCTGGTGGCCACACTGGAGAGATGTTGAGAATGTTGGACCAATTAGAGTGGCCAGAATCGAAATCCGTAACTATGGCTTACAGCGTGGGTGACTCTCTCTCTATCAAGAAGGGTGTGGCCTTCTGCAAACAGAAATCCCTCAAAGCCGGCTTTAAAGCCATTCCTAGAGCGAGAGACGTCGGGCAAAGCTGGGCATCTACTGTTTCTAGCTCGCTGATATCCTTCTTTTATAGCGTCTCCGTGGTAAAAGATGCTTCAGCTGAGTTTCTCTTGATCAATGGCCCCGGCACTTCAGTAATCCTGGCACTCATGGTTCGACTCCTACGCCCTTTTGGCTTGCCAACGAAAATTGTGTATGTCGAGTCATTTGCAAGAACAATCACACTGTCATTGAGTGGCAGAATAGTCTACCATCTGGCCGACGTTTTCATAGTCCAATGGCAGCGGCTAGCTGAGCGATATCCCAATGCCGAGTACCACGGTGTGCTTGTATAGTTTCTCGTCAGTATTCAATATTATTATTATTTTTACTCCTGCATTTCATCTAACAAATATTCAACAAGCTGATTACAAGTAGCACCGTATTTGTACTCTTCAGCGCTACCGTAGTAGTACCTATCACCTCACACATATATAGCCCCTGCCCATACAGTTCTGGCTTCATGCAGCTACAGGTGGTCAATGGCCAGATAGCAGATACCCACGGAAGAACGGTATATCTTCAGGGAATAAACCTGGATTGCGCTAGCAAATTCCCCAAAACACCGGAAGTAACTACTTATTTCACTGGAGACGAATTTTTTGACGGCGATAATGTCTCATTTGTAGGACGGCCCTTTGCTCTGGAGGAAGTTGACGGCCACCTAGATAAGATTGAAGCGTCTGGATTCAACACTATCCGCTATGTGTTCACCTGGGAGGCAATTGAGCACGAGGGCCCTGGAAAATACGACCAGGAATTTATTAACTTTTCGATAGAGGTGTTAAAACGCATCACTGCTCGCGGGTTCTACGTATTTTTGGACCCTCACCAGGATTGCTGGGGCCGGTTCTCGAGCGGCTCGGGCGCTCCTATGTGGACATACTATGCGGCTGGATTGGAACCACGAAATTTCAAAGCTACCAGGGCCGCACTCGTGATGAACCATATGGATGAGCCCGACAAAATGCCCAAGATGCTCTGGCCGACCAACTACTACCGTTTCGCATGTCAAGTAATGTTCACGTTGTTTTTCGCCGGCAAAAAGTATGCTCCGAAGTGCGTTATCAATGGAAAAAACATCCAAGACTATTTGCAGGACCATTGGCTTGACTCCATGACCGTATTCGCCCAGAAAGTAGCGCAAGCTGGCCTCTTCGAGCAGGGTGTTTTCGGCTTTGAGACGATGAACGAGCCAAGTCATGGTCTCATTGGCCACGACAATCTGTCTAAATTGACTGAGCAGCAGAACCTGCGCTTAGGCCTCACGCCCACGCCCTTCGAGTCTATGCTTTTGGGCTCCGGTCGTCCTTGCAAAATTCAGGTGTACGATTTCGGCACATTGGGTCCCAAATACCGCGATACAGTTGTCATTGATCCAAAGGGAGTCTCCGTATGGGATCTTTCCTTCGATTCAGACTCTCATTACGGCTTCAATCGTGATAAAAGCTGGATTTTAGGGAGATGTGTGTGGGCCCAGCACGGTGTATGGGACGACCGCTCAGACAAGATGCTCGATGCGAAGTACTTTGATATTGCCAACGGATCTAGCGACCATGAACATTACTTCACGGAGGTATTTTTCAAACCATTTTGGAATAAATTCTACACTCGCTTTCGTGCAGAGCTACCTAAGGACCTATTCCTCTTATGCGAGCCGGCAGCACTGTTCAAACCTCCCACAGTCAAGGACACAGCTTTTTTCGATGATCGCGTGATTTATGCTCCTCACTTCTACGATGGTCTGACTTTGATGCTGAAGCGGTGGAATTCGAACTGGAATGTCGACTCACTCGGGTTTTTGCGAGGTTATTACAAGGTGCCCTTGCTCGCCTTGAAGATTGGTGAGCAGCGCATTCGTAACACCATGAGCGGCCAATTCAGTATTATTGCAAAGGAAGGCTACGAGTGTTTCCGCGAAGATGTTCCAATCATCATGACAGAGACTGGCATTCCAATGGACATGAATGATAGAGATCCTTTCGAGACTCATGACTATACACCTCAGATCAAAGCTTTGGACTGTATAGCCAACGCTCTTGAGGCCAACAACATGCATGTTACATGGTGGTGTTACTCTGCTAACAACGACAATGAGCATGGTGATTTTTGGAACCATGAGGACTTTGCATTTTTCTCGAATTCAGGAGGTGGACGCGGTCGAGAGGCGTTTGTTCGGCCTCGACCAGTCAAAATATCGGGGCAATTGATCCGCTCAAAGTTCGATTTGCAATTGAATACTTATAAACTGAAGATCCATGGTTCGTCGGAATTGCTTCATTTGCCAACTGTGGTGTTCATGCCTTCCTTGCACTTCAATGGCTCTGCCAAAATTGAAGTCAGCGCAGGTACTTTTCGAGTTGTGGGGCAACATATAGAGTGGATGCACCCGGGCGGACAACAACAACTCACTATCAACGCGGACAATCAAAAGTCGTGTATTCTATGCTAATAATTTTAGATCGTTTGGCCCTCCCTCAAAAATCAAGGGTATCTATTGAGCGTTTATTACGCGACAACGATTTTGCGAACTCGGCAAAATGCAGGAGATACGGCTCAATCAAGGCTGGCTCCTCCAAAGCTCCGTGCAATGTCGGCACTTCCAAAGGGCTGAATGTGTCTGCGTTCTCTGGTTTGATCGGCACGGAGATGTTCCCGGTAGCAGGATGCACACAGAAAGGTGACTTCAGTAAATGATTGATGCCCTTCGACACGTTGATATCAAGGCGCGGGTAGGCGTACTCGAAGATGATGCTCTGTTTTGAGCGCATTAGTTCTCTGGTATTGAAGCTAGAAGGCATTTTGCTACCAATGCTATCAATATCGACCCATCTCTGGGTTGAGGAGAGCTCACTGGTGCCCCACTTCTCACGAAGCTTCGCTTGTATCGATGCTGGCTCCAGTCTTTTGAGAAGCGTTTCAGCCTGCTCGGCCGTTTTCCAAGGATCCTGATCTTGTAAAATATATTGCGCAAAATTTTTCTCCAGAACATTGAGACTTCGTTCGAGATGGGGATGCAGGGGCCAAGATAGATTTACTGCCTTTCCGCTTTGCACATTTTTGCCGAGAACTTGTAGGTAACCAACCACAGCGCTTCTTTGCGAATCATTCAATTGCCTGGCAGAATCGTCACAAATCCATGCATGGGCACCACGACGGCCGGAAAATACCCAGAGGATCTCTTGGAAGTTGAAGTCAGTACGTAGCGCTTTATCCATTATCTTGATTGCCAAAGTGATATAACGCCAGCATTTATCACACACCTTTGTGTCCTGGCAACATGTTCGCACAGGATCGTAATCTGTTAAATCAATATCGAATACCAATTCCTTGGCCCGGGGTTTGAAAGCGGCCTTCGGAAGCACCTTTCGCTCCTTGGGCGCACCAGTGTAAATCGCGCCAATTTCGAAACGAGATGGGTTCAAGCGCAATACTTCTTTTTTGAGCGCCACAGCGTTAGCGTAGGACTTGAAGCGAGTGTATACATCGCCATGCAAGGTGAATGCAAATTCGCGGTTCGTGAAATCACTTGAAGTTTGCTTGGATTTGTTCAGCCAGATAAACAGATCTTCGAACGGGAACACTGTCTCGTAGTATAATCTGAGGCTGTCGAGATCCATGATATTTGGCGTCTATTCGGTTTGATCCTATTATGTATCCCACTCGACAACACAAAACAAACTGGGACAAAATAAACGTTTGTGTTCAGCTCTTTTACTCGCGACGCGTCGAAGTCGATGTATATTGCGAAGGGCAAGGGGTGTGCTCTGGCAGCATGCCCTGACCGATGCTAACTGATTAAGTTACGATATAAATTTTATGAATCATACGTCTTCTCACTGCATGTTATTTCGTTTGGAGCGTAAAGGCAAGTGCCGTACCTGACCTTACTCGTGAACACATTAATGTCGATAGAAGAACAATAACTCGAGATCATGAACCCTTTGTAGCTCTTTTTTTCGCAGAACGCAGACTAATACAACCAAAATCCAAAATCTCACGCTTGGCGGGGACTGGTGCCTCTGGGGAACCCTGGATGACACAGCCCGGTGGCTACAAACAAAGGGTTCATCCTCAACCGCACTACGTTCGAAGGGACTCTCGAAGCAAATCTGATCAACGATGGATATTTTGCTTGGGCTAAAGACCGAGTCGGAAGTGATTCTTATCACAAGTAAAGCGCTTGCCCGGGGTATCTCCATCCTTAAAGCGAACGACAATAAAGTGGTGCCTCTGAACAAGCACACAGCCATCGCTTTCAGTGGCGAACCGGGAGATGGCGTTAACTTTGTCGAGTATATTCAGGCGAATGTGCGTCTCCATGGCTTGAGGAATAACGTAGACATGTCGCCGCACGCAATTGCCAGCTTCACGCGCAAAGAGCTGGCCCAGTCCCTACGCACTCGCAAACCTTTCCAGGTTAACGTGCTGATCGGAGGTTACGATACACAGAAAGAAATTCCATCACTCAACTGGATTGATTATTTGGGATCTAACGTGGAGCTACCCTATGCTGCGCATGGCTATGCTCAGTACTATATTCTTGCAACGCTGGATCGTTACTGGAAGAAGGGCTTGTCGCTTCAGGACGGCCTGGAACTTGCAGCTCGTTGCGTTCAAGAGCTGGAATTCCGCATGCCTATTGACTTCAAGGGCTGCGAAGCTCATGTTGTGAGTGCCAGTGGCATTGAGCGTCTGGAACTTCCGGAGGCGCCACTCTCGGGAGCCTCTGCGGCCCCTCAGGGTGTCGCGGTTTCAAATTAGCGTATGGAATTAGCTTATAAAAGTAGATCTGTATTGCTCAAATTTCAACAACGACCACGAAATTGCAATCCAACGTGCTCAAAGTATACTGCTACATAGTCAATGATCTGCCATTCCCGACTCTGCCTATTGACTAAGTCCAAGTTGATTCGACCTGGTTATGAATGGATGCATATTTAAGACTACAGCATCTGGCCCGCTTGGCGTACGTTCATGAATGTTTGAAGTCATTGTTTGATGTTGAGGATCTGGACTTCACGGAATATGCCCTTGACTTGTACTCCAAGAATGCAGACGAGTTCAATTCGGCGCTAGACTTTGCAGGGCCTGAGTCACTTGAATACTTGAAAGATGTGTTGTCGCAAGACTATTCATGTCAAGTGTCAAAACCGACCGCTACTGAAACTTCAGAAACGGCTGAAATGGGCAAGTATCCCAAACAACACGAAGTAATAGACTTGGGCGTTAGGGCCAGGCTCCAGGAGCAGGTAGCAGATGCGAAATCTGCTGCTCGCGGTGATAGTACGACAGCTATCAAACGTGAAGCTCTTGTTGTTGATAATATTTACGAATGCAAAGTCGTCAAGATAGTTAAGTTCGGAGCTTTCGTGCGAATACACCCCTCAGAGCCTGCTATAGAAGGCTTGATCCACATTTCACAGATAGCCGACCGAAGGATCTCCTCGGTGGAAGAGGTTCTGAAAGTTGGCGAAAAAGTACGAGCTCGGCTCACAAGATTGGAAGGAACTCGACTGAGTTTTTCTTTACGGAACACAGTTAGTCCGTCGGCGTCACGAGATCAAGCTGCGAATCATCGCCATCTCTCCGCGTCCGAGAAATTCGAATTGAACCAACTGGCAGCCACGGGTGTTGCAAGTAGGGCTCAATTACATCGGGAGATCAACGAGCAGGAAGCAAATGAAGAACATGTCGACTTAGAGGTTCCGTTGCAGCCACCACCATTTCTTAAAGGCGAAAAAATGCCTACTAATGCACCAGTCGTTGAAGTTCAACCTGAGGGAGAGCTGGCCAAGGCAGCTGCGAACACGCTCCGATCTCATGAAAAGGTCGTTCCTGCAGCCAAATATATGTCCGAGCGGTCAATATCAAATCAAGTCGATGCCGGCCTTCCCACGAGATCCGAAAACGTGAATCGTAGAGCCCAGAAACACAAGGCCACAACTCCGCAGAGTCCGAATGTCAATATGCGAAAGCTTCCAATCTACAGCTGCTCTGAGGAGCTTTTGCAAAAGATTTCTGAGAATCAGGTGCTGATTGTGGTTGGTGAGACCGGCTCGGGTAAGTCTACACAACTCACACAGATACTCTACCATTCTGGGTTCGCGGAGAAAGGTATTATTGCATGTACACAGCCGCGCCGGGTGGCTGCGTCTTCAATTGCCGAACGAGTCGCACTTGAATTGGATGATGGGCCATTAGGAGGCACAGTGGGTTACTGCATTCGATTCGAGGACATTACAAGCGCTGAAACCAAGATTAAATACCTGACCGACGGCATTTTGCAGCGCGAAGTATTGACCAGTCCCACCCTTTCGCAGTATTCGGTTATCATGCTGGACGAAGCGCACGAACGCACAGTCTCTACAGATGTCCTTTTCGCCCTTATCAAGTCTTCTCTGGTTTCGCGGCCTGATTTGCGTCTCATTGTGACCTCCGCTACTCTGGACTCCGACCGGTTCTCTCGCTATTTTAATGACGCTCCAGTCTTCAAAATTCCGGGAAGAACTTTTCCAGTGGAGATTAATTGGTCAAATGAATCTGAACCGGACTACCTATCCGCTGCTCTTATGAAAGTGATGCAGATACATCTGATGGAGGATGACGGCGACATCCTTGTTTTTCTGACTGGCCAGGAGGAGATCGAGAACATGGCGATGGCACTAGAATCACGGTATAAGCAACTGGAAAATGTCTGCACGCGAAAGCTGCAAATAACTCCGGTGTATGCTGCGTTGTCAAGCGAAGAGCAAGCTCTGGTTTTCAAGCCTGCACCTGCCGGCTCGCGAAAGGTTGTGCTGGCCACAAACATCGCCGAAACCAGTCTGACCATTGACGGTATAATGTACGTTGTGGATCCGGGATTCGTCAAACTTAAAGTGTGGAATCCGAGACTGGGGATGGACACTTTGAAAGTAACCCCTATTTCCAAAGCTCAGGCGAACCAGCGAGCGGGCCGCGCAGGCCGCACGGCTCCTGGAAAGTGTTTCAGGCTGTATACAGAGCTTGCATACAATACTGAAATGACTTCCCTGACTATTCCTGAAATCCAGCGGACAAATCTCACCAGCACTGTGCTGATGTTAAAGAATCTAGGGTTCAAGAACATTCTCAACATAGACTTCCTTGATCCGCCATCCAAAGACTCGTTGGTTGGTGCACTGACAGACTTGTACCACTTAGGAGCTTTGGATTCTGAGGGATTACTGACGGTTGAAGGGACAAGATTAGCTGATTTTCCTGTCGAGCCCGCCATGGCCAAGGTTCTGTTAACTTCTACCCAACGAGGATGCTCCAACGAGGTCGTGACCATTGTGGCTATGTTGAGCATGCCGTCCCCATTTATCCGCCCTAGTGACGCTCGCAAACGGCAAGACGCCGAGAGACAACATAGAAAGCTTCAAGACTCAAAGGGCGACCACTTGACTGCTCTTAATGTTTTTGAGACCTGGAAGAAGAACCGGTCGTCGCGCAAGTGGTGTGCTGATCACTTCATTCACGAACGCGGATTGCGCCGGGTGGATGACGTTAGAAACCAGTTGATCCAGGTCCTCACACGTCAGAAGCTGCTCGTTGAATCGAGACCAGACCCTGAACTAATTCTGCAGGTGCTGTGCTCGGGATTCTTCAGAAACGCTGCTAAGGCAAACCGTGCAGCCGGATCCAATACGTACACAACGCTCTCAGATAACACGGAAGCGCTCATACACCCTTCTAGTGTGCTTCACGGCAAATCATGCGAGTACGTGCTGTACCATACGCTGGTGTCCACTTCTCGCGAGTACCTGCAGCATGTTTCTATGGTCCAGGCCTCCTGGCTTATGATGGCAGCCCCGAGCTACTTCCAGGATCGGACCATCAGTTCCCTCAAACGCAAGCAAGAACAAATAAAGCCATTGTTTAACAAGTTCGCAGAGCATGAGGACTCTTGGCGTATCACTGCCCAGAAGAAATACGTGCGGTACGAAAGCCAGACCTTTTAAATTTCAGCGTTGGGCCTTCCACACAAGATATCCCCCATGGAAATTAGATATTTATCGAAGTAAAGCATATGCTAGTCGACAGCAACGATGTTTCTACGTAAACTTGCTATCTAGTGACAATCCACATGAACCAAAGGTAAAAGTGATTGTTAGTGAGCGTGGATATGGCCTGCGTAATATTGAGTTACGCCCGCTCAAGCCGGTACACCCGGCTTAGGTTCGGCTGAGACTGTAGATATCGTAGTTCTCTTACAACCTAGCCCCAGATAGCTAATTGCTGGCAACATTGATGATATCAATGAACTCAGGCTTCAGAGAAGCACCACCAACAAGGAAGCCATCGATGTCCTTCTCCTTGGACAGATCGGGAGCGGTCTTGCCGTTGACGGAGCCGCCGTAGAGAATGCGGACAGACGAAGCAACCTCCTGAGAAACAGCGGTGCCAACGAACTGACGCAGCTCATCGTGGGTGGCCTGGGCATCGGCAGGGGTAGCGGTCAGACCGGTGCCAATAGCCCAAACGGGCTCGTAGGCGATGACGACCGAAGCCCACTGCTCGGGCTTCAGCACATCGGAGACAGCCTTGATCTGAGCCGAGACAATGTCGAGAGTCTTGCCAGAGGTGCGCTCTTCCTTGGACTCACCACAGCACAGGATGACCTTGAGGCCCTGCTCAATGGCGTACTTAGTCTTCTCGGCAACGATCTCGGAGGTCTCGCCGAAAAGGGCACGACGCTCGGAGTGGCCGAGAATAACCCAGGGAGCACCAAGATCCTTCAGCATAGCAGCCGAGACCTCACCGGTGTAGGCACCGTTGTCCTTGAAGTGAATGTTCTGGCCAGAGACGGAAACAGTCGACTGCTTGTTGTCGGACACAGCCTGAGCGATGTAAGGGAAAGGAGGAGCGATCACAACCTCGACCTTGGAGTCGAGCTTGGCGTCATTCAGACCCTTGATGATCTGAGAGACCTGCTCCTTAGAGCCGTTCATTTTGAAGTTACCACCAACGAAGAACTGACGGGCCATTGTGAATGTGAAGATAGTCGAATGTCAGCAAAGCGCTGGTCGGGGAATCGTGGGACGTCAGAGACATAACCCTAAACGCGTGCCTCCACCTGCAGGTCATTCAGTTGCCAGCCCCTACCAGAATCTCCGGGGTGTCCGGGAATGCACAGACAACACGGTTACTTACACTTGCAAAATAAATTAAATTAGCGAGATGAATGAGCTCAATTGTAGGGAGACATTAGCCAACTCCTGGTGACTTCTGAACCTTATCGGCCTAAAGCGTTACCTTGATAACAACCCGACCAACATTGCCTCTCTGAAGAACGACCTCTGATTTCATCGAGCGTCTCGAAAGTTCACGTTCAAATTCAACAATCCCTCCGCCGACGCCGAAGTAAACCTTTTTTGCGGCAATGAGCGCGCAGTTTGTAGGGGTGAGAGAATTTTCAACAACACTTGTAAATGATGGAAGGGAATCTAGCGAGTAGATGGTTTCGCTGGCCAGAATCAAATCGATGTCTCCACATGTATTCTTCACCAGTTTGCTGAAATCCGCGCTCCATCCGCCAGAGACAAAGAAAACAGAAATGCCCCTCTTCTCGAGATCCGCCTGCATTTCACTGACCAGTTCTGATGTGACGTTCACCTCACCAGACACTTCAGCAAGCTTATTAGTGGCTGACAACCAAGCAAGTACCACATTTGGCATCGTCAAAAGACCGAGAACACTGTCGTTATAATCAGCAAACACGAACTTGCCCGGGCTATTCTTCGCCAGTGCCTGATGCAGGAGAAAGCAAGCAGGAATTCCTGCACCGCATCCCAACTCCAAAATGTTGAAAGTACCCTGATAATCAGTCAAAAGCTCCACTAAATCGGAAGTTCCCTCCCATACTTTCAATCCTCCCTCGTATACCGACTTCCTTACATCCTCGGTGCTGAGCAGAATCTTTTCATTCTCGGTAAGATCATCTTCAGCCATTAGCTGGTACTTGACATCGTAAAGATCGCGCCGCGGCAACATTTCGTCTGTATTACTGTTCAATCTAAATCCAGAATACGATATCCGTGGCGCCTTTTGTTTCAGAGTTTCAAGACTGACTAGCTGGCAGGCTGCGGTCTCGACATCTTCGCGGAAGCTAGACTGGGGCTGTTCCTGATCAAAGTTAAACGTAAACATTCCTCTTTTCAAAGCTTAGTTCTGGTTTCAATATACGTTCTGAATACCGGGACACCTGGGAATCTCTGCCTTCACTTAAAAAGTTTCAACTCCTGATACAAAATATTTCGGGCCTGGAGGTTCCTGGAGTTTGGAGATTAAATGTCCCATGACGTAACACATCTCATCGTGACTCCGAGGCTCTTACCGGAGACTGCGTTTGGGCGCCCAGATTTTTGAGTGATATCGAGCTTCTGGTTCATCTATATCTATAAAAATACGTGCTAGCAATGGCGCCTGTCTCTCATGAGAGCCAAGTAGCCGCCGCGGCTAATGATCTGCTCAAGAGTACCTTGACGGCCACCGATCAGACTGCTGATCTCGCGCCCGCGTTAAATCGAGTCACATACGAGAAAGACACAGCGGACAAAAGGCTGGCTGAATTCGTCGAGGAGAATTCACAGGAGCTGTTTCACTTCGCTGAGATTCTTCATTCTGCTAAAGATGTCACTAGTGAGTCCAGGCCAGCAGTCACTAGTGCCCTAGAGTCCTATGAACGTCTGGAGAAAGATCTAATTCAACCGTACAATCGAGCTTTTTTGGCTACTAATGCGGCGTCTAAGCTGCAAACCACAACGGCTATGGCTCGTGATCTGTCCTGGTATTTTCACTTAGCCGACCAGGCCCTGAATGCCGAGGCAGACGGTCGTAATATTCTGCAAGCTACCGAAAGCTGGGTTCAATTGAAAAGCCTGAACATAGCTGCACCCCAGCTTCAGACTGTGGCTGTGTTCAGATCAGTAGACAAGCTTGTGCGGGACCAAAGAGCTGTTCTGGTGGATATCGCGGAAAAACTTGCCCGAACAGCATTGGATCTACCCAATTCGCGATTGAATCAAGCTTTGAGCACATCATATTACTCTAATGTGAGCCAAAAATCCGGCTATAAATCAGCTTTTGCAGCGTTGCGGTTGCTGGAAGTCAATCCCCTGGAGCATTTGAGGTCGCTTTTGAAGGATACTGCAATTGAACGGTCTAAATTACTCATAAAAACCGCCGCATTCTCACCAGTGGCCTTTGATACGAGTGTTGCCGAGGCTGAACAGTTGGCTAGGCAGCTGGATACAGTCACCTCTCTCTTGGATAACAGCTCAGCGATATCATTGGCCGAGCAATACTGGAAACTGCTGGCGAATAATCTAGAGCAAGGACTTCGCAAACAGAAACTTGCCAATCCCCCTGCTTTCAAAGCATTACAGAAGAACATAGACCATGTGGTCCGCAAAACGTCAGACAACCCACTGCATGGGGTATTCAAGAATATAGAAGCTTTGAGGTAAAACACGGGAGTGTGAATATGTGATTAAATAATGAATCTCTTTAGTTTCGAGATTCGGCACTGAAAGTCACTCAACGTTTTCGTTGGTAAATAGGCTGACCGTACCGCCGGCGCTTTCTTTCGGCCATCTCTTGTTTTAATCGAAGCTTTTCAGCGGCTTTCTGCTGAGATTTGCGAGCTCTCGCTGCTTTTCCTGGGCGGCATGGCTTTTTTCCCCTCCAATCTTTATTAATGTCTTCTGCGATCGGCCGTTTGGCTGCCTCCTCCAACAGAACTCGGGCCTCTTCAAGCAGTCCTGGTCCTGACACGGCCGTTTGGTGGCATCGAGCTCGAACGGTATCGTCGGATGTGTAAATGTAGTAGCTCAATGGTCGTATTTGAGTCTGCTCCTCCATTTCCTCATCTGCATTCAGATCAATGACGACGTTGCCTTCCGCAAATCCGAAAAGATTGAAGGCGCCCGTGCTCTGGTCCCCTTCCTCTTTTTGTTGTTGTTTGACCATAGGATCTTCCGAAGCAGGCTCAGAGGCCTCTATTTCTTCGAATTCTAGACCATAATTTACGTTTTCGTCATTCCCTGAGCTATTTGAACCAGAATCAACATCAAAAAAATCTTTCCGAGAGACGCAGATCTCGGCCATGATGATTAGAAGTCTCTGACACACACAGCAGCGAGCTTAACAAGGAAGACCAGGTCAATGCGAAATTTACAAGATCAATTTGAGCTTTATGGACACTGAAAAAATGCGCAGATCTACGAACCTTTGCTTAATATCCTTATGATCGGAGAAAATAGAACTCGAGAAGGTATAAGTACCTACCAGGTCTTTTTTTAAACTGGCTTAGCATGTCATTTTAGTTTACAATACAGAGGCTGTGCGAAGATCCTATTGGGAATCGTAGAGGTTTATGAGACTTCCATGAATGTTCAGAATATAAATGCTTGTGCGAGGAAAAGTGGTCCCACGGGAAACTGTCTTTGGACCCACGGATTCACTTAGATCACCGCTCTAATCAATAGCTATAAAGACAACCGTGCTGTTTTGGCGACATTCTTCTAGGTCAGAGGATGAGATCGAAGACTGCTCCACGGACAATAAACCTTAGACTTAGATTCTAATCCTCAGTTAGTGAAACGCCCTGCCTCGTGTGCTCCAGTCAAGTCGGAAACGTGAAACATCACGTCAGCTCGCTATACCCAGCACGCATGCATCATATCTATAGATAATATAGCCCAGATGAGAAACCTTGGCCGCCCAACTAGTAATCGACCGGTAATTTATCAAGTTACGTTATTTATTGGGCCTAGTTGGTCTAGGCCTCCTGCAATTAGTCCTCAAACGCCAAACGCGGGGAATAGCGCCAAACTTTGAAGATCGTTAAACAGACGCCATAGAGTAGTTTGCAATCTGACGACTACTTAACCAATCACATCCGCTATATCTGCTGCAGAAGAGCACACGACTAAGCTAAATAGGATATCGCTGCGTATGTAAAGATGTTTATCGCACTCACACGCTCGCGAAACCTCACTAGACCAAGGTGATTGTCTGGGCAGATGACGCAAGCCGCAATATAACCGCGGGGCGTATCTTGTCCGAGCCCTCAAGAGTCGCCCACTAAAAAAAGGGCACAAGCTAGTCTAGCCTTTATAGGATATACAAATAAGAGTTTCTTCAGTTTGAATATTAATGCTGATCTTGGTTGCTGCTGCTCGAAAGCTCTTTCGAGCCCAGCCTGCCCGTGAAGAGGCGCTGCTCCCGATCAGGTCGGTGACTAATCCGGCCACTGGGTCGCTCCTCCTGAGAAGCGCTGCAGTCAGTCACCCTTACAGCTGCATGTGCTAGACATCCCAAACGCTCGTACTTCTATCTTGACTCACACATAATCTTTGTATACAGCACTGACTCGTGTGGCACCGCCTCTGAGGACAAGAACAAAATTGCCCAGCATTCAAGACTACGCTAGACTTCTAATTCCAACCTAAGCGTTTACAGTACTAAACAGATAGGAGTGCCTGCTTCTAACCTGTTTTATCGAGCCCAAGCCCTCCCACGCAACACAAGCAGACGAGATGATGCTAGATCTGGGCTCGTTTGTGGTAGGCGACCAGATTGGCAAAGGCTCGTTTGCCACCGTCTTCAAGGGCCAGAGCAAGTCCAATTCTAGCTCTGTCGCAATTAAACGCGTTCGCAAATCACGATTGAACGGCGATAAGCGCCTATCAGACAACTTCGAGGCGGAGATGCGCATCATGAAGTCCATGAAGCATCCACATGTCGTGGCGCTCATAGAGGTTGTACAGTCCCCGTCCGATTACTTTCTGGTGATGGAGTACTGTGCCCTAGGCGACTTATCGTATTTGATACGCAGAAGAAAGCAATTGGTCAAAACTCTACCCCTGGTGGCGTCCATGTTCGAGCAGTTTCCAAGCACGGAATGCGGTGGGTTACATGAAACGCTTGTCCAACACTTCTTGGCGCAGCTTGCTTCTGCGCTAAAATTCTTGCGTTCGCAAAGCTTAGTACACAGAGACATCAAGCCTCAGAATCTCTTACTGAAGCCACCCTCCAAGTCCAAGGCCCTGCATGATGGGGCCGGCTACGTCGGCTCGTTCGAGCTTCCTATCCTCAAGCTGGCAGATTTTGGCTTCGCTAAGCTGCTCCCTGCGGCATCGATGGCAGATACCCTGTGTGGCTCGCCACTCTACATGGCTCCGGAAATTTTAAATTACGAAAAGTACAACGCCAAAGCAGATCTGTGGTCCGTGGGTGCTGTGGCCTTCGAAATGGTAGCAAGCAAGCCCCCATTTCCTGCCGCCAACCAAATGGACCTTATCAAGCGAATCAAGGATGCTAAAGATACTATCTTGTTTCCCAAGGGTGCCGAAGTGTCGTCAAAAATGAAGAGTCTGATCAGAGGCCTCTTGAAGCGGTCACCGGCTGAACGGATGGGGTTCGAAGAGTTTTTTGCCCACCCCGCTCTCGTTTTTGAAAGCCAAGAGGCAGATCCGTTGTCAGGAGATGTGGACGAGAACATGTTCGTTTCCGATTATCTCGGCAGTGCTACTTCACCAGCTGCCCAAATCTCAGGTCGCGGGTCAGAGCATTCCAGTCTGCAGTCCAACCTGAGAACGCCACCCTCCAGTGCAAGTCCTGTACATAGTCCTCTCAATGCGGCCGCAGAGCGGTCAGCGGACGCTCTTCGCCAGTCGCGGGTCTACAGCGACAAGGGCTTCGATCCGTCTGTGAGTGCCGTGATAAGACCCTTTTCCGGAAGCGTCGTATCTAGGGAGCGCCGGGGCAGCAATGTAGAAACCGAAAGACGTGTGCCCAGCAACAACGATGGATCCTATGTTCTGATAGAAAAGCGCACGGTAGAGGTCAATTCCCTTGCTGATGACTTGGCCCACAGCCCGTCCGGCCAGGTACGCCGAGCGCAGGGCCGACGCCGATCTTCAGTGGTCAGCGGGGCTTCGCCAACTACAGCTTTGGCACAGGCACTCCTCAAGTCTTCAGCGCGACTATTCGGATCGAGAATCGATGCGTCGGCAATCAGCTCGTATTTGCATGATACTCCACGCGTGGGTTTCAACGGCCACTTCTCCCCCACTCAGGGGAATATGAAAGCTTCTTTCGCAGTCATGAACTTGGAAACCCAGCGCCAGGAAAGTCAGTTACTCAGAAAATTAGAGGATCTCGTAACCATGGGCAAGGTGGTCGGGCTTTATGCTGACCTCAAGTTTAAAGGAGCAGAAGCCAAAGGAGCATTTACTTCTGCCCTCAATCTCTCACCGCCAACCGGAATTTTGCAGGGAGAATTGAGAGCTCTTGGATCAGTTCCAGCTGGAGGTTCGCCTTCTTCTGCTTCAAGCGGTAGTGTTGACGCGACTTTGCAAGACGTGCTGGCACAGGAGTCTTTGGCCTTGCATCTGAAGGCTCTGGGGCTATACGCGCGGGCAATGGAGTTGGCGCAAGATTGGTGGGAAGCCAACGAGCATATCCCTGCCTCCTCACAGCTGAACAGCCTTGTTCAATACATCCGCGACAAATTTAATGATTCCATGGAACATGCTGAGGCATCTCGTGAGCTGATTATGAACGCGCCTGCGGAGTTCGAGCCCGGAATTCACATTTCCGCTGAAAAGCTGCTCTTCGATCGAGCTCTGGAAATGTCGCGAGCGGCGGCAGTTCAAGAGGCTAGCCCTGCAAACCTGCCTGCCTGCGAGATGAATTACGGCACAGCAGTCTGGATGCTGAGGGCTGTTCTGGAAGCCGATAAAGATGACAGACTCAACGAAGATGATAGTGCGATTGTCGATAAGCTCATGGAAAAGATAAGCCAGAGGCTAGCCGCGATCAAGACTTCGCCCGCCCAGATAGAAGCTTGAATTTTCGAGCAGGTTCCTGAGAAGCTTGTTATTTCACGAATATAATTTATTACCTATGTTATTTATGTTTTATTAAAGGGCTTCGATAATGTAATTTATCGCGATGGCGTCCTCTCAAATCAGATACCATCCACGCCTTGGCCTAGGAGTCTCTCTGTAGGCTTCTTCTGTGTGACACAAACTGATCTGATAAGAAAGAGACTTCTCTGCCAAAGTTCACATCAACACGACTCCACTTGATTTCTTGTTGCTCAGCAGTGTAAGTTATGCGATATGTCACGTTCTCCTCAGTCACTACCTCTGTTAACCACTCCAGAAATCTCGCGTAGAACTCCACGCCCTGTTTGAAGTCGAATGGGAAATTTGGGTTGTTGGCCTTGATTATTTTGGGAATGCTCTTCGTGCGATATGATTCCACAGCTACTAGTTTGAACTGCTTTGGGTCTCGGAAACCGTACATGATCTCGGGGACGCCAACTAGAAAAGACTGTATCCAAGAGAAAAATAACTTCTTCTCAAACCGCTCGGCATGGCCTCTGTTTTGTATCCGGTTCGAAGTTTTCAACTCGACATAGTTGGCTAACGGATTGGCTGGGTCCTTCTCCGCGCTCGTACAGTCAATTTCGGCTCCATAAACCGCTTTGATACTTTTGTCACCCGTTCCTACCCCTGATGTGACGAGAATACCGTATTCCGACTCATCATTTAATGACTTAGAGGTATATCTGTCCTCAATTTCTTTTCGCGTACAATCACCCCACGGCTTTTTCAGAGTGGCGGCCTGCTCGAACTTGTAGCCCGTGTAAGTTAAAAGGTTTTTATTGGGGTAGTCTTCTTCGGATTCCTTGAGCTTGAGGGTTTCGTCCACATCTGCTGCCAGAAAAATCTGGCCGTCGAAAAGGCAAGCATTGTACACAAAAGAGTTCGAGCGCTCAAAGGCCAGTTTAAAGACTGAAGTTAGTAGCCCGCGCCATGTGAACAAATTTGCATCTACTTTACGGCCGTCAGCTTTTTCCAGACGCGCAACGGCATCTAAAACTGGGTCCAGCCATTCTTTCAAAGATTCATTACTCGGCGTAAAGTTTTCGTGTCCTAAGCTCAGATCGATCTCATTTCTTTTGACCTCGTCAACAGGCAAATAGAGGTAATTCAGTGCGCTATCGTCGTAGATGATTCCACTAGATGTTTTAGACCAAGAGCTTAGCTCTTTTGGTTGTCTGGGGTTACGATTTGGCAGTCTTTCCGATAGGTGCAAATTACCTACCATTGTTTTTTCTGACAAAATCTCTCCCTTGTTTGTATATGCACGAGTGTGTGTGTGTGTGCGTGTGTGTGTGCGAGCGTGAGAGAGTAAGTGCAGGAAGTGTATCCCGCGCAGCTTTGATCGAGATGCTGCGATTTCCTTGCGACGAACCTAGCTATAACCTAAGCAATCAATGTTAAAAATCTCTGATCCTGAAGGCACGGCTGACATCACGTGATGCTTATTGATGCAGCCTCCATCTGAAAAAAAAATATTCCAGCGTCCTTTCAGTTACACACATCCAAAATGGGCTCGAAAACAAAATCTGTCAAGCCTGCCAAGGAATTGAAAAAATCCTCCAAGACTAAGGCCAAAGCCGCCCCTGTGGAAGCTCCTGAGCCTAGCTCGGACTCCAGCTCGGACTCCAGCTCGGACTCCAGCTCGGACTCCAGCTCTGATGAGGAGGAGGCTAAGAAGGCTTCGGACTCCAGCTCTGAGTCTGGCACTTCTTCTGACTCTTCTTCTGACTCTGACTCCGATTCTTCTTCCGACTCTTCTTCCGACTCTTCTTCTGACTCTGACTCTGACTCTGACTCTGACTCCGACTCTGACTCTGACTCTGATTCCGCGTCTTCTAAGTCTGAGGCTTCCGAGACTGCTTCCAAGGCTGGTTCTGAGGAATCCAAGTCTTCTTCGGACTCTGATGCTTCTTCTGACTCTGATGCTTCTTCTGACTCTGACTCCAGCGCTTCCTCTGATTCTGGTTCCGAGGACGAGAGCGAGAAAGAGCCCAAGGAAGAGTCCAAGAAGCGCAGCGCTTCTGAGGACGTTGCTACTCCTGAGCCTGCCAGCAAGGCTGCCAAGACCGAGGAGGAGGGCTCCACCACTCTTTTCATTGGCTGCCTTTCGTGGAATGTTGATGACGACTGGCTCTACAAGGACTTCGAGTCTTCTACCCCTGGTGTGCAGAGCGCCCGCGTCATCACTGAGCGTGACTCCGGTCGTTCCAAGGGCTACGGTTACGTCGATTTCGACACTGTCGAGAACGCCAGCAAGGCTGTTGAGACCATGAACGGTCGCGAGATCGACGGCCGTGCCATTCGCGTTGACCAGAGCAACGGCCCTCGCAAGACCCCTGTTGACCGTGCTGGCCAGCGTGCCCGTGACTTCGGTGACCAGCGCTCGCAGCCCAGCGACACTCTGTTCGTTGGCAACCTTTCGTTCGACACCACCAACGACTCGCTTTTCGAGGCCTTCTCGCAACACGGAAACGTGCTCACTTCCCGTGTGCCCACACATCCCGAAACCCAGCAGCCCAAGGGTTTTGGCTACGTCCAGTTTGGCAGCGTTGAAGAAGCTCAGGCTGCTCTGGAGGCCATGAACGGCCAGTACGTTGACGGCCGCCCCGTGCGTCTTGACTTCAGCGTGCCCCGTGAGCAGAACCCCAACCGTTTCGGTGGCCAGGGTGGCCGTGGCGGTGGCCGCGGCGGCAGCTTCGGTGGCCGTGGCGGTGGTCGTGGCGGCAGCTTCGGCGGCCGTGGTGGCAGCTTCGGTGGCCGCGGCGGTGGCTTCGGTGGCCGTGGTGGCAGCTTCGGTGGCCGTGGTGGCTCTTCCGGCGGCTTCTCCGGCCGTAAGACAACTTTCTAAGCGGTGTCTACCTTCGGTACGCTGCGAAAGTGTCTTGAGTTCGGTGGTTGTTGATTCACCAACTCTTGTATTTTTATTGACGTAATTTATAGCGGCCCGCGAGCCGCCAGCATTATAAATGAGTAGTAAAAGATAGATAAGCGACTTCGTATAAATAATATTTGATCCGACCAGCAGGACTTCAGACATTTTAAAGCGACGTTTCACGATAAATCTCGCCCAGCTTGCGACGGGTCTGACGATCGAGCTCTTCCAGAGCAGCGATCTCCAGCTGTATTGCATTTGACTTCTCACGGCGCTCATCCAGCTCGGAGGCACATGACTGGTGAAGGTCAAGCGTTTGCACAACCTCTGCATGGCTGAAGTTACGCAAAATCTGCGTGGTTCTCTCCAGAACAGACATTGCAGCTTCAAATACCTTAGCGGTGGCTAGGTACCGAGCGTACTCTTCGCGCAGTTCCGCTTTGTGGGCATCCGCAGGAAACTCGTCGACACCTCCGAATTCATCTGCAGCTCTGAGAACAGCGTCGATCCCTGCTCTGGTCTTCTCGCTTTGCGAGGCTTGTTGATCTAGCAACGCCAACAGCGCTTCGAGATCATCTTCACCAGCCAGCGAGTGCATGACAAACAGAGCCGTGGTCTCGTTCACACTAAAATTTCTGAATTTGAACGGACACATTTTCCAGTCACAAATAGAGATTGACCTGATTATGATCTAGCAGTTTTCACTAAATACTCAAAATACAAAATTTGCGGCATAACTCTTCAGCTACGGACAAGCTTGAGCATGTTGCCACCTAAACGCGAAATCTCGGCCAAAACCGCATCGCGGTCAAGAACAACTTCACTTCCGCTGGGTTTCACGATATACGGAAGATTCACTCTGAACTTATGCTTCTCCAAAGCATCATGGTTCCAAATGCCCACAATTCTCTGGTCCTGAGATGAGCGATCATCCAAGCTGCCAGTGTAGAACAGAATGAGGGAGTCCTTGTACGCTTCTTGCAAATCTTTGAAAAACTCCTGTCCAACGTTGCCAGCCGATTTGATGAGCTTGGCCGGATCTGAAACAGCAAGATTCTTATACACTGGTTCATTCTTGGCGGCAGCTGAAGGGTTGGACAGACGGAACTCTACATCGAAGTCCGAAAAGGCAGGTGTGAAACAAGTATTGATGTCGTCGGCTTTTGAGGTTGCCCGGGCCAGAGCCGTGAGGCGGGCACTTAGCAGCAGACCAGTCTTGCTGCGGGGAAGCGACTGAGTCCAGAGAGACCCTTTCTGATCGAGCTTCGTTGCTACAAGCATCGGTGCAAGCGTGAACGCGGGGTCTTCCTGCCTCTGTTTGGTAGTCGAGGCAAGCATCTGAGCGTGCAGAACCGCGTCCATTTCGCTTCCAACCAGATCAGAAAACTTCTGCTCAACAGCATCGCCAATCGACTGGTCAACATCTAGAATCATCGGCGACTCTCTCCAGTTCCATTGCGCCATCCTCCAGATACATCGCTCGAAAGCGCAAACTGGTGAGGCCGGAGGTACAAACGGAGCAGAGTCCAAGAAGGGAATCAACGCCAGCAGCTCGATCGCTTGCTCTGTGAAATGGGATGCAAGAAGATGCTTTCTGAACCACAACTTCAATATTCTGATCCCTCCAGAGAGTGCCGGGTATCTCAGGCACATAGTAGTCATTAAGCGATTGTGCTCGGTTCCAGCGATTCCAGATCTCTTGATATTCAGGAGCGCTTGTTCGGGGAGTTTTGCAGCAGTGTAGATATCCAAATCACGAGAGGTGGTACATTTAAGCTTGAAGAAGTACCCTTCTGGGCTCTGCAGAGTCAAGAACCCGCTCTCTACATCAGATGACCCTTCGAGTGGCTCAACGCCCACCGTGGCAAAATAAGTCGGCTGAGAAGCACGGATGATTTCAGCTACTCTGATCAGCATGGCTGTTTTCGTGCGTTCCAAAGCACCGATCTCAGTTGGCCATTTTCCAGAACTTTCGAACACAATAACGCCAGAAGAGATGGCATCGTCCGCAGTCAGATCGTAGGCAGAGGGCGGCTTTATAGCCGAGTACCGCAATGACGAGGAAGTTCCATGAACAGAGACAATTCTCAACGGCAGGTCCTTAAGCTCCATCAAGATCTGGGAGCACTGTTGCAGGGACTGTGATTTTTCTTGGAAAGCCTGCTGGGCATTAGGAGATCGCAGAATGCGCGGAATTGGAGTGAAGTCCAATTCCACGTCAAATCTTGCGCCGAGCGCAGTTTCAGCAACTAAAAGGGTGACTGGCTTGTCGTTTGACGATGGCCACACTACTGCCTGACGAATGGTACCATCCTGGAACTTGCGCAAGTTCGATGCAGAGCCCCAAAAAGCCTTAAACTCAGCGCTAGCCTCCTTCAAAGAAGCCTCAGGGCCTAGAGAGACCTTTTTATCGGCCTCTGCAGGATCAAGATTCAGACCAATCACAACTTTAAAATCGGTGCTGGGAGCACAGGTTGACGAAAGAGACCAGCCAGACGATTCGCTTTCGCCAATCAGTGCCACTTGTTTTACTCTCGGGCCCAATGCATATTTCAAGCAGTCAAATACCGCATCCATGTCAGTCGAATCGCTCGAGAACGTGGCGTTGATCCTTTGATCGAATCGGACACGAGGATCGAACGAGGGAATCATGAAAATACTGAAAAATCTGTCCACACTGGTGTCATTGAGCATGTCACAGGTGCAAGCAGCCTCATGGCTTAGCATCTCCAACGACCAACGAGACGTCCGCGCAAAAATGTTAAGCTCGCCGAACCAAAGACCAGACCGCTCGGCAGCAGACACTCCATCAGCTTCAATCACGAGCTTGATAGGCTTCATCAAAGCCATGAGCGTACCTTTAAACAACTGGTAGGAGGAGAAGCCGCTCAGTAACACGCGTTTCCCCGTTGGACCACCATTGAGAAGCGCTGCCATCAACATCGCGGCCTCGAAATGACCGAAACCACCTTTTGTGGAATCAGCACTGTACCCTCTCTGACGAAGCCACAGCTTGAACAGCTTGCAAGCCGAGACAAACTCGGGGCATGTCGCTGCAGCAGAATGCAGGTAACGTAACGTTGAAGAAAAGGCCATGTCACTCAGGATGGCGCTGTTGTAGACCGGCGTGGGGATAAGATCGCCGTTTTTGTTGGTCTGCGCGCGGTCTGCGTTCCGAAGCGGACCAAGTTTGCGGCTCGGGAAGGTCTCCTCCACCAAACCAACATGAATTAGAATATGAAAGGCCTTCTGCAACTTTTTGTCCTGGAAGTCGACCCGCAATATGGGACGCATGGAATCACCATTAAACTTCTGGTATCGCACCCTAAAGCTGGAGTTTGCGGCAATAGTGTGTGCCAATGCTGCGACGTAGAACGCCCGCTTATGCGTGTATCTGTAGTTGAGGTAGTCCTTGGCGTCGAAGAGGCTCGATGGCATGGTACAAATGAGGTCGATTCCGACAGACTCGCGTTTTCTGATAGTGGACTTCAGCGAGAACGAGCCTGTGACATTCACGTCTTCGGGCGCCGCAAAGCTCAGTTTATAATTAACATCTTCAGGAAGTGTGAACGGTATACGATTGGGGAAGCATTTCTGGGCAGAACGAGTGGGAACCGGCCCAATCTCGCTTGCCTGAGTGATAATATCTTTCAATTTAAAAAGTTGCTTTGTAGCTTCTTTGACGTACCGCGCGTCGGGTGTGAGCTCCTTGATGAGCTCGTCGATCTGTAGCTTGAAGACGTTAGACTTGAACAGCTCTGAGGTCTCGCGGGCAGCTCTGACATCTGCAGCTGTCGGTGCATGAGCAGTGTTCAACTTTTTGCGGGAAGGCTGAGCAGTTTCCTCACTGGCCTTCGAGTCCCTATCAGATTCTTCGCTCTCGTCAGACTGCGATTGTCCTCGGATTTTTTCATCTTCTTGGAATCCCGGAAACTCCTCCTCTTGAAGGCTATCTGGGGAGCTATCTGACGCAGATTTTTTTCTAGTCACGCTATTAACGTCATTGTCAGAGTCGCTCGGTACCAGCACTTTTTTACGGTGCGAGGTACTGTCGCTGGTACTCTTTCTTTTCATTTAGAAAAAAGAATTTGATAAGGTCAGCTCTCACGAGTTGGAACCAAAAAGTATATTTTTCAGCGAGCACCCTCCCACAAGTGGGAGAAAAAAAAGCGGTGTGTGGGGCCAGTGACCATTCACGATTCGTTGATGATGTGCTGATGACAGATGCAAATGCTTCGAGCCTTTTCCAAACCCAGCGAATATTGAGGCTACTCAAAGCAGCAGGTCAAAAGCCTCCCGGCCAAACTAAGTTTAGAAACACGACTAGCTCCTTTCGTTACTCTAGCACTTACAAAAAACCTAAAATTCGTGGATATTCCCTCCAATAGCGACTTAATACACTGGGCTACTTTCAATTACTGGGTTGAAATAATCGCCTCGTGTGTGGCCAACAATCCCTGCTTATGCGTACATACACGCCCTGCATTCGAGCAATCCTTGTCAGCTTGTCACCATGTCCAACGTCGGAACTAGCGTGCGTACTGGACTGGTTCGCCGATCGACGCAAGTAGTCGGGAACGCCGCTAAATTGGCTCAATGCCGCAATTTTTCAAGCTACAGACCGTCAGGTGCTGGACTCCAGACTGCTCGCTCGCAGTATGTCGCCTGCGTTCAACCTGCAAGTGGTTTGTCGGCTCATGCCTTATTGTTCAGAGGCTTGATTGTCGGGGTAAATAAATCTCGCGTCCCTGGATATGTCCGCACCTATGCTTCGAGTAGAAAGGAAGGCTCTGTTGAGGCTGAAACCACCAACTCAGCAACTTCTGATGCCAAGTCGAAATCTGTTCAGTCCTCGGTCCCAGCTGAAAAGCCCAGCCTCTGGATTAGAGTCAAGAAAGAGGCCAAGCACTATTGGGATGGAACCAAGCTTCTCGGTACCGAGATTCGTGTGTCCTGGAAACTGGCTCTTAAAATGGCGGCCGGCCGTGAGCTCACCCGCCGCGAGGACCGCCAGCTGAAGCGTACCGTGAACGATATTATCCGTCTGGTGCCCTTCTCGGTCTTTGTGCTGGTGCCATTTGCGGAGCTTCTTTTGCCCGTTGCTCTCTCGATCTTTCCTAATATGCTTCCTTCAACTTACGAGAGCTCGAAGAGCCGTAAAGCAAAGGTCGAGAAGCTTGCCAACTCCCGTCAAAAAGTCGGTGGTTTCTTGCGTACAATGATTAACGACGTGAACGTTCAGCTTCCCAAGGCTCGTACCGAGGAGCAGAAGGCCGACTTCACACGCTTTTTCACTCTGGTTAAACAAGGCGAGACACCAGATAAAGACTTGATGCTCCGCGTTGCCCAGCTTTTCCGCGATGATAACATTTTGGACAACATGGACCGTGCTCAGCTTGCTGCTGTTGCCAGATACATCAACCTCCAACCTTTTGGAACCTCTACTGTTCTGCGTTACCAGATCCGTCATCGTTTGCGTCAGATCAAACAGGACGACTACACCATTGATCGTGAAGGCGTCGATTCTCTCAACACAATCGAGCTTCAAAATGCCTGCCAGTCCCGTGGTTTCAAGACCATTGGTGTCTCTAACGGTCGTTTGCGTCAGGATCTTGAGATCTGGCTCCAGCTTCGCTTGAAGGACAAGGTTCCTTCCACTTTGTTAGTCCTGTCCTCAGCCTACAATTATGGTTCGCATGACCTAGAGTCCTTCTATGACGGTGTCCTAGCGACACTACAGGCCCTACCCAACGAGGTCTATCACGAGACCGAGCTTGATGTCAAGCACGAAGAGGCCACAAACCAAGAACGTTTGGAAGTCATCAAGGAGCAAGAGGAGCTTATTCGCGAAGAGAATAAGGAAGAGGAGGAGTCCGGACACGTTGTAAGTGTGCGCGACAACCTTGACATTGAAGAGGATGCTCCTGAGAGCACAGAGGATGCCCGCAAGATAGGAGGCGCTGCTGAGCCGACCGAAAGTGAGGCTGACGTCAAAGCCGATCAGAGCGCAGTCGATCCTCTGGGCAAGTTGAACACCACCCAGACACCCTCGGCTGAGACTGCTTCTGAAGAAGATATCAAAGCTGACCAGAGCCCTGTAGACCCGCTTGGAAAGCTTAATGCCTCGACTAAAACCGCCGACGGGCGTACTAGCTCGGAAGAGGCTGCAAAGGCGGATCTTTCTGATGAGGACCCTCTGGGAAAACTCAACAAAACTCGGCATGATGGCCCCACTGCTTCCGAAGAGGCGGCCAAAGCTGAACTGAGCTCTGAAGATCCTCTCGGCAAACTTGGAAAGAATGCAACAGCAGCTGAGGAGGGCGTCAAAGCTGATTTGAGCTCTGAAGATCCCCTTCCAAAATCCAAGAAGGCCTAGACTAGTGGAATCAGAGCGAATGTTCGCGTCGAAGTGTGACTGTAGCTACGTACGCTTTATATAACTTAGAAGAATCAATTAGTGAGTTCCGCTCGAGCCGAATCTTCCCTCTCCACGAACGCTTTCAGGCAAAACGTCAACCACTTGGAGAGGCTCCATGCTGATTTTCTCGATGATCAGCTGGGAGACGCGCTCTCCCACGGTAAAGTTGTAGTCCTCGTCGGAGTGGTTGAAAATCTGGACCATCAGCTCGCCTCTGTAGTCGCAATCAATAACACCAGCACCGCAATCAATGCCGTGCTTAACCGCTAGGCCACTGCGAGGTGCGACTCGGCCGTAGTAGCCGTCAGGGATGGCCACTGATATACCCGTCTTCACGACGCCGCGACCGCGCTTGGGGATAGTAATGTCCTCAACGGAATACAGATCCCAGCCAGCAGCAAAAGCGCTGCCTCGAGTGGGTGCTTTAGCCAGCTGAGAGAGCAAACGAACCTGAAGTGCCATTTTATGAGCCAAAGTTACGAGTTGAAAGTAAAAGTCAATTTAGGGTCGGGGCTACTGGGTTTACGTAGGCCCTGCACGCGTCAGAACGCGTTCGGGGTGCTCGAGGGAATTCGTTTGCCCGGTAAGAGGAAGCTGGTTATTTCATGCACGAATCTAAAAAAATTCAATTGCTCATAATGCAGAAGTTAGCGGTTTCAAACTGCATGGCGCTTGGAGAGCCTGAGCGTAGTAACGCAGTGACTGTTCGTTTTTGCGGAAAGTCTTACGCAAGATGTTCAGACTACATAACTTTCCCCTAAGTGTGAAGGGAGCCAGTATATCAAAATTGCTACCCAGCAGACCATTTACAAAATGCGGAAACAATCAAATAATTGAAAGGTGTTCTAATCTAGTTTGTGACTGTTGTAATACATTGCTTAAATTTGCCCGCAATTAAGCTCGCGTTGCAATTGTGCGACGCGGAGACCAGGGCGTTAAATGTACAGTTCACTATAAGGTACTTTTACCGACGAGATTAATCTTGGGAAATCTATATTAATGATTGCTTTACAGGCTCTCAAATAAGGCCGAAACTATGCCAATTTTATTGGTTGCCGTCAATTTCGATCTGCTTACGAAAAGCCTTAGGCAGCTTTAGAAATTTCAGGCAGCTTCAGCCAGTTCCCGCGGCTTCGTGCAGCGCACTGCGGACAACACTGAAGCTCGAATTCAACTGATTGTAACGTGAAAATTTCATGAAAATCAGCAGTATGTAGTGTAGGCAGCGAAAGTCGAGATTCACAGTCTCGATACAACGGCACTCTTGCCCCGAGAAGTTATGCATGCTGACATTTACACACGGAATTTTCAGACCATGCCCAACATATAATTATTACGAAGAAATTTTTCAGTTACCAACTACCATGGCTAGTGAAGGAACTTACGCCGGTGCTATCGGCATTGATCTTGGTACCACATACTCATGTGTCGCCACTTACGAGAACGCCGTTGAAATTATTGCCAACGAGCAGGGTAACCGTGTGACTCCCTCTTTCGTCGCTTTCACCGACAAGGAGCGTCTCATCGGTGATGCCGCCAAGAACCAGGCTGCTCTTAACCCCAAGAACACCGTCTTCGACGCCAAGCGTCTTATCGGTCGTCGCTTCGACGAGTCTTCTGTCCAGAAGGACATCAAGACCTGGCCCTTCGCTGTCGTCGACAAGAACGGTAACCCCGTCATTGAGGTCGACTACCTCGGTGAGAAGAAGCAGTTCTCTCCCCAGGAGATCTCTTCCATGGTCCTCACCAAGATGAAGGAGGTCGCCGAGGCTAAGCTTGGCCAGAAGGTTGACAAGGCTGTCGTCACCGTCCCCGCTTACTTCAACGACTCTCAGCGTCAGGCTACCAAGGACGCCGGTTCCATTGCCGGTCTCAACGTCCTCCGTATCATCAACGAGCCCACCGCCGCCGCTATTGCCTACGGTCTCGGTGCCGGCCAGACCGAGGAGGAGAAGCACGTTCTCATCTTCGATCTTGGTGGTGGTACTTTCGATGTCTCGCTTCTTCAGATCCAGGGCGGTGTCTTCACTGTCAAGGCTACCGCTGGTGACACCCATCTTGGTGGTCAGGACTTCGACACCAACCTGCTGAACTTCTTCCAGGAGGACTTCAAGAAGAAGACTGGCGTCGACATCTCTAACGACCCCCGTGCTCTTCGTCGTCTGCGCACTGCCGCCGAGCGCGCCAAGCGTACCCTTTCTTCCGGTTCCCAGGCTCCCGTCGAGGTCGACTCGCTCTCTGAGGGCCAGGACTTCAACCTCACCATCACCCGTGCCCGTTTCGAGGCCCTCAACGATGCCCTCTTCAAGTCTACCCTTGACCCCGTCCAGCAGGTCCTTAAGGACTCTGGCATTGAGAAGTCCAAGGTTGACGAGGTCGTCCTTGTCGGTGGTTCCACCCGTATCCCCAAGGTCCAGAAGCTGCTTTCTGACTTCTTCGACGGCAAGAAGCTCGAGAAGAGCATCAACCCCGATGAGGCCGTTGCCTACGGTGCCGCTGTCCAGGGTGCTATCCTGACCGGCCAGGCCACCAACGAGGCCCAGGACATCCTTCTGCTCGATGTCGTTCCTCTGTCGCTTGGTGTCGCCATGGAGGGCAACATCTTCGCCCCCGTTGTGCCCCGCAACACCACCGTCCCTACTCTTAAGCGCCGCACCTTCACCACTGTCGGTGACCACCAGACCACCGTTCAGTTCCCTGTCTACCAGGGTGAGCGCACCAACTGTGCCGAGAACTCTCTTCTCGGTGAGTTCGACCTCAACGGTATCCCCCCCATGCGTGCCGGTGAGCCCGTTCTCGAGGCCATCTTCGAGGTCGACGCCAATGGTATCCTTAAGGTCACTGCTGTCGAGAAGTCCACCGGCCGCTCTGCCAACATCACCATCTCTAACGCTGTCGGCAAGCTGTCTTCTGAGGACATCGACAAGATGATCAATGACGCCGAGGAGTTCAAGGCTCAGGACCAGGCTTTCGCCAAGAAGCACGAGGCCAAGCAGCACCTTGAGTCTTACGTCCAGAGCATTGAGGCTTCGGTCACCGACCCCGCTGTTGCTTCCAAGCTCAAGCGTCCCGCTCAGGAGAAGCTTGAGGCTGCTCTTGCCGAGGCCATGTCTGCTCTCGAGCTCAAGGAGGCCACCGCTGACGACTACCGCAAGGCTGAGGTCGGCCTTAAGCGTGTTGTCACCAAGGCTTTCGCTTCCCGCCGTTAAGCTTAGAATTATATAGGCTTTATAGACTATGAAACTGCTCTTTTGCGTGAAAGTTCTAATTGAGATGCAAAGTGTTTCTCCGAGAAGCCCTCCCTGTGTGTGCTCGACTCTGTAGCGGTCGTGAGGAAGACAGTACGACAATGGAGATAAATAATTACAAGATCATTTCTTGGGAGCAGAAACCTCTAACTGAGAAGTGGTGCCGGTATAAATAGGTTCAGACCCTGTGAGCGACTCATCTGGATGCTCTAACAAAGACGCTGGAGGGGCTGAGGGGTTGAGCGGGAACGGGGGCTGCTGCTGCGAGCCCGCGGCGGCGAGACCCGGTCTATTCTCGATGGAACTTGTACGCCCAACGAGAGGATCCTCTCGTTCGGTGTATCGAGGCACGTAATCATCCGGGCTCGACACCTGCTGGGACAGGAGCTGATGGGCCAATTCCTTTTTGTCGGTGGCCTTCGTGCTCGAGCTAGACACAACCGCGCCAGCACCGGGGGCGCTAGACTCGAATGTTACATGTGCGGATTCAGTCTCATCAAACTCCGGTTGAGACGGCAGCAGCGCTCGTTCTCGGGCGGCGAGTAGGGACTTCTCGACGGTAGCATGATCCAACGAGCCTCGAGGCTCGCTTTCAATACTCACTTGGACACTGTTCCGGCCACTGGCAATGATGAGGGGGGGACTGGTTGACATAGTAACAGGACTTATGTTTTGCCGTAGCGGTCCAGCTGGGCTGGTACGCGCAGAACCCGAGGCCATAGTGCTGTGCAGAGAGCTCGCAGACGACAGATCGAGAGCAATCGACCGCTCGCTTCCCAGGTAGGAATTCGAGCTTTTAGAGTTCAGCCGAGAGGAGCGCCACGTGCCGATGAAAACTTCAGTCCATGCTGAAACAATGCCAAATTTGTGTTTCAACGCCGCTGTGTCAATCATGCGGAAGTTAGGATCACTCGCGATGTATTTGCCGAGGTCCCGGGTCCCAGTGATATCGAACACCATTTCAATCATGTATTGGAAAGAAATCATGTCCTGATGTTTCATTGTTGCGAACGCATCTGGAGGAACTCGCAGAGCCCCGGATATCTGCGCTGACAGGGTGCGAGGATCGGTGTACAAGGGAAGAATAACCTGATCCAGGTCTTTGCGGAACGTTTGTGCGTCGGAACCTTCGCCTGTGAGGCGAGTCAGACGAATTAAAGTAAGAACAATAGAGGCAGATGAGTGCACGAGCCACTGATGCTTTACAGATAAACGTACTGGAATTTCCTCGCCGCAAGTATATCCTTTTGACTGCAGCTCTAGCGTGACAAGCAGCTTCTTGGGCTCTCCACAGTTGACCGGTTTCACAGACTTACTGCTCTGCGTTTGCAGTTCAGACCGTGATTCAGCTTCGGAAAGCCGTGAGATTGGGGGGCTCGATGCTTTCGGTGTTTGTTGGCCTTGGGCTAGGCTCTGGGTCGCAGCCTGGCTTTTTGCACGATTTCGGCGCGTCACATCCACAGCCAAGCTCATAACTTTGGCAGCAGGAAGCGTAGCAACATCGACCGGTACAGTGACATTGACATGCCTTGGAGAAGACTTCAAAACTCGGTTGGACCGATTCAAATAGCCGATGAGGACGTACTTGATGGCGCCCCGCTCAAAGTTCAAGCTCGACATAAGTCCCTGCGCAGGCAGTTCAAACTCAAACGGAAACTGGTGTTCGCCTGCATCGATGGTACGGCTGGTGCCAGAGCGCTGTCGCTCATCAGTAGGCCAGAGTTTTTGGCTCTCGCACATGAGCTGTCGAGAAATAGTTCGCGCATTCATGGTATGATTGCGAATGCTAATCAATCCCTCAAACACCACGCTTACTTCCGACGCTTTTATTGGATCCTTGAGACCGATAACAAGGCTACCTGTGACTTTCGTGCCTGGAAGATACGAAGCGTGAGCGTCTTCGATCTCGATATAGAAGTTGGAATCCTCCTTCACGGAAGAATTTGGCGCGCGATCCCAGACGAGCCGCCTCGTGGCATCTAAGACTCCCATTCTGGACAACGTCTGAGCTGGACTTAAAATACTTCAGTGGCACTGAGATTGGACGTAACCGCAAAGCGGTAAATACTGGCGTTGTCTGACCGCAGACTTTTGGGCGATAATCGCGCTTTGGCTCCAAGGCTCTGTTGTATCGTGCGCCACCACTTTGCACTGAAACTAGTGCCAGTGTTTCAGGATAGTGGAAAATCTCGCTAAATCTGCGAAGCACTTCAGAAACGTAGGACACTCGAGACCGTTACTCATTGCAATCAGGCTGTTCTGCATGCCTTACCCTGGCTCATTGCCGGAAGTGGCGCCTTGACTATCCGGTAGCGATGCCGTGCTGTGCACGATCGGTGTGTACAACGACTGACTACCGCCATTTACTCAACATGCTTTTAGAATCTCGTATCTTGCGTGTTTCAATGAAAATTGCTTCGCCAATTTAGAGGCATCATTTAGGTAGATTCCTGCCTTAAAACCTGCTTGGCATGCAGCTCCAAATTTCTCGATCTCGTTCCAGTAACTCCCAACTTCACACATTGAGGTAATCCATCCTTCACCAGTACCTTACCCCGCGCGCAAAATCGCGCAGATTGAACATTTTTCTGCATGCCCGATATGACTTTTGATTCACTTATTTACAATTTAAGACATTCAATTCCATAAACCGAAATCCATCGCGTTGTCCAACTCATCCAAATCCATAGGTCCCCCTCCCATAGAGAAGCCGTAGTTGAACTCGTTATCGAGATTGTCCATCGTGTCCATACTCTGATCCACGACTGCTGGCGTGAATTTAAATTTATCTGGCTCGGGTCCTTTGGATTGAGGAAGATTTACGGGCTCAGTTTCCTCATGCAACATCGCTTCAATGGATCGCTTCAAATATTCCTGTTGAAGCGTGTGTATACGAGCGTAAAGCTCTGAGGATATCTTGACAACGTCAAAATCCCCATGGTCAACCACTGCATGCCGTGCATTTGCCAATGCTGTGTGATATGGCAATCCTTCAAGGGAGGAGAAATATGAAATAGTCAGCAACACAACAACCTGAACTTCAATCATAGTCGAGCTTGAGATATTTGCAGATTGAAGAGCGGCAATCACTATGGACATAGTCCGCTCAACTCCGTGGACTTTGTTGTGCAGGCGAAGAATGTCGCGGTCAAGAGGCGGTACGCCCGCCGGCCTTTCCTGCCACCTAGCAAGAAGCTTGATGTAGGATGTCAACATCTTATCCAAAAGTTCATTCTTGGTGGTCTCCTGCTCGATCTCGACCTCCTGCTCTGACACAAGCTTCTCCAACAAGTTTTTCAGACCAGCTATTAGTGTGGAGTGTGCCTCAGTTTGAGGTGAAGCGAGGGCCTTCTGCACAGAACCCGCGTGCAGTTTGATGAACAAAGACAGCTCGGGGCGTGACTGGTGCTCCAACAACATCTGCAGGAATTTCTGGAGTATCAGCAGCGAGCTTTGAACTTCGTTGTTCTGCCAAATGTTGTACAAGATGGTACGGAGGGCGGGCTCAAGTAGCGTCGTAAAGTTTGTTTGGAAGAAATATTCGAAACCTGACTTCATTGTATTCACAGGCAAGAGCCCCTTGCGAAGAGCCTGGCAGGTCTGGTTGACAAGAGCAGGAATGATCGCAAACAGCTCGCTGGGCGGTCTCAATAAGTTATCGCGAATTTCGGACTGGGCAAATAGTGCAACCAACCATTCACCGAGTAGATCAGTCTGACTCTGGGTCAGCTCGTGCATTGCGCTGTAGTCTCCAGGATTCTGGAAGATTAGCTTGATCGCCCACGAGTTGCTCTGACGCAGCTCGGACAAAATTGCAGGATATCTGGTGTTGAAAATCTGCACAAACTTCCAGAGAGCCCCAATCTCGCCATAGGTTTGAGCACTCAGGATTTCAGCAGACGCTGCGAAGTTCATGTGTTGCAGAAGCAGCTCAATAAATACGGGCGCGGGGATATGCAAGAATACAGCGTCCATAACACTTGTCTCGCGACTCAGGGCAAGCGCCAGAAACTGTAGCGGGCTCATTGTCGCACGCCCTGGCTTTCGTTTCACCAGCTTGAAGAACTGCTCTGCAACTGCTTGCTGTCTACAAGGACCCATATCACTGTAGCCTTGTACCAAGTTGTAGACCAAGCTACTGGTAAAATCAATACGCTCGGGATCCTGCATTGCAATCTTGTGGGCTAAATCAACAAGTTTTGTTCCCATTACTTCTTGAACGTTTTCGGGGACGGGATCATGTGCCTTGTGTAAAATATGGAGTACACTAGGCTCGCAACAACCCAAGTCAATACAAGTACGAATATAACTTGCGCGAAGATCCGACTGGCTATTCATGCCTTGTGCGACCTCCTTATCCATTGTATTCAGAAGCCTAACAAGGGCGGCATCGGCGCCCTGATCCTCCGGATCGTCAGACGCGCCGTTGGTCTTGGCCTCGTCCAGAAAGCACTTGATGACGAGCGGTAATTTCTTAAGGATAAAGCTGGCAGCACGTTCCCGTAGATCCCCTGTAGCAGCCACATATATGTCGAAGGCAGTCAAACTCAATTCGTAGATTAAAGTTGCAAGCCTCTCGTTGGGCCAGAGAAGTTTCAGCTCTTGGTTCAACAATTGGCTTTCAAAAAACCGCATGTCTTGCAGTAGTATGTACAGCCAATTGAGCCGCAATGATTTAGAGGGAGAGTAGTGTAGTCTCGTATGAGTTTGCGTCGCGTGGAGCTCTTCGCTCTCGAACAGAGCCCTCAACCAATCTGCATCGCTGATGCCTCGAAGCTTAGACTGCGAGTCAGACACTAAGGCTTCAACTCGTTCTTTCCACTCGCTGTCTTTGCTAGCCAACCACTTTAAAGTTTCATTCTGCTTGACTTTCTTTAGAAGAAAAAGGCTCTCAATGCTCCCGTCTATCGCCTGCTGAGTTATGACTTCCAGGCTGGCGCACAGCTGTGGCACTTGCGAAGCGGTAGAGCGCCATCCGGACAAGCCTTTAGCGATATAATTTATGAGGGCTTTTTGCCCGAGAGTTCGCGCTCTCCAATCCGTTTTTGTCCACGATTCGAGCAGGAACACAAGACTGAATTTCGAGTTGGGCGTGAGGCAGATACTCAGCACGTACTCGAGCGCGAGCAGATCTGTTGGTTCTCTCTGCACGATGTCCATCAAATACTTGTTACTTTGTGCATCTTCTTCGGAAAGTTGACAAAACAGCCTTGAAAAAGTGCTGGCACTCCACCTCCGGGCCAAAGCCGTGTCCACAAGAGCTTGCATGGCTGCGGATAGTTGGTGGGGCCCCTAGATGGAATTTGTATTGATCGGGGATGCCTAATCTCCCGGCCGCTGGGAGTTGTTCCCAAGCTGTCTAATCTAGAGGAGAGGGTCGCCTGTTGAAGGTTATGTGTCGCTCGCCGAATATAGAATTCTAACAGAAATTATTGAAGTAGTTTGATAATCTCTGCGCCCACAAGAAAGGCCCTAAATTGCAATTCTTGGGTGAGTGGAACTGCCTCAGCTCTCCCGAAGTCCTCGAAGTTTGCTGTCTCCTTATCTTCGAGTATCCACGTGTGGTAAAAGGCCTTATTGGTGCGTCCTTACCCTGAAAAGGTGAAAAACCGCTGACAGCCAGCGTGACAATTTTTTACCATCTCACAATGTTGATTTACACTGACGTTATTTCTGGCGATGAGCTTTTCTCCGATGCTTTCGACATCAAGGAGGTTGATGGCGCTGTCTTCGAGGTTGACGCTGCCATGATCACTGTTGGCGGCGACAACGTCGACATTGGCGCCAACCCCTCGGCCGAGGAGGGCGAGGAGCGTCTTGAGGACGGTGCCGAGCAGGTCAACAACGTTGTCTACAACGGTCGTCTCCAGCCTACCTCTTTCGATAAGAAGTCCTTCGGTATCTACATTAAGGACTACATGAAGCGTGTCAAGGCTTACCTCGAGGAGCACAACCCCTCAGAGGTCGACAACTTCGTCAAGGGTGCCACCACTTACGTCAAGAAGATTCTGTCCAACTTCAAGGACTACGAGTTCTACACTGGTGAGTCCATGGATCCCGATGGAATGGTCTGCATGCTCAACTGGCGTGAGGACGGTACTACTCCTTTCCTGATCTTCTGGAAGCACGGTCTTAAGAGCGAGAAGATCTAAGTTATATAATGTACTTATCTTGAATATTTACTCGTTTCATACGATCAGAGACTTGCACGCATGAATTGTTCAGTACAAGAATAAAAACACATTTACACGTATACATATATACATAAGCGCATGAATAAATGATCATAAGGCATTAGCGAGCTATTCAACTCGAGTTTTTTTTGATGCAGGCTCAACGGATGCCTCCGAGCCCACTGAAGCCCTGCTCGCGGGAGCACTCTGCTGGAATTCCACAGGCGTGGGAGACTTAGTGGCTCCGGCCGACGCCGAAGGAGTGCTTTGGGAAGCAACAGGCTGCGCGTGCTGGGCTGCAATTACCAGCGACGCCAAAGAGTTCAGAGGCGCACTGCCATTGGGGTTTGCAGCCGGCATCGTTGCAACTTGGGACGGAGCTTGAACTGACTGAGGCTGGGGCTGAGGCAGGCTCTGGGGCTGGGCTTGAAGTTGCAGCTGGGGCTGGGCATGCGACACGCCCTGAGGCATTACTGCAGGCATTTGGGGCTGGCTGTAGTCTATCTGAGGGACCGTACAACCTTGTTGAACTTGCTGGATCTGCTGAGCCGGTTGGGCTTGCGGCAGCTGCTGAGTTTGCTGGATCTGCTGGACCTGGGGTATCTGCATAATTTGCTGGGCCTGCGCCTGGGGAATCTGGTACCGCAGCGAGTCCAGGAGCTTCCAGGCTTCAGTGGCTGATTTACGGGCCTGGTCCTCCGAAAACTCTAAATCAGCAATGCGGCGTCGCAGCAGATCATTCAAAAGTTCCTGCTCTTTTAGTTTGGTCTGCAGATCATGCTCATCGGTCGTCTTTTCGGTGTTCATACTCTGGGCAGGAATTTGACCCAATGGAACAATGCGCTCGCCTCCAGGAGGAGATCTTGGTAGAAGCTGCTCGCTCATGTGGCCATGAACCAAGCGGATGTCTCTCGCGTTGGTAGAAGACAGAGGTGGAACAGCAGCAACTCCGACTAGGCCAGAAAGGAGAGGCGTGCCATAAAACCCGTACGGAGCAAGACCAGGCGATTGACCAGGCAGGCGCATTGGGGGCGCCATACTTGAGGCGAGGGCAGGCGAGTTGAGATTGCTGCGGCCGTAGCCTAGATTGGGAGCTCCTAGTCGAGAGTCTGCTACGGGCTGGTTTCCTGTGGGCGCCGCGGAGGCAGGAAGGTGAGAAGGGCCAGCATCGGAAGTTTTTGCGGGCTGGAAAGGCTGCTGTAAGAGCTGCTGGGCTGCCTGCGTCTGCGACCCGGGCGAGCTCGTGCCAGTATACCCTGAGGCTAAGGCTAGGGGATTTCGGCTGCTGGGGGTTTGTGAGTGCTGTTTGAGCTTGAAGCGGCGTGAAACAGCACCGCTACGTCCACGGTTGCGCTGCTTTATCACATCTGTCTTCAAACTAATGGGCCGGCGCCGTCCATGCAGCTTGAGAAACAGGCCGCATGCGTTGCACAAAATTTGTCCGTGCTGATCGCGTCTCCAAAGCGGGGTGTTTGTAGTGAGGCAGTTGAGGCATTCAGTTTGACCGTTGGGGTTGCGGGATGTGTCTTTGACACGATCCGGTGGAGGAGCCATCTTGCGCTCTTTTCTCCCTGGACTGTTGCCGTCGCTTAGATCACTGAGATTTTCACGGGAATCGTCTAGGTCAGATTTTGCAGCGCCTTCCTCAACTGAGGGATCTTGGGCATCTCTGGGATCCGCGGCGCGGGTGCTGAGATTTTTTTCAGCTTCTTTGCCGTTCGGGAAAGAAACGCTGTCTGAGGCAGAACGTGCCGGCAGTTGGTGGTCCTCAGCTTTCACAGATGCATCTCCAGGTGTCGCGGCCGTTCCGGAAATATTGTTCATGAGCAGGGAACTCTGTGCGGATGAGAAGCCACTGGTGGAAAGCGAAACCTTTGTTTCATGATCATTGACATGCCCTAGAGGCGCGCTTTGCAAAGGTGATGGCGCTGTGAGCTCTGAAGTACTCATTTTCGGAGCTTAGATAGTGTTGAAATATCTAAAGCAAAGGTGAACCTCAGTCTCAAGAGCGTAAAATTAAAGTCTTCGCAAAGAACACAAACTTTCAACTGGACAACAAGTTCAAAAGTACAATCTTCACTGACAGTTCTGCTGGAGCTGACAAAAAAGATAGAGTCGTCTCTGCTGGCGTCCTTATCCGACTACAGCTTAGTCAAGTACCTCAGTTCAGCAAATTCGAGACTTCGATATTTGTATAAAGTTATTGGATTAATTAATTCTCTCGTGAAGACTCGCGAGTCTGAGTCAAATCCCCACAACCGACAGCCGCTATATAAGGATATTTCAGCAATGTTGTCGAAGTGGCACTGGGCCGCAAAATATTTCGCGTGAAAAATCTATTATCTGGGTAAGGGTTACATTAACGCCGCGTCTTACTTTGATCGAACTATAGGAAAAATTGTTGCAGGGCACGATGCGGCCGCCACTGGCATCACCTTCCGTGCACTATACGGGCAGCTGGTAACCACGCCTGTGGACTGAGGCAGTTCATTGTGAAGTGGCTTGATTTGGTAAAACTGAATAAATTTTAAACATGTATTTAGACGCGGATCATCAATATCTGGTGCAGTAGAAGTTTGACCCCCATGGCGATTCTATCAAAAAGCCACTGATCGATGCGAGAATTGTTCGAACAAGATTAAATATTCACGTAGATGACCCTTGTAAATGAGCAAGCTCTCGCACCTAGTTGCCAGATCTTATCTGCGCAGCAAATCATCATGCATCAAATAGAAGCCAAGGGTAGGGCAGCTTGACAGCCAGCAGCATACCTTGTTCCCAAAGACCCTGCCCTGTGATAAATTGGCAACCCTTAGCGCAACATTGATATTCTCGACAGCACAGTAGATTCCAGCCGTTGTTTCAAGCAGGGCAGTTTCACAGTTCTTCAATAAATAAAAAATTTCCAGTATATCGAGAGACTGCCGTTTTTTCTTTGATTTTTTTTATTTTTCTAAATTTACAGTATAGATACACGCTTCTGCACATTTCACTTACTTCCTTCAGCGGGTTTGGCTCTGTTGTGTGCCATATGCGATTTGACCAGATGGCCAGCGGCCAGAGCAGAGCAGAGCGAAAGCTCGCCAGCGAGCACGCCGCTGGCAACAATACGAGCAAGCTGACGGGCGTTGTCGCCCGGGGTCTCGGCATGAGGGCCCTTAACACCGAGCATCTCTAGGACGGCAGCCTGCGGCTCCAGAATAGTACCTCCGCCAATTGTGCCAACTTCAAGCGACGGCATGCTGACGGAAATTTGTAGATCACCGTCGACATTGGCCATGAGAGTCATGCAGTTTGATCCCTCTACAACCTGAGCGGGGTCCTGACCAGTCGCTAAAAAGATAGCAGCAACCAAATTGGCAGCATGAGCGTTGAAACCACCCATAGCACCGGCCATTGCTGACCCAACAAGATTCTTCGAGGTATTCAGCTCAACGAGAGAGTCAACATCTGTCTTGAGAACGCTCTGCACCAGCTTTCCAGGAACTATAGCCTCGGCAACAACCGACTTACCGCGCCCCTCGATCCAGTTGATGGAAGCAGCCTTTTTGTCGGTGCAATAGTTGCCGGAAACAGAGACCACAGACATATCATCGTACCCGGCCTCCTCCTGCATAAATTGCAGCGCTCTTTCAACACCCTTGGAGATCATATTCATGCCCATAGCATCTCCAGTCTGAGCCCGGAAACGAATGTAGAGAAGGGTACCGGCTAGAGCAGTCTTAATTCCAGTGAGCTTGGCAAACCGAGAGGTGGACTCGAAGGCCTTCTTCATCTGCTTAAAGCCATCATCGCTCGACAGCCAGCGCTTGGCATTCGCAGCCTGCCTGAGCGAGCCGAATGTGACACAAGGACCACGAGTCATGCCATCTTCAAGAATCTCGGTACGAACACCGCCGCCACTATTGATTGCTTTACAACCACGCATAGTTGACGCTACGAGAACACCTTCGGTAGTTGCCAGAGGCAAGTAAAAGCTTTTCCCGTCGATCATGATAGGCCCAGCAACACCGATAGGCAAAGGTAAGTAGCCAATGACGTTCTCACAGCATGCACCAAGAACACGATCGTAGTTGTAGTCCTTCCACGGCAGCTTAGATGCCTCCAGAGTCTTCGTGTCAGACAATCTGGAAACAATTAGACGGCGTACCACTACCGCACGAGTGGCGTCTTTGAGTTGCTTTTCAAGAGCATACAGAGGCATGATTCCAGCTACGCCAAGAGCTGCTACTTCTTCATCGGAGAGCTCGGCAGCTAAACCGGCCTTCATGATAGCCGTGCAATCCTCAACGCTGCGAACAACACCCTCGCAGCCAGGGTTTGAGAAATTTTCTTTGATGCTACCCGATTTGCTGATGTATTCTTGAGATGGGCGCCTTTCGACAACAATAGGAACTTTGCGCTCGACGATCTGGACAACTCCTGCCTGCTTATGGAGGAGACGAAGGAGATAGCCGTTCAAAATGAGAGAGGCACCGAGTGCACCAATCAAGCCTCGCAACACACTGGGATCTCGCAGTAAAAAGACGATAAGACGGTAGAAGAAACCCTCACGGCCAACAGGCACAAAATTCAAAGTTGGCACAACCGTAAGGTACGCAGGGGTGGGGACCCGCGAAACCAGGCTTACAACATCAGGCTCTCTCAGACCAGCAACGTCCAAGTTGAACGAGATAGGAAAGCGCCACATGTCAAGCTGGTTAATCACCACTGGGGCTATCAAAACAATCGCCTTCAGCAGACTTTTGAACGTCGAAGATGGGGTAGTCTGCAGGGCTGTTAGGTGAGTGCCCAAAGCCTGGTCAGCGTATGCAATCGCTGACGATTCCTGCACCCCATCTTCTTCGAGAGCACGTCTCATGGCATCGGCACGCTCAACTTTCATCATGGTGAGTTTAAGGCTCAAAGTGGCCGCGTAGAAAGTGACTAGCATAATGGAGTCTACGACCAGAATCAGAGCACTCAAAGCACTGAACTCCCACATTCCAGGCATTTTCATGATCGCGATGATTGCAAGGAAGATAAACTCTAGAAAACTGTCACGAAGAATACTCAGCGCCTTGGTTTTGATAACATGCGCCAACACACCGGGAACCGTCTGCTCGGGGTTGCTGCGCAGGTACTTCACGGTCTCTCGGAAAAGTGCCACTTTGTTGTCGAACCCAACCACTACCACAAAAAAAGGAATTCCCTGCAACATAGAACGCATGGGCACGGAAACCCCAAGCCTTGAGAGGAGCACGTAAGAGATCATAAACGCGTACGTAGGGGAAACCAGCGCAGACAAGAAAACGAACATGCGGGAACCCAAGTTGTTCACTTTTCGCCAAAGCGAGAAAAAGACATAGTACATTGCGATGTAGGCAAGACCCACAACCCCGAGATCAAACTCGGCAGTGGCCTGCACCAGATCTACTAGGTGGTGGAAGCACCATTTAGCCCAAACGAGCCATGAAAAAGAAGCGCGGAGTCTCCAGCGCTCTTCCGTCTCGCCGATACTCACGGAAAACTCGCGAACCTTCAAAACCCACTGGCTGTATTCTGCCAAAGATAGCAGAATACTCGTATTCTCAGCGGACTTCAGACCAATGATGCCCAGCGCATACGTCTCTGCTGCGGCACGGGAAGCGTAACTCTCTGCAAAATGAACTTGCGCACCTACAAAACGCGGTTTCTCGGCGTCTGCAACGGAAGCCACCGGGGCCCAGTCGCTGGAGCTGGAAACTTCATAAGTGCGTGAGAGGGCACTCATGTAGGTGTTGACGCTAAGATCAACGAGGGACAGATACATGCTAGACACAACCAAAGTGACCAGCACTATTGTCTGGATCGGCCAAGTGCTGGCTACGCCAGCGGCGCGAGCCATATACTTGGTGATTGGCATGAGGACGGTAAGTGGGTAGTGGGGATGACGAACAAAATTTAAAGGGCTGTTTAACCGAGTTGAGGAGTACTCTGAATGGGAAGTTATGAGGGTAATAACTTTATCCACTGAATGATACAAAGTTATTAGAGCGTGATCGATCTTCAAAATTTTGATATTGGACCAAGATTTTGCCGTAAATCCTATATAAAATTAAGCTACTACGCGTCGACTAGAAATAATGAAACCCTTTATAAGCAATTTCACCAGGTCAGTTTTCTTATAGGCCGTGGTTAGGTCAGATCTGTGATATGGCACTTAACGTTGAGCTGAAGCTAGGCATATTGAATGATCAGTGATGACAGGCTCGCCGAATCGATCGATTGTGGCGCAATTTTAAGACATTTTATTCACAATACAATATTTTAAAGAATAAACCGTGCTCAATACGAGAAAGTTGTGGGTATGCGCATTTCAATCTCGAGAATCGTTCTTTGAAGCGACAATTATAATCCGCAATAGGTTTAAAGCCAGAATTGAGTACACAAGGCACCATTGGAAGGTTCAGTGCTCTGGCTGCTTGCGTAAACTGCCTTGAGTGAATAAAGGCACCGACGAGGGACCGAGTTCCAGATCTTTGGGTGCCCAGGGTAAGCTGGACGCCATGATTTTTTCTGCAGATGATGCATATATGACACTGCCATTCACCGAGAGAGCAGTGAGTTTAAAGCTGGTTTCGATAACTTCTTGGAATTCGAGATTGGAGAGCTGTAGTCTGATAAGCTTCGTACTGCCCAGGAGCAGCACCAACAATGAGTTTTCGTAGACGCTCAAAGCGCTCACGTTCACTTCGTTTGCGTCTTCGGCGTAATGCTTCAAATCGAATTGGCCCATCTGTTTCCCAGTTTTTAAATCCCAACTTTTTAGATAAGAATCGCCACCACCGGATACTAACAGATCTCCGGCAACAAGCAGTTGCGAGACATACTCTTCGTGGCCGAACAAATAATTGTCGATCACGAAAGGATTTTTCATGGACGAGATTTTTATGTGCTCATCACGATCACTTGTGATGATTTGTTCGCCATAAGCGGCCACAGCCAGGAGCATAGACACATGGCCGAGGACAGGCTCAATAAGAGCTACGCCTTTCTCATTGAGAACTGGTTCTTTGGATAGAAATGCAACTTTATAAAGGTCACCAAATTTGTCGCCGACATATAAATTGCCTTTGGCAATCTCGATGGCCGAAGGACGCTTAGGGAATTGTCTCGAAGAGACAAGCTCCAAATTTTCGTCGTACACATGGACGGACTTTCCAAAATGATCAACGGCTGCGATGTACTTACCACAAGGCGAGAACTTAACGAGATCAAAGTAGTTGGACTCTGCATCTTTGGTTGAAATTTGAGGTACGGCCGGAACTTCAACTGATTTTGAGAGCTCAGGATATGTACCAAATTTGAGGGTCGAGCCGTGACAAACAGCCAGTTTGCCATCTTGAGCTGCTAATGAATGCGGCATATTTGGTTACAACTTCTTTGAGTGCTTCTTGAGGCCTAGAAGTTTTAGATTATTCTTAGCACGGTCCAAATTCACCCAGCTTGGTAGGTGTTTACTTCGAGAATTTTATTATCTGACCGTTTCATTATTACCATATTACATAATTTGACAAAAAAACCATCAGTTCTTTACACTAATGTGGGTCGTTTATATTGATTGATTCATTAATGATCGATGGGGAGTGGTTTAGAGAAGAAAGTGAAGACTGGCCAGGCCAAAGTCTCTCTCTAAAAATCAACAAAATTTTGTATGAGGGCAAGACAATGTTCCAGGACGTGCTGATTTTTGAATCAAGCGACTACGGCAATGTCCTCGTGCTAGATGGTGTGATCCAAGCCACAGAACGGGACGAATTTTCATATCAGGAAATGATCTCTCATATTCCTTTATTTTCGCATAAGCAACCAAAAAGAGTGCTTATCGTGGGTGGTGGAGACGGTGGTTGCGTGCGAGAAGTCTTGAAGCATAATTGTGTGCAGCATGTCGATCTGGTAGAGATTGATGCCTCGGTCATTGATCTGACCAGAAAATACATGCCTTCCATGTCTAGCAAGCTTGATGACGAGCGAGTTACTATCCACATAGCCGATGGGTTTGAATATCTTGCTGAGGAAGCAAATCAGAATAAATACGATGTGGTGATCAGTGATACAAGCGACCCGGATGGACCCGCAGAGGTGCTGTTCCAAGAGCCCTATTTTCAGCTCTTATCAAATGTTCTGACTGAACACGGCGTTCTTGCAATGCAGGCATCAGAAAACGTGTGGCTCAAACTTGATATCCTGAAAGATTTGCAAAACCGCTGCAGAAGAGTGTTTCCAGTAGTAAAGTACTCCTCGGTGTGCTGCCCAACTTACACTTCGGGGCAACTGGGCTTAATGATCTGTGCTAAAGACCATGCCACACGGGTCGACTCTCCTATACGAGGGTCTGATATTCAGGACCAGGTCAATTACTACACTCCGGACATTCACAAATCTAGTTTTGTGATCCCAAACTTCGCAAAGGCCTTCATCGAAAGTTGATGGGAAAGTACATACTTATACAGATGGGCCTGACCTGAACCATTTGTTCAATACTTCAATGCTTCTTGCTCTTTTTGAGCTTAGCTGCAAAAATTTGATCAATAGAATCAACTTTCTTCAAACGCTTCTTGGACGTTTTCGTAGTTCTCGAGTCTTTTTTCGTAGGATTCAGACCCTTTTGTGTGCCTGGGATAAGATCAGTCTCTGGACTCCCGAGTAAAAACACAGGGTCACGATCAATTTTTGGTGTCTTGTGTGGTTGTGGTCTCGTAACTAAGCTTAGTTTTTTCCTGGAGGAATATGCTTTCTCTGGCAGATCGTCACTGTCCGTATCGGAGACGGCCACTGAAGGCTTAGAATTTGAATTTGTGTCTAGAATGATTGACACATCATCCTCTTCAACTATGTCGCCAAAATCGACCTCGGGATTGGAGAGATGAGCAGCCGCAAGTCGAGAATTTGTCTTTTGAGGCGCAATTTGTTCAAGGCAACAATATATCTTACTCAAAGACCCCATGAGAAAAAATCCCAGGCTGATAAATGCACCTTGAGAAAGGATATTATGCACTGATCGGAGAGCCTTTTCGCCGATGATCTTCATGATATATTTAGCCAGATCAGTGTCCACTTCACGCTTGGAGTACATCTGACCTATTCGACGACATATGATGCTCAAAAATCGCCACCAGCGCTGCGTTCGATGCTGATTGTAGAACTTGAGATAAACTATGTTCAAAAGCTCATATTCCCTCCATAATGTCTCCGTATCGTGTGGCATAGAGCCGAAAAGTTAAGCCTGCCGGCAACGTCTGTCAATTGATAGCGTGCAAGCTCAGATTATGGCATCCTCTATACCCCTCGATAAATGAGGTACAACCTGTTGTCATAGCCGAGTCGAATTGCTACCGAGCAGCACGATGAATACAATACCCGAGTCAGGCACTTGTTCAGATGCTCTTATCGAATATGCGCAGCAGTTGAGTTTGACAGCCAGACAATTAGAGGCAGTACTCATGGTCGAAGAGGGCAGCCGCCATGAAGCGGCAGGAGACCTGCAGGATGCTGTCAATTTATATCGCAGAGCCCAGAAACTCTATGATCGCTCAGAGCACATTTATTGGAAATTTATCAGGGAATTGCACGAGGAAAGCCTGGACTCTAGACAGTTTATGGACAAGCTGCATTCACAGCCGAAAAGTGTTGAACTATCTGTAGATCAAGCAGACAGTACTTTGCAAATAGAGGAGGGACCATTGTCCCGACTTCCTTTGGAGGTCAAAGCATGTATCCTCTCGCACCTTCTTATATCCGACCCCAAGGACTACTGTTCTCTTGTAAAAGCTGGTCGTTCGTTCTGGATTCCGCACGACTCTGCCTTGCTTTGGCAGCCCATGTGTGAGCATCAATGGCCAGATGCACATTTACACAAACACAGGTATAAATCATGGTACACAATGTTTCGAGAGAGAGGTGCATTGAGATTCGATGGTCTCTACATCGCCAAAATTTCATACAAACGTTACGGCGAGCCAAGGGATATATCATGGTATCCTCAATTGCTGGAAGTAACATACTATCGCTATCTGCGATTCAAAGAAGACGGAACTATTTCTTTATGTCAATCTAGCAAGCATCCTCAGCTCATTTTCAATTCCAATAAGGCATCAGATTGGTACCCAGGTGTTTGGACTTTGGAGGAAGACGAAGGCTCTGTTGAGATTGTTGCCCGGGGGCCAGTACAACATTACGAGTTCAGGTTGGCATTGCGAATTTTGAACTCAGGCAACAAAATTCACAACAAATTGAAGCCTACAAGGTACTGGTATTACAATGAACGCACCAACGAGGAAGGCGAATTCAATCTTGACAAAGACATTTCAGCTTCGTACTACTTTCTGAACGACCGGCACCAGTCTTTATATGAAAACAGAGCAGCAAGCAAATCGAGATAAATAGAGCATTAAAGTTAGTAAATTTACGGAGCTCTTGTCGAAATGACTCGAGAATCTCAGGTCAGCGCGGCCGCGGCGCCTACGGACATTGGGTGCGTAAGTAAGCCCAGATCCTATAAAATACCGCTGCTGCGTACGGCACCTCCCACCCGGCGTACTACAATGAACTTCTGCAAGTTTATGAATGACCATCCAACCATTTTCCACTATGTGGAAGGTGTTAAGGCGAAATTGGATGCGGCCGGATTTTGTGAATTGTTAGAACGCGACCTCGCCAAAGTTCATCGTGGAGGAAAGTACTACCTGACCCGGAACGGCTCGAATCTTATCGCATTCGTTATCGGAGAGGACTTCATCCCCGGTCCTGATGGATATTTGATTGCAAGTACGCACATTGATGCGAACCGTATTGCACTAAAACCTTCAAGCTCTAAACAGTCCTCCTTGGGGTTTCTTCAGATTGGTACTGCCAACTACGCGGACGGTCTTAATCGCACCTGGTGGGACCGCGACCTAGGTTTGGGCGGAAGGGCTATTGTTCGCCATGGCAACGTGGTCAGCTCTGAACTAGTTCGACTTCCTGGTGTTGTGGGCTCAATTCCATCGTTGGCCCCACATTTTGGCCCCATCTCACGACTCGACAACCCTGAAGTGAATATGGTGCCCATCATCGGCCACAATGGCCCGGAACCCAAGCCGACAGAGCGAGAGAAAAGAGCTCCGCTTTATCAAAAGCATTCCTTGCACCTGCTCAGGGCCGTTTCTGAGGAACTGGGCGTGCCCGTTGATAGCATTCTAGAATGGGAGTTGGAGATGTTCTCCGCAGAACAAGCAACAATTGGCGGCCTAGACAAGAGCCTTATCTACTGTTCTAGGATGGATGATAAGTTATGTGCTTATGTCGCCATCGAAGGACTTTTAAGTTCAAAGCCTTGCGCACACGCCGTCCAAGTAGTGGCGTTGTATGATGACGAGGAAATCGGAAGCGAATTGAGGCAAGGTGCGCGGGGAAACCTTCTCGATGTTGTGTTTGATGTTGTGCATGACAGTTTCTTTGCTTCGAATGACGAGAGATCACAAGCCTTGGCCAACTCCTTCCATGTTTCAGCCGACGTTACCCACGCTGGAAACCCAAATTACCCTAATGCATATCTTGCTAACCACATTCCGTTACTCAACACCGGTGTGACCACAAAATGTTTAGGGAATTTTTCAACGAGCGCAATCGGCTTAGCTGTCACTAGGCTTATCAGTGAGAGGGCCGGGATCGAGCATCAGACATTCAGCCCACGAAACGATACCCGCTCGGGAGGGACTATTGGAAAGATGCTTTCGGCTCATACTGGTATTGAAACCGTAGATGTTGGTGTGCCCATCTTGAGTATGCATTCCATCCGCGAAATTACGGGCGTTAAGGATGTGGAGCTAGGAAAACGCTGGTTCGCGGCCTTTTTATCCGAGCCTTTCGATATCCGAGATTGATGATTGATTGTGTTCGCTTTCAATTTGTGTATTTTAGCCGTATAAATATCTATGAAATTTGCCCAACCTTTATTGAATGAAGAAACACTTCGCTTGCGACTAAGATCTACTCTGCCACGGCCGCCATCGAGGCTGCGGGTTTCTTTGCGAGGTTCGGCACGGTGCCGAGCGACGCTTCACGACTGAGCGGAGGACGAGCGGTGTCGTCGATTATAGGCTCCTCTGCAGTGTCATTATCGGAAGAAGATTCCTCGGGCTCAATTGAAAAGCTAGCGCCTCCAGTTTTAGGCTTAGTGTGAGCACCAGCACCTTCAGCGCTAGTGAGTGGGGAAAATCCCATGAGGCTTTGGAGTTTCTCTTTTCTGAGCTGCTCCTTAGCTTCAGGATCGTGGTAGCTGTTACCCTTGACCAGCAATTGAGCATCCTTGATTATATCCTTGAAGCGGTCGTAGGGTATATACGGGATCATGTTATCGACACAGAACTTCTCCAAAGCCAGGCCGCGGCGAGCAAATAGAATATCAGCTTCTGAAGCGGCAGCAAGATCGCTCACACCGTCACCAAGGAACACAATCTTAGGTTCCGGGCCTTCGCAGTTCTCTTTCCAGGTCTGAACAGACAGGGCTTTGTCGTGACCCAGAGGAGAGTCGTGAATCCAGATTGGCTTCCAGGAGGAGCCATCGGCTGAAATTTCTCCGTCGTTGGAGACGATACTGATTTTGGCGCTTTTCTCTTTGCCCAAAAACTCATCCAGGGCAGCTCTTAATAGCGGCTTCATGCCGGCGCTAATAACAGTAAACGGAATGTTATTTTGCTGAGTCCATTCGAAAAACTTGTAAAAGTCAGGATCGATAACCAATTTGTCTTTAAGCTCTTTGATGGCATCCTCGAGGGTTACGTTCAACGAACCCCAAAGCTCTTCAGACGCTTCGCGAAATGACTTGGTTTTACCAATTGATTCATCCAGCTTTTGACGTTCAACAGGGCCGCATCCAAATTTATCGAAGAGAACATGTCCGGTGTCCTGCAAGAAGATGGTCCCGTCGAAATCAGAGAAAATAGCAATGGGGCGATCTTTCTCCGCCATTGCCCTGAGGTTGCCGCTGCTGGGACGCGGAATACTCAGATTTTGGAGAATCTTGGGGACAGGATGCTTTTGTTCAGTCATCTAGGAGATTTGCGCGCTGGTCTTATGGTCTATGAATGCCTGGATAGAATGGGCAACGTTGGGATATATATACTTGCTTGCGTTTGATGCACCACAGGGTCCTGGGAGCAAAGGTGACATGAGCTTGCGGAATCACCATGGTCAATTTTTTGTAATGCCGCGCTAAAAACTCTGTTGCCAGCAAATACAGATATGAATGCCTTCATGATACCTATATGCGGTTTGAAGGCTCTGATCTACAAACAACACTCAGATGCTGCTAGAGCGCTTCGGATGGACTGTGCGGCTGACTGACACCTGCAACCACTAATACTAATGCATGGATATTTCTAGAAAGTCATATAAGAATGTTGGCGAACTAGCATGGAAAGCAGCCTAGTCGACATTTTAAATGAAGAGCCAGTCCGCGCTGGGGGCTCCAGAGTTATCTGCGAGTGAGGTCTCTTAATCGCTTCGTTGCAGTTGTAGTTGCGGATGCAGCCTAGCCGATTTAGCAGTCATGCGGCATACGCCAGGGTAAGGGCCACAGGAAAATTGCATACCTAAGTATACAACTTTAACCAAACCAGCTTTCCAACTCATCCACTAGATTGAGTATTCAAACTCGCAGTTTTCGAATGGCGAGGCTGTTTCCAGCTTCATCGTCTCAAATGTCTGCTTCGACGTTGACCCACGATGGACCGTTGATGTATTTGATTATATAATGCATGTATGAGGACCTAGTGATGCACAACGTTGAAACATCCTTCTCCCGGGCTCTAAAGGCGTCAGTTCCTTATATTTCGAGGAAAAATCCGCCTATCTCCACGTTCATTCTTTTCAACAGGTACTATGGTATCTCTTGGAGGTCCTGAGTCTCGTCCTTTCTCACGCAACTTGCTTAATTTGCTGAGAGGCAACCGCGTGAACATCCTGCTGCCATTCGTGATTGCGGGCGCTGTTGCCGGCAAACTCCAATTGGGTGCGATCCCTACTTTTTTTACCAACTTCCTAGCCATTGTCCCACTTGCTGCAGTTTTGTCGGATGTCACCGAGGTTTTGGCCGAATCGTTTGGTAGCGTTGTTGGAGGCTTGCTAAATGCGACCTTCGGCAACGTTGTCGAGCTCATTGTTGCAGTAGTCGCTCTTTACGGCGGTGAGATTCGAATTGTTCAAACTTCAATGTTGGGATCTATCTTGAGTAATGTTTTATTGGTTTTGGGCTGCTCTTTCATAGCTGGTGGCTACAACCGCTTGCAGCAATCGTTCAACCAAACTGCTGCTCAAACTATGTCATCGCTGATGTTCTTGGCCGTGTTGTCCCTTCTGATTCCTGCCGCTTACGACCTAAGTGTTCCTCCAGAGCTGTCAAACAATGTTCTGACAGTCTCCCGTCTCACTGCCCTTGTTATGCTAGTCTGCTACGGACTGTACCTGGTATTTCAGCTCAAGACCCATAGCCAATTTTTTGATGAGGTTGAGAACGCTGAAGAAGAATCAGCCGAGGCTCTGGATATTTACTTCACTCGCAACCAATGCTTGCTTCTTCTCGCTCTGGTAACTATCGCTGTCGCTGTTTGTGCCGAGTATTTGGTTGACAGTATCGACACCTTAGTCGAACAGACGGGTATCTCCAAGACGTTTATTGGTATCATTCTGCTCCCTATCGTAGGCAACGCTGCTGAGCACGTCACGGCAATCATGATGGCAATGAAAAATAAGATGGAGGTGACCATGGGTGTTGCCATTGGCTCTTCAATGCAGATTGCCCTGTTCCTTTTGCCTTTCCTAGTTGTTGTTGGCTGGGTCATCGACCAGCCAATGTCGCTTTACTTTCACGTCTTTGAGACCACTGTTCTGTTCGTGGCTGTTTATATGGCTAATTCACTGATCCAAGATGGAGAGAGCAATTATCTTGAGGGTGTGTTGCTTGTGGGTACCTATGTCATTATCTCCATTGCCTTTTTCTACTACCCTGATGAGCCTGTTGGCCCTGAGATCCTCAGCGCTCTCCTCAAAAAGTGAGGACGAGAAACGTATGGAGGCAAGAGAACAAAGCCAAGAAAAAAAGAGCTATGTACACTAAGACAATCTAATCTATGGGGTTTTTGGCGGATCGAGGCTTTTGTTGACGCTGTCACCACCTTCAAGATTGTTTATATTAGAGCTGTTCAGTTCCCTCATTTCTTTTTCTAAAAGCTCAATTCTTTCCTCAGCACTTAGCTGGGTGATGTCAATTAGCGAAGCATGGGGGAGCGTCCGGCCACCATCCGCGGCACTCAGAGATGAACTCTCGGGCGTGCGGCCTAAATTGTCGCGACGGATATAAGGTGATCCGATTCTCATTTTGCGAGTGGCTTCAAGTCTTGAGCGGAGCATTATCTCAGCGGGATCTTGGTCAGGCTCGACCCATTCGAACCCTGCACCACCGCGGGCCCAGAACTCTTTGGTCATCTCTTCGGATCTGGACTCAACTGGCTCCAGTCTACGAGCCTCCAGTTGCTGCAATAAGTGCTGTGAGCACTCACCTTGGTTCTCTGGCAGACTTCTGTTCATTTGAGCAAGGAGAGAAGCCATCCTCAGCTCTCCCGATCGCTTGTATCTGTAGGTAAAGAACGTTCCTTTGCCCCAGCGAAGGATGTCGTAGCTTTGAACACGTGCAGTAGATGCCGACATAGAACCATAGACGCTTACTGCGCATAAATAAACGAATGCCATTCCCACAACCATGTTGATGTTTTCCGACCAATCGCCAACAACACCGCTGGCCAAAAAGGAATGCACACCGCCCAGCGCTGATCCCATTGCAACCGACCACAGAGCTCCAATTTTAGCTAGCCGCTTATTGCCCACAGCATCGATATGTGACTTGTTTCCAACTGCAAGATCCATCAGTCTAAGCGCACTGTCAAAATCACAGGTATAAGTCGCTTTTCGGAACGGAATCATACGGGTACTCTCTGATAAAACGGCATTGTTTTGTCTGTTAAATATCTCTAGAGCCTTGATACTCAGTAGGCTATTAGAGTTCGCGGCCAAAAAAGGCCTGATTATCGATTCGTTGCTTTTCACACCGGATAAAAGCTTGGTCAAGATAGCTTCCGCTTCTTTAGGATGGCTGTCGCTGAGTCTTGCTGTTTCTATCAGTGCATCTAACACTTCTGATGGCTTTGACGCACCCTTAGAAATAAGCGACTCCACTCGTTGAGCTAAGCCTGATCCGTTGCGAAGAAATTTGGTCGGTCTCATGCTGGATAAGGACTAAAACTCGGAAAATGGAAGTCTTGCACGGCAGTCAGATGAACTCCACTGGGTTGTAAGCGAATTATTATAGTACATAGTATTGGTGGCCTTGATATAAATCGTCGGAATTTTTATATCTGAAAGAACCTTGCAATGACAAAAAAAGACTTTTGTTCAAACTTTTAAGCCCGTGACTAGCTGTTCAAGAATATGGAAGCCAAATTCTTCGCTGTCAATGTCGAATGGTGCCTTCACGGCAACTCCAACCCGGTTGCCCAGCTTGGTGGAAAGCCACAATTGAAAGTCATGCGCACTGTTTTCCATTGGCATCCTGCCCCGCCTATCCACAACGGTTTTGCCCTTGCACCATTGGCCAAAGCATTCGACTCGCACGTCTCGATATACAACCTCCCAGTTCGACGGATTCTTGTCCAGAGCGTAGGCAGCCGTGAGTGGGTCGTGGAGCGAGATTTTTGTATCTGCTTCGCCCAAAATCTCTTCCATATTTTTCATTGTAAGAGAAATCCATATTTTGGCCCAGCCAGGCATCATTTGCCCTGGGTGGGCTGCGATAACGCCATCGAGCATCGTGTCAGCTGCATTCTGGGTGAGGTTGTGCTGCATTGTTAGATCAAGGGGGAACAAGATCAGATTGAGAGGTTTGGGAAACACTTTGAGGCTTTCAGGGCTATCTGGTGGAAGAAACTTGGCTGGAGTGGTCGAGGTTAAAGCATATACACGTGCAGCGGCGATGGGGTCCGCGTACACATTGAACTCGGCCTCAGGAGTCACATTACCGCACTGCTCAATTGCCCCTCCCATACTCAGGATTTGCTTCACCCGCGAGAATGCAGCCGGGTCAGCAGCGGCTGCAAGCGCACAGTTTGTCAACGGGCCTACTGAACAGATTGTTACAGTTCCTTCAGGCTCAGATCGAAGAATTTCAAGGATTGCTTCATGACTGGGCTTTTTTACGACTTCAAAAGGCAGGTCCTCGGGAATATCTGACTTGGGATCATAGTATAGATCAATCCACTCTTGAGGGCATGTATACTCGGGATGTAAAGCATGGCTACCGCCCAAACCGTCGCTGCCGTGGACATCAGTCGCGTCTGCTGGCGCTACGCCGTCGATTGTTCGATCTGCGCCTATTGCTATAGCGGGTCGTTGGTCTGTAAAGGGAGCAATCCCCCGCTGAGATCGGTCTTTGTTGTCTTTCTGTATAACGTGGAAGAGACTTAAAACATTAATCAATGTCGACTTGAGGCTGCAGTTGCCGAACGTCAAAGAGATCAGCTTAAGCTCATTTTGGACTTTTGGCGCAGCCAGCAGCAGCATGAGAGCTAGCATATCGTCAATTCCAGGGTCAGTATCAATAATAATCGTCATCTTGATTGTTTGACGTGGCTTTACCGGATGAACTGAGTGATGTTGAAGAAAATATGGGGTACAGCTGGCACTAGGGTTCTGACGATGGACTCAGCCGTGCGCCGTGTCTATCCTAACTGGGAGTTCCAGGCGAGAGGCCGGATGGGGCTGCTCTCTGCGGGTTGCGGGCGCGGGTGCGGGACGTTAGTAACACATTTCAACAAGCGAGAAACCGCTTCAGGAAATTTTCAGCGCAGAATATATCCTCTTTATCTGCTTAGAATCTTCTCAAGCATGTCTGAGCCCATCAATCAGGACCCTGTAATTTTAGAAGACTGGCAGCTGCCCCGCCGGCAGGTGGATCAAAAACCACAGCAATCTGCTTTTGGCGAGATCGAGTCCTACTCTCTATTTGAGGAGACTGCTTTTCGTGAATCTTACGACGAAAGTGATAGCTCAAGCATGCATGTGGACTCTATCACAGATTATATTGAGCCGATTGACGCACAAGAAGTTTATGATCTCATATCTTCCGTGAGTGACCCTGAACATCCGTTATCGCTGGGTCAACTCAATGTCGTAGGCCTCGATCGAATTTTCATCAAAGATAATGGTGACCCGGAAGATATTGCAGAAGTTCATGTTCAAATCACGCCTACTATCACACACTGCTCATTGGCCACTCTCATCGGCCTCGGTCTTAGAGTCAGACTGGAGCGCAGCCTACCTGCGAGATATCGCATAAAGGTGACTGTGACTCCAGGCAGCCATCAGAGCGAAGGTCAAGTCAACAAGCAATTGAATGACAAAGAGCGAGTTGCCGCTGCCTGTGAAAATGAACAGCTTTTGAAGGTGATCGCTGGCATGTTGGCCACATGCAAGTAATTTAGCGGGACTGTCCAAGATCAACCGCAATATTTATACAAGTCAGGTAGCACATAAACACTTATGTTACCTGCGTTCTAAAACTTCGATATTCTAGCACTTCTTATAAGACAAATTTGGCAACTCACTAGCCGATCTAAACAGTTTGATGCAGCACAGTAATTCAAGCTGACATGAAGGTCGCCGCTATCAGTGGCCCGTCCTGCAGCGGAAAATCGACATTGGCCAAACACATTAAATTGGTTCTCCCCAATGCACAAGTCTTATTTCAAGATGACTTCTATCTTCCGGATTCGGAGGTCCCCTACGTTGGTGGCCTTCAGAACTGGGATTGTCCTGAAGCCTTCGATTTAGGTAAACTCAAGGAAGTTCTGCAACACATCCGAGCTTCTGGGCGACTACCAAAAGATTTTCACAGTATCGAAGCAGAAAACAAGCTTCAGGGTGCTATTTTGAACAATTCAAAGATTGAAAGTCTACGAGCAAAGTATCAATCAATCTCAGAAACAATCGTGCTTATCGATGGTATCATGTTGTTTCACCATTCCAGCGATCTACTGGACACTTTCGACCTGAAATTTTTGGTGAAAGCAGAAAGAGATGTGCTCAAATCGAGACGTGAAGCAAGAAAAGGGTATGTGACAATCGAGGGTTTCTGGCAGGATCCTCCAGATTATTTTGACAAGATTGTATGGCCAGAATTTCAGAGGCACTATGGTTACTTGTTCGACGAATATGGGAACCTCAGTGCGACGGCAAAAGAGCTAGACATTCAGCTCCTAGCCACCCAGGATTTAGAGACCTCGCTTGAAAGTTTACTTCAAAAATTGAGTTATGATTAGCTATACATTTCCTCAAGAAATAAGGACCCACGAAACTTTGGACTTTGGCATAATAGGAACTTAGGCAGACTTCGCCTTGCCCAATTCAAGCAGCTTTTCGGCCATTCTTTCATTAACTAGCGTCAAAATATCGTTAACGTCCGCCGCAGTTTTGCCTTTTGTTTCGATAGGCTCCAAAGCTTCCATTTCGATAACGCCCGAATTGATCACCCTGGTGGGCGTGTGCCAAATACTTGAGTAATTGGCTACAACCACAGGAACAATCGGCATTTGGCACTGAACGGCAAAATGAACAAATCCTTTTTTGAATGGTAGCAGTTTGGGCTCGAGCGCGCGCGATCGGGTGCCCTCAGGGAACATGAAAACGCTCTGTTTCTTTGTCTGGACAACTTTGCGAGCATTCTCAAAAGCCTTGAAGGCTTCCTCACGTCGGGCACGGTCAATAAAGATAGTTCCGCTACTCTTCATCCACCAGCCAAGAATTGGATAGAATTGAAGTGCCTTCTTAGCTGTGACAGAGCAAAATTTGGGCCAAAGCCGGCCTAGAACGACAAGGTCGAACATACTCTGGTGATTGGACACCACCATGATGGGTCTGTCGCTGAGGAAGTGCTCATTTTTGAACTTGATGGATACTCCCAGGAAAATCTTGCAGAGATTGTAGAAACAGCGGCCCACAAGATACTGCACCATCTCCTTCTTCCCCAATGGGTTCAGCACCAGGCAACATCCAATACCGTATGTTGCGGCGAATAACACGCAAATGACATATACGGCAAAACGAGAAACCCACTGAAACTTCTTGATTATTCCAAAATAGCCAAGAGCGAATGCTCCAGCGCTTGAACCGAGAATGGCTTTTAGTATCATGATAGCACTGGGAAAAGCTTGCGTGATGCAGGTGGTTGGGACCATCACAGAGCACCCCAATTTTGATTGCGGCCAAACCTGGGCAGTCGTCAAGGGCCAACCTACTCACGGTTGCTCGTATGAATCTCGTCATAATTGAACCAAGCCCTGATTTTGGAGTCGTATTTACTCTATGAAAGCAAATTTATTAGCTTGACGAACCCCGGAAGTCAAGCATTCGCATATGTTCTCATCGACATCATTAACCCTGAAACTGAGGCCGCGTGCAGAGGCGAAGCCCAACCAGGCTGCAGTGTAATTTAGTCCTGTGACCGAGTTGCATACGTTATGAGCCTTCGAGATATCCTTCAGGTGCTTCAGTGAAACTCACTGCGTCATCTGGAGTTCAGGATCTCTAGCTTGAACTTCCTCAACTCATATGCGCCTTGCGTTGACTTGGGGAAAGAACGTGGTAGTTAGTGTCTGTGATTCTTTCGGTTTTATTATATGGACAGATGGGCTTGGAACACACTACAGAGACCCGTTGTTCGCAAATGCTGATTATTATTGGAAAATGTCTCATCTAAATAAATTTCTGGCATCTTGATGATAAGAGTCATTATGGAAAAAGGCTAAACCACAATACCAGTTTTCCAAGAAATAAGATCCTTTTCTCAGAGCTCTTGCGCACAGATTGCCGACCGATCCATTGTTACACCCTCCTGGATTTATTTTACATCACCCCTTGGCCTCCTTCTGATTCTTACCACCCCCGTAAGTCACGATGCGCGTGATTCCGCGACGGTTATCCGATGTTGGCCACCCTCGCCCAGACCTAGCCCTGTCACTACCCAATCTTCGATCAGGACTAAATCATACCCAAACCGTTAAGCTCTATATTGTGACTCCACCTATCTCAGACAGTGATTATACTCTACCATGTCTTTCTCGACTTTAGCTGCTCAAATCTCCAAGTCAACCGTTTCACGCACCATTCGGTTTGCCAATCGCCCGTCCCTTCAGCAGTTCGCTCGTAATTACGCCAGTTTCAAGGCCGAGGACCAGCCTCGTATTCGCATCGGATCTGTTGCCCCTAACTTCCAGGCAAAGACAAGCCACGGTGATATCGATTTTCACCAATTCATTGGCGACAAATGGACAATTCTTTTCTCGCATCCCGCGGACTTTACCCCTGTTTGCACCACTGAACTCGGCGCCTTCGCAGCCCTCCAGGATGAGTTCACCGCTCGCAACTGCCAATTGATTGGTCTTTCGTCTGATACCATTGAACATCACGATGAGTGGGCTAAGGATATTGAGCTCGCAGCTCAGCTCAAGGACAATTTCAACTTTCCTGTCATCTCTGATGCCGATCGCAAGGTCGCCTTTTTGTACGACATGGTCGACGAGGAGGGCTTCAAGAACATCAATTCTAGCGCCATGACTATTCGCAATGTTTTTATTGTTGATCCCTCCAAGAAAGTCCGTCTCTTTTTTGTTTACCCTGCCACCACCGGCCGTAACACCGCCGAGGTCCTTCGTGTTCTTGATGCTCTCCAGCTTTCGGATAAAGAAAATGTTGCTACTCCTGTCAATTGGACACCAGGTAGCGACGTTATTGTTCCTTTGAGTATTTCCACCGAGGCGGCTAAAAAGAAGTACGGTAATGACAACGTCACTGAAGTCTTGCCCTACCTCCGTTACGCCAATGTCGAGAAGAAATAAGGATATACCCCTAAAAATCCTATAGAATAAATACAATCCATCCATAGCGTTGAGCCCGATTGTGTTTCTTTTAATTTTTTTTGGTCTCACTCCAGATACGAGCTGTACTCTACGACCAAAGTTTGAACAGCTCGGTGCTTTCCAATGATTTTGAGGCTGCTAGCAAACAGCTCTTTTTTGCTCAAATTGCCCCACCTTTCTTGGTCTTCGGCATGGCTAGAGTTCGGCTCGTTGGATAGCAAAAATTGTAAGAAAAAGTTCAGCTTGTCTTTACGGCCGTCCGACGCGAGCCTCCGAACGTAAGTTTCGACGTATTTGGCCAATTCTACCGCGGACTTCAGCGCTGCAGCCGCAGCTATGCGAGTTTCGAGGTGAGCAATAGAAACCAGATCCTCGAAGCCCTGGTATCCTTCTTGAAGCATCCGGTTTCGGGCAGCTCTTTGCAGAAGCTTACCCTTTGGTCCGGCACGAAGAATAGCTTCGTCATTAGTTCTACGCTCAGCTAGAGCAATAGGGCCAACTGAGCCCTCCATCATGGATTGGAATCCTGTCGAGTCCCAATATTGCGAGCCATACGCCCAGAAGGGCTCTGAGATTCTTTGCCAGGCAAGCAGAGCGCTTTGATATGTGTAACATGATCCATTGCTTAATGAAACAACAGGGCTTCCTTCATCGGTCAGTTGGACGTGCGTAATGGAGGGACCCTTGAGGAGCCCATTTTCACCATATTTAGAGCCAGTATCAAGGATTGGAGCTAAAGACACACCACTCATCAACGCCTTCTGCTCTTTGAGGTCCCAAATGTACATCAGACCATGAGATGTAACAGTGCCCAGATACCACCCATTGCTTTCGAGAATGCTAAGTGTGGCTCCCAGGACTAACGGGGGAAGCATTCTGGCACCTACCGGATTGAGCGTGTGCAACACTCCGTCTTCGGATGCACAAGCCCAGAACTTGTCTGCTGAGCCCGCCAGCAAGTGAACATAGCCAGGTATATACTCACAAAACACGATACGGCCATTTTGAGTAACCTGAACTCTCGCTGGATCGCTCTCGGTGCTCCCGTTTCTGGCCTCAAGTACAACACCTTCGCCATACTGCAGAAGAGTATAGACCTTAGGTGTCGCCAATCGCACATTTGAAACAGTGGCGCTAGGATTGATGACCGCGGGCTTGATGAATATTGACTCTCGCGGCTTCTTAGTCGGAGGCGCAGCGGCTGCAGTCCCTGCAGCTTCCTCGGACTTCCTTTTGGCTCCAATCACAAGTGATGCAACCCCTCCGCGAGGAAGAAGATTGCTGGGTCGTGAGTAGTCCACATTGGAGACTTGAGCAGCCGGAACAGAAGGGGCAGATGCGATAGGTGCAACCGGCCCATCATTCATAACAAGCACCGGTGCTAATCGTTTACGTCCGTCTTTGGTGATGGTCACTTTTTGCTTCGCAGGCAGCGAGGTCGTTGATACTTGAGTCTCGGACAGGCTGGTTACCGGCACAGCTTGGAGTGCGGCGCTGGAAGCTGGTCGAGGCGCCTGCGTAGTAGAAACGGTAGCCTGAGTCGCAATTCTCGCTTCAGGCTCTGGAGTTTTGGAAGGAGTTCTGGCTCCATTACTAGTAGCAGTTGCAGCGCTAGCAGAATTAGTGTTGCTTTTTGTACCTGCGCTAGGAATCGGAAGAGCTACTGTAGGTGCGGAACCTGTGGCCGTTGACGCATTAGGTACATGCGTCGAATCATCGTCCGCAGCATTAGAAGTTTCCACCTCGAGCTGTTCAACGCTCTCGATCATATCCATGTCAGTTTTGCTTCCTCCGTAACGGCCCAGGTTGTCTCTCACCACGTCAATACTCACGGGCACTCCTAAATCACCCTCGTCGAACTCAGCTACAATGATCGAGCCATCAAGGCTCGAGCAATAGCATGTTTGACCATCTGGAGACCATGCAATATCACTTGCGCTCTTTTCAAAAACATTGTGAGCGACAAGTAGCGGATGAGGCCTCTTCGTATTCCAGATAGCTAAGGTTCGGTCCTGACCAGCAGATGCAACAATGGCAATCGGTTCGTCACTTGAATCTACCGAGTCCTTCGGACTATACATGCGTGGACTGAACATGGCAACTTCGCAGGCGCCCTCGTGGCCCACTAATGAGATCTCCGCGTCCCAGCCGCCGCGACTAATAACTGCGACTGTGGGGATCGGTCCATTTGTAGCGTTTGCGCAGACAATGCACTCACCATTAGGAGCCCATGAGCATCTCCTGAAATATGTGCTCAATGGAGAATTGATGAATGGCTCTTTGATGACTTTTTCCACAGAGAAAGTGATGTCTGAGGGCGAGGTCCGTGCGTACCGCACGATCACAGCTGTACGGTCGTCGCTGCAAGTCGAGAAGTATTTATTGGCCGGATCGAATGCAATGCCTTTGACGTGGCTCTGGTGACAGTCAATGCGTTTCAATTTTTCAAAAGTGGTCCCGCTCCAAACAATGATTGCGGAATCTAAGCCAACCGTGACCAGTAGCTGACCATCCGGGGACCACGCCAGATCCTGGATATCATTGTCGTGGCCTATCAGCCGTTTTCTAGCAACCCAAACCTCTTTGTCTACTGTTCCAGCGGGCCGCTGCTGGCCAAATTCTTGCCGAGGCTGCCGCGACGCGTCAAGCTCCCATATGAGACATATCCGGTCGTCACTGCCGCTGGCCAAATATCGCCCGTTAGGCGAAAATCTTACCGTGGTCACAGCACCAGTATGTGTGCTCATAGTGCAGAGTGCGCCCGACTCGCTCTCACTATTTCTCACGCTGTCGGCGTTCCATATGCGTACTTTACCGTCGAGCCCGCCAGTGGCCAGCCTTTTGCCGTCTGAGTTGGCAGAGATAGAGTAAATCTCAAACTTTCGATTTTCATCGCGATGCTCTAGCCAGTTCGGTTTCACGAGACGCATCTCGATCGGGGATTCGAAGGGCGTGGCGCAAAAGAACGAGCAAGTTCAAAATCTAAGGGGGAACCGTTTACGTAGAACGCGACCTGCTTAATGTGCAGGCTTTCCACGGTACCATCCCGTGCAACGAGCTATCATGTTAGCTATATAATAAACGCGTATTGGGGGACGGTCTAGGTTTTTCGTCCCAACCGGCTTATTTCGCCCCTCCTCCTGAGAAATTTACCTAATGGACGTTGATAGAGACTACAAGTGGATCGACAGGTTTCTGGAAGCCAAAGGCAACGAATATTTCTGTGAAGTAGATGAAGAGTTCATCAATGACAGATTCAACCTTACGAATTTGAACATGGAGGTCTCAGGTATCCACTACGTGATCGAAGCCATCACCAGCTCTGCCTCTGATCACTCGCCTGAAAATGAAGAAGACCGGGCTATCGAGGCCAATTCCCGTCATCTTTATGGTCTTATCCATGCTCGATATGTCCTCACAAATCATGGACTCTGCAAAATGGCTAAAAAGTACAGCGACTGCGACTTCGGCCGCTGCCCAAGAGTGCTCTGCCGGTCCCAGCCTCTTTTGCCCATTGGTCTCAGTGACCAACCACGAGTAGCCACTGTGAAGCTATACTGTCCCAGATGCGAGGACGTATACCACCCCAAAAGTAGTCGGCATGCTGAGATTGACGGTGCATACTTTGGCACGTCTTTCCCGGCCATGTTTTTCCAATCTTACCCAAAATATCTCCCGCGAAAGCTGGACGAATTGTTTTGCCTCAAAGTTTTCGGCTTCAAACTTCACTCACATGCAAACCTGATTCGCTGGCAGCAATCCAAGAATAAGGAGCAGGAACGCAGGCTCAAAGAAGCAGTGTGAGGTGTGGTAGGTGTGTGTTCCGCTTCCATGATATATTTAAACATCTCTCAGAGGAAAAAGAAGTAAAAAGTTGTTTCTGAACGAGAGCCTCCCTCATGTCCTATTCTATTGTCGAACGACGAGTTTAATCTATTAGTTATTCATACGACCATCTATGTGTTTCATGTCGAAGCCCTTTTGGAACTCCGATTTCCATCGAATTCGAATGGGTGATTAGGCTTGGAAGCTCTCCGACAATGTCAGAGCTAATCTTTTCACGCCCGTAACAATATCGGCGGGCGAAACGGAAGCAAATGTTCCGCGCAAAAACATGGAGTTTTGTTCCTCAGTACTCTTGGTGGCACTGTGTTGAGGAGGTGTGGTCTGTCCAGTAGCCATGAACCATTGACCAGGCACTAAAAGAACGCTGTTCTCTATCGCGTCACGGTACAATTTCATCTCCAGGGCCTCCACATTACCGCTGAGCAGATCGAAGTCTTTATGTTTGCGAGCATCAAACTTCAACCAGAAAAACATGCCGGAGGAAGGTGCTTGAATTTCATAGGTGCCCTTCGGAAGATGCTCCTCTATGGCAGCCATGGTAACATCGCGCTTGATCGCATAGAGTTTACGAAGCTCAACCAGCCACTGCAAATACCCATCTTGGCCCCAGCGTTGAAGAAGACCGTTCACAGCACTCTGTGAAAGACCAGCGGAATTTTGGGCATTGCCCTCGAGCTGTTTATTGAGCGGTGCGGCAAAAGTTGGGCTGCACACCATCCAGCCGATACGAGTTCCAGGGGCCAGCACTTTAGAGAATGAGTCGAGACGAATGACACGACCATCTGTGTCGTAATGCAAGAAGGAAGGTACCATATTCTTGAGTAGCTCCTCACTGGAAATATCGTAATTCTTGTCTTTTTCAGATGAGTACTCGCCCAGCTGCAGATAGTAGTATGGCTCGTCTTCGACGATGACGACATCATGCTCTTGACAGATCTGATAGATTTTCTGACGTCTATCCTTACTCAGGGTGCTTCCCGTAGGATTTTGGCCAGTGGGAATAGTGTACAAGAACTTGGGCTTGGCGCCGACCCAATTATCGAGCTGATCTTTGAGAGCCTCGGGGATCAACCCCTCGAGATCCATCTTGGCAGGAACACCCTCAACGCCATCATACTTGATAGTTTCGAGGGCCGAAGCGAATGAAAACTCTTCGACAAGGACTGAGTCGCCGATGTTGCAAAGTGCCTTGACAACAGCGCCGAGAGCCCAGGTGTTGCCAATAGATGAGACAATTGTCCAGTCAGAGTACCCGATGTCATGGACAATGGCAGTGTGGCCCTTAATAAAGTTTGTTAAAGAAGCATGTGCGCCGGCAGAACTGTATTGCAAAGTCTTTTCTAAAGCCGCATCATTAGGGTGAGCCTTTTCGTGACTGGCGTTCTTGAACACAGAAACAGTGATTGCTTCCTTGTTATGTTCGATATCTTCGTCAACGCCATTCTTGAAAGGAGGAGCAAGGGTTTTGAAAGTCAATTCCTCGAAGGGGAACAGAGCAGGTAAAGGAAGCCCGCCCGAGAGGGCAACGATATCATCTTTGTGAGCTGCATCGTTTTTCATTGCCTTCAGTTTGGAAGGACCAAGCTTTTTAGAAAAGTCGCTCAAAAGATGGCTTAAGTCTTTGGACTGAGATTTTGTCATGATATCTTTTGCCTGCCTTCCTGTCTTCAAAGTTCAACAACTCAAATCTAGCTTATCTTCTGGGGATGCCCAATTTATAAGTCCTCAGATAGTGTTGAGGTAAGGGCTGCATGCGAATTGATAGCCCGAGAAACTGAGTCACTGACTCGGTGCCTATAGAATGATAAGGTCGCGATAGAAACGATACAAAACGGGCAAAGAGCTGGAGCTCCGATCAAGGAAAATTTTTCAGAGCAGTTTTCTCTACTTGCAACTTGAATAAGGTAGCGCTTCAAATTAGGAGCGTCGAAGGTGACCAGTTGCGTTTGTTTCTTGGGATTGCATAAGTAGAGCATTGATGCCGATGGCCGCTTGATGTGAGGCAAGAAAAGCTATAAGAATTCAATAAATAAACATACATAAGAGCTAGTAATCTCAAGTTCAACAACATGTCTCATATCTAGCCATTACCGCAGCTGGCTGGCGAAGTCCAAGGCACGCGACCCTGAGTCGCGAGGCCGTGTCTCTTTGTATACATTCCACAGTCTCACGGTCTCATCTCCAGCTCCTGAGGCAAGCATCTGACCATCATGGCTTAAGCTTAGAGATAGAACTCTAGATTGGTGGCCAAGGAGCATGCCCACGCGTTCCATAGATGGATACTTCCAGATCACTACCTGATTGTCATCGAATCCGTGTGATGAAATGACCTCCCTTGTTTTCTTGCTCCATACGAGATTGCAAACCTGTGAGCCTGTGTTCAACTCCGAAACCTTTTGACAATTGTTGGTTGTATTCCAGAATATCAATCGGCAGTCTCTTTTTCCTCCACCAGTTGCCAACAACCCGCGATGATGTGGAGACCAGTCCATGGCTTTGATCGCACCAGAATGCTCTGTGAGTTCATGGAGGGGAACCTCATCCAGTCCATTCCAGATCTTAACTCTATCATCGTTAGCACCGGAGGCCAGCTGATTTAGCTCTGTATTCCATCGCAGACCACAAATCTCCGCAGAATGGGCATGAATTCTCTTGATGTATGGATCCGGAATTCTCACATCGCGGTGAATCATAAGACAGTCTGACCCACCGCTGGTGAGAATGTGGTCACTCCAAGCCAGGGAAGGAACCCTTAAAACATGGCCAGCCATGGAGCGTATTCTTTGCTTCGTAGCGACATCCCAGATTTGCACGTGGCCTTGGCTTGATCCGATTGCCAGATGTGTCCCTTGCTTTACCCATGATACCGAGCAAACTCGGTCGTTTTCCCCTATTGAACAGAGCTCTTCGACATTTTCGTTCTCGCGATTCCACAGATAAACACTGGACGCCAACCCAACTGCCAGAAAGTCTGTAGAACCCCATTGTATCAAATTCAAATAAAAATCGTCGGCATGATCTGGTGCATTGAGCGCTTTATAAGGATTCATATCGATTTTTCTAGGCTTCTTGCGGGGCGATAGCAATAGTCTTTGTGTATCTGGCCTAATTGGGCTTGAGGACACTACCTCGTTCGGATGCGCAGGAAGTTCACGCTTCGACGGTGTATATTGAAAAACACTTCGCAGCTTTCTAGGTGTCCCGGGCGCAGAATTGTTGGCATCGACTTTCTTCAAAGGAGACTGGCTATATCTGGATAGGCTGCTATAGAGGTCAGCGTGATCTAGCTTCTCAGGTGAACTGTACAAACCAGCCTGGCCCAAATTATCTCCAATGCTAGTTCCGAGCAGCTCAGCTCTCAGTACTTCTTCGTATGCCTCGTCTGCCGCCTCCCCAGAAGCAGCCAGATCAGTATTGGACTTATTTTGCTCCGCTGCTACGCTGAAGGCCGCGCGTAAGTCCATTGCGCCTCTTTGTGGAATATATCTATCCGCAGGCCTTCGTTTGCGAGGCGTTGATGGAAGGGACCTGCCCTCCTCCATTCCTCTTCTTTCGTGCGGCTTGAAGATGTTGAAAGGATCTCTGTCAGCAGACGACTTAGTGTCTGGTGTGTAGCCGCCAATACCTGCCCCAAATCGCGTGAACCCAGCAATCCACGCAACACCAACCAGTCTCACCTTATTGGCCAGCTATTTTATGTAGTAATTGCAGGTAATTGCAATCTTTTGCACAGTCCTTCGTGTTGTAAACAATTTGCGCCCGCATTAACTCCTTCGAGCTGAAAACTAGCCTATTATGGGGTCTTGATCTGTCTTCCGGTCTTAAATCTGGTATCTAAGTATCTCCAAATTTTCTATATACCTATTTGAATGCAAATACAGGCATTAAAGACCTATTTTTTGTGGTATTAGAGATCAAAAGCCTAGCTGCGGGCCACAAAAGCGTTGTAGCCTGTTCTAGGATCACTAGCTTCATCCAGCTATTTCGCATTTCACGCACCTAACTAGAGGCTTTAGGACAATACCATAGTTATTTATACCTAATTCACAGAACTGTTGCCATAAAACTTGACCATTGACCATCAAAATAGAAGCTCGACGATATGCACCATACTGCAAGCATATGCAGGTATCGATTTTGTTGTCATGCCCTGAGAAGTCGGCGAGTTGAGGCGCTCGAAACTTTCCGTCATACCAATGTCGTTCCTTTCTGCAAACTACTCAAATGATTCACCCGACAAGATGCGGCGGCGCAAGATTACTCGGAAAGGATTTCAGCTCTCGTTAATGGTCTGTGGAAGAACTGGCACCGGGAAATCCACCTTCGTCAACACCCTCTGCGATGGTCAAGTTTTTGCCCCTAAAGAACGTTCTGCAAAAATCGCTAGCGATGGGATAACTAGAACCTTGGATATTCTGAACCACAAAGTAGAGCTTTGCGAACCTGATGGAACGGTGATCAATTTGTCTGTCATCGACACTCCTGGATTCGGTGACAACATTGACAATTCCACTAACACTCAAAACATTCTAGATTATCTGGAGGCCAGATTCGATGATGTTTTAGTGGAGCAAAATCGTGTGCGCCGAAACCCCCATTTCAAAGATAATCGGGTCCATGTCTGCCTTTACTTCATTCCGGCAACTGGCCACGGGATGCGCGAACTCGATATCGACTTGATGATGACCCTCAGCTCGCGGGTCAATATCATTCCGGTTATCGCTAAAGGTGACACACTTACTGATAGAGAGTTGATCGAGAATAAAACCCGCATCATGGCTGATATCGAGAGTCATCGTATCCCAATCTTTGATTTCAACTGTGACGCCGAGGAGACTGATCCAGCAGTCAGGGATGAATGTGCCCAGATGCAAGCGGCAGTGCCTTTTGCAATCATAGGATCCAATGATATCTTCACATATTCAGATGATAACTATGTTCGTGGTCGTATATTTCCGTGGGGCACAGTCAGAGTCGAAGACCCGAACCACAGCGACTTTATACTCCTTCGTTCGGTGCTATTTGGATCTCATCTCCAGGAACTGAAAGATCTGACGAATGATATTCTTTATGAGAACTACCGAACTGAGAAGCTAAGCGAGAAACGCCACCAAGATGGTAAGTCTTTGTACGAAGAGAGGCGCGGAAGTCTCGAGACTGCGGATATGGCAACAATAGAGCAAATCCGTAAAGACAGTCTGATTCGCAAAGACAGTCTGAGTAGGATGTATGCTGGCTCCGAGCACGCAAACCCTGTAATGGCCACTGGCGACTTCATTTGAAGCTTCGGCCTGACTGATTGATTGACTGATTGATTCTTTTGTATGTACAAGTAATGTATTTACATTAAGAGGCTGAGAAAAGATCTAGCACGCTTCACCGGAAGCCCATGTTTCTCATAGCAAGGTCCAGAATTGGCTGTGTTCTCTCGTTAGCCCTAGACGAGCCTTGCACGGCGATACTCATCAAATACGATTTATCTTCCATAAGTTTTGTATATTCGGTGCGTATTGGTCTCACAGACTCTTCAATAGCCTCTGCAGCTTGGTCTTTCAGTGATTTGTGATCTTTTGGCTGAAATCTCAACAGGTACTCTTCTGGTTCCATGCCAAGCGATCCGGCTGTGACACTCAGCAAATTTGCAACGGCAGGTCGGTTCTCCGGATCGAATGTTATGGGACCTTGTACAGAGTCTGTCAAAGCTCGTTTGAGCTTCTTTTGAATAGTTTCGAATGTATCTGTGACAAATACGCAGCTGTTGGGGTCCGGATCGCTCTTAGACATTTTCTTTTTGTAGTTTCGCAAACTCAACACTTTCTTATGTGGCGTCAAAACAGTTGTGGGCACGACAAAAGTACTACCGAATCGATGATTGAAAGACTTGGCTATGCTTCGCGTGAGCTCGAGATGCTGTGATTGATCCTCGCCTACGGGTACATAATGTGCTCCATGGACGAGGATATCTGCCGCTTGAAGATTTGGGTATGAGAAAAGTGCTAGGTTTAGCTCCGGTGTATCTTCAGCATCAGCCAGTGTGGCTGTTTCATCGAGATTGGCCTTCGATTTCCATTGAGTCATTCTTTGCATATAGCCCAAACTCGCAACAGATGAAAGCAGCCAGGCCAGGCGAGAATGCGATGCAACGTCACTTTGAAAATATAAGACACATTTTTCTGGATCAATCCCACTTGCTATGATACTGGCCAAAGCTTTCCATCTCATCGCAGCAAGCGACTCGGGAGACTTCGGTACAGTGATTGCATGTAGGTCGGCCACCATGAAAACCACAGGGGTGTCGGGTGTGACACTGCGTGACAGATCTCGCCAGGCATTGATTGCACCGAGGAGATTTCCAAGGTGGAAAACACCTGTTGGTTGGATGCCACTTAGGATTGCTCTGCCAGGCAGACAATTTTTGAGTGATGTGACACTCATTCAATGTTGATGTGGAACCACTTGACTAAACTACCATCCTCTAGAAAGTTACGCAGGCGGCTTGAATGAAGATCGTTCCGACCAAATATCATAAGTCTATGAAATGTTAAAGCGCCTGATATTGCACCTCATACTTTTAATACAGTAATGTTATTAAGTTCAAATTTCCGAGTTAGTTCGAAAAGTGAAGATTTTGGGAAGAAGAGCGGCACAATAAACTTGCATAAAAGACTGAAACGACACTGAAAGGTGATCCCAACGAGCCCGCTCTATAGAGAATGTTCACTCTTCATCAATTCGAGGCAATGTCAATAGCTTCCTCAGGTTCGTATGTTCGAAGATGCTATAGCCTACCCGCAAGTGCCTAGGGGCAACTCGTGCAGGGTAGGGGTCGTATTATGCGAAGCAATGGCAGAGCCGCAAGGCAGCCAAGCCAATGCCGGCCCATATACATATGGAACCTGGAGATAGAAACATAAAGATCAATTGCTTCATCAGGGTATGAGGATCATGTTTTACATCGAATTTCAACCCCTGTTGACACCCTTCCTGACAGCCTACAAGTTGACCACGGGCCCTTGCCCGTTTTTACATAATAGCAGCGCCCGTTAGCCGCAACTGGAAGCCCCAACCCCCATTATGGGTTTCCATAAAGGACGAAGGCATACGCCACCACTGACACTGTACTTTAACCCATTGGCTTGCCCCAAGACTCGTTAAGTGCTGCTCTTCAATCGTAAACACCTTTATCCTCAACCCTGAACTAAAATGGGTATTCAATTCGCTGCATACGCCTTTGCTGCGCTGCTTGCTTCAGCTGAAGCTGCTGTGCACTCTGCTCAGCTCAAGCGCACCCCTAACGAGCAGATTTATAAGGACTCGCTTTTCTCGACTCATTTGCATCAACTCGGACTCAAATACAATGCTAACATGGCGAGTATTAAGAACGCTGCCCAGCATGTGCTTGGTTCCGATGGCAGTGAGGATACCTTCACCGCCCAAGGAGGTGTTGATGTACCTCTGAGCAACTATGCCAATGCGCAGTATTTTTCTGAGATTACTCTCGGTACCCCTCCCCAGTCGTTCAAGGTCATTCTGGATACCGGAAGTTCTAACCTCTGGGTCCCCAGCACCCAGTGCTCTTCCCTTTCCTGTCTGCTGCACTCGAAGTATGATTCCAGCGCCTCGTCTTCATACAAGCAGAACGGCACAAGCTTCGCTATCCAATACGGCAGCGGCAGCGTAGAGGGCTTTATCTCCCAGGATACACTCGGTCTCGGCTCGCTGACAATTCCCAAGCAGGATTTTGGTGAGGCTACCACCGAGCCCGGCCTTGCCTTTGCTTTCGGCAAGTTCGATGGCATCCTCGGTCTTGGATACTCCTCAATTGCTGTTGAGGGTGCTGTTCCTCCCGTTTACAATGCCATTTCTCAGGGCTTGCTCGACAAGCCTCAGTTCTCGTTTTACCTTGGTGATGATGGTGAGACTTCTGGAGGCACTGCCACTTTCGGTGGCGTCGACAAGGGCCTCTACGAGGGTGATATTACCTGGCTGCCCGTCCGCCGTAAGGCTTACTGGGAGGTCAAGTTCGATGCTATCACACTGGGTGACGAGACCGCCGAACTTGAGAACTATGGTGCTGCGATTGACACTGGCACATCGCTTCTTGTTTTCCCTACCCAGCTTGCTGAGACCCTGAACACTCAGATTGGTGCTAAGAAGTCTTGGAGTGGCCAATACTCAATTGACTGCGATGCCCGCTCGACCTTGCCCGACCTCACCTTTAACTTCGACGGTTACAACTTTACCCTGACCGCCAACGACTACATCCTCGAAGTCGGCGGATCTTGTATCTCCACGTTCACCGGCATGGACATCCCTGAGCCAGTGGGCCCTCTCGCCATTATTGGTGACGCGTTCCTGCGCAAGTACTACTCCGTCTACGACCTTGGCCACAACGCTGTAGGTCTCGCGCCTGCTGTGCACCCTTGAATTCAGCAGAATTGTAGGTTTAAATATGTATGAATAGAAAGTCCTTTCACGAATTGCGTAGAGCCCTTGTTTTCTTATGGTATCTCGGGAATCCTTATAAAATTTGGCTAAACTATATAATTCTGGATGTGCTCAGAGCGACTCGAGCTGCTGGGTGATCTCCTCAAGGTCAGCCTGAGCCTTAGCATTGAGCTCAGTGAGCTCGTCGACCTTCTTCTGAAGCTCCTCCTTCTCTTGCTCGGTAGCCTCAACTTTGCGTTCAAGGTTCTCTTTAGCAACGTCGAGCTCGCGGTTCTCCTTCTCAAGCTTGCTGACCTGGCTGTGCGCCTCCTCGTATTTGGACTCCAAAGACTCGTGCTTGTTGAGCAGCTTCTCATGTGCCTGAGAGACTACATCACCCTCGTCGGCACGACTGGAGACCTTGGAAACTTTCTCCTCGAGCTCGGCGTTTTCAGACTCGAGCTGCTCATTTTTGCGGGTCAGGCTCTCAATCTCCTGGTCCTTCTTGGCAAGCTCGTCCTCCAATGACTTGATCTTCTTATTGAGCTCCTCTTGAGCCTCCATGGACTCATCCAGCTGAGTCTTCAAACTGCTGAGCTTTTCCTTGATCTTATCCATGCTTGTGTATTTAACTGGTAGTGGGGATGAAGGGTGGTGCTTTACGTGGCCATCGCGCTCTTTACTAAACAAAACGCGCCAGGCCGACTTGGGGCGAGTGTGGTCGGGGCCGTCATCGTGTGTTTCATCAGACCTTGCCCAGGTGAGGCACATGGTATTTTTCACCAAAGGAGGATCATCAACAGCCTTTACCAACCTTATGGTACCATTTAAACCAATTTCAGCTAGAAAGACGGCCGTCACTCCCTTCAGTTACATTCCGATAGCCACTGATTCCGTTCTCCAGCTGCCATCTCGGTCCTAACCCTCATATCCTGTTCCATCTCGTCACTTCCTCGCCTTGAGACTTTCCGATCGCCTAAGGATTTCCCGTCATCTGAGTCAATCTTGCATGAGTCGTACACCGTCGCGTACTTCGACGCGTGCTCCGTCGCCAGTCAAGAGATATGGTGTTCCAAGCTTCACATCGCCTAGCGCGCCTGATTTAAGACTCAGACGGCACACTTCCATGATGACCATGGGCTCGAATTCCAGACAAAATCTGCGCTCGGCCGTGCTTCCCTCATTTCTCAGTCGGGAAAGCAGCGTGGGCAGAGACATCGCAACTAGGGAGCAGGTCTACAAAGGCACCATTCGAGTATCTGTACGTCCTAAGCCCGAAGCTGACCCGTCGCCCCTCTGGTCTGTCGACTCCAGTGCTAAGACTATTTATTACGAGGGTTCTTCCGGTACAGAAGACTACACGCTGGATAATGTTTATACTGAGGCCTCTACAAATAAGGAAGTTTTCGACTCTGCCGTCAGCGACCTGATTGACAAGGTTTACGAGGGTTTTAACGCGACCGTTTTCGCCTACGGCATGACTGGTAGCGGTAAAACGTTCAGCATGCAGGGGACCTCGACTGATCCTGGAATCATACCCAGATCCGCGGTGGCTCTTTTTGACAAAATAAGGACTCAAAGTGACTGCAAGGTCTGCGTGTCTTACATGGAAATTTACAACGAACGCGTCGTGGATCTCTTCAACAAGCAGCAAGAGGTCATTTTACGTGACCACGAGGGAGAGGTCAGGCCATTCAACCTCAGTGAAATCTTGTGCAACACTTCTCAGGACCTACTCGGTCAGATTGCCCGAGGTGACTCGCTCAGAAGGACTTCGGCTACGCAGTTCAACGAGCACTCATCTCGGTCGCATGCGGTGGTGCAGGTCAAATTGAGACGAGGCGCTGAGTCGTCCACACTTTATCTCTGTGATCTGGCAGGCTCCGAAAGAGCAGTTTCGGAAATGGCTCGGCGCAAAGAAGGGTCCTATATCAACAAGTCGCTTTTGACTCTAGGGACTGTTATCAGCAAGCTCAGTGACGGCGGCGCCGGTCATGTTCCGTATCGTGAATCAAAGCTGACGCGTCTTCTTCAGCCCAGCTTAATGGGTCAGTCTCTTGTTTCTGTGCTTTGTACCATACAAACATCAAGCCGAACAATTGCAGAGTCTAACAACACTCTACGCTTCGCTGCCCGGGCCAAAAATATCGTCGTGCACGCTAAGAGGGGCGCTACTATGAACGAAGAGGGCAATGAAAGATTGCTCAGTTTGATTGAGCAGCAGAAAACTCGTATCATGGAGCTTGAACTTGACTTGGCCAGCACCAAAACAGCTCGCGATGATCTTCAGGGTCAGCTGGATAATTTTATGTCGATGCAGACGCCAGATATTGACAACTCTTTAGAGCAGATTTTCGAGAATCAGCCTAGCACTACGAGTACGGAGAAGTCCTTTTCTCTAAATGAGGGAATTCCTCCGGCTATAGATACGCACTATAAGCAGCTTCGCGATCGGGACGCTTTGCTCCACGAGAAAGATATGCTCTTGCACGCCAAGGACGAGGAAATTGCCAGGCTCAACCGCCAGGCTCTGGATCTTCTTGAGAATTTGAATTATATCAAGAGTGAGATCGATCAAATCAATCGGCCAAACGACTTTCTTGTGCGAGACCTTCAAGATGAGGTGCTAGAGCTGAAAGAAGCTAATGAAGACAAGGATAGAATTATCCGCATGTTGCGTCGGTCTCAGCATCCCCAGTCGCTGCAAAGCCCGACTCGAGTTTAGAAAAGAGAGCTGCTGGCAACAGTTTGCTGCTTGCCCGCTCGTTTATCCTATTTATTATATTTTATACGCATTCCAACGATTAATCTTTTTTTAACGGCGGCAAGAAACCGATACTTAACTTGCATGCAGAGCCGATTTTCCTCGTTCCTCCCTGTCCTGACAAATGGCGAAGAAGCGGCGCCAGGCCGTAATATACACGGTCAGAGGCAGCAAAAAGGGAGGAATCCAGAAGCCTTCTGCAGAACTTGATGAAATCGATGAGCAATTTGCTTCCTTGAATACTGCAGAAGTGAATCATGACGACGCTGAGCATAGAGAAGGGCGCTTTCTGCCTATCGAGATAATCTCTTTAATAGCATCGCATTGCTCCAATTTATACGACCTACTTTTTGTTAGTCGCATGTGGTATCTTGCTGCCCTTCCATATGTATACGCCCAACCAGTTCTGGGCCCTGTTTCTTTCGCTGTATTCGTGCAAGCCATCACCGAAAATAAAACCCTTGGAACCATGGTTACCGACTTGGATTTGACACATATTGTCCAAGCTGGTAAAAATAGTATGACAGCTCGTCTACTTAGACGATGCGCACCGGGATTGAAACGCTTTGTGGCACCTCAGACTCACTTTGGCCTGTCGCCCATGATCGCGCTTCGAAATTGCAAAGAGCTCAAGTGCCTCGATTTAGGGCTGGTCTCGGAATCTGTAGATCTCGTGGAATTGTTCAAGGCCATTGAAGAGCTCAAGAATCTTGAAACCTTGAGTTTTCCCAGATCCTCGCTGGAGTGCAAGTCCTATAATTTACAGTGGCCGCCTAAACTGCGTACACTATCCCTAGCGGGCGGTATCAGCGACGAGTTTCTAGACTCCATCATTTTTCCTCCAACAATAACAACACTTCAAGTTTCTAATTGTCCCATGGTATCCACAACTAGCTTCGTTGACTTACTGAGCAACGTAGGTTCAAACTTGCAACACCTTGTCTGTGTGTATCCTATGCCACGACTTTCTGCAACTGCCATGGACAGAGTTTGGTGGCTCTGTCCCAACCTTTCGAGGCTGGTAGTCAGTGTCGACTATGTTTCGGATGATTTCATGATGCCAGAGTTTCTTCTGCATGACCATCCGTTGAAACGGTTGACATTGGTATCTTCTGGCATGATCGGTCACGCGGGCAAAGTAAAGCCTATTAGCATCCGCAATTGTCTGTCGTATTTCCCCGATCTCAAGATTATACAAGTCAGCATCCAGCTGGGCTGGTCTGACAGGACAGATCACTTCATCGAATTAGCCTCCGATCTCGAAGACCGAGGCGGAGGACTGTACATTTTTTAACCGCATAAGTCGAATTGAGCCGTTTTGTACGTGCTCATAACCTCGATTCTGTACCATACTAGCATACTTCATTCAGCCCAAGAATAGCAGGGATTTTCCACCACGCACGCTCCGTATGATGCCAAACCAAGGCCTACCAGCTGCTAGCTTTGCACCTCTGGAATTAAAACGCCATTTTTCGGGACCAGAAACATTTGATTCATATAGCTCCTATTTAGTTATAAGATCTGGTAATTTGTCAATTCTCGTTCAGGAAATTCATAGAAAATCAGCTCAACGGCACCGACCACTAACGGCGTACCTGCAGTTAGGAGCCCAATATGCAGTCTCCCCCATTCTTCCGTGAATCACCTTACCCCGCGCACCACGGCACTTTGTCATGTTGATAATTATCGGCGGCCCTGCCGGCTGCGGCAAGAGCACAGTCTGCGTCCAGCTTTCGACAAAATTAGAGTGCACTTTCTTAGAAGGCGATTCTTTACATCCAAACGAAAATGTGGCCAAAATGAGCCAAGGCATTCCCCTTACCGATGACGATCGGTGGGGTTGGCTCGCTAAAGTCGCTAGAAACGGCGCGCTCATGGCACAGAAAAGCTCGAGAAAAGTCTGCGTTGCTTCCTGTTCATCGCTAACAAAACCATATCGTCAATATTTACGAGAAAATGCCGGGGGCGAGCCAGTACTTTTTGTATTTTTGAATATTTCAAGAGACGAGCTGCTAAGACGCATCTCAATGCGCAAAGGTCATTTCATGAAGTCCAATATGTTGGACAGCCAACTGTCTTTAATGGAGGTCCCAAAAGCAGATGAAGAACCTGATTGCATTGTTGAAGATGAGCACTTGGACGAACATGACTTCTATGACTTGATATATGATCGCATTATATCCGATAAGACCGTCAAAGAAGCTTTCAGGAAACACCGTCATAATAGATTCCGCTAATCTTCTGTCGCAGAAGTACATTGGGCTGCAACAATTGAAAATGGTATGATAAATATGTACAATAATTACGACTAGGCATGTTTTACCGTAATGGGCTAATGTTCAAGCGACGTGAAGACCTTAAAACTGCATTGAGTTTTTCCTCGCACAAATCTTTCAATTCGGCTGCACCCTCTCTATCGACAAAATTGCAAGGAAAGCGGTATGACAGCCACAGGAAAAGCGTTATGGCCTTGTGAATTGTTTCTAAAACTTGTGCATCCACAATCCGATTTTCTAGCAGTTTGATCTCTGGGACTAGCTCCACGATGTTTTTGCTTCTGCCCGATCCAATTGTCATGCAGTATTTTAGGAAATACGTTTTTACCTGCGGGGTCCTGTTGACTGGTGCGTTCACCAGAGTCATTTTGTCACCGAAAGTCAAGCCGTCTACAGTTTCAAATATCTCTGCAGTCTCTGCGAGGTTCCCGAATCGAGGACTTGAGTACTCCGACCCTAGAACTACAGACTTGAAAAGCTGACGGATCACGGAAGAAAAGGGTTGCGCTCTGTCTAGTCCAGAATTGATCGTTTTGGCAGGAGGAAATACCACTGCTGTATCTACCGAGGGAGAGGGTGCTTTCAACGCTTTTGCTATGATTCCTTTATCCTTAGGTCTCAAGCAGTTCACCAGGCCAGGCTCCACCTCGCCGCCCAGCTTGAATCTTCCTGCCCGGCCGGCCATTTGCTTAATTTGAGGGATTTCGAGCAGCTTCATAGATTCGCCGTCAAACTTATCTAAAGTCGTGAAGATGACTCGCTTGATCGAGAGATTGAGGCCCATACCAATGGCGTCACTGGCAACAATATAGTTCACTTGCGAGTTTGGGTCATTAAACAACTTCGCTTGTTCCGCTCGAGTTTGTGGCGGCAAGGAGCCGTATACTACTGCCACTTTTTTTTTAAGCTCCTTAACAATCTTGTCGCGCATTGCTTTGACGCCTCGCGCCGAGAAGCACAAAATACAGTCGCCAGGCTCTAAGTTTGCCACGAGGGTGTTGGGCGCGATTGTCCTTGGATCTACTTGAAGCGGCGACAACCTTTCGTATTTCTTCACATAAAGCTCATCGCCAGCAGATTTTGCCAGCTTTCTAATAATCTGTTCGGAATTTGGATCACCGCACAAGTGAACTTCTTTTGCCTGAACACCGAGAAACGCCCGAGTCCAGGCCCAGCCTCTGTCCGGGTCGTTGATCAGTTGGATCTCATCAATGATCGCGATGTCCATTGGATTAGTGAGATCCATCATTTCTACGGTCCCTGCCTGCAATGTTGCTGGCTCGCCGGTTGCAGTCTTTTGCCCGATGATCTCATCTCCAGTTTTGAGATTGCAGGCAATGCCATCAGCATTTAAACGATCATATACTTCTCTTGCGAGCATTCGCAGTGGCCCAGCATAAAATCCTGTCTTGCTCTTCTGAAACTTCTGCAGTGCGCTGTAACTTTTCCCGCTATTAGTGGGGCCAATATGCAAGTAAACTTTGCGCTTGAGTTCTCGCGCATCAGGATACAATCTCCAGGGAAAGCGTACATCAAGGGCTTTGGGGCGCAGACTTGATACATCTGAAGACAAATTGGACTGCCTCAAATCATTCAAGACTTTACTGGCCTTCTTGAGATGGTATTCTTTCGAGATAGATTCCACTTCAACTGGAATGTCCGTATTTAGCCTCGACACATGACGGAACAGACTCGCGGGCGCCTTCCTCGTTGGCTTGGCAATATTGAATGGGCTTAGCCTCCGTGTTTTTTTAGAAGCTCTTGAAACTCTTTGCGTACCTCTCAGGCATATTGTTGAGCTGTGAAAGCCTCTATACATGTATATTGTCAGTTTCTGGAGCTCCAATTTATTTCTGGGTCTTAGTCTTAGTGAGCTCAGTGATTCACCACCCTAACCTCGTATACGAGCCCCCATTATAAAGTAAACACTTGGCAAATTGCGCTGTCTATTAACAGCTCCTATTTACAATGTCCGGAACCTTTTTCGATAACATCCCTCGCTCTTTTGAGAATGTCGGCCACAAAGACAACCAGATTGACACTTCTGAGTTCTTGGAGGCATCTGAAAGTCTGGTGAAGCTCTTCGACTTGCTGGGCTCTTCCGCTTTCAGCGTGGTCCAGAGCGACATGAACGGTAATATTGCCAAAATTCGAAAGCGTCAGCTCGTAAATCCTGATAACGGTGCCACTCTTCAGAGCATTGTACTCGGAGAAGTCACTGAGAAGAAGAAGGACGCGACCCAAGGCCTCCTTTGGTTGACCAGAGGCTTGAAGTTCACTGCGGTCGCCATGCGTAAAAACATCCAGAACCCGGATCAGGAGCTCTCCGACTCCTTCAATAAAGCCTACTCTGAGACCCTCTCCAAATATCACAGCATGATTGTTCGTCCCGTGTTCAAACTCGCTATGAAAGCTTGCCCTTATCGCAAGGACTTCTACGCGAAACTCGGGTCACCTCTTGAGAAAGTCTCCGAGCAGCTCGACAAATGGGTTGCTGCTCTTGAAGCTATTGTTCAGATCATCGAGGAATTCCTCACTAGCGGCAACTACGCGAAGGGCCTTTAGCAGGTGGTCGCTCATCAGTCTATATAATTATGCTTGACAGTCTTGATATGCTAGATAAAAACAGTAAAACATTATTACTAAATTTACAACTAATTGATTGAACAGGCCCGTTAGGAGTCAGAACGTTGTCAATCGAAGTTCAACTGTTCTCCTACTCTTTTGTCCTGAGTAACACGTCTAATCGAAATTTAATGGATCGTCAGTAGCCAGGCAAAATAATTTCTGCAGATTATTCTGGGTCAGCTTACAAGCTGAAATCGAATCTGTATGGTGATTTGCGAATTTCGAGGATCAACTTCCTGGTATCGATCCTTCCTAGCCTCTGTGTGATCTACGTGCCATAACGTCACTATCTAACCTTACACATTCAAGTTGCGCCCCAACCTCACTTTGAGTCCTTACCATGTGCCGATTTATGGTGTATAAAGGCGCAGATTCGATTCGCCTGGAGCATCTTTTGACAAGACCTGCCCATTCTATCATCAATCAGAGCTTTGATTCGCGTCTGCGAATCGATCAACGACGGCCGATCAACGGAGACGGGTTTGGCGTCGGCTACTATCCCACCGACTTCGATGAAGATGAAGAGAGGGGTCCCTGTGTTTATTGTGCAACCACGCCTGCGTGGAATAATACTAACTTAGCTCGAATTGCCTCAAAAACAAAGTCCAAGCTAGTCTTCGGCCATGTAAGAGCATCGACAGCCGGAGTTCTGGCCGAAACAAACTGTCACCCGTTCGTTTATCACACCCTCATGTTTATGCACAATGGCGGTATACCAAGATTTCTACAAATCAAAAGGAAAATCTGCGAGAGGCTGAAAGATTCATATTTCAATTTTATTCAAGGCTCTACGGACTCAGAGATGTGTTTTGCATTGCTACTAAACTGCCTCGACGAGCTGGGCTACGATCCTAGCAGCCCATTGGGCCAATTTCCAGCCGAGGCATTGCAAAAAGCAGTTCTAGATAGCATACATCTCATCTCGAGCTGGACTAGGGAGGCAGCGATACAGGCTGGTGTGGATCCGGATAACGATGAGCCTAATTTGCTTAACTTTGCAATCACTGACGGAGAGACAGTGGTTGCTACAAGATACGTCTCATCAAAAGACCAAGAAGCTGCCTCGTTGTACTATTCAACAGGTACTCGGTTTTACGAATATGAACCTGGCCAATACAAGATGGAGCGAAGCCATCGTTTGAACCACATCTCGATGATTGCCTCAGAGCCTCTCACATTCGAGAGAAATGACTGGATTGCTATTCCGTCTCAAAGTATGATTACTCTGAAGGGCAAAAACGTTCTGATGCACCCAATTGTGGATCAATATTTCAATACTAATCCCTACAAGGTGCGGTCCACCGATCTGACTGCTAAGAAAGGCCTCATTCCCCCTATGGTCGCTGCAAATTCCAATAGTGGTGTGCCACCTCTTGGACGTGAGGGCCGTATCGAAGCATGATTGGTTGATTGACTTAAATGTAAAGTTATAATTCAAGGTGATGCCTCAATTTAAGCAGTCGTTCCGTACTCCCCGGCCTGTTTACCTCTCCCCAACCACGTATATACTACCCTAACCTATTTATTTACCTCTATCAAAAACAAGTGTAACTCTTGACTAGTATCCACTCACAGCTCAAATATCAGAATCATTGCGTTCAGGATTTTGTAACAAAGGAACCCCCGTCAAATTGAAACCCGCTAGGTTCTGCCACATTTTGTGAACAATGCGCGATTTGGCTTGTGATGTAGCGAAAGGTCTGGCCTTTCTGGAGATGGAGTATGCCAACCACAGCAGCGTCCTGACACATACGCCGCCAGGCCAAAATGGACTGACGTTTGCGGATACTATTTTTCCGCAATTCGTGTTTTTGTCGGGTTTGCATTTGAGCACTCCTCAGCGGTCAATCCAGACACTTGGCTTGGGCTTAGCCTACAATGTGATCAAAAGCTCGGGTCTAGGATTTCGCCCGTTCGGTGTGTTGCAAAGAATTGGAGCAGCTAGTGCGCTCGTTAGTCTATCACCAAATTTTAGGAGTCTGAAAAGCTGTTCCTTTCCGCTCTTTCTCCTGGCTGTATGGATGGGCCTGTCCTACAAAATGTGCGAAACCCGCAAACTACCCTTCAAATCGCTCGAGACGAGCGCACAGACTCGAATTGACTCTTGGGTTATCATGAAAGCAAACCAGTTTTTGGAAAAAGTTAATTCCAGGCTCAACACAAATTGGCACTTAAAATTGTATCGGCCAGAAATCGACCCCGAAGGGCTACTTGGTGTACTCACCACTGCAATCTCCCTCTGGTTTGGTGCGTGGGTTTCAAGCAATGATTTGAGCGTGAACGAATCTATGCTGACAGGCGCATCGCTGCTGTCTTTCGGCTTTCTTTTCAGTTACGCCTTTCCCAAGACTTGTCCCATCAACAAGCCTTACTGGACTTTGAGTTACATGCTAAGCACTTCCGGAATTTCACTCGCAAAATACACAATAGTTACCGAATTGGTGAAGCACGCACCAAATTTGGTAGTTGACACTCTCTCGACTATCGGTAGGCTCTCATTACCTCTCTACTTCGTCTCAGCTCTCGTGGACCTTTCGCCAGTAAGAAGCTGGCTTGCCAGAGCCACCGGCAAAAGTCACATTGGCGAGTTCGCTTCCCAGACGATCTTAAATTCTATTCTATCCGGAGTCGCATACATTTGGTCTACACGAAACATACGTCTGAGGTTACTTTGATGCAGCGTATTTCTCAGGCTGTTGGGGTGGGAGGATGGCGAAAGTCAAGTAACTTGTGTGACTCTTGACTTCGGGCTCCATCCAGCTGACTGGCTGCCAATTGTATTTATCGTCGCCCTCGTTGACTCGAACTCCTTTACCCCAAGGATTGTAATTCTCATTCTGACGCTGCTCGATGCGACCGTGTCTGAGATCCATACCTTCTTGTCGACGCCGGCGAATATCTCGTAGTAACGTTATAGATTCTTCCAATGTCCTATGCATCTCCTCGTGTGCTTCCCAACGACGGGCCTGATTTTCGACCATCTCAATTTGCTCGAAACCCTCTTGACGCAGCGCGTATACAGTTTTGATCACCTGCTCGATACAGGGGCTGAAGCAGCAGATATGGACTGCCTGGCTCCTATCAAGATGAGGCATTAGGTGCGAGATTGCGGTCCATGGAGCGGGCAAATCAAGAAACACAGCTGTTGCCTTGATGTTCTGATTCTCAATTGCAAATCCTTCTTCGCATACATTTCGAAGATTTATGGTGACGTTTGCGTCCAGGCCGTGCTCCTTGAACTCAAGTTTAGCTTGTTCATAACGATCTGCATGGTACTCAAATGTGTATATGTGTCCACTGAGACTCACTGTTCGTGCCAAGCAGTGTGTCAAAGCGCCGGAACCTGTCCCTGCCTCGATCACCCTGGATCTGGGCCGAATTTTGAGTCTTTGAACAATGTAGCTAGCGTCGGGCCCGTAAACGATTTGTGTCCTGTGGGGCAGACCTTGCGCCCAGAGCTCAGGGGAAGGTGCCATCAAGTGAATAAATCCACTTCCAGAGGATGATGCCAGCTGACTTCCATATTTGAGCCCAATCATAGCGTCATGTGAGAATGGACCATAGCGATTATTGAGAACCTCTCCTCTCGTCACAGTGATAGGGCGCACATCTGTTCGGCTCATCCAAGCTAAAACTAGATCTCCTTCACATATCACCTGATCATGTTTGAAAAAAGACATTATCCTTACGTAGCTCCTTTTTTTCACCGAGCTGATAATTTAACAAACTTTCTGGTATGAGTCTCGCACGACCCGACTTATAAAAATTACTTAAGCTCTCAAATATTTTTCACACCATCAGTATGAGAAAAGAGACTGGACGGTCCAAAAACGCCGGGAAGCCTAAGGCTTCCAAGGTAAAAGGTCCAAGAATTGCAAAAAAGCCTAAAACTCACAATAATCAAGCTTCATTGACTACGAAATCGAAGCCGGCAACCCCCAAGCGCTGCATGAGCCAGCGAGCCTTGACTGCATTCGACACGGCAATTGACGATGAGGAATATATCAAGGGTACGAGACAACAGCAGGACATCGATTTGGACGAGTTTGCAGATGAGCAAACCAACGACTGGCTGAATGGAGAAGTCAACCCCGAGGACGACGAAGAGATCGACTCAGATGAAGCCTGGGGATCCGATATGTCCGACATGGATGTCAATTACAATGAAAAAGATGAAGATCAGTGGGGCTCTTCTGTTGATGAAGACGAATTGGTCTCTCTCTCTGCAGCTTGGGATATGGACAGTGACGAAACCTTTTCTGAGGGTGATGGTGATACGGCCATGCCCGCGTCTCCGATTGCTAACCAAAAAAGTCAATTGTCAGAACTCGACAGGTCTAAAACTGGCTTTGACTCCGATTCAGATTCAGAAATCAGTCAAAATGAAGATTACGCCGCAGAATTAGGCGCTGCGTCCGATGTTGATTCCGAGCTTGAGTCCGAGTCCGGGTCTGAGTCTGACCTCGAGTTATCAGAATATAATAGCGATGAAGAGAATCTCGCGGCAAATAATCTCATTTCGGCCCTCAATGCAGACAGGAAAAGGTCTACTAAACTAGCTGTCAAGACTGGCCCCGAGAACGAGTTTGCTCTGCCGGCTTCAGAAAAACTTAGTCTTGATGAGCTTTTGGGTACCGCAAGTAAGGGAAACATCACCACTCTTCCGAGCAAACAAAAGGTTCTGGATGCCCCGCTCCCCCAAAGAGTTCAAGCACGCGTTGATAATAAAGCTGCTTTCGGGCTCGCCAAACAAGAGGTTGATAAATGGAAGCAAACAGTCTCCGAAATGCGCCAAGCCGAGCACCTGTCTTTCCCTATAAACCCGGAGCCTCAGCATCAGCGGGCAAACCCGTTTGTGACTGCAGAGGTTGGCACCAAAAATATCCTGGAGTCGAAGATCCATGATCTCCTCGTGCAGTCGTCTCTAGTTGACGAGAGGGCCGCACAGACCTTCGAAGATTTGGCACCCAGCAACCTTTCCTTGGAAGAACTGCGCCAGCGACGGAACGAACTTAGACAAATGCGTGAGCTTATGTTCCGCGAGGAGCAGAAAGCCAAACGGGTCAAGAAGATCAAATCCAAGTCTTATCGTCGCGTTCACAAGAAGGACCGCGAACGTGATGAGGCTCTCATGAAAGCGGCAGGGGAAGGCAGCGAAAGCGAGGAAGACGAAGAGGAACGGATGCGGGCTCGGGCGCTGGAGCGTGCATCTTTGAAACATAAAGCGTCTTCAAAGTGGGCGAAACGGATGATTGATCAAGGCATGACCAAAGACTCCAGCACCCGAGCAGAGCTAGAAGAGATGCTACGACAAGGAGAAGACCTCAGAAAGCGCGTGCTGGGCAGAGATGACGATGAGAGTGAAAGCGACGACAACGAAAACGTTTTCGAGCTCGACGGCGAAGAATCCAAGCGGCCTGTAAAGGGAGTTATGGCGATGAAATTCATGAAGGATGCTGACGAGCGTATCAGGGCCGAAAGCCAAAGCTTTATGGGCGATGCTGAGCAAGAAGAGATCGAGAACGACGGAAGACTTAGTTTCAACCCTCAATCTTCGGCTTCAAAGTCAGGTAAACCTGATTGGATCGCGAATGACAGCGAAAGTGATGATGAGGCACAGTTCAATACCGGGCCAAAGTCTACGAATCACAAAAAGCGCAAGCGGCTCGGAGACGAGAGCATTCAGATCAGGCGTGTCGAACAGCCCAAAGAAGAGCCGTCACTGCCATCAGTTGGGGAGTCTACCTCGTCAAATCCTTGGTTGACCGCGAAGGTCACTTCTAAGTCTAGCTATTCTGCAATCAGCAAAGACTCTGCCCAAGCCGACAAATCCGCACACAAGCTCAAGAAGGCTAAGGAGTCCAAAGAAGGAAGCAAGACCACGAAAATTGATGTTTCGGACACGCTCGGTGGTTCTCTCATTCGCGAAGATCAGCTGACGCTCCAGCAGCAAGACCTGGTCAAGAAGGCATTTGCTGGTGACGACGTGACGACCGAATTCCAGCGCGAGAAAGAGCAGGAAATTCTGGAAGACGGCGATAAAGTAGTGGACGAAACTTTGCCTGGCTGGGGTGCCTGGGGTGGAGAAGGCATGCGGGCTCCAAAAGTGCGCAGGTACAGAGTGGAATCTGGCATTGCCACCCACAAGCGCAAGGATTTCGGCCGTGATGGCGTGATTATCTCGGAGAAGGTGAATAAAAAGAACGAGAAGTACAACGCAAGTGCAGTTCCCTTCCCTTTCGAAAACCGAGCCCAGTACGAACGTTCCCTTCAGCTATCTATTGGCCAGGAGTGGGCTAGCAAAGACACTTTCCAGCGCCAGACAAAACCACGCATCATGGTCAAGAGAGGCACTGTCATCGATCCTATCAAAAAACCACACGGTGCTTAGCCTTATTTATAAAAGGAGTTTGTACAAATCAAGCGATTCATTTTACTTCACTCAAACTAGAATTGACTTTACTTAGTATTAACTGAGCCTAGAAATACTCCAAGGGAGATAGTGCCCGTCTCACAGAGACTCTAAGCGATCACGCACCTCCTGTGCCGACAAGACCTTAAACCGAGGACCCCGAAGATTTGCGACACCCTCAACCTGCAACTTCGCCGCGTCCGGCTCGCTCACAATGGCGATCTCCACATTGTCTTCGGTCAATTCGCCCTCAATAGACTCCTTGAGCGTCAGCAATGTGATGTGCAAAGCGTCCTCCAGCTCGAGATCTTCATTCCAGCGCTTTTCCAGGAAATTCTTCGCACTCAAAGACCCTTTTCCAATAGCCGTGGCTTTCCACGGATAGTAGCTGCCGCTGGGGTCGATCTGGTACAGTCCGAAACCTTGGTTCTCATCGTGACCAGCAACCAGAAGAGATACACCATAAGGCCGAACACCACCCATTTGCGTTGCCTCTTGAACAATACGAGCAATGTCGCGCACAAGAATGCGAGTGGAATGATACTCGTTGTAAATCTGTTTGTATTTCGAGTGTGCCACCTTGCGGGCCTTGTCGACAAGCACCCTAAAATCAGGACCGAGACCGGAGTACACCATTCCTATATCAGGCGTAATCGCACTGATCTTGTTCAGACTATCTTTATCCATCAAGGAAGAGGCAGCCTTTTTCTCGGTGGCGAGAACCACTCCGTTCTTAGCCTTGATACCCACGGAGGTTACGCCCTGGTTGACAGCCTGGAGCGCATACTCAATTTGTACAAGTTTGCCACTACGTTAGTTTTCATTCTTGAACTGCGGAATCTCTGGTGATTATTGTTTGAAATCTGGTAGACTTACCTTGGAGAAAAGGTCGTTAGCGAGAACGAGTACCGATCAGCCATGATGACAGAGAACTCCTCAAACCACGTCCTCTTTAGGCTCTCGGAAGTGAAGCGGGTATGCTCATTATAAGACAAAATACAGAAATGTACTAGGGTAAATAAATACAGAAGATCTAACCGTCTATTGGTTTGGAGATATCATTCGCACGTATACAATCAGATTCTTATCACGCTTCAAGCCCCTGCCAAGTTTTGTACTGCGAGGCATAAAGCTGATCCATAAACGAAGACGGCAGCTTAAAAGGATGCACGAAATTGCATTGACCCAATCGATCGCAGCCATTGCCACCTTCTCTACATACCGTGTTGCTCAGCTCAGTCACTGGCGAGTATTCGCAGTGAACGGGCCTGCCGTCGTACCACTCCTTGTTCAACAACTGGTGTGCGAGCTGAGCATCCTCTCTGGACCCTAACACGAAGTAGATATTGCCACGAATATGTTCAGCTTCATTAGCGCAAACCATCACATCCATGATTGGTGATTTTTCAGCAATCTTGAGAAACATGTCGGTGATAAAATCTTCGAGGCTTTGACGATTCTTCCCTCTGTAGAGACCTCTACATAGGAGAACCTCACTGACGCCTGGAGTAATGTGGCGCTTCGAGCATTTATTTCCATGTCTGCAAACACCCACGCGTGTGTAAAAAAGACAGTCAGAAGGATCCATGATGGATGTCCAGAATAAATAGTCTTCTCTGCGAAATGGATTAAATACGCGTTGAAATTCCGAAATGCCCAATCTCTTATTAAATTTAACTTGAAAAAACACAGCAAAAAGTTAGCCCTACGTGGGGGTCGAACCCACAACCTTGTGATGACTATTATCCCATTCGGGTTTTAAGAGTCACACGCTCTACCGATTGAGCTAGCAAGGCTTTTTCGTGAATACCTGTCTTACTTTAGTTATACATAGCTGTTCTACTTATGCAAGGTCACATTTCACTTCTACCATCAGAGCACGTCATTCACAAAGTCATGATGCGAGCCTTGAATGGAAACAAACGTGTACGATGAATTCAAAGAAGCTTCGCCGAATACTTAGCATGCTATGTCCAGCGAACTTACTGGCTCGGTTTTTCCTATGGCGCCGTATCATCGTCCCCAATACGTGAGGGATTTCGTGGGGTTAATGCAAGGCGTAGCTGAGTAAAGATCTCGCTAACCCTCGAATTTTCGGTCGACTTATAGATCTGTTCGGACATCGCTCGATCCTTCCGCCATGGCACCTTATTTTGGCTTTGGCCAAGCTGTCTATATTGCGATAAAGCCTCTTTTCAAGATTTATCTGGTAGGCGGAACGGGGTTCCTTCTCAGCAGGTTAGGCATTCTTACCCCAGATGGCCAAAGAGTCATCTCGATGGTCGTTTTGAATTGTTTGCTGCCGTGCCTAGTATTCTCAAACATTGTAGCCAACCTCAAAGATACAGATATCAGTATAATTGGTATTATTATCCTTTCTGGTGCATTGTATTATGCTATTGGGCTGGTATGGGGGCTCCTCACCCGTCTCACTAGCCCCATGCCGAAGTCTTGGTTCGGTGGTGTGCTCATGGCTTGCATTTTCAATAACTGTAGTGATCTGCCCATTGCCTACGTTCAAACCATTGGTGCTTCGTCTCAGTTTCCTTCGGACTCAGCAGCACTTGGAACCGCCTACTGTGTGGTATTCAGCGTGATTTTCCTAGCATGCCTTTTCAACCTTGGAGGACAAAGGCTCTTATTTATTGACGCAAAATGCGCGGACCAGGGGCCCAATGCGCCCTATCTCTCTCTTCAGAAACTTCGCCTGATTTGGAATAGTAAATTTCACAAAAGCAAATCGAAAAACGAGAAAAGCTTTATCACCGACACCGAACTGGACCATCTGGAGTCGGGTACTTCAAAACCAACCTCTGGGAACTCGGCGGGGTTGTCGGCTGAACATGAGTTACCTGAGGCTATCTACGCTGATAATTTTTCTCCCACCGCTCAAAGAAGATCTGAGGAGCAATTGAAAAGGGTCGACCTAAGTAACATCAGCGCGTACAGCGATGGCCTTTACGTTCGTACCCAATCAAGATCGAAGTCAGTGGTTTCACGGAATTCCCGCGAGTCTCAGAGCTCTTTGCCCGCCAGCTTGCGGGAATTTAGAGAAGGGCTCAACTCAGAAACGCCGCGCCCAGAAGCTGGTATTGAGGAGATCGTGGAAGCCGCAGATGATCACGCGGCAGCCCCACATGAAGTGCCAAAGAGTAAATATGCCCGTAAATGGCAATCTTGGAAGGACTACAACGTTTTCATTGCGTTTGTCCTAAACTTTTTTGAGGATTTCAAGAGGCTGCAATGTATCGCGCTCATTCTTGCGCTAATTGTCGCAATGATTCCGTGGGTACGCGCTTTGTTCGTATATGATCCAAGCCAGGATTTCACTAATATCCCTCTAGCCCCTGATGGACAGCCAATTTTTGATTTCATAATGGATTTTGTGACGTTTTTGGGAGAAGCTCAGGTCCAATTGGGATTGTTAATTCTCGGTGCTACCATCGGTCGACTAAAAATCGGCACGCTGACCCCTGGCTTCTGGCGAACATGTGCCATGGTCACAGTCTTCAAGCTCGCTATTCTGCCCATTATCGGTGTTGCGTGGCTCACAAAACTCAAAAATCTAGGCTGGTTGAAAGAAGATGATTATATGGCATTCATTGTTTTGGCTATTAATGCGGCAACTCCGTCGGCCACCATTCAGATCTACCTCACTATTTTCGCGATGAACCCAGCCAATGATCCAGTGGAGCTTAACTGTCTAGCGGTGGTTCTCATTGCCCAATACACATTTTTGCCAATCAGCATGACGATTCTAGTAACTTACATGCTCAAACATGTTATTGGGGGGTCTGTTTAGCGAATATGACGGGGACTTACGAAGTAATATGAAATGAATTCACCCCTACCCAGGATTATTTACTCACCGAACGTACGGGCGGGCTCGCCCACTAAGGGCTAGGGGAGAAAGTTGACGGGCTGGTTAGGCTGCGTTTATTGAGACTTCTCAGAGCTCATTCAAAAAATGATTGTAGTGCAGAATAATGAAGGCGAAAGGCCTATCTTCGGATTTTGATTTTACATTTAGCAGTGCGCAAAACTCGCACTATCGTCGTATCGCGGCCTAGAAAATCCTAAGCTCCTCGGTAGTCTGCATAGTCGCATGCGGGGGTGTGTCATGAGTTAAGTGCTACCATTTCTTAGTCGCACCTCACAGACACCTCGCCCTCGCGCTATCCTATTTGCGTTTGAATTTGGACTCATGCCGGAAGTAGTCGTTCAGGTTCAAGATGGGTCCAGTGATTCACACCATTTCACAGATGTGATCCTGGACAAGATGTCTACAATTGCCGCTTCTCGAATGGCTAAAAAGGAGCTGGGTGAAATCCCGGACCTCTCGGTATATTCAATCATGGCATCTCTACGTTCGCTCCGCGCGCGAGCACACCACTTACTCATTTTGCAAACATTTCTTGCGAATCTTCTTCTTTGGGAACGACCTGCGTTCACAATCTCGTATATGTGCATCTACACCTACCTGTGCCTATACCCCACGATTCTAGCTTGCTTGCCGCTGTCAATGTTATTGCTACTGGTTTTCGTCCCCAACTATGAAAAGCGATTTCCACAAGATCCAAGCCTTATGTTACCCGATAGGCAAAAAAACGACGAGTTCGAACGCATCCTCGACGAGGGTTTGCGATTCGAGCAGACCGCAGTAAAAGCCGAACGTGATGTGGTAAGAAGCGTTCGAGAACTACAACACTCCCTTTCGAAACTTGTTGATGGTTTAGATAAATTCGACAAATTTGCTGCCGGTCCAGCCGGATTTGTCGATCCTCAAGAATCCTCAGCGTTGTTCGTTATCTTTCTAAGTGTGCTCTTTTCAACTGCTGTGGCCTCGCAGTTCATCTATTTGCCGTTTTTGTTCATCGGCATGGGTTGGACCGCTGTTTTGTTGAGCCATCCGCTAAGCAAAAGGAAGATAAAGGAGCTCAAGGAAGTAGAGCTAGGTTTGTTCAAGAACTCCACTTTTCTAGAGAACTCCATCACCAGGCTTAAGGCTCAATTTGACGATCAAATCCCATCAGTGAGTCGTGAAGTTGAGGTTTTTGAGTTGCAGAGGCAAGGTTTGACGAGCAGACTTTGGGACTCCGCATTGTTCACGCCCTATTTATACACTGAGAACTCGTCGTTCCGCATTAACAGTAAGCTGCCTCCGGGAGAGTTGAGCATTCACGATATCTCCCCTCCTGAAGAGTGGAAATTTGACGAAAAAGAGAACTGGCGGGTTGATCGAAGCTCGTCTTGGGCCAAGGACAGAGAGCTTCAGTTCGTGAAAGAAGAAGGCAGTTGGGTTTACGATATTGATGTTCATGGAGAGATTGGACAATGGAGACGCCGTAGATGGGTGCGCAATTGCTATTACCCTTAAATTATTATCAGTGAAGTATTAAATTAAATTTTTTAAACTTAACTAACTTGAACCTCGAAAGAGCCGTGGGTGATGTGCGTCCCATAACGAACAGGGGGTCCCCACGAGCCCTTCTGAAACTTTAGTCACCGCACAGTTAATATAACTGTGTTGGTCCCGGCAGCCTCAGCATAGGAGAGAATGAAACCCGTCCGACGAATCGCTTCGCAGGAAGACCTGCAACTTTTCAAAGAGAGTTCATCATACGAGAGCTTATTAGAATACCTCGATTTGCTCCGCAATGCTGCCGAGGGCCACGAATTGGGCCTTAACAACAATCCGAGCGCTGTGATTAAATCACTGATCGACATTCTGAAAAAGGTGTCCAAATTAGTTGATGGAACGCCTGCTGGAGACAGCGTATCGAGGTTCGGTAAGCAAGAGTTCCGCGTCTTCTACGATAAGTTATCCGAGGCTCTAGCAGAGCTGTTGAAACCTCTCCAGCTCGAGGTTGCCGTTCAGGACGAAGTGGGAGCCTATTTCCTCGAGAGCTGGGGATCCAGAGAGCGGATTGATTTTGGTAGCGGCCATGAATTGAACTTCTTCTGTTTCTTATTTGCGCTGTACAAGAAGCAAGTGATCTCCGCCGAGTTGGAAGAGTCGAGAAATATAGTCCTCGGGGTGTTTAACGAGTACCTTAAAACCATCAGGCATGTGCAGAAGGAGTACTGGCTGGAACCGGCAGGGTCCCACGGTGTATGGGGCCTAGACGACTACCATTTTTTGCCATTTTTGTTTGGTGCTGCCCAACTGTCGACCCATAAGTACCTCAGGCCTATGAGCATCCACGATCACGAACTAGTAGACTTGTACGCTGAGAAGTATTACTATTTTGGCTGCATCCAATTCATTCTGAAAGTAAAGACTGCGAGTTTCAGGTGGACGTCGCCGATGCTTGACGATATTTCAGGTGTGAAGAAGTGGTCCAAGGTCAGCGAAGGAATGTTAAAAATGTACAAAGCTGAGGTACTTGGCAAGCTACCGATCATGCAGCATTTCCTGTTCGGCAGTATAATTGAGGCACCAGATGGCGTCACGCCCGCAAGTGATTTCAAAGTAGCGGCGCACAACCATTATGGAGACTGCTGTGGCATCCGAGTTCCCTCCGCCATCGCAGCCGCCTCGCAGAGCCGGCCGATTCCATTCGATTAAACTTGTAAAGAGGCTTTTTAATACTAATTTATCTATTTACGTACTTCCTGGATAAGATACTTAATAGACCCAATCAAGGTAGCCAGAAGAATCCTTGGTCGAATGGCTCTGCAGAATCTCGTGGATGTGCTCTGTGAGACCCTCCTTGCCAAGTTTGGAGAAATGACGGAGAACCTCCTCAGTGGTGGCCTTGGTCTCCTTGTCAGACGCCTCGCCGATCACGTAGGCCTTGACATCGGAAACCGTCGGAAGGCCAAATCTGTGAGGATAAGCCTTGAAGTCACGGTCGCTGAGGAACTCAACGGGTTTTGCATCACTCTCAAAGCCGTTGGCAATGCGCTGAGCTTTGGCGTCACTGAAGTCGGCGAGCGAAGCAGGTTCCCACTTAGGCTCTCGTTTCTCAACAAGTCTAGCGACCACGCCCTCTTCAAAGTCGTGGGCCGAGCAGACGGTGTCGGCAATCTTCTGCTCCAGGTGAAGGGCAGACTGGAAGCTTTGGGCGGCCATGACATGAAATGCGGCGAGAGTGACTTTCAAAGAGGAAGGAGAACGTTCGGAGAGGGTCTTCAAGGTTTTCTGGGCAAAGGCGCTACCGTCCTGCTCTAATGCGAGCAGTATCTTCTCTATAGAGTCATGCTTGAAACATTCGTTGATAGTCCGCAAGTTCTCAGCAGTGATCGCGGGCTTGTAATCAACGGGCTTATCGCTGCTGAACTCATTCAAAGTACGATTCACGAGCTCGAAGTAAGCTTCGTCCGTAGCTTTAGTACCTTCGGGAGGGCTGAGCTCGGTAAGACGCTGCTGCAGAGCAGACAACCGGCTGCTGTTGACGAAGTGAGTCGAGACGCCCTTACGGTAAGTTTCGTAGCCCGTCAGTCTGTCGGACGTAAGGCCAAGGTATAGTCCCAAGTATCCATCCATGCGCGAAAGATAGAAGAGACCTCCAACATCGGGGAAGTAGCCGATTGTGGTTTCAGGCATGGACCAAACGGTTTTTTCCGTTGCCACGCGGAAAGGAGCATGGGCACTGAGACCAACACCGCCGCCCATCACAAATCCGTGGGTCAATGCAATGTAAGGCTTAGGATATGTGGCAATCAAATGATTTAATTTGAATTCCGTGGCAAAATAGTCGTATGCAGCCTGGCGGCCGACGTCCTTGCCGTCATTCTTGAAGTGCAGTGCCAAAGTGGCGACGTCTCCGCCTGCGGAAAAAGCCTTTTCACCGCCCTTCACAATAACAACGTGTGCTGAGTCGCTCTTGATATATTCCAGGAGACGCGGAGTCATTTTCTCGCACATGTTCTTGGAAAGTGCGTTCAGCTTCTTGTGACGGTTCAAAGTAATTTCACGAACTGCACCGTCGGTACGAGCCAAAATTTCATCGGCTAACTCGGACGCGGCAGTGGAGTACATAGCAAGCTGGCTGAGCTGGCTCTTGTCAATCTTTGCGCGAAGAGGCATTCTCAAGTTTCTTAGCATGGCTGTATGAACAGACGTTCCGGATGGCTCTTTATATTAGGTAAATGCACGCACGTAATGGGAGCAGGGAGCCACTGGCCCACGGTCAGCCGCACTCAACAGACCACCGCTCCAGCTTCTGAAATATCCCCGGGTGCACAGTCATCGGCTGGTGACCAGAGCTAGGTCGAGAAAAACCTGTTAAATTGGGCCTTGAACAAGAAGGGCTGCGTATTTTCACGCGTAGAACAATCGATCTAATAACAATACATTAGTCTGTTTGTTTCAGGCGATCAATAGACTGCGCCACCCAGCTGAACCCATACTTTACCTCATGAGAATCAACAGGATTTGTCAACCTTCACGCGTTTATAGCGTTCTTCGTAACATAGCCTCAACTGGACTTTAGACGTTGCGAACGCTTTCAACGAAAACTCAAGTAAGTCCAGGCGTTGCTGTGAATCTTGACTTCACAAAAAGCGTAATTCGTCACTTTGGCTCATCTTTTGATAATTTGAACAGAGACTGTGACTCTATGCGAGGAAGCATGAGCACGGAAAACCCTCAGCTCAGATCGAGCTCGAATCGCATCGGCAAAATGGAAGCCGAAAATGCTCCAGAGCCACCTGTAGAAATTGCAGGTAAACACAACCATAATATTGACCCCCGTTTTTATTTGACTTATCAGGAAGAGCCGCACCGGTCTCGTCGTATGGAGATTATCCGCAAGTACCCAGAGGTCACCAAGCTTACTGGATACGAGCCTCTAACTAAGTATGTGGTATTGACTGTTGTCACGATTCAGATAACTTGTGCTGTTCTTCTTCGTAACTCATCGTTCAAGGACTGGAAGTTCTGGGTGGTGGCGTACTGTATTGGTGCGACCTGCGATTCCAACGTGTTCCTGGCGATCCACGAATTTTGTCATAATCTCGGCTTCAAATCACCACTCCACAACAGGCTATTTTCTATTGTTGCAAATCTACCAGTTGGCATTCCTTACTCGGCGTCCTTCGGCCCTTACCATCTTCTGCATCACAAACACATGGGCGAGCCCGACTTCGACACAGATTTGCCTACTGCATTAGAGGCTGTTCTGCTGTCAAATGTTGCTGGAAAAGCGTTTTTCGCTACATTCCAATTGTTCTTCTATGCAATCCGCCCCGTTTTCCTCGTTCAATTAGACTTCACGTGGGTGCACTTTCTGAATATTGCGGTGCAACTTACAGCAAATTTTCTGCTGATCCACTACTGTGGCTGGATGTCCTACTACTATCTTTTGGTCTCTGCATTCTTCAGTGGCTCGCTTCACCCCATCGCAGGGCACTTCATTGCCGAGCACTACGTATTTGAGGATTACTCGAATAAAGACCAAGACAAGTACCCCGAGACTTACAGCTATTACGGGCCACTTAATATCTTTGTTTACAATGCTGGTCTCCACAACGAGCACCACGACTTTCCCTACATCCCCTGGACCAGGCTATGGGACCTACACAATATCGCCAAGGATTTTTACGAGCCTTTGCCCCGCCATGAATCCTGGTCTTTGGTCTTGTGGAATTTTGTTTTCAACTCCAAAATCAATTTATGGTGTCGCGTAAAGCGGCCTTCATATCAAGAACGCAAAGAACTGAGATTAAATTTGAAAACTGAATAGCCCAAGTACATCCCCATCGTATTATATTGTTTACCTTCAGCGATAAGTTTCGAAGCCATTTCGATATAATGGCTCCCTCAGGACTCAAACTTGCCATACTGCGGACAGAGTAGCGAGATTATAAGTCCTACGAACAAAAGCTTAATGTCTGTCAGGATAAGCCTACTTAAGTCAACAAATCTTTGTATGCGTTAAGAGTAGAAGCTACCCCATCAAATGACTTCGTGGCCAAGTTGGTTAAGGCGTACGACTGTTAATCGTAAGATCGAGAGTTCGACCCTCTCCGAGGTCGCATTTTTTTAAATTATCGGACGATTATTGTTTGTCAAAATAATCCAGAACTAGGAATTAGACTCGTTGCTAAAACGTAGTTCTTATCGGATTTGCCGAAAGCCGATGTATTTAGGACTTCAATCATTATTTGTGTGTATACCTAACTAATGAAATCTCTGTTTACTGGCCGGTGTAGGCTTGATTTTCAAGGGGACCTTCAATTATAGAAATAAAGATGATCAAGGGTGAGAATTTTTATGGTAACGCTCCAGGATTAGGCCTATCCCAGCGACAATAGCAGCAGCCAACAAGAGCCTTTTACTGAACCTAGCACTTGTCCTGGGTTTCCGTGGCGCACTCAAGATTGCGAAAGCTTTGCGGCCATGCCTCAACTGTAAATGCGAAGATCGAAAAGCCGATTGTTTGGCAAGGCCATGGTAGCCTTTCACACTTTGCAATGGAACCCGCTTCATTAGTGCAGGCGCGGCTTCCAACGCATTTTCGAGTTCTCGAACTGTTGCGTTCGAAGCGATGCTATTCAGAGCAGCGTGAAGATTTTCTGGAGACTCAATTGACGATTTTTCTTTCACTTCGTCATAGCGTTGAAGAACCAAGCTGATAAATATGTAGAACGCAAGCTGGATCCCGTAAATCATGACAGCCTCCCTTATGCTTTCAATAATATGAGGTTCATCTCTATCGTGAGCAAACACAGTCAGAACACACGAAAGTGCGTAAAAGGGCTCCAAATCATAAAGGTGTGGAATAGCGTCCAGCTTCTTGTCCTTGCGAGCTACTTGTTTCATCAATTCGGGTAGGAGCTGAAACGCATCCATGGTTGGTAGCATTGTAGGGGTCATAAAGTCTCTCAGGCATCGAAATGTGAACAACTCCAGTTCAGTTTCAGACAAACAGTATCTCGCAACGTCATGGTAGCCTTGGTAATAGTGTAAGGTCGGATTTCGGTTTAAAACCCATGCGATACGTGCGGCGATCTCACCTTGTTCAGAGCTATCTACTGGCAGCCGTCTCAAATCTTTGATTGCCTGAGACAAGTCTGACATTCAACTACACAATGTTCTGCCTTCTCAATTCAGTCTAAGTTGTGCCGATCAAATGCTACCAGGTATATGCGACCTCACAACTTTGAGTCAGCCCTGCCTGCCTGCCTGCCTGCCTGCCTTATATCTTCGCTCAGTCCCTCCCCCTACATCAAGGCTTCACAATGGGCGTGCACAGCATAAAAGGCACAAATACTTCCACGCGCCGAAAAATCGGACGCGGTTCGAGCAGTGTTGTCTTCGCTGTGAAGGATAAGGCTGTGAAAGTGATTGACCTCGATGCTTTGGAAAAGCCGCACAGCGAAGTTGTTGAACTTGAAGTTTTCAAGCGGACGGCGGGACTGCCACATATCATGACGCTCCTCACTCATTTTGAAACAACTTCATTCGAAACTGAGCTTCACCTAGAAATGCCTTTGTGTGAATTTACTCTCTCGGATGTGCTTTCAGCGCATTCCAAGGCATCCTGGCCTCCAGGCGCTCCTAAACGTAATGTGCTATCTCCCGTCGAGGTGAAACAAATTGGATCAGCGCTAACAGAGGCTTTGGCATCTTTGCATGAGCTGGGCATTATCCACAGAGACATAAAACCTGAGAACGTGTTGTTCAAGGATCTTAATGATTTTGCACCGATCTTGACTGATTTTGGCACAGCGTGGTACTCAGGTAGGCCCGATGAGCCTGAAGAAGGACCAACAGTTCTCGACGTCTCGACCGCAGAATACAAGGCTCCTGAGCTGCTATTCGCCGCTGGCATGTATACTCGTGCTGTTGATATCTGGGCTTTTGGCGTCTTGCTTGCCTTATTATGTTCGAAACATGCGGCAACCCCGTTTTCGCCTTACGAGGGTGATATAAGCCTGATAGCGAGGCATCGCGAGGTTTTGGGTCCGCCTGACTTGATCTCTTGCCCTACACTCAAAGGCAGCGTTGCTTCACAGTTTCAAGAGAAATTTGAAGCCGAAAAAACTATCCCCAGGCTTAATCTGAGACTCGACATTTTCGAAAGTGTTGTTCTGCAAGCTCTGGCTTATGAACCCACTAAACGACCGTCTGCCCGGGAGCTTTCCGCCCTGATTAAAGGTCTCTTTGACTGATTCTACTCAAAACAATTAATATTTATCGTGAGAGCATACCTGTGAGGATATCCAGTCTGAGATCGTATCTAGATTTCAGTAGGCAGTGCATGTAGATACACTTATTTCGAAGAGGCCCCTCCGATGAGATGTCAGCTTTGAAGCTGTCATACTTGTCTCAACGAGCGCAATAACTGATTCGAAGGCCTCCTAAAGAGTTATCAATCTTGGTTTTTTTCATGAAGGTACTTCAAGTATGTATATAATTACTAGTTTATTCAGGATTCTCAATCTGAAGATAATTTTATATCTAATTCATACACCTGCTGAACCACAATCAAAAGACTTCGTGGCCAAGTTGGTTAAGGCGTACGACTGTTAATCGTAAGATCGAGAGTTCGACCCTCTCCGAGGTCGCATTTTTTGCAGCATTTTTACCGTAATCTGCACAAACGCAATTTCGCAAAATAGGCATTTATTCACAATTAATTTATAAATGAGAGCTAGAGGTGCTGGTTTCCGAGCCCACAGCAGAATAAATAGACTGATGCGACAGTAAGAGCGATGATTTGTCGATCGGCCGATCAACATATGCTCGCAAGCGTCGGGTGTCACGTAGCATATCTGGAGCAATCGGATGTGGTACAGCCTTCGATTCTGTGCGCTTGTAGTACGCATGCTGGCCGAGTAAAATGACATCGAAAAGCATTGTTCCCATAGTTCCGACAAGGAAAGGCAGCTCCTTGAGCAAAAACGCCCTGCCATCAGGTCCATTTGCGGATGATGAAGTGAAAATGGACAGTGCGTATGTCAGATTGCCGGCCAAAGTCGCCGAAAAGAGGAGAGGGGTCACACCTGCAGTAGATTTGCGCTGATAGTTGTGTAGGATTTGGGGAACTCTTGAGCTCACATACATGACACTTGAAAAGTACGATAGGGCAAAGCCGAGAGATCTGTAGGACTCTAAACCACTGATGCTAGAAGTTTCCCGCGAAGATGGGGCTAAACCATTTTGCTCGAAAATTGGGATCGCCGAGGCTCTACCAAATCCGACAGAAGCTGTCGATACGGCAATCAAAGACGACAGTCTACGGCGGAATCCTTTGCCTGTGCTATCACGCCTATTGTTGAGATTGTCGACACAAAAATCGTCAGGATCTAGTCCGATCAGCAAGGACGTGGACTCCACTGACCTGAACATGTAAAATTGGCCCCACAGAACCAAGTCCATCACCACGTAGTACGCAGCCAGTACAATCTGGAAAAGCAGCTGACCGGTGAGCAGACTTCCGCTCAGGTTACTGAGGTCGCCAATGAGCCAAATCGCAAGGAATCCAGAGCTGATACCATCAATGCTCTTCCTTCGGTAGTTTTTATAAGCTTGAGGAACCTGTGCGAAAAGCCAGATGCCAATTGAGAGACAGCCCAAGGACTGGGAAATCTGGGTGTGTGTTTCTTGCGTGGACATCAATTAGCAATCATGAATTGAAGGATCAAGTCTCAAGGTACAGGTGTGAAGTTTGCCTCTTTCTTGAGCCAGGTATCAGTGTGTTGAAAGGACGTGTTAGATGTGAAGGGCTGTGAGCGGGAGGCGCTAGTCTATATGCTTTTGGGGAGAAAAGTGTGATAGCTGACATACATAATTTGGCGCCGCATTTTACGCCTAATTTAAAACAATGACTTGAAGCCCTAATTAGTCTCAAATTTTGACCTTCGGCTTTTATAGGAAGGCTGGAAAATCATCGATCGTGTAATTTCAAATTCAATTAGAAATTGAGTATACTTAGGACGTATATAATTACAATAACCTAGCCAAACACTCCCACGGCAAATACACCCTATTCAGGCAAGGGTTGAACTTATCAGTGCAGCTTTAGCCGCTGATAAGCCCAAGCTAGGGTTTCTGCTGGCTCCTGCGAGGCAACTTACGCGCTTCACTGTAAGATGATAATTCTTAACACGATAATATGAGGAAGCAAGTTGAAAGCGGGACATAATTGCCGCACGACGAGCCATCGAAGCATCATCGTAGAGTTTCAATCCCATCGCAAGTTTGGGACTGTAGCGATTTTTGACTCAGAGGCGCTCGAAAAGACGCTAATTCTAACCTATCGATTCATTAATGGTCTTACAAAATCACAAAAGAAAACTGTGCCAGCCAATAAACAATTGAAAAGTTTCATCAGATAAAGGTAAGCTTGGTAAAAGTTGTCCTCATGAGTTCAGAAGCAGAACTGATAATTACTTTCATCATCATAGAATCCATTCATTTGTTTTTTGGCTCGCAGAGACTTCGCCCGAAGTCATCTCTTTGAGGCGCGGTGGGCGCGCAGCAGAAACACAAATTCTAAGCCGGTCGGAAATTCGTGGTCTTTGAGCAAACATCAGTTGGTGATGCATGTTTTGTTCTAGGCTCATATTAGACTCGCCGAACGTTGACTGCGTAGGAACAGGTTCATCATCGAATGCGTAGAAGACCACCACTCCGATCAACTTACAATTTGAAAGTCAGGCTGCAATACAAGCGCACATAGTGTAATCGTCTCGTACAAGGTAGCTGGAATTCACTGTGTTAGATACTCGAAACGGGTCATAAACGAAGAATTCCTTAACTATTAGTCCTGCATATACATCCTCAGACAAAGTGTCATAATCCTTCCCATTCACGTACCATCAAGAATAGAGCTGAACCTTAGCAGCTCCAAGCCCTAGGGAGAGTTTGGAACTAGAGGATTTCAGCGTGTCGTTGTGACAACTGAGAAGAATTTTCAACCTTCTGAACTAAGTACTCCTTGCTTAGTCATCTATTATATATGTTTTCCTCAATTCAAGTTTAATATTATAATATATGTCTGTGGTGACAGTACCACACTTTCCGCAGAAATATCGACAGCATTATCGTCGGGGCGATTTGATGCCACTGTTCCCTAGGATTTTTGACAATATCCTTGCTCACTGCTCACTGTCCCAAGTATTCCTGTTGTTAACATAGATGTCGCATATCAAAAGGAGTAAATCAGTGAAGGCTAAGCTGCTGTTTTTTGTTGTTCAAGAATCTTCCTAGTGACACAGTACGAAAGTTGATTAGCTTCCATATTTATATATTCTTGAAAGTGGTGAAAAAACACCTGGCAGCTCGCAACATTCACCTCAATCATATCAATTTGTGAGCGGAAAATTTAATACTTAGGCTTGTATAAATGTATCAGATTGGTTTTGCTGGCGAGAGACCTCCTACCAAATTCCCGGGGCTTGTTCGGCGAAACTTGCGATGCTCGCGAAAAGTTCCGGTACCTCCTTTTTGACGAGATCCAAAAACTGATCAGAAAGTTTCAAAGGACATACAATGAAGGGAAATTCGGCTGCATGAGCGCTCGCGAACGGGCCTCTGAATTTTTTGAGAGCCTCAATATACGGTTCAAAGCCCACGTTGATCTTTTCCGATTCCTTTCGAGTGAAGCTATCGGGTAATTCGCCCAAGTTCTCTTTCCAACTTGAGAGCGCCATAGCGAAGCAGACTTTCCAACCTGCGATCTCAATTGGAATGTATTTTCTTAAATACAATTTAAGGTCCGCATTCCCCTTGTCTAAGTATCGCTGGCGGTCTGTTATCAATTCAAACAGCTCTCTATAAATTGGGAGAAGAATTTCCGAATTATCTTCGAGTGCTGGATCTGTTTCCCTTGCACAAACTTCAAGCGTCTCTTTGAGCTCGGACATTTTTGAGGCGTAATAATCTTTCATGAGATGGGTTTTGCGCAGATCGCCAACTTTTGGACGCCATGAAGCACCTGCGGACGATGATGTGACCACATTCAGACTTTTTAGTCTCCTCAGTAATTTTCCAGAGTATCTCTCGGCTTTCAGTCTCTTGACGTACTTTTCCCAAGCATAGGCGCGCACTCTAGGCTGTTTGAATTTCTCAAGAAAATGAGGACCCTTTTCCAAGTCGCTTCTCAAAAACTTATCGAGAAGGGACCTGTCGTGCTTGGTGATTGGCATGGGTTTGAAAAGAACATTTGTTCCACTCGTACGTGTGCCATACTTTTTGAAAACCTCCTCGGGGTTCTTAAGCAAGTCCCGCCTCATCTTTTTAAGATTGATATGATCCTTGAAATACGCAAGGTTGTGAATTGGCTTGGTTTCTAATTTCTCATCTATCAGTCTTGAGCCAGGCGGAACATATAGGCCGGGGATCACAACCTTCTGCATCTGGATTTGATAGAGCAGTAACTGTTTCAATTCTCTTTGAACTTTGGGTAAATCGTTTGCCGCGAAGGTGCAAACCGGATCAGTTATAAGCTCAGTGGATCTAATGGGCGAGGTTGTTCGAAGTTCCTCTGCCGTCGGCGTGGCAAGCGTATCGTCTCTTCTATTCGGCCTCAAGTGCGTTGCATACTGTAGCAATCTTTCTGGAACAGCATCATCCGAGTTGAACACTAAATCTGACGCGACAATATCCGAGCTTACACCTGTTTCTTGATCACCTTGACCGTGGAATACCGGGATTGTCTCAACGGCTGAAGCGGGGGTTGGGGGATCATACCCGGAAGTGACAGTGCTTCCTTCACTAGCAAGTACAGAGTTCGAGACTTGTAATCGAAAGATAGCTGGGCTAGTATCACTACTTCCTGATCTCATTGAGTCTGTGGAATGCGAGTCAGGGGCAGATACGTCAATGTCCGCATCTCCTGATCCTGTAGAGTCTGTACTTACTATATCAGAAGCACTCCGGCCAGTCAGTCTGAGACTTCCGACGCCGAGGCTCGGCAGTTCTGCCATCAGAGAGGTGAGTCCAGTCTGAGCACTTCTTGAAATTTTAGCTCCTGGATTCTCTGAACTCGAGGTGCTTCGACCATCAAGATTGGAAATTCGGAGTCCAGGTCGCGAAACAAAAGAACCTATGTCAGTATTAGTTCTTTCCGACAATGTAGAACCTATAAGTGCCGAATGGGAAGGGCTTCTACCGTTTTCAATATTTTGGAGGTCCGTAGGAACTAAACAATCTGATTTAGAAGTTCTTCGGCTAGTCAATTCGAGGTTGTACCTTGGTAGTCTCGAAACATAAGAAGCCCTGGTAGTCGCATCGGCTCCGCTAGAATCAGTGTTACTTTCTGGGTCAGAGTCATGATCACTTGAATCGGAAATTTGAGGCGCCTCACCGGACTCTGCTAGGTCAAGGCTCGGCATCTGTGAGCTATAAGTTTCCCCGCCAAAAACGTCCACATCTGATCGAGGTGGTTCAGTGTCTGGAAGTGGCGTCAAGGATGGGGAATAATCCACCACACGAGTCCGCGAATCATTCAACACGGGTCTAATATCTCGATAATGTATGCGTCCTATGCCAGTCTCCGGCCTATTCATGCGCCGTACTCTGGG